>CM076572.1:266123366-266864870 GCA_034641835.2 Pinus albicaulis | reverse complement strand
AGCATCCATGGAAGCTGAGGTGTTGAAAGATGAAAATGGAGATGTAAGATTTCATGAAGATGGCAAAGCCATGAATAATATGATTGGTGCCCTCACAGCACTAATCCAACAGACATTCTGTGGAGATGACCCAAACATTTCAGATCAAAATGAAATGATTCTCATGAATCTGAAGTGTCGCAATATTAACCAGTATGAAGATTTCCATAGAGATTGGATGCAAAGAATCTTCATGGTTAAGGACCCCAAGAACATTCTCTGGAAGCAAGTCTACCTTGCAGCATTGCCTTCCAAGTTGGTAGATATTCTCAAATTATAGGATGTTTTCCAGTTGCCACTGGAAACATATTTATGGGGTCAGATGTATAGTATAGTAACTAGAGTATTGATTACTCTTTGTACCAGTTCTAAAATGAATAAATCTATTGATAAATTGAATAGATTGCCTGGTACTAAATCTTTTTGCAGCAGGTATGTGATCACAATTGATGACCCATTAGTAAAAAGGCACAAGACCAAGAAAAGGGCTAAAAAGACTTCCAGAAGTTATCATCCTTACACTTATCACAGACGCAGCACAAGAATGTCTGCAATTCAAAGGCCAAGAAAGCCTTACCGAAAGCCTGCTCACAAGGGACGCTCCTCTAAATATGTCCCGAAGACTCATTATTATGAGCCACACGATATTCATCCTAAAGATGTCAAGCTGAAAAGGATGCAACAGATAACTTGCTGGATTTGTGGAAAGACAGGACATACAACAAATTTATGTCCTGATGCTAAAGAATCAAGAAAAGGTTTGGGACAAAAATCTCAACAGAAATATAAAGGCAAACAACAAGTTAAAACTGAAGATAAATGTGGCAGATGTGGCTCTAGTTTTCACAAAACCGAAGACTGCCCCCGCTTGATGATCCAACAAGCCCAAGAAGATTCTTCTTCTGTTTCTAATTCTGAATATTCTTCTTCTGAATCTGATATTGAAGAAGTTCATGCTTATTGTGAATGTCCTGATTCTGACAATTGTCAATGTGAACATTGTTCTTCATCAGATTCTGGTTTTTCTTCTGATGATCAGCTTGCAGAAGAATTTACAGGCAAAGTTAAAATCCTCATGGCTCAAACTACAGAAGATGATATGAAAATTTTTTCCCAGATCCGAGCCATGGATGATGGTGATTTGAAGACCCGGCTGCTTGATGCTTTTATGCAATCCTCGGGTGCTTCCTCCTCTACAAAACCCTCTAAGAAGTCCTTGTTTTTTGTTACTTCTTATGAGCAGAACACCAGAAGTTATCTCCGTCAACAACAGCAAAGCAAAGTTCGTGCACTCACTTTGGGGGAGGTGAGTAGGGAGATACACTTACTGAAAGGTGAAATTTCTGCCCTCAAATTCAAAGTATCTGAATTAGAAAAAGGCAAACAGGAAGAAGTTCATCCTGTTTCAGGCAGAAATACTAATTACATTATTCATGGAACTCCTTCATATTCTGCTCCTGAACAACCAAAGGTTGAAATTGCTGAAGGAAAAGCTGATCCTATTTTTGGATTCAGAGAAATGCAGGTTCTTACTGTTCAATACTAGCACCACCATGTCAAGGTGAACATTTTAGTGCATGGTAAGACCTATAATGTAACTGCATTAATTGACTCAGGTGCAGATGTAAACATCCTTGATAAGAAGATTGTCCCCTCAAAGTTTTGGGCTAAAGTAGAAAGAAAAATTGTGGGATTAGGGGACAAAACACTTGAATATGAGATTCCTAAAGCCATGGTTTGTTTTGATTCTCATTGTTTAAAAGCAAAATTCGATGTGGCTAATATTCCTGTTGATTGCATCTTAGGAAATGTTTTCCTTGCAGCTGTAGAGCCTCATGGTTCATGGAGAACCAAGAACAATAAGGCAAGGTATTTCATTACAATGCCTACTTCTGATGGAAAGGGAAAAAGAGTTGAGCTGCCTTATGTTTCCAAACAGAGAATATCTACTATGGTACAAGTCATGCAGGAATTCAAAAAAGCTGAAGATAGTCTTGCAGAACTAAAAGACCACAAGAACCTGATCAGAATTGAAGATCAGTTGAGTTCTGCAGTAGTTCAGAAACAAATTGCTGAACTACAGAAACAGTTTGACGAACAATGTTGTGCAGAAGAGCCAAATGCATTTTGGCACCGCAAACAGCATAATATTGAGTTGCCCTACAAAGAAGGATATACGGGCAGACCATGCAAATCCAGAGAAATTCCCATGAACAAAGAATACCGAGAGCTCTGCGAGAAAGAAATAAATCAGCTGTTGCAAAGAAAGCTGATCAGAGAGTCAAGCAGTCCCTGGAACTGTTATGGCTTTTATGTGAATAAGAGAAGCGAACAGATAAGAGGTATCCCCAGGTTAGTCATTAACTATAAACCTCTTAATTATGTTCTTGCAGATGATACTTATCCTATCCCACATAAGGGAGATCTGTTGGGAAGGATAGCAGGAGCCAAGATATTTTCTAAGTTTGACCTGAAATCTGGATTCTGGCAAGTGGCTATAGTAGAAAAAGACAAGTGGAAAACTACATTCAGCATTCCTGGAGGCCACTATGAATGGAATGTGATGCCCTTCGGACTGAAGCATGCACCTTCTAAGTTCCAGAAGGTAATGGATTCTATTTTCAAACCTTATGCAGAATGGCTCCTAGCATACATTGATGATCTCCTAATATTCTCAAAAAATCTTCAAGATCACTTTAGGCATCTAAAAATTTTTATGAGATTAGTGAAGAAAAATGGCTTAGTCTTAAGTAAGAAAAAGATAGATTTGTGTAAGACTAAGATCAAATTCTTGGGGCACACTATAGAGAATGGATTAATTGCTTTATAGAATCATGCTACTGAATTTGCAGATAAATTTCCAGACATCATTCTGGATAAAACCCAACTGCAAAGATTTTTGGGCTGTTTAAATTATGTAAGCAATTTTTATCCACACTGTGCCATTGACAGGTCTCTCCTAAACCAAAGACTCAGAAAGAATCCAAAGCCTTGGACAGAAGCCCATACTACGTCAATCAGACAAATCAAAGCCAAGGTAAGGAAACTCCCTATCCTACATGTTGCAGAAGATGGATATTTCAAAATTGTAGAATCAGATGCCAGTAATCTTGGTTGGGGAGGTGTGCTCAAACAGAGACCTACTGACAAAAGTATGAAAGAAGAAGAAAGAGTTGTGCAGTATGCATCTGGAACATGGAGTAAAGCTGAGAAAAATTACTCCACAATAGAACAAGAAGTTAAAGCTGCCTGGAACTGTGTCAGTAAGTTCTCTATTCATCTAGCTAATAGATTCTTCTTGCTAAGGACCGATGCTAAGGCCTTAGGCAAAGTTTTGAACAAAACTATCAAAAACCCTGAAGATGCAAAATTTGCAAAATGGCAAGCTTTGTTTGCTAATTTTGACTTTAAGGTTGAGCATATTAAGAGAATTGATAATTCTATGCCAGATTTTCTCAGCAGAGAGTTCATCCAGCATCAAGAACAGGAAGAAGAAGAAGATTATAACCATGTTATGGTTATCATCACTGAATGGGATCATAGACAGCAAAAAGAGACACTTAGGTCTATTTCAGATGATGAATCATGGGCTGTGTACAAGGAGAAATGGAGGCCTACATGGCAGCTCCGAAATACAAAAGTACTTGATGCGATCTACAGAGCCATACTGATATAATGCATCTTGTACCTGAAAGGAGGGTCTATCCTAAAGGAAATAAGTGGATACATGACATGATATATTCCACAAGTATGACAGCCTCCTATGAAGCAGAAAGATCCCTCTCACAAGATTTTTGGGATCTGTCAGTCATTTGTACTGGTGAAAGTGACAGAACAAGAATCTACTATAAGTCTTATACAATCAACCGGACAAGGTGGTCTGGAGAGTATACTGGAGGAAGATACCAGACATGGCCAGGTAATAATCCTGACTTGATTTTTCCTGACACAGTGTACAATTTTGCAGGATACAAACAACTATGGTGGGATCTGCTGAATAAGGATGGGCGTGGTGAAACTCACCACACCAAGCTCAGATTTGGACCTACCTGGATAAACCAATCCCACTATGCTTGCCCCTGGACATGTGACTGGTGGTTTGATTATGGACTAAGTGCATATGGCATGGATCCAGTTTACTATGAATCATATTTTCAAAGCCAATGTAATGATTGTCTAGAAAGCACTTGGGGAGAATGCTTTCATAGTCCGTGTCAAACAGTCCGTGATTTGAGCCAACTTGAGTATAAACTTGTAAATCCAATATTAAATTGCTACAAGAAAAGGAAATTACAATGGTTGGTTCTAACCAAAGTAAAACATCAAATCATTTTAAATAAACCCATGATTGTTAGAAGAATTTACACAAAAGCTTGGGACGATGATATGTATCCAAGACTCCGGTTTCCCAGTATTACTATCCTTGATCAGGCTGAAACTAGTACAAGCGGTTCTAGTGGGCTCCGCTAAAACAAAAGTATCCATAGTGTAATAATACCCAGTCACGGGTTTACAGTGACAAGTCTTTTCCCGAGGGCTTTTCACCTGTCCGAAAAGCATCCTTTCTGTATATAATTCTGTTTCCTCGTGGGCCTTGTACAGAAAAGGTATCAACTGTGTTATGTACACACACTTCACATGTTAATGACGAATGGACGAATCTCGGTGCGGATGTCACTTCGGTGTTACCCGAAAGCCATGATTCTCCTCCATGTGTCAATAATCCGACGGACCAAACGAATGTTTGTCCCCCCTCTTTTCTTATATAAGAAGGGTTCAGGCTCATTGTTTGGCATTCGCATTCGGAGAGTTTACAGTCTAGAGTCATTTGAGTTTTGAGTTTGAGTCGAGCCGAAGCTCCCTGCTCTGCATCTGCGCAAAAGCCTCGCGATCTGCTTGCATCACGGTGCTAAGACTCAAGTCCATAGGTGATCAGAGAAGCCTGTGTGTCTATGTGCTCGGCATAGGCAAGAACCTAAAGTGGTCTGATCATAGATTGAGTCTGTATATTGTCCTCTGTGTAACAGAACTCTGAGACAGAGTATGCACGTTGGCCAGGAAGCTTCCAGTAGCGCTCACTCTTTATGAGTAGCTAAAGTCTGGTAAAAGCCACTGTAGTCTATCTCTGGAAAGAGATCTGAGTCCATAAGTCTGTAATCTGATTGTAAAATCATTCTGAATATCAATAAAGAGAGAAGTATTTGTTCCGCATGTTAAGAACTGTAACTCTGAGCTTTATGAACGACCACTGAAGTAGTATTGTTGTCTTTTTGATCGCCGAAAGTTCGCCAGACGTTCGCGAAAATCACCGAGGGACACGGAGTAGGCCAGAAAAGGCGAAGGAAGCCGCAGAGAGAGCCGAAAGAAGTGTGAATGTGATAGTAGGTTCGTGTATGGGTTTGCATAGGGTCTCTTAAAGAAGCAAGAATAAACTCAGTGAGCCAGTGTCCTTGTTGAGCAGTTTGCAGTGCAAACCCGTGCGAGAGGTCCCTGCAGTAAAAGCTGGGAACACAATTCCTGCATCTTGGATGCATTAGAGTGGGAATCCAGGCCCTTATCCATCAGGGTGTTGAAACCTATGTGTTAGCAACTGTAAGAGATCTAACACATAATAAGTACACTGATTCTCTCATTGGAGGAATAGTTGCACCATTGTCAAATGGCCCAGTCTGGTTTGACTGTTATCCCAACTTCTCTGTAAATGTGTTTGATGAAACATTGGCCGACATCCTACAACTACAAATCCAGACCACTGGATTTTATATGAAGAAAAGAAGAAACAATATCGCCATTCAGTTCAGAGGTTGTTTCCGTCACACCAGTACTTTATTTCCAGCAGTCCTCCATGCCCCCAGCAGAGAGTCCAAAACCAGTGTTGTAGTCATGACAGATGCAAAGAACCAAAAGGTTGAACACCAAGCCATCAAATGGGAAGATCTGTCTTTTCCTGAACACTGGGTAGTACCAAATCCAAAGCCTCTCGCCATACAAAAAATTACTTCTGCAAATATTTCTGAAAATCAATCCTCAGCCACTTTATCTTTCCCAAGAAGATCTACAATAGACAGACATAGGATTGACGCAGAATGTAAAAAGTCTCCACTGTATATACCTCCTAATTCATTTGATACTGCATGTTCCAGTATTGTAAATACTTATTGTCATCATACAACTTTGTTTGAGTTTGCTTTATTAGTCAATTTTAATCCATTACAAGTTGAATGCCCTCAATGCCATCAGTCTGTAAATCTCAAACATCTTGCTGAAATGGTCATTAGACATCAGAACCATAATCCTAGAACAGGTGATGCACCTCCGTCTACATCAGTCACCCCCTGTCCGAATCCGAAATGTTCTGATATCCCTTTTCCCCATGAAGATGACCATGTGCTTATGATGCACCTAGTTCCTTCTCTGCAAGATGAAGATCCCAGACTCACTGAGATATTCATGAATATGCAATCCTTTAAAGATAAGCATGGTTTAGGGTATTAAAATCAAAAGGATTTCCTGATCCCAGAATGCAGATTTAAAGATCTGCCAGAAGATGTTAAAAGACCATCTGTCCCAGAAATCCAGAAGTTTTATACACTAATGGATGGTTGTGAGAAACACAGAATCCCTGCTCAATGGATGAAGCAAATGATAAATTGGGATTTGTTTACTCATCCAGAAGCAGATGAATTCGATGTCAGCCATACTCCAGAACAAAAGAAAACTTTAGCCTTAGAATGGAAACAATATATGGAAGAAAGAAAGACTTGGATTTCTTTCTACTCTTGGAAAAAGGTTAAAGAGTCAGAAGTAGTATTAATGAATGAACCCACATCTTCTTCGGGTCATTCATGGACAGCAGTTGATGGCAATAAAATAGAAACAGCCACTAGTTATCCTCCTTTCAAATGGATTGTCCTAGGAGAAGGACAGAATTCTGCTATTGCATATCCCATAGTACAAAAATAAAATCTGGTAGGAATTGAAAGGAGAGTCCAGACTGTAAGTGAACAAATAAACTGGACTAACACTGCAATCACAGGACTAGAAAAGAATGTTGCTAAAGCTTCTGTTGTAAAGAACCAGATGGATCAGTTGCAAGTTTCTTTGAATGATGTAAATAAGGCATTGAATTCTGTAGAGTACAATTGTTCAGTAGTTAAAGATTTTTCTTTGAAGTCTTTACAGAAGGTTGATGAAGTAGAAAGTTGTATTATAGATCAGTCTATTTCTACTCAGCAACTTGTGACAGACTTGTCTGAGAAAACCCAGAAGGAGAAAGAAAAGAAGCCAGACAAGCCAATCCCCTCAGGATTTCTCCACAAAGGGAAAGCTGTGCAAATCCAGAAAAGTATTGATAGATTTCCCAGCCTATTTCCCAAAGAGTCTGTTCCAAAGTCTCCAAAGTTTAAAGTAACTATTGCCTCTCTGTTCCATGAGTCGGAATCTGAAGATCATGTCTTACCTGTATATGAGCCCCTTGAAGCCCAATATACCAGGTACTCTCCTCCTGACTTAAATGGCCTTGGAAAAATTCCTGCAAGAGAAACCTTCTATCCCCAGAGCCATAAAGAATGGAACATAGATAACTTATCCTCTGCCCAGATCAAACAAGTCATTGATCAAATGATCACAGAATATAAGTTGATGTGCATAGATGGCAAATCTAAATTCGAGGCATGTAAATCCCTCATTCCATGTTTTACAGGAACTCTAGCCAGATGGTGGGAACTAGAATCTTCTCCCGCTCTCATAGCATCCATGGAAGCTGAGGTGTTGAAAGATGAAAATGGAGATGTAAGATTTCATGAAGATGGAAAAGCCATGAATAATATGATTGGTGCCCTCACAGCACTAATCCAACAGACATTCTGTGGATATGACCCAAACATTTTAGATCAAAATGAAATGATCCTCATGAATCTGAAGTGTCGCAATATTAACCAGTATGAAGATTTCCATAGAGATTGGATGCAAAGAATCTTCATGGTTAAGGACCCCAAGAACATTCTCTGGAAGCAAGTCTACCTTGCAGCATTGCCTTCCAAGCTGGTAGACATTCTCAAATTACAGGATGCTTTCCAGTTGCCACTGGAAACATATTAACATCCTCATCGATCACCATATTTAATATCTATTAAAGTAATCGTATTGGATGGAATTAGGGATGCCTATTATTATTGTATCAATTGCTTCATATCAGAGTGTAAGGACCGGATCCTAAAAAGTATTAATTGATGCATTTTCTATTTATCCAGCAAAAGGATTAGGTAATTATATTTTTGCTACGTATCATATTTTCTGTGGCAATATGTTGTAATACAACAGAAATCTACTCTATTTTTTTTTTAGAAGACTTATTTTTAAATGTAAAAAATAAATTTAGGACCAGATAACTCTTCATTTATTTTTGTTTTGAATCATTATTTGAATGATGCCACATGGGCCAATCTTTTGTTTTTTCATATTTGAAGTCTCCATTGTTTGGGGATCTATTCTGGCAGGAATTCTCTTTTCAATATAAAGTGCAGGAAATCCCTTTTCAATATAAAAAATAAGTACTCATTAAATCTTACTTTCTTGGTGTGGTCATCTAGTTTATGTAAAACTACATGGTAAAATCATTAGTAAATCCTCTTAGACCTTTTATGAAGTTTTTCTAGATGTAAACCAAGGCACCAAAAATTCTCTTCGATGATTTTTTGGGGTCATAAATCTTGTGGCAGTCTCTCAGGGCATATCAATTTTCTATATTTTTCACTAGCACGCAGGCTGTTAGTTCTTTTGACTTGTCTTCCTAGGATTCCATCATGTTGAAATCACGGAAAATGAACCATGGCACATTTTATGGATCATTTTTAATCCAATACTATAATGATGCACACTCCCTAGAGTCACCTAGAGTGTAAATGTTGGTTAACCCAAGGTGTCGGTTTTTAAGATTGATCAAATTTGGACTAGTCTTTGTGATAGATCAATTATTTAGTGTGTAAGAGCCTCCACAAGGTGAGGGGAAATCAACACAACAACCCCACCTTTCCTTTCCACAAGATCAGAAAATATGTGTTGGGATCTAGGCTAATAGCTTCGGTTGTATGTAATGGAAAAGTTGTGATTTTGACTTCCCTGCAATTACATATTTTTATGGTCATCATCTCATCCCAACTGTGATTGGCATTCTAAATCTGAGTCGTTTTCCTTGGAATCAAGAACAAGCAAAGTGTATCCCTTGATTTTTTTATTTTCTCAATTAAGTTAAGGATTATGCACATTGGCATTGCATAATGAAGGAGAGGTTTTGCTCTCATGGAATTATTTTATTGGTAAATTTCATCCTAATCATTTCTCTTGTAGGTATTGTAAATTTTCCTTGAAGGGTTTTATCATCGCAACTTCAATATTTCTCTAGATTGCATAGAAATGTGATAATATATGTCAAATACTCATCGTCCTACATTTAGTGAAAATAATACTACTTTCTTTTAGTTCTTATTATTCATCTTCCTTGTTAGCATTACGTTCAACAAAAAATTTCCCACCACAGTGGTTCATGTCAGGACATCTTTAGGTCTAGCCTAAGGAAAATTTTGAAAATTTATGAATCTGTTGACAAGTGAACATCAAACAAGCACATCCAGTCATCTAACATCTTTGCATGCCAAATTCCATCAAATTTGTTAATCGTTAGTTTTTCATCCAGTTGAAAATGACCTTGTTGAGGTAAAGGGAATATTAATAGCTTTGAGATTGATGACAGGATAACGATGATCTATTTACTTAGTTGCAAGTTGTCCAAATAAAAATGATGTCAACTACAAAATTTTCGACTTGTATTTTCATTGTAGCCTAGAAGTCTACCATACCCTTATTTAAGCAAGATAATCTACGTTTGGTGGAGGTATTTTCCTATTCTTCGTATTGAAATTCTTTGGCCATTCCATTTGTTTTAATTTTTGTTTTCAGACATTCTGAATAGTTGTATCCATTGATCGTTCACCTACTACTTTATACTAGCTCCTTATTTGCACATTCAATTCTATTTTGTACCCTTGCTCTCATTAAAATTTAATTCAGACTTGTAATTAGGCTTAGGGAACAACCAATTCCTGAGGATGAATTACATTATGAGAAAGATTTTAATTGTCTCCCCTCTGTGAAAGGTGTACTTATATGTGCATATATAATAATGAGGACAATATATAACCAAGATGTTAAATAGTAATATTCTATTACAACAAAATGAATCTATATACACGTAATGTAACTTGGAAAGACAATAGATGCTATGAGTTGTTTTGGTAAATGAGAAGGACCTCGTGAACAACATCAAGCAAATGTAAGTCCTGCAAAGTGAACGTAATGGTAGGTGCACAATATTGAGAATTTAAAACTGTGCATAAGATTCTATCCAACTCACTAACCTCAATACAATGGTTCAATGTTCTTACATGCATGTTAAATATCAAGGACATTTTGTTATTACAATAATATTCAGTGGATTTGTTTTGAATATTATCTTCTAATCTCTCTCACAATCTTGGATTCAGTAAAGACTTCCAGTTTTAAACTCCATATTTAAATGGTTTAAGTAACCCAAAATTTACTACTTCAGCTTCTTCTCCATTATTAGTAGTTGTCCCAAACCCAAGTTATCGGTATAAAAATTTTCAGCTTCTTCTCCATTATTAGTAGTTGTCCACAACCCAAGTTATAAGAATAAAAAATTTCTCTGAATGATAGCAAGTCCCCTCTCCCTGATCTACCCATATGACCTTTTAAGGCCATTTCAAATATAATATGGGATGATCTTGTTCCACACTGGATGTCTAGGTAGAATAGGATTTATATTTTGTAAGTCTTAGGGTTTTTTTGGGTGTAGTATATGGTATATTAATGGACTAACATTTAATGTCAATCTGGGCTCTGTGGACTTCGAGACGCAACACTAGAAATGCTAGAGAAGGACTTCAACAACCTTCAAAACAAAACCCTAGTTTGTCTAGAAAATGCTCACACCTTTAGATTCATGCACTAGATAATCCATGTTCTAATCATGCACTCAAAACATTCATTAGAAGCAAAACAATAAACATTGAAAACAAAAATCTTGCAAATCTCCAACATTTGAAAGCAAGCCCTAATTATTAGCAATTGAGGAACAAACCCTAACTATTGACGATAGGAGAAAAAAACTATAACTACTAATCAACTGGGAAAAAAAAAGGTCAATAAATTCTTGTCTCGCTGAGCAATTCAAAACTAAAGACTATTTTGATAATCTAAAGAACACCAACACATAAACTCCAAAAATTACAAATGCTTTTAATGCCAAGAAAAAATAATAAAATGAAAACTCGGTGAAGGTTCTTTCCCTAGGTTCTAACTCTACTTCACTCATGCAATTGAAAAGTAAAAGTGTGGCTTTAATTCATATTTAATCAAATGCAATCAATTGTGCAAACATCTATTGTGCACATGCTTAAAATAATTGCATTTTGCCTTCACACACCTTCAAGCTTTTAGATGCATCCAAACAATGAATCCAAAAAAAACTTGATGTTCAATTCAAGAACACAAGGAAGAGGAAACTTTTAAATCAAAGAGACATCTAATAATGTTTTCAAATGAATCACAAACTCCTTCTTAACAAGCAAACCTGCACTTTAACAACTCATCAACATTGAGAACAAATACTCTTCATAGTATACAAAACACTTGTTCATATATATATAAATATACTTGAAAGATCAAATCAAGCAATGAACAAGCTTATAAATGAATAAATCAACGACTCTCAATGCTAATTATATTTTCTCCGAATGGTATCAATACAAATCATCAACACTCCAAGGTTCAAGTTAAGAAAACAAAGTTTCTGATGTGCTTTACAGCTTAACAAAAAATGTAAGGGTTATTTTCATAAGCACGCTCTAGATTAATAAAAGGAGTTTAAGCTCCAACACTTGTGTGAATCAATAGAATCAAAAACTATTCCTGTATTTTCTAGAAGTGTCACCCATAAAATGCATAACCATGTTTATTATTTCAGCAAGTAAGGTTTTAGTATTTACATCCTTATTACGTTTATATGAAGACAGTGGGTTTGAAAAGTAAATTGAAATATCTTCAGTTCTTGATTCTAAAATAAATCAAGAGTTTCATATCTAGATCCCATTTAATGATAATGATAAGCCATTGTCTCATAAAAATATCTTATTTTTGTGATTTACCAAACTCACAAATAAGTTTTGCATCAAATCACCATTACCTCCGAGCAAATACAAAATATAGCACAACTCAAATGTTATGAGGAATTAAAAATATTGCATGCACTTATTGGGATGCTCCTTTAGTTTTCAATTCCAAATAACCACAAGCTAAAGTGTGAAACGTATCTTGTAAAAATACAGAGCATGAAAAGAAAATTTTCACCAGAGTTAAAGCATGTAAAGATACAACACAACCAATATAAACACATTGAAACAGTAATAGATATAAAATAGATAAACCACACGATGCTCCTTTAATGGAGGTATGTAGAGTTGGTTTGGTTGGGCCCTAACCAACCAGCTCGCACCCTCTTAAAATGAAACTAAATCACATAATGAAATAGATCATTAAACTAAAATGGAAAATCTAGAAAAAGAACCTGGTCAAATTATATTAATGAAGTTCAGTCTTTCAATACATCTTTAGCTTATTAATCTAGGCCCAACTGATCATAAGGAAGGGGGGGGAGCCCCCTACACTTAATCCAACAACATGAAAGTACAATGAATGGCTTTATGTCCTCTTCTCTCTAGCATAACTCTGTTTTTATAATCTTTTTACATTACAAATTTGGCTTTGGACAAGCCAATATTTTGCAAATAAGATGGAAACTTGGATCCCAACAACTTATGATCAATATAATTCTAGTAAAACCATTAACTAATCAAGGAAATATAAATTTGATACGAAATTTCCATTTTTTGGCAAATCTAGGCAAGATCCTAGAATTCTGGAAAAACAATATTTTTTTTATAAAAATGCCTCAAAGACCCTCGTGTAACTTTTATACCAATGTGAATCTTGGCCCTTGGGAAATCGCTCTGGTTCTAGATAATTTTCTATACTGGTAAAAACCTATTTTCTCATATTTTCCATATTATCCTCGATATGCATGCAAATCAAGGTCAAACTTGGTAGTTTTAAAATTGTGTGAATTTTGAGCAGATTTGTTGATTTTCTTCTAGAGACCCACACATGCAACATAGGTGAAATCCGACTCATAGGAAGGTGTTATAACATCATTTTGGACAATAACCATCTTTTGTTTTCCCCGAAAGCATGTCGAGATGTCGAAGCCCCAAATCGGTGCAGTAATGCTAGTATAGGAGTGTTGGTGCAGGAACAGAACTTGGTGCAATTAATGTTGATGCATGTGTATCTTTGATCGTGACTTAATACGCCTTCCTGAAACAACACAAGCACCATCATCAATAATCATTTTGATGCAAATCTTATCGAAATAAAGGAAATATGTTAAATAATGAATAATTACCTAATCATGCTCCAAGTTCAAGATACTAGCCCAACAATTGTGCAAAATGATAGTTATAACAATGAAAACTAGGAGTAAGCATAGGTCGAAAATGTGAACTAAATACGATAATTCTAGGGCCTAACATCTCCCCATGTTGATCATCTTGCATGTCCTCATGCAAGCAAAACCTCTAATAAGTACCAAAGTTAATAAAATTTGTAGGACTAGGGGTTTCTCTATTAGAATCATGTTGCAAAGACCAAAAGATTCTTAAATTATAGGGCTAATTTAGTGAGAGCATGTAATTAAATTTCATGTTATGTCAACTTCCTTCGCATCAATAAGATAAGAAAGAGTTGTGACCAGGGATTCAGTGATGTCAAGACTAACCTTTATTATTTCCAAAAGAGTAACTAATGTTAGGGGTACCAAATGAATGCTAACAATGTTGTTACTACAAGGGTAGTGTTATCATTACATAGCCAACCATAAAAATTTCCACAAAGCATCTCAAGAGCAGTTCAAATCAGTAGGTCTTCACTTTCAATAGCCTCATTATAAAATAGAAGTAACTTTATTTGAAAGCCAAGGCATTAAAATGGATGGAAATATGAAAAATAAATGTAACAAAATGACATCTTCCTATCTTACCATTATCCAAGCATATAGTTGAAGTTCCTCTTTTTTAGGCAAAGTGAATCACGTGCACTAAGGTTCCACATCCATGAAAACCTTGATATTTATGAAATATAGAGTTCCAAAGCACATTACTGAAAGGATATTAAAGCCATTCTCAAAAGATATGATAATGATTTCATGGAAAGATAAAAATGACCAAGTAAATCGTACTGTAAGATTAAATTTAATACCACATGCATGGCCCTACTTCTAGCAGTCTTCTATATCCTCAATAGGGATGCCTTTAAACCTAAAGAAATGTTTGTGTCCCACCTATTAGATATAGATTCAGAGTCATTTAAAAGCATTTAATTTGATTTGGGAATTAAATGAAGGTCGTCGTCCTGGCTTGGTAACCAACGAATGACAGTGCCATTCACAAGTGATAACAAGAATGAACAAGCCAGCTTGTGATGATACCTCTTGTCTTCCAGCTTCTCAACTGAAATCCATTACCCTGGCTTGGTGACCAGTAGTGGTAATGTCATTCTTGTTAGGACCCATGATCATAGTAGGTCGGCTCGTAATGAGACCTCTTATCCCGAAATTAATCTGTTTATGTTAAAAAAACTCTGATTATGATTAACCTCAAATAGATTACTTGATAAGTGGGGAGGAAAATTTTCTCCTTAAGAGAATAGGATGGTGTAATTACTAATATTTTCTGGTTGGTCCTAGTACCATAAACACTCATTTTAAATAAAACATCTCAGATAATGACTGAACGATTCCTCGAGTTGATCACGCTATGGTTCTTATGAGAGATCATTAGGGTTTTATAGGCGTGGTCTACCATAGGAGGATTTTCATCAATACCTTCGAAGAGAAACTTGAAAAAGGTTTCTTAGATGATAGTTTGTTAAAACGAATAGGCCATAAGTAGGTTTTTAATCTTATGAATGGAAAGTATTAAACATAACTATAACAATACCCCTAACTAACCCAATGAATAATCTTGGCTAATAATCAAAGTCACTTCATAAAATATGAGGCATTATGAGCGAATTTCTTCGGACAAGTATTACCACAAGAGTGCTTAATGACAAAATTTTCAATAGTTATGCCATAGGAATTTCAGTTCCAAGAGTGTTATTGTAACAATTTTATTTCAAATGAAATTTTTATTCATTGCTCTTATACTACCCTACCCTAATTTAGAGAGAGGAGGTTCTCCTTCAAGTGTAGGAGTACTTCCAATGTAGCCATGTGCGTAATAGAATGCTAAATATACTCACACTTAGTTTTAAAGAATAAACTTCAAGACACACCAGAGTATGACCAACCAATTTCTTTAATTGGAACTATGGTACCAAGAGTTGTCGAATGATGAAGGAGTGAGGTGTGTTGACGATCGTTTGCACCTAGGATTCAATGGGATCCACATATTTATGATTCTCCAAATTATTCAAGTCTTCCACAGTTTGATAATCACTCTCTTGGAGGCATAAATAATCTGATGAAAGAAAAAAGAAAAAACTCTCAAGTTTAGGCTCAAATATCTACTTTTCAGATTGACAAGAATGGTTAAGGGAAATTATAGGGTTTTGAGCTTCAACAACAATTTTAGAATAGGTTTCAAACAAATATTTCTCCTCTAATGGTCTTTGAATCAAGGCCTCTTCCTAGGGTAAACGTTCTGTGGTAATGAGGAAGTTTCCAAATTCACTCCCTTCCCCAATATGGAAGATGTAACATTTCGTTCAATAGGGGAATCAGCGAGAAGAATAGGTGTTTCAAATTGTTGTGCAACATACTGGTTTGGATTAGGGGGGCAATGGTTAGGCTAAGGCTTGGGTTAAGGTTTGGACTATACTTTGGATTAGGATTATGATTTGGGTTAGGATTTGGACTAGGGTTAGGCCTAGGGTTTGGATTAGGGTTAGGTCTAGGGTTTGGATTAAGGTATGGACTGGGGTTAGGTCTAGGATTTGGGTTGGAGTATGGGCTAGGGTATGGATTAGGGAGTAGATTAGGGTTGGGGTTAAAGAAAGGTTGCACAGGTAATTGAGACCATGAAGGAGGATGACTTGGTGGTGCATTAAGTGGAAATTGTGGTTGTTGTTGTTGATTTTTCATGAAATTCTACCCTAGGGAAGAGGTTCTAAGCCATTATTTAAGCCATGGGGATATCTGACTCAAAGAATATGGCCAAGGAGAGGTCCACTATGGCCATGAAGTAGGATGTTCAATTGGAGGAGATTTAAAAAATTTCCATGAAACTGCAGGATTATAAACATGTTGAGGAACCTGCTCAGGAGAATAAGCATTAATCCAAGTATTAAATGATGATGGATTTTGAGTTATACCTGGAATTTGATTTGATTCCTTACTTTTTTTCCTGAGTTCCTTTAGTAATCATGGCATTGATGGGAAATGTAATGTTGAGTGAGCCTCCTCGCAAAATTTGTAAACATTCAGGTTGTTAAGTGAGCATTCTCCAAGGAAGTGTTTCTTCATATAGTTGGCACAATAGATAAACAATGGTTCTTCATCCTTTTTATGTTCTTCCTGCAAATCAGCTAATGTTGAAATAAAATATTTAATAATATTATTTTTATGTTCAAGAAAAATATTAAATCATGCACTTGTGAGTTCTTCATTGGATGATTTGTATATCTATACGGAAACATCAAAACTCCTCATTGAATGATTCCTCAAAATACCATTTTCATGTTCTCAACAAGCCAACTGGTATATTATGTCATCACACATATTAGTATATAAAAAGGGGGGGGGGGGGGTTGTTTCTTACAACACCGAGAAATGAAAATAGATTTAAAGAAAAAAACTTGCAAGAGAAAGTGGGTGAAAAGAAAACCAAACTACCACAGGTTACCAAGGTAAATCCCCTAAGCACCTCCCCGACAACGACACCAAAATGTTGGGTGTAGACTGTAGTATATGGTATATTAATGGACCAACATTTAATGTCAATCCAGGGTTTGAGGACTTCGAGACACGACACTATAAATGCAAGAGAAGGACTTCAACAACCTGCAAAACAAAACCCTAGTTTGTCTAGAAACTACTCACACCTTTAGATTCTTGCACTGGATAATCCATGTTCTAATTTTGCACTCAAAACATTTAGTAGAAGCAAAACCATAATTTTTGCAAACACCAATCCTGCAAATCTCCAACATTTGAAATAAAACCGTAATTATTAGAAATTAAGGAACAAACCCTAACTATTGACAATAAGAGAAAAAACCCTAACTATTGATCAACTAGAAAAAAAAATCATTAAATTTATGTCTATTAATTTTAGATAACCATGGTATGTTATATGAATAGTGAAAATTTACTTCAATATTTCTTTGGCTCGATTCAATTTAGCAGTCACATAAACATGAAAGTAAAATGTTGATAGAACACAATAATATATCAACAGAAGACAAGCCAATAATATACATTAGATTTTACAATTATTCTTGTCCAGCAAAGATATAGGATAGTGTGTGTTACGACAGTCAACAGGATGCATCAGCCAGCAAAGTCTTTCTCAACATCAGATTAGCCAACCCTCCAAGTGTCACACACAGCCCTCAAAGACATCTCATCAAAGTCAATGCAAGTCAAGAAAAGAATCCCTCATCCAGATTTCTGGCATCCATTTCCGGCATCTAGATTTCTGGCATCATGTATATTTCCGACATCCACATTTCTGGCATGCACATTTCTAGCATCATCCATATTCCCGGCATCCAGATTTTCGGCATCCATATCCGGCATCATCCATATTTCTGGCATTCAAATTTCCTGCATCCATATTCACACGTGGGAGAGAGAGAAGCCTCTTCTAGGTTGTATGAACCAATCATATCATGAGGAATGTGTGTGATGAGATGATGATGAAATGGAAATCATCTCTCTCCAATTTATATCCATCAATGAGGGTGTGTGACACATACGTTAGGCTTGTGAGCCTACATTACAAATATGGCTGACCTTGCAAATGTGTGGAAAATAAAATCAAAATATATGTTCTGCTCATCCAAACAAGATGATATTTAGATCAATCTTGCACCTCTTCAAAAGAGGAATCCAAAAAAAATATAATCATAATTATATGAGCAGTGAAACATGGAGTTTGGACCTATTTTCCCAAAATTAACACTCCCTCTCAACTAGTGAGAACTCCATATGTCGACCTGTGTCGTCCAGAGATTAGTACCATCGTGTACCATCATATAGCATTGTGCATCATCCTATCGTAACTTGCTTTGCTATCTCTTCTTCGCAAATAGAACAAAAGGTGAGTCAGAAATACATTACGCTCTGCTGACCCAAAGTCAGCTTAGAGGGTAAAACCTTAATAGACTCAAAAAGAGTCACATACTAACCCAAAGTTAGTAAAATGACCCGAAGTCATTTTATAGGGTAAAACCTCAATAGACCCAAAAGAGTCACATACTAACCCGAAGTTAGTTTATTGACCCGAAGTCAGTTTAGAGGTAAGAACCTCATCAAACTTGATCCCAGATCAAGGTGTTGGACATGTGCCATCCTAGACATAGAGAGTACGACAATATCGTATGCATGCATCGGTCTTGCTATTGGTCTTTGTCCACATTTCCCACCTCATTGACCAAATGAGAGGTACTTCTCATGAGTTTGAAACTCCATGGGTAGGATGCATGTGGGGCATAGATAAAAGAGAAGGTGAACCAACTCAAACATCATAATGGTGGGGCAGAAGCACAACAAGGTTCAACAAGCCTAGCCCCATGTGTGCTTAGAGATCCAAGAAGCTATCCTCAAGCCCCACGGAGCTCCCAGAGCTCATAGTCCAACTCAATCAGGACCCTCACAATAGGGTCTTTCCACGATTCCAAGCTTCTCATGGAAGGTTAGGAACTTGACCTTCCCCAGGGGCTTCGTGAGAATATCTGCGACCTGCTCATTTGTTCCTATGTGATCAAGCCTTACGCCACCTTGTTGTACCATGTCCTGGACAAAGTGGTACTTAAAATAAATATTCCTAGATCGATCATGGAATCGTAGGATTATCAGAAAGACGAATCCCACTATGGTTATCACAAAGGATAACGGTGGTATATAGCACATGTTCGAACAACTCACTGAAGATCTTTCTCAACCAAGCAGCTTCACAACAGGCCATACTCACTGCAATGTATTCGTCCTTAGCAGTTGTTACACTGAAAATTGTCACCTTGAAGTTTTGTTGTCCGTATGAGCTCATTATCACTCATACATTTCTCCCTTGCAAGTCTAAACACATCAGTTCCTAATATCAAGCCTTAAAATAAGAGAAAAGCTCATAAAAGTCCTTAAAACACTTGTACCGCACTTTCTCTTAGCTTTACCTGTGGTACCGCACCTTTTGTAAAGGAAAATTGCGGTACGTACCGCACTTTTTCTTCATTAAAAATGTGGAGCCCTGTAAAAGGTAAAAAAAGGCGCAAGTAAAATCTAGAAGCTCAGTTTGAGTCATTTTTGGAAGCTTCTAGAAACATTCCTACGGTGGGAAGATCGCTCTTTTCAAGTTAATGCATCCCATCCATTAAGGAGCTAACCCCTTGATGCAAGGAACTAATCCCTTTGAAGGAGGATTCTATCCCTTCTTGTATGGAGTTGTAACTTCCTCTCTTTCACTATAAAAAGAGGCATAGGACAGCCTCAAGGGGTTACAATTGATGAGTTCAAGCTTTAGTATTATTTGAGGTGAAGTGTTGTTGGAACTTAGACCCTTTTAGCTGAGATCTTATGTGGGAAAGATTACATACCTGTATGTATCTCGGTTGGAAGAGTGCAAGGCTTGTCAGAGTAAAGGATATTCCTGCTTCGGACCCCAGGAAGGCCTGTATGACATCAAGGCGAACACGGTTGTAAGGTTCTTGCTTATTTAAGTTAATACAAATAAATCCGTTTTTCTCAATAAGCTGTCAATTGATTGGTTTATTTTATGGATTCCTTGATCACCATAATATATATGATTTATGAATATATGCTATGCAAGTGCTATTTGATGTTTGTTGTTTGTGATTGCAGATATTCGAAGGCAACTCTTTCGGGTGACTGAAGAACTAGTACTACAAACAAGCGTTGGATCAAAGGTAAGATCGTAAAACCTTTATAGCATTTAATTATAAATCGCAATATATCTAGAGAAAAATAGTTTTGTTTGTCCGTTTGTTGCTAGTTGTCCGTAGGACACTTGGGAGGTCGGTCTTGTCTGCAAGAACGACTTATCCGTCCAACAAATTGGCGACTCCACTAGGGAATGATTGGATTTTTTGTTTTCCTTTTGTTTTGACTTGAGAAAATGATTTTTCTGGTTCTTGATTGATGTACACTGGTTTGGGTGGCTTAGTTTAATTTTTCTGTACTTTAAAAACTTTTGAAAACTTTTGTTTTCTTGAAGTTTTCTGATCTCCACACTTTTCATTCATGCACAGTGCGTTCATCTCCGCAATTTTCTTGAGTAACCAGTGCGGTACCGCACCTGTTTACTCTGGAGCCTGTGGACCCTGGGAAAATTTTATGAAAACTTAAAATTTCCTTTTCAGGCTTAGTCTAGATTTAATATAGGATTCTTAGCATCTACCCAGATCTGTATTTTTCTGTCAAAAAACCTTTTTTATGAGTTCCTTTCAGCAAATTTTTCATCTCATCAATCTCCATTAATTTAATTGGGTGTTTTGAGTCTCTTTTTTTAGAAATTATTAATTTGATTTCCTTTGGTCATTACTTGAAGGTTTGTCTCAGTCTTTTCACAATTTTGCATCTTTTTGCTTTTGTTTTTGCAAAAAAAATCCCCCTTCATTCGCCGAGGGGGGCTAAATTGTGTATGAGTGTTAATCGCCTTTGAGTGTTTTTATTTTTTTATCTTTGGAACTCTCACCCAATTTTCTTTACTTACACTTGATTGGTTCTTAGATTACGTTAGAATCATCTTGTGTTTGAGAATTCTCTTTCATAGATCACATTTGCATAATTAGAATTCTCATTTTCAGAATATGAATGAAAAATGTGCATAGATTACATTTGCATACTTTTCAAGTGAATTGTGCATAGATTACAACTGCATAGTTTACATCCTGAAAAATCAATCGTAGATTTAGATCAGTTTTCTTTAATTTGAATTTACATGTTTTTATGCTTGTTTTAAAAACACAAAAAATATATATATATATATATATGGAATTGATTAGCATTAGTTTTTCTTGATGAAATTAGTGCATTAGAGAATTTGTTATATTTTCTCTTATTGATCAATTTTTTGCAATGTTGGAAGTGAATGGAAACTCTCTCCTTACTTTAGTTAGGATTCATCGAATTGAAAAGATTACATTATCATATTCGATTGCATTCAGTTTTGCGTCAGGTCATAACACCATTGGTTTCATATCCATTTACCCTTTGAGTAATAACAGCCTAAATAACACAGTGCTTATTAAAATTCATCTAGAAATTTTTACATTTTTAGGGCTCTTTCCACCAACATAGCTCAGGCTAGTGTCTTGGAATAGGTTTTAGTTAACTCTCCAGGACAGTAAAACAAACAAGTAGTTGATCTTGCGGTAGGAAAAATTCCAATTGTTGCATGTATGCTCTGGGAAGCTCCTCCTAAAGGAGTCAAGCACGAGATCATATCCGAACCAATGAGGTAATCAATCCTTCCTCATTGGGAACGATAGAAGATATACACGTATTAACAACGGTAAACCTCGGATTGACCATTGTCGAGGAGCTTGGGGTCACTTGTCGGTAAACCTTGGATTATGTCAAGGAGCCTTCAAGGGGATTGAGCTTTGTTACTCTGCCCTTGTGTGTGTGTCGAATCGTAGACTGTTCCTCCAGGTATATTTGTTTCTATTGGTAAACTTAGTGGCCATTAACTTTAGGATTCTTTCCCAAGGTGACAGTGGAGGGAAGATCCCACTATACCTGGAACAGACGTCGGCTAGACTCACTTGGACTCTCCGGAGGGTTATCTTCACTCGAGATGCTATAGTGGAGAAACTTGCACTGGTCTGTTTCATTAAGCAGGTTGTCGGGGTAACTGTTCCACCCGCCATTTCTACATTAAAATTCTACGATGTTGGATTTCATCACCAACTAGTGTTTTTAGTGCAGGAATCTACTGTTCATGTGTGGTTTGACTCCTAGATTTGATAGTGCATGTTCATTTGTTTGTTTTTACTTTTAGAGACCATAGGTGTGAATTTTGAATTTTAATTGTTAGGTGTGAATTGTGAATTGTTAATTTCAGTTTTAAAATTGTTAATAAAATTCACTGAATTTGAATATAATGGCAACTGTTCCGGAATTTACCAACCAAGGAATCCCTCTTAATGAGAATCCTAGTACTTTTCCTTGCTTTGGAAATGTTGGTCCTCCCTGTATGGCTACATTGTCATTACCTGGATTTACAATAGGTTTACCAGTATGGTTATTTTCAACTTCGTTGGCCCCGAATACTCCAATTATTCCACCTCAACCGAATGCTTCACCTCAACAGAGTTCACCATCTCAACATCACCAACCTCATGTTGACCCTTTACCTTCTTCGCCCAATTTGTCTTCCTCCCTTTCTTCCTCTTTGCTTGGTAAAAGCCTTGACGCTAGTAACCAGGTGACTAAGAAGAAGAAGAAGTAAGATAAGAAATAAGTCAACCAACCAACCATGGCTGCAAGTGTTAGTAATGTTGAGGAAACCTCCAACATGCATCGTAAACCCAAATTCCCTTGCAAGCTTTGTAAGGGTGACCACTTCCTTATCAATTGTCCTGGTATTCCAAAGGCTTTGGAAGTATGGTCAGAAAAATCCCATCAACTTACTGTTGATCCATCAACCAATGATAGTCAGGTTCCTGGGAAAAAGGGCAAAGTTAGGTTTCCTTGTATGTTATGTAAAGGGAGTCATCAAACTCACATTTTCCCTCACATGGATGAAGCCTCAAAATTGTTGGAAAGCCTTACTGTTCCATAGCAAAAATTTCCAACCGCTTACCGTCAACTTTCTCCCAACCTACCGTCAACTGACGGAGGGATTGATCTAATTCTAAGTACAGTCGATCCCACTCTTCCATTGAAGAGTGAAACTCATATCACTTAGGTCGATGATCCATTAGTTGAACAAGTGTTTGATTCGATTTCACATTCAGTCGATCCCACTCTCCCCGAAGAGAGTGAACTTCATACCGCTCCGGTTCTTCTTGTTACATCAAATTATTTTACGCCAGGGGGAATTTCACCTGTTCCTACAGAACCCCCTCCAAGTACAGAGGTCTTTTCCTTTGATTGGAATAGACTGAAAAAACCTCTTCTTCCTTCCTCCATCCCTTTCCAAATCATTGTGAAGGCTTGCGGTACTAATATGCATCACACACATGTAGATGAAGGTGCTTCTGTTAGTATTTTATCCTCAACTTCTTGGAAAGATTTGGGTTCCCCTTAGCTTGTGCCTGTTACACAGAATCTGAAAGCTTTTAACAGAACCATTAGTGAACCTTTAGGGATCCTTCCTAAGTTTTCTATTACTTTGGAAGGTAAAACTGTCTGTATTGATCTTATGGTAGTTCTAGGCCCCTTGGATTTCAATTTACTCCTTGGGCGAGACTATGTCTATGCAATGAAATTTGTCGTATCGACACTCTTTCGCGTGATGTCTTTCCCTCACAATGGAAACATTGTGACTGTAGACCAACTTTCATTCCCTAGTCTTGATTCGACTACCAATAATTTGACGCCCATAAATGTTCCTTATACTAAGGTTGTATCTATCCCTCCACGGGTTAATTATGTGGCAACCAGTCCCATGTTTTTAGTTACCGATGCAAGCAAGCCTCTCACTGTTTGCTCGTCTTCCTTTGACTTAGATCCAGTAATTGACATGGAAAACTCTATGGGATTATTTGAACTCGATGTTCTTATCCCTTTTGAGTCCCTTGACATGTGTTCCTTCCAGAGAACTATTCTTCCTTCTGATGAAGACCTCTTGGAAGCCATGATCAAGGTGTGTCCACTGACATGTGTTTCTTCTAGTTGGAAGCCATGATTAAGTCAGTGCAGAGGATAGTTCTTGTTACTGAGTTAACCTCGTTAAAAAATGAATCAAGTATGAGGACAGTTCTTTTCCTGTGTCAACCTCATTAAAAAATGAATCAGTAGGTAGGTTGTAGAGAGTAGATTGATAGATTAGAAATAAGTAGTTTCTGAGGATGGTTCCTGTTACTGAGTCAACCTCGTAAAAAAATGAATCAAGTATGAGGAAAGTTCCTACTCTGTCAACCTCGTTAAAAATGAATTAGTGGATCAAGAGGAAAGTTCCTTTTACTATGTCAACCTCATTAAAAAATGAATCAGTGGGCCATGAGGACAGTTCTTTTCCTGTGTCAACCTCATTAAAAAATGAATCAGTAGGTTATATAGGTAGATTGTAGAGAGTATATTTGAGGACAGTTCTTTTACTGTGTCAACCTCGTTAAAAAATGAAACATGTAGATGAGGATAGTTCCTATTACTGTGTCAACCTCATTAAAAAATGAAACATGTTTCCATGAGGATAGTTCTTTTCCTGTGTCAAGCTCGTTAAAAAATGAAACAAATCCTCCCCTAAATGATTCAAGTCTTTGACTAGATATCGTAAATGTTAAGTTGTATATTTAGGTTAGTTATTTCAGTTTTTGCATAATTTTCTTACAGTTTTAGGTCGGGTCTTTCATATTATCTCGTAAATAAACCTTCATTCCATCCTGCTATTAATTACCAGTAGTCTATCTATTTGAATGAAATGAAGCTGGGGGGGCATGCGCTCTAGCAGTTACGCTTGGGGGGCATTAAAAACTTATCTCAAGCATGATTTTTCCTTTGTTTCAAGCTTGTGTAAAAATGAAACAAACCAATCTCAAGCACAATTTTCTATGTTTCAAGCTTGTGTAAAAATGAAACTAACCCTTTTTTGAAGCATAGTTTTTTGTTGTCTCAAGCTTCTATAAAAATGAAACCTACTTGAGTCCATTTTGGTTATTATTTTCAAGAATCATTAAACTCATGAAAATCCTGAGATTATTTTGCTATCTTTCATTCTCATAAAACACATGAAAATGCCGAGTTCTTTCCATTTTTTCCTGCTCGTAAATTAAATTGAAAGTCAACCACATGAGTACATTTTTATCACTTTTTCAAACTCATTAAAACTTACAGAAAAATCGAAACTACTGAGTATACTTTTATCACTTTTTCGGGCTCTTTAAAAATTTACGAAAAAGCGAAACCATGGAGTCCTCTTTTAAGCCCTTTTTAGACTCTCTAAAAAAATGAAAATATTGCCGAACACTTGACTATTCGAACTCGTTAAAGGAAATGAATGGTCATCCCTTCAGTATAAGTTTACCCCTTTTCTGGACTGAAATGGAATATTTACGAAAAAGGT
The DNA here is from genome assembly GCA_034641835.2 of Pinus albicaulis. Lineage (NCBI taxonomy): Eukaryota > Viridiplantae > Streptophyta > Pinopsida > Pinales > Pinaceae > Pinus > Pinus albicaulis. Next base: position 266,839,233 of record CM076572.1, on the reverse strand, counting down.
ATACGTTGACTAATCATGGTCAATAGAGTTCTCTCTCGCATTATTTTATCCTTTTTCGGGCCTAAGAGACTAAATTTACGAAAAAGAACACCCATGGAGTTTTATTAAGTTTTTTCTTATGACTCCCTAAAAATGAAAAACACCGAGTTTCTCCTATACTGGACTCGTTAAAATTTAACAGTAAAGGGCCTGTTGATTACAAACAGGAACAGACCACTCCTTCTTAGGGTTCGATTTTAAACTAATTTGGACTCATCCGAAGGATGAGCTTATAAACAAGCAAATGTTATCATCCTCAAGCTTGTCAAAAATAAAGAGGTACTTACCAAAAATGGTGGGGGAAAAGAGAGAAAAACAAATTTATTTGTTACACTTTGATTTGTAAAAAGCATTACACCACTCTTAAACACGATACTTTTTGTCACACTTCCACCTAGGTTGGGAAATCCTTTGCCTATTAGTTGATCAAACCACATTGAAGGTTTTTAGCCAGTTTCTGGGTATTAGCTTAGGTAAACTATCACCAAACCATCTGTAGTGTCGTTATGTGTTCAAGAGGTCATTCAAATAAATCATTCATCTCCAAACACTTGTCTCCATTCGTGTTGACCATCCCTGAGTCAGCCCTTGCAAAAAATTTCTTCAAAACTTGATCTATGGTTTCGTGACGTGGGCTTGCTTACGACGGATCACTTTCTATCAACGACAGCTCATCATCTAGGAAGTTGATCTATAATCCGTCAGTACCTTGGAATTTGCATGCCTTAATGGCAGGTTTCTCGCCTTCGACGATAGGTTGCATCATTGACCTTCGATCGAACGATTCCATGAAATGTTCGACTTCAGATCACTTATTCACATTTCATGGATTGTACTGAGTACTTTGAGAGCCATTGTCATTATTGGTGGTTTCTCTCACACTTGTTAACAGTTCACATCATTAACTGGTAATCAAGTGGGTTCTACCATGTTCAACTTCAACACATTTAATCGCATGGATAGAATCGTACTAGTTCGGGAAGCAGAAATCAAGACCCTGGATCTAGTTTCCACCATCCAGACTGCGAGGAGTTTTATTATTCATTATGCAGTAGACTATTCATTACAGATGGTTGCGTCCATGCTGTGTATACAATATTGATGTAATATTAAAACCATTTATGTATCAGAAAATTTTAGTTAGTTTTTTATCTGAGTATGGGAATTCCTACCTCAGTAATGATATATATACATATATACATTTTGTATTGAATTTTTTTACAGGTTCCGACTGGGGTGTCCACAAGCTGATCCTTGAAATGATAAAGTACTTCACTCTTCATTCATTACAGACTCACTCTTCATCTATTACAGACTTCGCACTTTAGGGGGCAATCTGTTACACTGAAAATTGTCACCTTGACGTTTTGTTGTCCATATGAGCTCATTATCACTCATACATTTCTCCCTTGCAAGTCTAAACACATCAGTTCCTAAAAACAAGCCTTGAAAATAAGAGAAAAACTCATAAAATTACTTAAAACACTTGTACCGCACTTTCTCTTAGCTTTACCTGTGGTATTGCACCTTTTGTAAAGGAAAATTGTGATACGTACCGCACTTTTTCTTCATTAAAAATGCGGAGCCCTGTAAAAGGTAAAAAAAGGTGCAAGTAAAATCTAGAAGCTCAGTTTGAGTCATTTTTGGAAGCTTCTAGAAACATTTCTGCGGTGGGAAGATCGCTCTTTTCATGTTCATGTATCCCATCCATTAAGGAGCTAACCCCTTGATGTAAGGAACTAATCCCTTTGAAGGAGGATTCTATCCCTTCTTGTATGGAGCTGTAACTTCCTCTCTTTCACTATAAAAAGAAGCATAGGAAAGCCTCAAGGGGTTACAATTGATGAGTTCAAGCTTTAGTATTATTTGAGGTGAAGTGTTGTTGGAACTTAGACCATTTTAGCTAAGATCCTATGTGGGAAAGATTACATACCTGTATGTATCTCAGTTGGAAGAGTGCAAGGCTTGTCAGAGTAAAGGAGATTCCTACTTTGGACCCTAGGAAGGCCTGTATGACATCAAGGCGGACACAGTTGTAAGGTTCTTCCTTATTTAAGTTAATACAAATAAATCCGTTTTTCTCAATAAGCTGTCAATTGATTGGTTTATTTTATGGATTCCTTGGTCACCATAATAGATATGATTTATGAATATATGTTATGCAGGTGCTATTTGATTTTTTTTTGTTTGTGATTACAGATCTTCGAAGGCAACTCTTTCGGGCGACTGAAAAAATACTACTACAAACAAGCGTTAGATCAAAGGTAAGATCGTAAAACCTTTATAGCATTTAATTATGAATCGCAATATATCTAGAGAAAGATAGTTTTGTTTGTCCTTTTGTTGCTATCTGTCCGTAGGACACTTGGGAGGTCTATCTTGTCCGCAAGAACGACTTATCCATCCAACAGCAGTGCTCAAAGCCACCGACTTCTACTTCATGCTAATCCAAGATAATGAAGCAAAACCCAAGGTGAAGCAACATCTAGATGTTCTCTTGCAATCCACCACACTGCCAGCCCAATCAGCATCAGTATATCCATGGAGTCTCAAACTCTGGGTAGTGTATCTTAGCCCATGGTTGATTGTGCCCCGAAGATATCTCAATAGATTCTTGGCACCAATACAATGAATGTGATAAGGCTCAACCATATGTTGACTCAAAGTGTTCACTACAAAACATACTTGGTGGTATTTCCTAGCTTGGACCCAACAACGCTTCCACACAACTTCTTAAAGTTGAGTTCCAACGGTGTCAACATAGACTTACATTCCACCATACCAAATCTCTCGAGTAACTTCACATCATATTTTTCTTGGGAAGTGAAAATCTAGCTTGGCCTTTGCCAGATCTACAAGCCTCAGAAATAGTGAATCAGTCCTAGGTCTTTTATCTCAAACTCAGAAGCTAGCTCCCTCTTACATTGATGAATGAGAGGTTCAGCACCTATCAGGAAGAGATCGTCCACATAGAGAACTAGAATGAGATGTCTTTCTCTATCAACCTTAAAAAGGTTTGGATCAGCATTACTTCGAGTGAAGCCTAGATCATCAAGTAGCTATCTATCCTCTCATACCAAGCCCTGGGGGATTGCTTCAACCCATAGAGGTCTTTCTTCAACCTGCATACATAGGTGTCTTTATCTTGGACTTCGAACCCTAGAGGTTTCTCTGCATACACCTCTTCCTTTATTGAACCATTTATAAAAATAGTCTTCACATCCATTTGATGGAGGCTCCATCATTGTGTTGCAGCAAGGGGAATGATAGATCAGATGGTGGTATAGCAGGCCACAGGTGAAAATATGTCATCATAATCTATGCCTTCTTTTTTAGAGAAGTATCAAAGAACAAATCTTGCCCTATACTTTTCAACACTACCATCAGATCCATGCTTGATCATATAGAGCCATTTCGAGATGACAACAGATTTTTCCTCCGGTCTTGAGACCACTTCCCAGACATCATTTTTCATAATAGACTCATATTCTTTGTGCATATCATCCTTCCAAACTTGATGCTTTACGGATTATTCAAATGATCCAGGCTCAAATTGTACAATTGTACTCATGGCTGCTAGATACCCTTGGTATCTATTCGGCTTCTTTCTTTCACAGAATGTCCCCCTTGCGGCAATATGTCTCTCAGAACCTTTGAGAGTGTCCCTGAGCCATGATTGTCTTCTCTTATTTGAAGGAGGTGGATCAATAGGATCCATAGGTCCTTCAACATCAGATACCGTTTCATCCTTTGGTTCCTCCTTGGAGCTAGGAATATTTCTTATTTCTTGAGGGCAACCTCTTCATCAATGGCGACATCATGGCATATCTTCACTTCTCTTTGACCAAGCACATATATTCTATATGCCTTCGAAGTTTCACTGTAGCCCACAAATATTCCCTTCTTTCTAGAATCATCCAACTTGATTCTCTTTTCTTTCAGCACATGAAAGTAATCAGGATGACCAAAAACTCTAAAATGAGAAACATCAAGTTTCTTACCAAAGAAGACTTCTTTGGGAGTCTTGGAGTCCAGAGTGGAATGTGGGCATCTATTTTGAATCTACACAACAGTGTTCGAATCTTCTCCCCATAGAAACTTTGGAAGAACGTGTTCATATAGCATGGCATGGACAGCTTCCACAATGGCCATGTTATTTCTTTCAACAACAACATTTTGTTTAGGAGTATACACAGTTGTGGTCTCCCTCTTAATGCCAGCTTCATTACAAAATTCATTGAATTCATTTGATTCATACTCGGTCCCATTGTCGGTCCTCAAAACTTTGATTCTCTTCTCAGTTTGATTTTCCACCAAGGCCTAAAAGGTACGAAACCATTTGAATGCTTCGTCCTTATTCTTCAAGAAATATATCCAGGTCTTGCGGGAGAAGTCATCTGTAAAATTCATGTAATAGGAACATTCTCCCAAGGATGTCGCGGGCAGCATAACAGATAAATCAGAGTTAATCAACTACAATATATCAGTTGTTTTTGTGACACTAGAGGGGAGTGGTCCCCTTGTATGCTTCATGATCATCTTTAAATTCGAGCATCCCTATCACCACCTTCCTTTCTTCGGGAAGGGATTTGTAATGAAGGTGTGCAAACCTCTGGTGTCATAACTCTGTTTGAAGAGTTGTATCACATGACATAGCCCCCAATGGACTTCCTCCAACCTAGTAGAGTGTATCAAATCTAAAACCAATAGTAAGAGCTTCCTTGAAGTTTTTCTTCCAGATGTGTACCTTTCCATCAACGAATTCTACCTTGAACCCTTTGTCTTCCATTGCTGAAATAGACACAAGGTTCTTCTTCAAATCAGGTATGTACAACACATCTTGTAAACAGAGGACTTGACCTTGAGATAAATGAAGGGTCACGGTCCCTGTCCCTTTCACAGGATTGGTGGCATTATCTCCAAGGATAATTTCTAGATTAGTATCCTTCTCAATCAAATCAGAGAGGGATTCTTTATAACCAGTGAGGTGCCTTGAAGCACCACTATCAATCAACTAGACATCCAAGGTGTTGGGAGGATATGCATCATAGAGGGCAGATACAAGAACAAATTCATTTTTATTATTATCAACAACATTAGACTCATCGTACCTGGAAATTCTTAACCTCTTGAAAGGTTTCCCATTTCCACTACGATCAGAGGGAGATTTCTTTTTTCCTTTGAACCTGTTATTCCTTTGATTGCCATTCCCCCTAGACATGTTGTTGTCATCATCCCTGGGAGAGTCCCTTCTATTAGGGAACTCTCTTGCATAGTGACCATACTTGTAACAAGTGTAACATCTTCCCTTCCTTCCTTTGGGCCCCGCTCTACCATGGTTTTGACTTCTCGGTCCACCATGGTTATTCTGCTTTGCATGAGCGGCGAAGGCAGTAAGGTCACCTCTATTTCCATTAGAAGGATGATCTCTCTCCATAATTATTGTCTCCTCTTGAGTGCATCTAGTGAGAAATTCATCAAAATCAGGAATCATATTATTATTAAGAATTGTAGTATTAAATACATACCAGTCTTGGGGAAGTCCTCCAAGAGAAATAAGGAGGAGCTCTCGATCAGCTACTTATTCTCCTATGGCAAGGAGATCATTCATGATTTCTGTGAGCCTCATAAAATATGATGGAGGCTCATGAATATTCCCCTGCACATATTCCATGACATCTTCATCTTCTAATGCCAAATCCAAGGACATCATCCATGCATGATAAGCAGTCTTGTTAGTCAACTTATCTTCAGATTTGAAACCCTTGTAGGTTGAGGAGGCCATTGGTCCTTACAAGACTTCTTCGGTGATTTCTTTTCACACTATCTTGGGCTTTGTATTCACCTCAGCTCTGATACCATGTTAATTTTAGATAACCATGGTATGTTCTATGCTTAATGCAAATTTACTTCAATCTTTCTTAAGCTCAATTCAATTTAGCAGTCACAGAAACATGAAAGTAAAATACTGATAGAACACAATAATAGATCAACAGAAGAAAAGCCAATAATATAAATCATATTTTACAATTATTCTTATTCAAAAAATATATAGGATAGTGTGTGTTACAACAGTCAACTGGATGCATCAGCCAGCAAAGTCTTTCTCAACATCAGATCATCCAACCCTCCAATTGTAACACACATCCCTCAAAAACAGTTCATCAAAAGTCAACGCAAGTCAACAAAAGAATCCCTCATCCAGATTTTTGGCATCCATTTCCGGCATCATCCATATTTCTGGCATCCACATTTCCAGCACCCATATTCACACGTGGGAGAGAGAGAAGCCTCTTCTAAGTTGTATGAACCAATTAGATCATGAGGAATGTGTGTGATGAGATGATGATGAAATGGACATCATCTCTCTCCAATTTATATCCATCAATGAGGTTGTGTGACACATATGTTAGGCTTGTGAGCCTACATTACAAATCTGGTCGACCTTGCACATGTGTGGAAAATAAAATCAAAATATAAATGGAAAAATCAAAATGACAAATATAGAAAAAGAACCTGGCATTCAACTTATAATAATGTATTAATGAAGTTCAGTCTTTCAATACATCTTGAGCTCAGTAATCCAGCTCCAAGTGATCATAGGGAAGAGGGGAGAGCCCCTGAAATTAATCCAACAAAATTAAAATACAATGAATGGCTTTATGTCCTCTGCTCTCTAGCATAACTCTGCTTTTATAATAGTTTTACATTACAAATTTGGCTTTGGACAAGCCAATCTTTTGCAAATAAGAAGGAAACTTGGATCCCAACAACTTTTCATCAATATAATTCTAGTACAATGATTAAATAATCAAGGAAATATATATTTGATACGAAATTTCCATTTTTTTGGAAAATCTGGGCAAGATCCTAGAATTCTGGAAAACAGTCTCTTTTTGTAAAACTGCCTCAAATACCCTCGTGTAACTTTTAGACCAATGTGAATCTTTGGAAATGATTTGGGTTCAATATAATTTTATATACTGGTAAAAAACCCATTTTCTCAGATTTTCGATATCCTTCTCCATATGCACATAAATCGAGGTCAAACATGGCATTTTGAAAATTGTGTGAATTTTGAGCAGATTCGTTGATTTTCTTCTAGAGACCCACATGTGCGACCTGGGTGCAATACAACTCATGCGAAGGTGTTAGAAATTAATTTTTTACAATAACCATCTTTGGTTTTCCTTGAAATCATGCAGATATGTCGAAGCCCCACATCGGTGCAGGAATGCTAGTGTAGGGGTGTTGGTGTAGGAACAAAACTTGGTGCAATTAATTGTTGATGCATGTGTATATTTGATCATGATTTAATACACCTTCCTAAAACAACACAAGCACCATCATCAATAATAATTTTGATGCAAATATTATCGAAATAAAGGAAATAGGTTAAATAATGAATAGTTACCTGATCATGCTCCAAGTTTAAGATACTAGCCCAACAATTGTGAAAAATGATTGTAATAACAATGAAAACCAAGAGTAAGCATAAGGTGAAAATGTGAATTAAACACAACAATCTCAGGGCCTAACAGGTCCAGGCCTCCAAAAACCACTCTCTCGGACACCTCAAACCTTACTTCCTCAAAAAATATTCTTTACCATAATTTCCTTTAAATAGAGAGAAAGGGAACAAAAGCATAACCTAAAGTAAAAGGTCTATATTTCCACCCTTGCAACTATTTGATCTAATTAGAGTAAAAAGTGACATAGTGTTGTTAGAAACAAACTAGAAGAACTAGTTCTGGAAAATTAATTTACTGATTTAAAATTTAGATTTATTTTTTTTGAGGAAATGATTTTTCTAATCCATGACATATTATGTAGTATAACCCAAAAAATTTAATTGTTTTTTTAAGGGTAAATGCTTTTTTAATACATGAAGCACTATGAACCCCAAATCTGCATTATTGGAAACATCAAAATTAGCTAAATCATTCATATCATTCATATGTTCATGCTTTAAGTCGATCGGGACATGAACCTCAGTCATTATCGTGGTAACGCCCCATCTCAAACAATAGACCACAATAGGATTAAACTAAAATTCTATCAAATTTATTTACAAATTTCTTACTGCACTATGGTAAGGAACCTTTTAGAGTAATTTTGGTTGACTCCATTGCTTTTAAGTAAAATTACTATTTCTATCAAAACCTTACTGAAACTTGGTTGGATTAATAAAGATGGGCTTTGAAATTATGTTGCATATAATTCTCTTAAGGTCTATAATATGTTAAAGTTGGCTAGCATTTATTGTATAGTTTAAAGAATATTCCTAGTACCCGCACTCTTAAAGAATTCTAATCTAATTTATTCTACCAAATAGAAATGTTCGAGCAGTCATGTAATTTTTTTGAATCCTTGCCTCCTAGTGGGGTAATTTTTCAAAACCTTACTACAGTTAACTCTTCAGAACCATTATTATATTTTTTATATTTAGCACTTGCCACTTTCCTTAGGGATTTTAATTGTGGTTTAATGGTTGGATTTCACCCAGAATTATGGCATCCTCCTTTACTCATTTCCAGGTATCTAAATTTCTAAAATGAAATTCCTTATGCCATAGTTTCCATTCCTCGTTCTAGTTCTTATGAGGGTTAATACAGAAACTAATCCTATATTGTTTCCTTGGTGTAGGTATGCCTGTGAGGGTTTGGATACATGCATATTAATATTATGTAGAAGAACTAAACTACTTCTCAAAATACCTCACTCTCTCTTAGGCATAGGTGCTCATACCATCTTATAAACTCTTGACAGGGCCTACTTCAAGTTATTTTAAATAATTAGTTAAGCTACGGGGATTCGAACCCGAACCGGACCAGCGCATGCCCATTTTCATTTTAAATGTTGTTGTAATAATTCACATTATTTTTTATATTGAGGATCCATAGCCCCTGGTGTGGCCCATAGAAACATAGCCGCTCATACCCTTAGAGAAGGTGGCCTTGCATAGGCGCTTACGGATGATAGGTGCCCTACTAATGCCCTTGAGGAATATGGTGAGTGGACCATTGATTTAAGAAAACTCAACACAGGTCCTCCTTTTGCACATGGGGCATTTGGTAAAATTTATAAAGGTACCTACAATTGCGAGGATGTTGCAGTGAAGATCCTTGAGAGACCGAAGGATAATAGAGAAAGCCTAAATATTGGAGCAAAAATTCACATATTAAGTCTAGGATGTTAGCCACTCCGAGGCATGAGAATGTCCTGAGATCCATAGGGTTTTGTAAGAAACCTATGGTTTGGTGTATTTTATTTCCTGTATCTGCTGAAATAATTTTGAGGTTTTTGGGTTGCATTGGAAAGTAGGTTGACCATATCATTTATGAATTGTATGGAAAATTTCATATTGTTGTCAAATTTATGCACAATTAATGCAATACGACTGAATCATGCTGCTATGTTATATCCATGCACTTTTCATTTTGATCGAATGGTCAGTTTGATGGTACAAAATAGTATGCATAATCTTTTCTCACAGGTTTTGAATGGTTATATTGAGATGATAAAGTGACATATGGTTTGTTGCTTCTGCGAGCTCAAAATACTACAAACAATAATGCGTAAACTATTGCCTTTCACATTCCCCCATTCCTCCTACTCGCATTCCTTTGCACTTGTCGGTGCAATTTCTAGTTATATTATATAGTATAATTATTATTAAAAAATTAATACGTTGTCATATTTTTGGATCATTAGATGTCATTATAATAAAATTCAGTGTATTGTTATTTTACTCTATGAAATTGGTTGACATTATGTTTCAAATGATTTTTGAAATAAATTAATATAGTTAAAGGTTCTTTTAGTAGAGAGTTGTAATGTTTGAGTTGAATGAGAATTTTATCGTTAAATTAATGAATATTAAAAGTTTGTTAGAAGAAATTAATTATAATGTAGGAATCAAACGAGGTTGTCTCCAATTCTCTATCACTTTTGGCATTTATATTAACTATCAATTACACGAGATGTTGCAAATGTTGAAAAGGAAATGTTGTGAGGCAATAATGTATAACACTAATTAATGTTTCTTTGACAATTGTTGAAAGACATAACAATATCAACAAAAGGCAAGGACCATGCTACAATGAAATATTACTGCAATATTGCTTCCTTAAGCCTTAAAAATCATGAGGCCTCGGTTGAAGTTAAAGATGCATGAAGATTTTTTTCTTTTGAGAATATGTTGTTCTATGGTATCTTTTCTTTGGGTACTCTTCTTTGCAACCTGAAGAATCTTAAGATTGTACTATAATGAACCTAGCTTTTGTACAAATCCTAATTCCATATTTATGAATGTTTTATGTGGGTGGCGTTAACCATTTTATGCTAATTTGATTTCATACTCATTGAGTATGTTTTTTTATTTATGGGTTCTTGACCTATTAAATATTGTTTATTCTACTAAATTTTCATTGTATTTATGAGTGTATAAATGCTCCTATATGCAACAATGGTGCCTTTCATCACTTCAAGAGCAATAAAAATAAGTATATTGAGAAAGCAACTCCAACATTGAGAGAGATTTGGTGGCAATTGTGGAATTGGTGAACATGTCTTGCTCTGAGGTGTTGGATATTGGGCAAAACTTTCTTGATCTTGTATGGAAGAGTGTAAATTTTCATTTATATTAATACTACATTAACCATGAAATTTTCAACGTTCAGGGCACACTTTTCATCACATTTATAGAGCAAATTACAAAAAAGTATCACACTTTTATTATCAAGTCTAAATGTTCCTATATGCAACAACTACCTTGTGCCTTATAGTTTAAATTTGTGCAAGGAGGAGGAGTATCAAGGTGCAAGCTAGAATAAGAAGAGGGGAAGCCAAGATTGAGCGGTGTACGAAGAATCTTGTTCAGGACTTGAGATCCATGTCGAAACACCCTTATTTATGCATTTCACATGATTTGGTAATAATTTTCTTGATTCTAAGGTGGTTTAGAATAGCAAAAGTGAAGCGAGATATAAGCTCCCTATTTGAGATAATAGTATTAATTGGAGAGACATGTTCTATAAAAGTACTATGTTGGTGCAGTTCCTTGATAGCTAAAATTATTTTTATGACTGACCTTGTATTGCCTATACTATGTTCATCAGGCTCATATTTGGGCTACGTTATTTGTATTATTGTATTTGAAGCTCATGAGTATATCTTAAGCACAAAACTATCACTAGCATTGATTAATATATTCTTGTTAAAGAGACCATAGTTAAGGCTTATCATAATATCTGTAACAGATTCACATACATTATCATATTATATTTAGGTTTGAAATAATTATTATGTGATGGACAAAAATTTCCCCATAAATATTAAGTACATTACAAGTGATGACAGACTCTTCACGAAACTCACTCATGGATATGGATAGGATGATAATAAACCTCTAGTCCAAAATTTTTGACCAAATCCACTATTGTGAGATTCACCTATGATCCCAAGCCAAATATTGCGTCACATTTTTTCTTCTTAGCATGTATCTTTATATGAAAGAGATTGATCATGTTCTTCTCTTCCTAAGGATACTTAAATTCACCCACTTCTAGGTTTATGTGCAAAAAATAATCTCATCAATGTCTAAGCTTCTTCCACGTAATTGCTCGAATATGTGGCTATCCAATTTTTCATTTTCACATCCTTCTAATGGTTCTTTAGGATCAATTTTGGATTATATTCCCAACACCTCTTTTGTGTGGAAATCAATGTTGTGGTGGTTTCTAGGATATTTTCACTAGTGTGATGTGGTTGTAGCCTTGTTGTCACTTCCCCCTTTACACTTCTTATTTCCCTCCTTTGAAGTTAAGTTAATGGTTGTTTTGATTTTAACTAGTTACTCCATTTCTTTAGGTTTGTGTTTTCTAGGGATTGTTCATGTACACAAGCCTCGCCATAGCTATGTTTTTTCAACAACATTACCTACTTTCATAAATGGCTATGCAGATCCCCCAAATATCCATGTCTCTACCTGAATTAATGTCACTAGATCCACTAGTCTTGTACGTACAGGACATGGTAGAATTGGGAATTTTTGATAGTTTTAAAATCATCTGACTTAGTTGGTTGAGGATCTCCCCTATAAGCTAAGGTTTTATGTGTTTCTTTCCCATTACCTCAAGGGATGACCCTCTAATTTCAAATAAAAAAATTAAATTTATGTTCCTACTCTATATGGTGAACTCTAAAATAAACATCTAAATGTTGTGACTGGTGATTTAATTTTAAAGCATCTATCTCACCTTGATATGGATTAATATCCACCTTTCTTCCATCTTGAAATAAATGGGGAATGGTTCACTTCATGGTATCCTTCTCTAGTTCTTATTGATACTTTTAGTTTCCCCTTAACATAATGTCTAAGTTGGAATATCCATTTTTTATAAATGACTTGAGCTTATTAGTTACGATCACCATGAATAGGTTCACATTGCAGTTTATATCTATAACTTTGCTTCCAAACATGCAAATCTCTCCTCTTCCAAATCTCGAGGGTTATCATTAATTTATTCATCAATCATGGATGGGGTTTTATTTCTTTCTTCCTAAATTAATTCAATTCCATGCAACTTCAAAATACATAAAGAAACCTACTCTTATACCAATATGATCTGTAAATTGCCATAATATTCCACTAGATAGTTTGTCTCAACAAATATATGAAAATAAAGAAAATCTATACTATGAAGATTTAATTCCTTTTAGATTGTAAATTTATTATTATCGTTTTAATATTTATACATGCAATAAATAATATGTAGAATATAGAAAATAGGTAAATAAAATAACTCAAAATCCATAATGAAAACCAAGATATGTTGTGGAAACCCTTCTAGAAGAAAACCATGTTGGAATATGAGGTTAATCTAGTCTCTTTTGTTTGGAATGGAAATTATCCAAGTACAAAGGAGAAGGATCTCTATATGTAGTTTCCAAAGACCTGTGACTTGTAAGTTGCTATAGAATACGCACCCCTGTGTTATGCTCTATCTGTCTACACACTCAACTACTTTGCTCTAAAATGGAATAAAATGCAAGCCAATAGAATGAAACTTGTTTTCCTCCTGGTGGCCTAGTTATAACACAACCTAGTGCTCTGAGATTGAGGATGTTATTCCTTGTGTTTTGATGAAAATTCCCTTGATTATGTTCTTAAGCTTGAATTGTTGACTATGTGCTTAAGCTGGAATGGCTAGTGGGAGTCTCTGTAAAGAATTGAACCACTTATTGGTAGTTGAGTAACTTGATAAATCATTAAGTGCTTTTTGAATAAGTTGTTAAACCACTTAGTTCTTGTTTAATGGGTTGATAAACTACTTGGGTTATTGTTGTAATGCTAATAATCCACTTGATAAGGTAAGATAAACCATTATGGTGCTTGATGAAAGAGTTGATAAATCACCTGAACAATGGGCTACAACCTCCTGTAGTGATTGCCTTGAACATACAACTGATAAACCACATATATAGTGGATTCAGTCTCTTATAATTGAGAAATACCCCAATTGGGCTTTGGGTAAATACCTATGATTGATCTCAAAGAGAGTAAGAGAGTCACTATGGTGTTTACTGCCAAGTTGCAATGGATAAACCACCTCAAAAATGGACTCCGTCTATTAAGTATTTGACCAAGCCCTGGTGTGAACTTTCCCTTGAGTAATTATATCCTTAGACTCTGGGTTTGGCTCAAGGGTGGTTAGTTGCAAGAGATAATTTTGTGTAGTTGGCCTATGGTTGGGTGGAGTGTTGAAGTCCCTCCTTTAGTTGTCGGTCATTTCAGCATACATAGGTAAGTATAAGTATTCATGCATATTGGACTGTGGGTTGTGATATTCCTTATTTTTCTTAAGATTACTACAAGGTGTATGCAAACGAATGATTGCATGAGACTCATTATTATGATCGAGATTTATAAATTATCTCATATGTTTATGGTTTAATGAATGTTTTCATTATAATGCCACTTGTTATTAATATGACCTACAACTATCCAGTTTTATAAATTGAAGAATACTATGATTGTGTTGATGAATAAATGATTCATGAACCATTGATAAGCTATGTATTTATAAATATTCAAATTTTTTACTATGACTAAGAATTGTGAATGATTATATTGAATGATTGAATTGGATAGTTCACTTCTATATTCATGATCCGCTAGTTGTCTAATATGTTAGGAATTGATTGATCACCTCAGTGGTGTTGGTATGCATTCAATACATGAACAATGTGATTAATTGTGTGTGGTTCTTTCTAATTGACAATAAGGAATTATGACTTACATAGATTAGTCTATTTAGTATATTGGCGATGTTCAAGGATTGACTATAACTATCTATGTACAAATATGAAACCTATGTGCACTTTGAGACCCCTAGTCATTATTTCTCAAGGTGTAGTATCTTAGGGTACAAAACTATGCCTTGGGGCCACAACCCCCAAAATTTTTTAGTCTAGGTTGCCCCTTGGTTATAATGCAATCATCAAAACGAGGGATCAGGGCTTCAGGCCTTGGGCAACATCCTGCTTAAAACATAAGTTTTCCAAACTTCAGCAAGGTGGTTTCCTTCCTACTTTATCAGTTTCTTGGCTAATTTATTTCATATATGCTTATGCCATTGTGATAGGCAAGTAACATAGTTTTGACACTCATACATGCAGGTTGAGCCAACATCGCAACATCTTTTGGCGGAACCTTGTCCTAGCATAATGGTGTCGCATGGGACAATATCAATCATTGAATAACATCCTTAAACTTATGTGTGCAAGAATATTGATAGGGGACTGATCCATATGGTTGATCACCACACACAATGATAAAATCATAGAGTGGGGTCGAGTGGACACTAATCCATATGGTTGATCAACACACAATGATAAAATCATAGAGTGGACCTTGGAGTGCAGGAACAAACTTCTTGATAGTCCATGAAAAAATAAACTTTTCTTCATTAATGTGAAGGGATTTTTAAATTTTATCACAAGATCAAAGATAATTTTAATTTATAAAGCAAAGTTCTATCAAAAAAATTTATAACTATAAAATATTTGTATACAATTAAAATGTGTTATAATGCCATTTAATTTATGTAGATAGGTGTGTTTAATTTAGAATAGGACTTTTAAAATTTTAATTTAATTATCTATTAGGTGGATCGTAGGATTTAACCTCCACTGAGTATTTTAGAATATTCTTAGTGGTAATCACAAATCAAAAGTTGAGATTTATCTCAAAATAATTATGTTTTATTTTCCCTTTTAGTTAAATTTATTAATGAAACAAAACGTTGTATGAACTGTGTAGTTATATAAATTAAATGGTTGGTAAATAGGAATAAGCATCAATTCATGATAAGTATCAAAACATTTACTTCATGATACATTTCACATTGCTAAAATTAAAAAATCATAAAAATTAACTAAATAATAACTTTATTTTATATCATTATTATTAGTAGTAGTAATTCTAAAATGAATTAATTTATAAAAGGGACATATATATTTTTAAATCAAAACATGCAGCACAAATTTTCAAATAAAAGGCTTTTGTGAGAACAGTAATTATGTTCAATAAAAATTGGATTACTCACATCAAACATTTTGATTGATTGTTGACCCTTTGGAAATGTGCTACTCATCCTCATCCTTTATGACTTTGAATTACTCAAATCAAACATTTTCGTATCTTTGTACCGAGGATGAGCCACACTTTTTGGCTTGAAACGCCCCTAATCAAAATGATTGATGTGATTAATTAGGAAATGCTTAAACATGTAACAAGATTCTTGATCATGGAAATTCACCTCCACTTTACCATGGAGATTTTAATTTATAAATAGCTTTTTTTTTTGCAATATCATGGGTCAATACCATTACTTATCAATACCACATGCCTAAAACAACATAACTCATTTCATATGACACTTGTTCATATTAATTAATCAATCTAATTAAAAAAACAAAATGGGAATCACTACTATAAAGTTAAATCTCAACCTTTGATTTATATATACTACTAAGAATAGCTTAAAATATTACATGGAGATTAAATTTCTACTTTCCATCTAATAATGATTGATAATTAAATTAAAATTCTAAAATAGACACTCCTATCAAAATAACAAGTGTCATATGAAATGAATTATGGTTTTTGGGCATGTGGTATTGATAGGCCAAGGTATTGGCCCACGGTATTATAACAAAGTGAGTTCAACATATCGAATTATGGTTTATTATATTGATAGGTAAAGATATTGGTCGCAGGGTATTAGAACAAAACGAGTTCAACATAACAAGTGTCATATGAAATGTATTATGATTTTTGGGCATGTGGTATTGATAGACCAAGATATTGGCCCACAATATTATAACAAAACGAGTTTAAGAATCCCAATAGATAAATGAGAATAAATAAATTATAATTTTTTTTAAGTTTTGATAATATAAAATGCATAATAAAATAAATATTTTAATATTTATAATATATTGATAATTATTAAAATTTACCAACAATTTAATTTATATAATTTATATAAACTAAAAAAAATTAATTTTACAAGTAATATCAAACCATATTAATTTAAATAATTTAAATAAATAATCTATTAAGAACATAGAGCTAAGAAAAAGAAATTGGTAAGAGAAACATAACGCTAATAAAAAATGGTTGGTAAGAGAGTTGTGGTAAAGAAGTTGTTACACCTAAACTGAAACTGCATGCCGGCGAGAGCAACATATCTCTGGTGGTTTTTTATTGAGGAAAAACTGCACGGAGAAGCAACAATGGGAGAGTCAATGACTATTGAAGAAATCTATTTGTGCATAGATATTTAAAAATGGTAGCGCATAAACTGCATTGGACGCTGGTGCATTCTAAATAAACAATAAGGAGAAGGTTTCTAATTGACCACTGTAAATAAACAGAAAAGAAAATAAAGCCTTATTTTAAATCTTTGAAGTTTGGTTTTACCATATTTTGATAGTGATAGGTTGGAATTATTAATTGGAAATTATGAAATTTTTTTAATTTAATAAAATTAAATAAATGTGTATGCAAAAAATATATACTAAACCATTACAAATTTATAATTTCAACAACAATTATATAATTAAATTCCAGTGAAAAATCAATGTGATGGTCTCACCAAATTTACCTAAAAATAGTTAATTGGCCAAAAAGAAACACTGAAATTCCATGATAAAATTTTGACATTCTTACCATGAAATAAAGAATATCTTGTTCTTTTGGCAATTGTTATTAGTGACAAAATTGAAATCAGTGATAGCACACGAGGGCAGCCGCCAATTTATCTACATTGACCTGATTTTTCTTGTGGTTAATCTTGAATATTATGAATCGATATATCTTCTTCCTCTTCGGTTTCAAGAATCTAGACTTATTCTAAGTTTGTTATGTTATTTTAAATTATATATTTAACATTTTGAGTTAAATATGATTAACAAGTATGTTAATCAATTTATGGACAAGATTTATTTCATTTTGAATAAAAGATTAATTTATCGTGTGGTCTCCATAAACTGATAGTAAAAGTTTCTAAGCTTCCAAAGTAGTTAGATTAAAGCAGTTATTTGACAGTTATATTAGAAAGAAAAAGGGGTTTGGTACAAAGACAAAGAAACAACTAGAGGGTTGTCAGGTGAGAGTGTCCATAGCTGGTATGAACCACTGGAACTCTGCTACCTCACACTAGAGGAGAAGTTAGGCAGAGGTCTAGAGGTCTACCTCCAAAAGAACTGTTATTCAAACCTACTCCGGTGAAGAGCACGGGGGGAGGTCTTGAGGTCTACCTCAAGAAGAACTGTTATTCAATCTTACTCCGGTGAGAAGCACGGGGGAAACTAAGGACATAATTGTCTCTCTCATGGTTGGGAGGATGTCATCAGCGTTACTTATTTGAGATAAGTATTATAAACCCAAGATTGGATGGAAGGAAATGTTCTTATTATGCATTTTATAAGTATGTTAATCACTGTGACTAGTCTTTGTGTATTGTGAAAGTTGAATTATAGTAAAATAGTAGTTACTTTTTTCTACATGATTGTTGGATAGGCTATTTATATCATAGTTAAATGCTCAGTTCTGGGTGGTTGTATAATTTTCTAGTATATTCAAGAAGTTTATTAAGTCAAAAAAAGAGAACACATTTATATGCATAAAGAAAACCTCGAGATGAACAATAACTATCTCCTTGAACAGTAATGGAAAAATAGTTTGGATTCTGTAGAAAATAGATGAATGGTTGAGACAGTTAGTCCATCTAGGGAGGAAACCCCAGACAAGACAATCTGTCTTGCAAAGAATAAGGACAAATTCTACACGGACTAAGGGTCAAGAATTAAAACCCTTTGTCAGAGAAAGCGTATAAATAACTTGGACATTTCCATTACACCGAAAGCAGGCCCGAGCACGAGCGCTCTGCCAGAACTTCACCATATCCACAGATCTAGTAAAGATATTGCGTGTATATAAATAAATATAGAAGTACCTAGAAATTTGATAATGGTGTAAAAAACTAAAAACCAAGAATAAGAATTATATACAACCCGCGAGGGAGTAACAAAGACAATAACCATAGCAGAATTGATAACAAATATGACTATGATAAATATGTATATATAAACACACTCACAGACTAGTCAATACAATGAACTAGAAACTGGAACAGAACCAAAGTGTAATCCTTAAACCATTATAAAAAAATAGTTTGTTGTTCGATGATATATTCAGAACTCAAACTCAAATCAAGGACAAAATTATTCATTATGCATTACAGTAAGACCCTCGAAGGGCTATAAACCTTCACAGTAAATAAGAGCTTAATGGCTCGCATGAGAAAATTGATAGAACAATATTTAGCTAATCAACATAGAGAGCATTCCTAATTAGGGCCAGGGTCTGAGACATCTCGCAAGGGATACCCCGAAGGTTCCTGTAGTACCTGGAAAATAGACGAAGGGTTACAACTGAAGTAGACAGTATGTTAACTGGATATGTTGGAAAGATTTGGGGTTCGGATTTACCTGCAAGACATAAAGAAAATAGAAAACAGTGAGATTCGAATGAAAAAACCCCAACCAGTTTCAAAATAAAGGAGAAAATAATTCTACAAGATAAAATTGAATAAAACAATACCTTACAGTACCATAGGGGTTCGATTTTGGAGGCTTGAAAAGAAACGATAGCGAACTGTGAGGTTGGAATACAACTCTAAAACCTAAACTAAATTAAAACAGAGAAGTGGGGAAACCTTTACCCGTTCTATCTGCGCCGATGATGAGAAGCTTTCATCTTGTTGAAGACAAGCCCAAATTTTTATCGAATGTGCCATGAAGACCGGATATGGCAATTTGTGCGCGCAACCTCTACCGAGAATCATAGGTAAGAATGAGAAGGAGCTTCTTTAACACCTCTGTAAAAACTGCATGAGAACATTTATGTGTCCGCACAATAACCTAGCAAGCGATAAACACAACACTGAAAGAGACCACGGTTAAAGAGATAAGCATTACCTCCATGATTACACCGAAAGCGAAATGTAGTGGAACAAAACAAAAACAGAAGTTGCAGAGCTCGGCGGTGTTGCAGCGATGACAAATGGAGAGAATGGCTAGGGTTGGGGGGGTAGGGTATTACCCTAACCATCTCAGCCTTCATCATAGTCATCGATTCAATGAAATCACCAAAGGTGTATATCAACCTAGATGTCAAACACTTAAAAGTTAACAATGTTCAATGCCGCGTAGAATCAATCCAAAAGATTAATAATCTGTGAACCATAATTGCAACGATACTGCTTATACCTATGCCACGGACTATGTGCTACGGACCAAATGACATTAATTATTCCAGCTATCAAAACATATCAGTTCCACTCCATAATTAAATTTAGAATTTAAGGTTATGATATGCCATGATCTATGCTTTATGCTTAATTTGCCAATTTAATATATATGCTGAATAATCTAAAGTTAAAGGTCATGTTATTAAATTATGATAAAGATGGTAACGCAATGGGTAAAATATTTCTAAGTCAACTCTTAACATCATACTTTTGTAATGTTAAATGATATATGTATATATTTATATATAAGTACACATTAATTGGAATATTGGTAAAAGTAATTTTTTTTTTAATTTCATTATTGTAAGTTAAAATGTTTATATGGTAACACATTACAGGTGGTATCAGAGCAGCATTTACACACTGGGACCCAGATGGATCACCTAAATAACATTAGGTGAGTGTAAAATTGTGCATAGAAATAGGAATAAGGGATTGACAGAGTGCAATGAGGAGGGGCTCTATTTATCAAGCTCCCAGAGCTACAGGGAAACTCACCCCCAGTCTAACCTAGATATGAATCTAGAAATGTGGGTGCAGCTGAGCGTGGATCGGCATCAACAAACCAACAGATTACTCGAGGAACAACAAAGGAGAACCAATAGACTTCTAAATAAGGTGCAACAGTTACAATAAGAAATGGTTCGAGTAAGAAATGATAATGAGAGGTTAATGCGAGAACATGAGAGGGTTCTTAAAAGCCTCTCAGATAGATAGAATCAAGGGACAATCCAACCAAGCACAGAAAGAGACACCCAAGAAGAGGGTGAACAACGACCTAAGCCTGAAGGTAGCCATACCCAGCGAAACAATAAAAACAGGACTTATAACGAAGCAGAGTCGAGAAATGTCTCAGACCAGCGGGAGATGAAAAAGCATAAAGTGGAGTTGCAGGGTGAATTCCGAAAAATTAAACCTCCTACATTTGATGGAGAGGCCGAAGAGGTAGAAGAAGCATGGATAATTAACATGAACAAATATTTTCAAGTCCATGAATACAACAACAAATTGAAAGCTCACTTGGCTATTTATCAACTGCGGGAAAAGCCACATTATGGTGGGAGGAAGTTAAAAATGTGCGAGGATTTGAGGACCAAAATGTGACTTGGGATGAGTTCCAACAATATTTTAAAGACAAATACTTAACTGAGCGCTTTTACGATGAAAAACTCAATAATTTCACGATTTGAGATTGGGACAACTCGCAATGGATGAATTCATAACCAAATTTACCTCCTTATTGAGGTATGTGTCATATCTGAGAGATGAAAATGCAAAATTAAAATGATTATTGAGTAGCCTACCTGCTCATATGAAGGATAGGATCGAATTTGTGAATCCAAATACCATGGATGAGGTGATTCGAAAAGTACGTATGTGCTATCAGCAGTCCAAGGTAAAAGGAGAAGCTGGTAGGAATTGGCCGCCAAAGGATGAGCATAAAAGTATTTAGAATTTTAAAGCAGGTAGATCTGAAAATTTTAAGAATGCTGCAAGAAATACAACAATTATACAGTAGGGAAGAAACTAGCAGAAAACCAAGTGGCTAATAGAATATCGACCCACTGAAGCATGCAGTAGACCAGATTATGGGTAGATGCAGAAACCGCCACTACAGTGTTGGAGATGTTGTGAGGCACATTATTATAATAATTGTCCTCACCGTGGGAGAAACGAAACTGCAGCTAATTTGCAAGAGGCATCCATGGCGGGGGATGTTTCAGGAAACATACCAAGAATCAACGCAGCACTAGAGGATCGACATGCGAATTACTAGTCGACCATGATAGAACTAGAAAGTAAGTTGTATTCCCAAACGGTTTCTATTTTTGGTTGATCCTGGTGCTAGTTTAAGTAATGTAAATCCCCAGATAGTAGAAAAATGTGACTTGCAGAGCTAGAAATTTAAAAATCCCTATCTGGTACAATTGGCCACTAGTGCAAAGAGAAGAGTTAATGCTAAAGTTTCCAATTGTCCCCTAGAAGTTGGAAACCAGCATATAAGGTTGAGTTGAATATTCTACCTTTAGGCTCCTATGATATATTACTGGGAATGGATTGGTCGGAAGTGCATTGGTCACTAGTAGACTGCAAAGATAAAATCATTTCTTTTAAGGCTGAAGATGGAACTCACCAAGAATTGCAAAGAATTAAGAAACCACTTCAGTTGTGTCCCATTACTGCATCTTAGCTGGGAAAATGTATTAGAAAAGGATGCAAAATTTATGTTATTCAAGTGGGATTCGCCAAGTCTAAAGATAAGACCCCTATGATGGAGAATATATCAGTGGTACAAGACTTTATGGATTTGTTTCTGGAAAACAAAACAAGACTACCTCCAAAACGGGATATCGATTTCACCATCGAATAAATTCCAGGGGCAGCACTAGTGTCACGAGCACCATATCGAATGAGTGTGTCTGAACTGACTGAGTTGAAAATGCAACTACGTGAATTGCTAGACAAGGGATATATTTTTCCCAGTGTGTATCCTTGGGGGGCACCAGTACTGTTCATGAAAAATAAGGATGGTACGATGTGAATGTGTGTGGATTACAGGCAGCTTAACAAATTGAATGTTAATAACAAATACCCACTGCCACATGTTTGTGCTCAACCTAGTGTTCCTAAATTGAGTTCATTAATTGTCAACCAGGGTTGGTAAGCTGCTGAAGTGTGGTGCACTATATGTGCCTAGGTATTTGTTTCTCACTACGTTGTGTTTAGTGTTTTCTGATGTTTTTGGTTTTATGGTTTTATGGTTTTATGTTTGAAAAGGGAAAGAACTAAATGCTGGTGAAAAGAAGCTATTGGTTATATTAAAGCAGAACAAGGCCTAAACTATGGATGGCAAACAACAAATGCAAATACTAAAACATAACAAAGCCTAAACTATGGCTGGCAAACAACAAATGCAAAGCTTGATAATGACTTCATTGCAAGGAAATAAGTCACAACATGAGCTTGAACTTATCCAATTCATTCATTAAAGATGTGTTGGAAGAGCTTGAGAAATGGACAAGTTAAGTGTGAATGAAGTTCTCCTAAATAAAAAATCAACTTACAATGTTACAACATCTCATCCATGATTAAATGTTCATTGGAACATATTTGGAAAAGAACATTTGTAGCACAATAAGATTTTTACTCTAAACTAACTTCTAATTATGTTCTGCAACTCAATTTAGCACCATTAGACCTTACTCAAAAGTTATAGGTTTCTTTTTAAAATAGTCCTTGATAAAAGGCTTATTTGCGAAATGGTAAAAAGGTTGCAAAATACTCCAGGCCTTAGACTGATACTAGCTTCTGTCCAGATGATTATGTATTAATATGAGGTTAGAACAAAAGAAGTTTTTGTAAATAATGAAGACCGTGGTATCTAAATTTAACAACTAATACAATTTAAAATGCAATGGATAACAACTAAACTGGAATGCTAATACAATGAGCTAAGACTAAACTAGAATGCTACTAATCTACTTGAAGTACAGTGAACAGAGTTAAATTAAAATGCCATTATCAAACTTGAAATGTAGTGACAGAGCTGAACTAAATGAAATTATCCTCCGGAGTGTTATGACTAAACTAACATGCAACTAGTCTATTGGAATTCTACAACCCATCTTGTTCAATGTGAATGATATTTTGGAAGAGTTTGTAAAAACAATTCTGGCTGTATTATTCAATGCAATTGAACATAAACATAAGATTTGAAAACAAATACAATTAAAATCTAAGATACCACAGTTGTTTCTTATTCATTGTTAATGATGTTTTGGAAGAGTTTGTAGGAGTAAGTCTGGCAGTGACACTTAGTGTAAACAAGCATAAATCATAAAATTCGAAAGGAAATGCAACTAGAACCTACAACACCACAGCTATGCCTTATTCATCGTGATGATATTTTGGAAGATTTTATAATAGTAAGTCTAGCTGTGATGATCATTGTAAACAAGCATGAAACATAAACTTCAGGAACGTGCTTAAGCTAGAAATTAAAAAAGCGAGACTAAAATACTTATCTAAATCGTATAAACAAGGCTGCTCAGGAGGCAGGGGCCCTCTACCACCGGAGTAGCACGCAAAATCTACTTCAATATTGACTCAGTGCTTTCAATAAAGTGATACTTCTTGCATTAGAGAGAAATTACTTCAAAACAGAGTGTTTTCGGACTTCTGAAATCTAGCAATCAATCACAAAATCTAACCTCGTCCCTCGGAAAATTACATAATTGTCTTGAGATATCCTAGGGATAATTGTGTTTCCAAATAAAAACCAAACTAGGACTCTGATGGTGGTCACGTAATAGAATTAAGGACAGCTGGACTGTCCTTGTCCTATTAGGAGTCTCTCTCCTAGTTTGAGTTCCCACGTACATAACCGCCTACAGAATTCCGTTTAAACTTCGTGGAGAGAAAAAAATGATGAGGGAATGATGTGGAATACGCCCATATGTGTTTTTCTCCAAGATGACACCTGGAACCTGCATAGACATGAAGACAGCTGCAGAATCGGCAACTAGCTATAGAATGTCTGCATTCTGTAGCTAGATCTAGTTCAAAAAGTACTACAATGAAAAAATCATAAAAAACATAGCAATTTAGTCATGATATTCATTCTTAAAGCAATTTTAACTAATTCTATTGATAATTTGAGCCTGTAATTAGTAATGGACAAAGGAAATGGAGTGGAATGTGGTAGAAGAAAGAACATCTTTGGAGCTCAACACCACAAATAAATGATCTTTTCGATCAAGTAAAGGGGGCAGCTGTATTTTCGAAAATAGATCTAAGATCTGGGTATCATCAAATATGGATAAAATATGAGGATATATATAAAACAACCTTTCGTACCCTATAGGTCATTATGAATTCATGGTTTTACCGTTTTGATTAACCAACGCACTAACAACATTCATGAGTTTAATGCATGGTATTTTACATGTGTTTTTGGATAAATTTGTTCTGATATTCATTGATGATATATTAATCTACTCAAGGTATGGAGGCACTAGCTATTGGGCAAAAGGTTTGTGTTGAAAAAAGACCATAGTAGCTTGACTAGTTATTTTAAACAAGCTAAAATGAATGCTCATCAAGCAAGGTGGAATGCATTTCTGAGCGAATTTGATTTCGAAATTTAGCACGTTAAAGGAAAATAAAACCATGTCATTGATGCCTTAAGTAGGAAATTGCATTATGTGTATGAACTCTACTTTAACCGAGTGGAATTTAAGTTCCAAAAACAGGCGAAGGAGTTTGCAGAAAAGGATCCTGAATATCAATTTTTATGGCAACAAACACAAGAAGCAGAAAATCTAAGAAAGCAATCAGATTATAAGATCAGTAATGAATAGTTATATATTTTTTGAGGAAAGATATACATTCCTAATAAAATGAGTTTAAAAGAGCTGATCTTATATGAATATCACCAAAGCTCTTAGTCTGGACACCCTGGTTACCAAAAATTGTTAGCAACAATCAGAAAAGATTACTTTTGGCCTAGAATGCATAAAAATATCGCTAAATACTTGACTAAATGTTTGGAATGTCAACCACTCAAGGTGGAACATCAACACCCAGCAGGTTTATTGCAACTTATTCCCGTGCCAGAATGGAAGTGGGAAGTTATATCGCTAGATTTTATTACAGGATTACCAAGATCAAAGAGACACAATGACTCGATAATGGTGGTAGTTGACTGACTGAGAAAAGCATCTCAATTTATTCCAATAGAGTCAAATTATAAAACCATGAAAATTGCTAACATTTTTATGAGGGAGGTGTTTAGATTACATGGCATACCGAAAATAGTCATCTCAGACAGAGATGTAAAGTTCACCTCAGCCTTTTGGAAGGCATTGTTTACCAGTTTGAGCACACAAATCCAGTTTAGTACCATATATAATCCACATACGGATGCGAAGACTCAGTGGGTGAATCAAATATTGGAAGACATGCTATGAATGTATGTAATGCAGCAACCCACGAAGTGGGAAGATTATTTGCACTTACTAGAATTTTCTTACAACAATAGATACCAAGAGTCCCTTTAAGGAATTATATGATAGGCAATGTCGAACACATTAATTGGAACATCCTGAATCCAAACTAATGCTTGGACCATAAATGTTGACTGAGATGGAGCAAGAAGTAAATAAGATCCAACATCTAAAAGTTTCCCAGGAAAGGAAAAAATTATATGCAGATCGAAAGAGGATACATCAATAATTCGAAGTGGGTGATCACGTATTTGTGAGCGTTAGACGCAAGAAGAGCACCTTAAGGTGGACTACATGTGCCAAGTTGGCTCCCCAGTTCTGTGGACCTTTCCAAATCTTGGAAAGAGTGAGGTCGGTATCCTATCGGCTAGCCTTACCAGGACACATACGAGTGCACAATGTGTTTCATGTATCTATATTGAAACAATATATGCATGATCCAAATTAAACATGTAATACATTGGCAGAACATACAGGTAGGAATGAATTGGATACTAAGATCTATAAAGGGAGATAAATATTTTATTAATTAATTAAATATTTCCTAGTTGCAGGTCAAACCGGACCGCAAATTTCTGGTAGAGCCTCGACGTATTCTCGAGTAGAGAGAAATAACACTCTGGAGGCTAGCCATCACCCAAGTTAAAGTGCAGTGGAAGCACTTTGGCCCGGAAGAGGATACTTGGGAAGATGAAAGATTTATACGAGAAGCTTATCCAGAATTATTCACTGGAATGGAGTAAGACACCGAGGATGGTGTTTACCTCAAGAGGGGGAAGATGTAACACCCAGATTTAAGTTTGCTATGTTATTTTAAACTATACATTTGACTTTTTAAGTTAAATAGGTTTAACAACTATGTTAATCAATTTATTAACAAGATTTATTTTCTTTTGAATAAAAGATAAATTTATGGTGTGGTCTCCATAAAATGATGGTAAAATTTTCCAAGATTCCAGAGTATTTAGATTAAAGAAGTTATTTGACAGTTACCTTTCCTCTGGGGATAAAAAGGAAATCCTAGAGAGGAAAATGGATTATGTACAAAGAGAAGGAAACAGCTAGAGGGTTGTAAGGTGAGAGTGTCCAGAGCTGGTATGAACCAATGAAACACTGCTACCTGACACTGGAAGAGAGACTAGGCAGAGGTCTTGAGTTCTGGTGAGCCCTGGTATTGCACCAAGAGTGTTGCAACTCCCAGGGGCTCCCCTACTTTAATTTATCAACTCGGGGTTCGTACAAACTTGGAGGTGACAGTGCTATATACACAGAAAATGCATTTTGTTCATGTCATCCTCTTCTGCTTTACAAAAGGGTGCTATTTCTTAAACTATGATAAAAATTGAAAAGTAAATTTCTCGAAGGAAATTACAGAAAGGAAACTAACTTAATTTGTAGAAAGGAAATAACAGAAATGAAACTAATTTAATGTGCATAGAGAAACTAATTTAATCGGCAAAAGGAAATGAATGAAAAGAAACTAAACTAAGTTGCACCTAGCTAGGTCAATCGGCTAAACACACCAACTTATCATCTGATCTATTTATCATGCTATCATGCTTCTAACCATGCAACTATTCATGATAAACTAAACTTGACAAAGTGTGGCTTGCATTTTGTAGGAAAACGTGCTAAAGGTGCTAATGGAGGGCTCAACAAATGAAACAAGGCTTAGAGGTGGAAAGAGCGGGTTTAAAACTTATTAAATCTTTATTATGGCGCAAAAATTCTTTGGAGCGGAATGATTTAAAAAGTGCAATGGCGGAGGGAAGTGCAATATGCGATATGCGATATCACAATCGCAATATCGCAAAGTTAGAGGAGTAGCGAAAGTGATGTTCGGGAGAGGGAGAGAAATGCGAAATGCGATGAGGTATAAGTTTCAATGTGTGAAATGCGACGGGGTAAAAATTGTGATTTTTGATTTGTGATGTGGCGGAGTATGGAGAATATCGCAATCGGCGTCGAGAGCGGTAAGTCTTAAAAGAAAAGGGAAAACGTTGTGAAATGCGATTTGCAATTTGGCGGAGCATGTAGGATTATCACAATCGGCGATTGGAGCGATAAGTGTTATTGGGAACCCAAGAAAAGATGTGATTTTTGATGTGCGATGCGGTGAACTTATCGAAAATTGGTGTTTGGAGCAATAAGCTTTAAAAAAAGGAAAGAGGGTGCAAAGTGTGATTTGCGAAAAGGCCAAAGGTTGCGATGAGTCGGATGACATGGCGGTGGAACCAGTGGTGGAATGCGATACAAATATCTCAATCGACAGACAAGAGAAGTAAGTCTTAAAAGGAAAAAGGAAAAATATGTGAAGTGTGATTTGCAAAAAGGCGAATTATGGTAGCCGAAAGTTCGAGGAGCAAGGGCAGAAGTCGAGTTACAATGGTTTTCAAGCATTTTGCATTAAAATGGGTAAGGCAACTGGGATGAATAAAAACAAAGGAATAAGGTGGGTTGAATGGTTTAAGTGTTTTTATGAATAAAAAGGTGGGTGCGGTAGTGAGGATAAGTGGAAATGGAGGGTGTAACAGCTGTGCGCAGATTGTGAAAACAAAGATGGAGAATGACGCAGGGAGGCACCGCGGAGTTGCTCTGGGGTTTTAACAATAATTCCTGTAATCAACCTACTAACTTATGCGCAAAGAAACAAATGTGTAAAAATACAATGCAAAGGAAGGTAGAGAAATGGTAATGCAACTCTACTTTTAATCTCAGAAACAGTGAATAGAAATCAGTTTTTGGGTTGGTGGGAAGGTTCGCCCTCCTCGAGCTCTATTGACAAATATGAGAAGGGGGTATTGATCCACAACTTTTTTGGTTTTTCTCCTCTATTCTATTATTCACGAGAAAATGAAACCTACGGCAGCACACTAAAATCAAAACTAAACAACAATGAAAGATAAACGAAATTATCAGAAGCGGAACTAATGAAAGGACAAAAAGTAGAGAACAAATACAGCAGAGAGGTTGAGGCACATGGATTGGGCCCTAACTCACAAGCCTAGCTCTCTAAAACTTAAATCAATAAAATGAAATCAGACTCCTCATTTCATAAAAGAGTAGCCTCATACATCTCTGAAAGTTTGATCCCTGAGTAAAATAATAAAAAGCTTAATAGATTACAACAAAGTTTCGACCCTTCCTAGATCTAGATTTTCTCTATTTATTCTACAGGGTAGTTATCAACATCTCCCTAGAAAATAGTGATTGAGTCCACTTGACTCCAAGTAAACAAATATTGATTGCACTCCTCTTTGAGTTTCTTGGATGCCTCTGGAATTCGAATTGCTAGAGAGAATCCTTGGGATCCTTTGGCTGCCTTTGGAATTCAAATTTTTGGAGAGAATCTTTAGGATCCTTTGGTTTCCTTTCGAAGTTAAGGAGGGTGGAAAATCTTCCTATAATTTTTCCTTTTTTTCTCCTCCAAATCTTTATGATAAAATCCTTATAAAAATTCTTAATAATTCATGATTTTCTGCACTCAATCTCATGTTAGGCACTCAGAGTATGTTAGCCTTAATCAGCACCTATATCAGCATCTTAAAACCAAATAATAATAAAATTGCAAGAAAAATATATCTAAGAAGGAAAAAAGGTGACCATTAACCCCTCCAAATATTTCTAGTGATGGAGCTCATCATCACCCCCCTATTGAATGGTTTCTCATCCTCTGAGAAACTAATCCTCCTCCTACATTTTCTTTGAGGCTTTGACAGCCCCCCTGATTTCCTGAAGAAGTGTGGGAGTTTCCCCAAGGGTGTAAAAACCATTATTATTTTCTACATTCTCCCATTCTCTATATTGTGAATATGTGTCATTTTCATCATTCAGCCCCAACAGCAAAGGTGGGCTCAGCTTTAGTCCCAACCATTAGATATTTTTGGCCTGCATGGCCCTCTTATATAATGGTGCCCTTTCCAATGCACCCCTCAGTATTTCTGTAGTATGGTACTCCTTGTTCTTGAGGCTGCGAGGTTGTCCCATCTCCTCTGGCTAGAGATAATGCACTCATCTTATATCTTCCTAGAAACATCATCAAAGTGGCCTATTACCTGTGTTTGAGTCTCAAGGTAGCTTTCAACTAGTGCATGGTCCCTTTCAATCTCTCGACGGTTAAGGATGACTCCTCTTGGGCTGAAAAATTCTAATCTGATAGGTAAGGGTTCTATATTTATTCTTCTCATGGCCTTCCAGTGTCCTCATTCATCATCCAAGATACTAAAGCCATCAACTCCATATCTCCCATTGTAGGATTGGGGTCCCAAGTATCCAGATTTGTTAGCATAATGTTATGCACATAAAAATCTGTCATCTTTGCCTGATCAACCATGTTAGCTTTCTTGTATAAATCCATGAATTGCCTACAATCTTGGAAAGGTGGGAATCCATGGGAGGCTAGAGTTTTGATTTGAAATAGGATCCATTGATCCTTGAGGTACACAGCATATGAGTCAGAAGGGAATCTGTGCTGAAGGGCTTCTATGCATAATTATGCCATGGTGGCTACTTGTTGCCCTTTTTGTTGCAATTGCTCCTTCAATGCTACATTCTCTGCATGTGCCTTCTGCAGCTGCTCCTTCAGAACTGTTTCTTCGATTCTTTCCTCCTCCCTTGATGATTCTTCAATGACATTCAGGCTCGTGGGAGGAGTTTCTGTCTCTCTCTGACTTATCCTATGACTCTTGTCAGCTCTGAAATACATAAAGTTCTGCCTTTTTCTCTTTGTGCTCAGAGGAGCTAAGGTGGAAACTACCTCTTTCTCTAGAGGAGATGTGGTGTTGTGTTGTGAGTTTGTTTCTTGCTCACTTTCTACTACCTTTATGACTTCTGTCTCTATTTCCATTTCTTTTGTTTCTCCTTGGCCCTTTGTCTCTTCCTCTTCTTCTTCTTGTTCCTCTTATGGTTCTTCTTCTACTGGTTCTTCTTCTGGATCTTCTTCTCCTTCTTCTCTTTCTTCTCTAAGGATAGGAGAAAAGCTTCGCTTGGTCCCTTGCTACTGTGTTTGATATGCGGTATACTTCGGAAGCTAGCTCGACTGCTGGTGATGTTGTTCTGTTGTTGCTGCTACACATTGTTCAAATATGCAACCCACTCTTGGTAATACTGTGTTGAGAGCTCCCTTCAATCTCTTTCCCTCAAAAATTCTCAATTCATTGGTTTGGATGAGACGAGATCTCTTTCTATTAGATTGTGCAACTAATTTTGGAGCACTTATGTAACTTGGCTCAGCTCTAGTTCTTGTTGTAGACAGTTGGACTCCCTTCTTTTCAACTGAGTGATACTGTGTGTCTCCTCCCCTTGTTCTCCTCTACTCCACTTGATTTAATTTTTTCTTTTGCATGCCTAGGTGGCGTGACTTTTCAGTTCTCCCTAGTCATACTTCACGGTAGTGGCCAAGCTAGTTGGCCACCTTTCTGCCCCTTAAACTCTAAGTCTGCAAATTTAATTATTTATGGCTATTATGGATGCATAGCAAGGGGTGAGAAGCTATGCCTGAGTTTACCTGTTGTTGTCAAGGCGTTTGCAGGATCTGGAATTTGGAGACAAGCCTCTTATATGATGCGTTCTTCCTTATTTTCATGTTTTCTAAGTGAGCAAATTTCTTAATGAGAAACTCTCTGAGTGATTTGCTGATATTTCTTGTTGTTTCTTCCTGTTGAAGATGTTGTGTGGGGGTGCTCCAAATTCCATGGGTGGCACTCCTGTCTTTCTTGGGGTTTGCTTTATTAGCTCCTCTCTTTGTTTTTTTCCTTGATGTTCAGGAACAGATTTTTGTGCTGTAGGAATTCCCTGATGTCTATAGCAGTCTGTGTTTTGCTTTCCTTGCTACATTGTGCTCAGGAATGGAGGAATGTGGTGTATGGATGTGATGGAGGAAGTTATGAAAATAAATGGAGTGAATGATGGGATGGATGGTAAAATAGAGGAAGGGAAAAGAAGATGAATGCTTCCCTGTGTTTCCAGAAACCATTAATAACCTGCAAAACAACAAATACATAAAACACAGAGATGCAAATGTAATTTTTTTTTTTTTAAGAAAGTGGGTTGCCTCCATGGAGGTTTTCAACCTACAAACTTTCCTTGGGCGCCTTAGAAAGGTTTTCACCCATGGATCTTTATTTTATTTTTCTTCTTTGTTTTTTTTTTTTTAGAGCAAGTGAGTTGCCTCCATCGATGTTTTAAACCCACAAGCTTGCCTTGGGTACCTCAGAGAGGTTTTCACCCATGGATCTTTATTCTCTTTTTCTTCTTCCTTTTTTTTTTTTTTGGAGGTGTGGGAAACTATAGAGTTTCTCATCACATACACCTCTCTACTTATTGAATTTATGAACTCTGCCCTTGACAAAGGCTTCTTGTAAATTTTAAGTCTATGACCATTGGCAAGAAAGGGGATTCCTTCCTCATATATGGTTCTGATTTGAACTGTGCCACTATCAAAACATTTTTCCACCGTGTAAGGTCCCAACCATCTTGTCATCGGCTTGCCTTTGAAATATTTAAACCTTGAATCATACAACAACACCCAATATCCTTCTTGGAAGGTCTTTTCTTTGATGTTCTTATCATGCCAAACCTTCCTTTGCAGCTGAACTACCTCCGTGTGAATAAGTGTTTGCATTATGAACTCATCCAATCCATTTAGTTGCAGCAAGATCTCTTTTTGGGCATTTGATAGATCTAGATTTAATTCAGCTACCATTCTTAAAGTATTGAATTCAAACTGAACTAAAATTAGAGCCTTCTTACCATAGACTAGTTCATAGGGAGTGAATCATGTTGTTGTCTTCCAAGTAGTGTTGTAGGCCCAAGTAGCAGGTGAGCCCTGGTATTGCACCAAGAATGTTGCAACTCCTAGGGGCTGCCCTACTTTACTTTATCAACCCAGGGTTCATACAAACGTTGAGGTGACAGTGTTATAAACACAGAAAATGCATTTTGTTCATGTCATCCTCTTCTACTTCACGAAAGGGTGTTATTTCTTAAATTATGAGAACAACTGGAAAGTAAATTTCTGGAAGGAAATGACAGAAAGGAAACTGAACTAAATTGCTGGAAAGGAATGCCAAGAATGAAACTAATTTAATTTGCAGAAAACAGATAGCATAAAGGAAACTAATTATAAACCACACTTAAATTGGCCAAATGGTTAAACACTCTACCTATCCTATGATCTATCTACCATACTCCTATCCATGCAACTAAACTATCCATGCCTTAATTTTAATTAAAAAGAATTAATTTGCAGTTTAGAGGGAAGAAAAAGGGCTAAGAGGGATAATGGGGGGTTTAACTCATGAAATTAGGTTTAGAAGCAGAAAGAGGGGGTTAAACCCTTAGAAAACTTTATAATAGCATGATAAATGGCTTTGGAGAGGACAAAGGGGGTTAAACCCTTAGGAAACCTTATTATAATGCAAGAAATGACTTCGGAGCGAGAAGAACTCAGAAATGTGATGGCAGAATGCGATGGACAACAAAATTTTCGATGTGCAATGTCGCAATCACAACTTCGCAAGTATAAACGGGATGGCAGTAAGGACTTAATGGAATGAACTAAATTATGCGCAGTGTGAAGTGCAAAGAGTGATGTGGCGGGTCACAAATCGCAATATTGCAAGTTTACAAGGACAACAGTAAGGATTAACAGGAATAAACTAAATGGTGTGCAGTGCGAAGTGCGAAGAGTGACATGGCAGGTCGCGAATCGAAATATCACAAGTTTACAAGGATAGCGGTAAGGATTAATGGGAATAAACTAAAATGTGCGAAATGGGATTTGCGTTGCTGTAAAGGTTGCAGGCAGCGATTTGCGATGTGATAAGATCTGCGGGATGCGATTTTCGATGTGGTAAGTTCTGCAAGATACGATTTGCGATGTCGTAAGTTTCACAGTATGCGACGTGCGATGGGGATGATGTGGCAGTGGAAAAGGTTAAGAGTTGCGATTTGCGATTTCGCAATCAGAAAGAATGCGCAGTTCATGTTAACGGTAGAAGGTAACCTGAGTGATTTGCGATTTCACAATATCGCAATCACAAATAATGGGCGATAAGTGTTAAGGTAATTGTTAAATGTTGTGATTGTGAAGTGCGACGTACGGTGGTGGGAGTATCAAGGAGAAAATGCGGAGGTTGGATTTTCAATGGTTCTGTATGGTTTTTCACGTATTTTTCATAAAAAGGGTAAGGCAGTCGTGAACAAAGAAAAAAAGAGAAGGTTGAAGAGCTTAAGGGTGTTTGAAAGAAGGTAAGTGCAGTGTTAAGGTGAGAATTAAAGGAGGGAAATGGAAGCGTAAGAGCAGTGCTCAGAAGTGAAGCACACATGCGGATTCATGTATGGGAAACAGATAGAAATGCGGGATGAAATAGTAAAGGAAAGGCTTGGACTTGGTAATACAAATTATTCCCCGAAATCGAATAGAAAGAAATTTTTGCCTATGGGAAGGTATGCCCCTACTCGAACTCTATTGACAAAGATGGGAGGGGGGATACTTGACCACAGTTCTAGAGTTTTTCCTCTATTTCACTATGCATAAGCAATTAAAACTACAGCAGTACAAAAACTAAATAGCAATGAAACTTATCAGAAGCATATCTAACTTAAATTATAGAGGCAAAACTAGCTAAATGACAGAAAGGAAAAGATAATAACAGCAGAGAAGTTTAGGCACATGGATTGGGCCCTAACCCACAAGCCTATCCCTCTGAAATTAAATCAATCAAATGAAATTAGTATGCTCATTTCATAAAATAATAACTGCATACATCTCTGAAAGTTTTGATCCCTGAATAAAACAAAAAGCTTCAATAGTTCACAACAATAATTCTGAATGGAAGTGAGATTAGGATAGACTAACTCTTCCTAGCTCTAGCTTTGCTATATTTATTATACAGGGCAGCTACCAATAACTCCCTAGAAAATGGTGATTGAGTCCACTAGACTCCAAGTAAACCAAGATTGAGTGCTCTCCTCTTTGAGTTGCTCGGCTACCTCTAGAATTTGAATTGTTGGAGAGAATACTTAGGGATCCTTTGGCTGCTGTGGAATTCGAATTGCTGGAGAGAATATTTGGGATCCTTCGGCTGCCTTTGAGGGTGGAAAATCCTCCTATAATTTCTTCTTGTTGTCTCCTCCATGTCTTTGTGATAAAATCTTTATAAAAATGCTTAATAAATCATGATTTTCTTCACTCAACCTTATATTAGGCACAAAGAGCATGTTAGCCTTAATCACCACCTATACTAGCATCATAAACCCAAATAATAATAAAAATGAAAGAAAAAGAGATCTAAGAAGGCAAAAAGATGACTATTAACCCCTCCAAATATGTCTAATGATGGAGCTCATCATCACCCCCCTACTGAATGGTTGCTCATCCTTTGGGAAACTAATCCTCCTCCTCCCTTTCCTTCAAAGCTTTGACAGCCCCCCTGATTTCCCAAGGGAAAAGAGCGGGATTTTCCCCAAGGGGGTAAAATCCATCATTCTTTTCTGCATTCTCCCATTCTCTATCTTGTGCATATGTGTTCTCTTCATTAGTCAGTCCCAGCAGCAAAGGTGGGATGAGCTTTAGTCCCAACCATCAGATATTTTTGGCCTGCATGGCCCTCTTGTAAAATGGTGCCCTTTCCAATGCACCCCTCAGTCTTTATGGAGTATGATACTCCTTGTTCTTGAGGCTATGTGGGAGGTTGTTCCATCTCCTCTAGCTGGCCATATTGCACTCCTCTTCTATTTTCCTAGAAACATCATCAAAGTGGCCTATCACCTGCTTTTGAGTCTGAAGGTAGTTTTCAACCAGTGCAAGGTCCTTTTCAATCTCTTGATGGTTAAGGATGGCTCCTCTTGGGTTGAACACTTCTAGTCTGAGATATAAGGGTTCTCTATTTCTTCTTCCCATGACCTTCTATATATATTTGGCTCTATTGTCCTCATTCACCATCCAAGATGCTAGAGCCATTAACTGCATATCCCCCATTGTAGGATTGGGGTGCCAAATCTCCAGATTTGTTAGCACAAAGTTATGCATATAAAACTCTGCCATATTTTCCTGATCAACTATGTTGGCTTGCTTGTAGAACTTCATGAATTGCCTAAAATCTTGGAAAGGGAGTGATCCGTGGGAGGCTAGAGTGTTGATTTGAAATAGAAGCCATTGTTCTTTGAGGTACACGGCATATGAGTCAGAGGGGAATCTGTGCTGAAGGGCTTCTATGCATAAGTCTGCCATGGTGGCTACTTGCTCCTCTTTTTGTTGAATTTCTCCTTTAGCACTACATTCTCTTCTTGTGCCTTTTGCAGCTGCTCCTTTAGAAATATTTCTTCGATTCTTTCCTCCCCCCTTGGTGATTCTTCAATGATTATCGGGCTTATGGGAGAAGTTTCTGGCTTTCTTTGATTCTTGTCAGCTGTGGAATACCTAGAGGTCTTCCTTTTTCTTTTTACGCTCAGAGGAGCCATGGTGGAAGTTATCCTTTTGTAGTGAGGGGATGTGACGTTGGGTTTTGATTTTGTGTCTCGCCCACTTTCTAATATCTCTATGAATTCTATAGCCATCTCTTCTGTTTTGCTTTGGCCCTTTGTCTCTCTCTCTTCTAGTTCTATTTCTTCTTGTTTCTGCAGGTTCCTCCTCCTCTTCTTATGGTTCTTCTTGTTTCTTCTAGTTCTACCCTAGGTTTTTTCTTCTTCTTCTTTTATTTATGGTTCTTCTTCTTCTTCTTCAAGTGTTGCATGCTTTCGTCGGTCCTCTCCCTCTAAAAATTGTTGAATTTACTAGTTTGGATGAGACGGCATCTCCTTTTATTAGATGACGCAGCTAAATTTGGATTGCCAATATAACTCCGCTCAGCTCCAGTTCTGTCGTAGAAAATTGGTTCCTCCTATTAATTCAGGATGGATTGTGTGTTTTCCTCCCCTCATTCCTCTCCTCTACTGATTTAAAAAATTTGCATGCCCAGGTGGCGTGTACTCCCAGTTTTATTCCAGCCATACCTCACGGCAGTGGTCGAGTTAACTGGCCACCTTTCTGCCCCTCAAACTATAAGTCTGCTAATTGATTATTTATGGCTATTATGAATTCATATCAAGGGGTGAGAGCTTATACCTGAGTTTACCTGTTGTTTCCTAGGCGGTTGCAGGAGCTGGAGGTTTGAGACAAGCCTTTTTATATGTTGCATTCTTCACCATATTCCTGTCCTCTGAGTGAGCAGCTTGTTGAAGGAGCAGCTTCCTGAATGAGTTGTTAATCTTTGTGTGTTGTTTCTATCTACTACGGATGTCGTGTGGGGTGCTTGAGATGCCATGGGTGGAATTCTCATTCTCCTGTAGTTTTTTATGCAGCTGCCCTTTTTGTTCTTCTCGGCAGTCCATGAACTACTTTTTTTAGGGAACTTCCTGATGTTTGTATCAGTCTGTTTGTGTGTTGCTTCTCTTGCTACATTGTGCTCAGGAATGGAGGAGTGTAGTGTATAGAGGTGATGTAGTAAGTTATGAAGATGAATGGATTGAATGATGGGATGGAAGGAAATATAGAAGAAGGGAAAAGAAGATGAATGCTTCCCTGTGTTTTCTAGAAACCATTAACAACCTGAAAAACAGTAAACACAGAAAAACACAGTGATGCAGATGCATTTTTTGGTTTTGTTTTTTTTATATTTTTTCTTTTTTTTAGAAAGAAAGTGGGTTTCCTCCATGGAGATTTTCAACCCACAAACTTCCCTTGGGCACCTTAGAGAGGTTTTCACCCATGGATCTTTATTGCTTTTTTTTTTGAGCAAGTGAGCTGCCTCCATCGAGGTTTTCAACCCACAAGATTATTATTTTTTCTTTTTTTCTTTCAAGAGGTGTGGGAAACTGTGCAATTTCCCATCACTAACACCTCTCTGCTTATTGAATTGATGAATTCTACCCTTGACAAAGGCTTCTTGTAAATTTTAATTCTATGACCATTCACAAGTAAGGGGATCCTTTCCTCATCTAGGGTCCTGATTTGAATTGCGCCATTATCAAAGAATTTATCCACTATGTAAGGCCCCAACCATATTTTCATCAGCTTTCCTTTGAATTTTTTAAACCTTGAATCATACAAAAGTTCCCAATATCCTTCTTGTAAGGTCTTTTCTTTGATGTTCTTGTCATGCCATACCTTCCTTTGCATATGAACTACCTCTGTGTGAAGAAGTGCTTGAATTCTGAACTCATCCAATCCATTTAGTTGTAGCAACCTCTATTTTTGGGCATTTGTTAGATCTAGATTTAATTTAGCTTCCATTCTTAAAGTATTGAATTCAAACTCAATTGAAAGTAGAGCTTTCTTACCATAGACTAGTTCATCAGGAATGAATCCTCTTGTTGTCTTCCAAGTGGTGTTGTAGGCCCAAATAGCTTCTACCAATCTATTCGCCCATTCTTTTCTGATGTTGCTCACAACTTTAGTTAGGATGCTCTCTAAATTTATGTTATTTACTTCTACTTGGCCATTCGCCTGAGGGTGATAGGGAGTAGAAGTTATATGCTTAATATTGTGCTTCCTTAAAATATTCTCAATGAGGTGAGAGGTGAGCTATGATCTATGATCAATGACTATTTCTTTGGGATATCCAAATTTGTAAATCACATTCTCCCTTGGAAATTCTACTACTTTTTCTTCGGTTGCTACCTTCATTGCTTTTGCTTCAGCCCACTTTTTCAGGTAATCATTTCAGACTATGATATGCTTCTTTTGTCCATATGGTAGATCGATGGGTCCAACAAAGTCCATCCCCCACTTTTCAAATGGCTCAAGAGCCACCTAAGGGTGTAAAGGAATTTCATCCCTTTGTGTGGGTTTCCCCATTCTTTGGCACTAGTCACACCTGCTGGTGTATCATCTGGAATCTTGGTGAAGGGTAGGCTAATAGTAACTCACCTGCAAAACTTTGTAAGAAGTTCTCTTTGCAGCAAAGTGGCCTCCACATGGGTTGTCATGATATTCAGAAAGGATATCAAAAACTTCTTCATCCCTCACACATCTTCTTGGGATTTGATCAGGGCCTAGCTTGAAGAGATTCCCCCCAATCCATGTGAAAGGGGTGATTTTTCTGATGATTCTACTCCTCTCCCTGAATGAAAGATTAGGAGGGAGTCTTTTAGCAACCAAGTAGTTGGCCATATCAGCAAACCATGGTGAGAGTGATGATATGGCAAAGAGGTGTTCATATGGCAGTTGGTCATCCACCATTCCTTCTTCACCTGTAGGGAGAACTAACCTAGACAAAAAATCTACAACAATATTTTCCTTTCCAGGTTTATCAACAATAGTCAAATAAAATTGTTACAAAAGTAACAACCATCTAATTATTCTAGCATTAACATATGTTTTGTTCATTAAATACTTGATGGTTGCATTTTCAGTGTGAACAAAGGTCTGATATCCAGTGAAATAATGCCTAAATTTGTTCAATGCATGGAAAATGGCCAACATCTCCTTCTCAGTAATAGTATAATTCAACTCAGCTTTGGACAAATTCTTGCTGATGAAATAAATGACATAAGGGATTTTGTCCTCTAATTATCCTAATGCTACCCCTACAGCTTTTTCGTATGCATCAATGCATATGTGGAAAGGCAGAGTCCAATTTGGACCTCGGAGGATGGGGTAGTATTCAACTACTTCTTAATGAGCTCCAAAGCCTCTTGACAAGGACCGAACCAAATAAACTCAGAATCTTTGGCCAATAACCAAAATAATGGCGAAGCCATCTTGCTGAAATCTTTGATGAACCTTCTATAGTAACCAGCTGAGCCTAAGAAAATCCTAACATCTTTCTACTTTTGAGGAGCAGGTACCCTTTTGATGATAGTTATTTTGTTCGGGTCTACCTGTATTCTTGCTTGGGATATGGAGTGTCCTAATCAAACCCCTGCTTTCTTCAGGAATTCACACTTTTCTGGGCTCAAAGAGAGATGCATCTTAATGCACCTTCTTAGTACTTTACCCAAATTAGAGAGAGCTTCTTGGAATTCATCCCCATATGGTGTGAAATCATCCATGTAAATTTCGACAGAGTCATGGACTAACTTGGAAAATATGCTCAGGACAGCTCTTTGTAAGGTGGATGGGGCACTGCATAACATAAAGGGTAGGAATCTATAAGCAAAGGTACCCCAAGGGCAGGTGAAAGTAGTCTTATCCTGGTCTTCAGGGTTGATTTGAATCTGATTGTACCCACTGAACCCATCTAAGAAGAAAAAGAACTTCTTCCTTGCAAGGCCATCCAGGACTTGGTATATAAAGGGAAAAGGGAAATGGTCTTTCATGGTGGCTTTGTTAAGTTCTCGATAATCAACACAAATTTTCCACTTCCCATTCTTCTTTGGGACTAGGACAAGAGGAGATACCCACTCACTATCGGATATAGGATATATGAACCCCGCATCCAATAGTTTTTGCACCTCTTCTTTGACTATGTCCTTTAGAGCCGGGATCATTCTTATTTTGGGTTGTCTCATAGGATTGCATCCTTCTTTGATGTAAATTTGATGTCTGCATACTAAAGGATACACCCCTTTCATGTCCTTGTAATCCCAATAAAATGCTTCAAGATTTTCTTTCAAAAGCTGGCATAGTTGCTTCACTTCTTCAGTTGAGAGGTTTGGGTTGATTTTCAGAGATCTGGATGGGCCAAACATGACAGCCTTGGTGGTTTCATAGGTTGTATTAATTTATTTCACTTCCATCCAAGGTTGGCTTTCAGACTCTTTAACTAGGGTTTCGAGAGGAGTGTTAGTGGAGGACTAGTTTTGAATGGCTTGGTTGATGAGTTCATCTTCATCAAGTTGCCCCCCTCTAAGGATAGCATCTATGGTACACATAGGGGAAGTGTTATATAACTCATCCTCTTCATCCTCCAACCATATATGGAGATCATGATCAATGGAAGGTTGGGCTAGAGGATATAACACTAGTTGTTTAGACAAAGGCCCATTTTTTATAGTCATGTTTCCAACCCGACAACTAATATAAGCGTCTGCAGTGGCTAACCAAGGTCTCCCTAAGATGAGAGGATAACCAATAAACTTGGTTTTTCATTACAGGACCGAAAAATATGTAGGATACTCCCAAGACTCAATGGTAACCATAACATCCTCAACAATTCCTTCCGGAGTTACTGTGGACTGATCTACAAGTTGCAAAACTATTGTGGTTTTCCTCAAAGTCCCTTGGAGATTAAGTTTCAACATATTTTCCTTGGTCATGATATTGGTGGCAGCCCCTAAATCAATCAGAGTGTTGGGGACTATGACACCATCTATATGTACATCAACAACTGGACTACCAGGGTCTAGGTATTTTGGAAATATCACCTTCCCCAGCATCAAGTCAGACAGTTGTCCTACCACATTGATGGTGGGGGTATCTCTCTTCCTCCTTCCAAGTTTCTTGAAGCACTTTTCTTTGATGATCCTATTGTAGATAGGGACATCCTTAATGGCTTGGAGAAGTGGTATCTTTAAACACAAATTTTCCAATTCTCCTAGGAGTTCAGTCTCCTCTAGGGTGTGCTAACTAGGGTGGATCAAGAGCTCGGGAAAAGGAGGTTGTTGGATCTGAGTGTTATCTTCTTCCTTTTCCTCCTCAACCTATACTGGTGGAGATGGGGGATGGTTGTCTAGGAATACTCTTCTCAACCTAATATTAACCTCCTATATCTCCACAACATATGTTGAATGGGAGTTTTCTCCACTGGGAGCCTATTGTGCCTGTCTGTTGTTCGGATTCGGATTAGGATGTGCAGGTATAGGTAGCCTAGGTGGAGCAGCATGAGTAAGCTGAGGTTGAGGTTGGGGTGGAGGCATTAGAGAAGGTTGTTGATTTTTTTTAGGCCTCCACCCTTGGGATGGATTGTTCCACTAAGGTTGTTGTGGAACGTACTGCTGAAATGGTTGGTTTACTAGTTAAGGATGATATGAATGGTTGGAAGGCCAAGTAGGAGGTGTAGACCAGGATGGAGGAGTGGGGGTGTACCAAGGTTTCATGGGTGCACTCTGATTTTTATAATAGTAAGAGTGAGGTGCACCTTCCATACCTTGTTGATATGGCCAAGGGCCTTGAGGCCTTCTCTGGTTGATGAAACAGAGTTGCTCTGGCATTGTTTCCACACCTTGATATACAGCTTTAACTCCAGGTAAGGAGGGACACTTTTTTGTGGCATTATTCTCTTCACAGACTAAGAAAACCTCTATGACATTCAGTGGACATTCATTTCTTGGGTGTTTCCTAGTACATATAGGACAAAATATGGCTAGGGCTCTCTCTGCTTCCTCTTTATTCCTTTTGACCTACATTTTTTCCATTTGCAAAGAAAATGTATGCAGTATGTCACTCTTGAAGTCCTCTAGCATGTTTCCAATCTCATGTTTTATGAAGGTGGAAGAGGAAGGGGTATTGGATGTACTTTGGCTAGCTCTGCCCTTCTTTCTAAATGCCCTAGAATGGTTCCAGAAGACAGGTTTAATTTTTTCATAGGCTTGTTGGTAGATATCTCCTCCTGATAACATATTCAAGGTTTCTATAATATCTTCATTGAGCCCTCGAAGAAGTACAAGTTTAAGTGAGTCAGGATCAAGAGTACAGTTGGCTCTCTTATACTTCAATTGAAACCTCTCTTCATAATCCTCTAGGGATTCATCAGGCCCTAAATTCCTCCTAAATATCTCATCGTTAGTTTCCTTGGACCTACACTAGTCTTTGTACTTGATGCTAAAGGTCTCTTCCATATGTGCCCAGGTAGT
The DNA here is from genome assembly GCA_034641835.2 of Pinus albicaulis. Classification (NCBI taxonomy): domain Eukaryota; kingdom Viridiplantae; phylum Streptophyta; class Pinopsida; order Pinales; family Pinaceae; genus Pinus; species Pinus albicaulis. The sequence continues at coordinate 266,796,530 of CM076572.1, read as the reverse complement.
GATGCTATCCCTAGGCAGACTCATGAACCAGCGCAAGGCTGCATCCTTAAGGGTGGATGGGAATAGCTTCAACTTCTAATCATCAAGGTGCAGTCATAAGTTATACAAACAACAACAAATTCAAACATGAATGTGTCAGGGTCCTCAGAGGTAAGTCCATGGAATGTGGAAGAGATGAGGGGCTAATGTTTTTCATCTTAGTGTCCCCATCTACCTCTCTTATGGGAAAGGCTCTCTGTGTCCCAACCATGGTTAAGATAGGTGAAGCAGGTGCCTTAGTTTAAACAAGGTCTTCTTCTTCTTCCCCAATAGGATCCTCAAAATATTCAGAAGGCTCTCCTATAGCAGGTTCAATCTCACTACCACTAAAGAAGAGTGAAGGGTGGCTAGGAGGTGATGTGGGGGTTTTAGGTAATGTTTGTCTTTGAGTATTCCTAGTCCTACGAGGCATGAAAATCAGATTTTTTTTGTACTTTTTCAATATTTTTGAAGTGACATGAAAAGAAAGGAAAATAGAAAAGAATTCTAAAACAAAATCAAAATATATACTAGACAACTCCCCGACAACGGCGCCAAAAAGTGGTGAGCCCTGGTATTGCACCAAGAATGTTGCAACTCCCAGGGGCTGCCCTAATTTACTTTATCAACCCAGAGTTCATACAAACTTTGAGGTGACATATCTATATACAAAGCAAATGCATTATGTTCATGTCATCCTCTTCTGCTTCACGAAAGGTTGTTATTTCTTAAATTATGAGAACAACTGGAAAGTAAATTGTTGGAAGGAAATGACAGAAAGGAAACTGAACTAAATTGCTGGAAAGGAATGCCAAGAATGAAAATAATTTAATTTGCAGAAAATAGATAGAAAAAAGGAAATTAATTCTAAACCACACTTAACTTGGCCAAATGGCTAACTGCACTCTACCTATCCTAAGATCTATCTACCATACTCCTATCCATGCAACTAAATTATCCATGCCTTAATTTTAATTAAAAATAATTAATTTGCAGCTTAGAGGGAAGAAAAAGGGCTAAGAGGTCTAATGGGGGATTTAACACATGAAATGAGGTTTGGAAGCGGAAAGAGGGGGTTAAACCCTTAGAAAACTTTATGATAGCGATAAATGGCTTTGGAGTGAACAAAGTGGGTTCAACCCTTAGGAAACCTTATTATAATGCAATAAATGACTTTGGAGCAAGAAGAACTCAGAAATGTGATGGCGGAATGTGATGGACAGCAAAATTCGCGGTGTGCGATGTCGCAATTGCAACTTCACAAGTTTAAATGGATGGAAGTAAGTACTTAATGGAATGAATTAAATGGTGCGTAGTGTGAAGTGCGAAGAGTGACGTGGCGGGTCACAAATCGCAATATCGCAAGTTTACAAGGATAGCGGTAAGGATTAACGGGAATAAACTAAATTGTGCGCAGTGCGAAGTGCGAAGAGTGACGTGGCGGGTCGCGAATCTCAATATCACAAGTTTAAAATGATAGTGGTAAGTATTAACGGGAATAAACTACAATGTGTGAAATGCGATTTGCACTGCGGCAAAAGTTGTGGGCGGCGATTTGTGATGTGAGAAGTTCCACGGGATGTGATTTTCGATGTGGTAAGTTCTGGGGGATTCGATTTGCAATGTGGAAAGTTCCATGGGATGAAATGTGCGATGGGGATGATGTGGCGGTGGAAAAAGTTAAGAGTTGTGATTTTTGATTTCGTAATCACAAATAATGAGCGGTGAGTGTTAACGATAGAAGGTAACAGGTGTGAAGTGCGATTTGCAATTTTGCAATATCTCAATCACAAGGAATGGGCGATAAGTGTTAAGGTAATCATTAAATTTTGTGATTGCGAAGTGTGACGTACGGTGGCGGAAGTCTCGAGGAGCAAAGGTGGAGGTTGGGTTTTCAGTGGTTCTGTATGGTTTTTCACGAGTTTTTCGTAAAAAGAGTAAGGCGAATGTGAACGGAGAAAAATAGAGAAGTAAGGCTGAAGAGCTTAAGGGTGTTCGAAAGAAGGTAAGTGCAAAGCTAAGGTGAGAAGTAAAGGAGGGAAATGGAAGCATAAGAGCAGTGCTCAGAAGTGAAGCACACCTGCGGATTCATGTACGGGAAACAGATATAAATACGAGATGAAATAGTGAAGGAAAGGCTTGGACTTGGAAATACAAATTCTTCCCCGATCTCGAACATAAAGCAATTTTGGCCTGTGGGAAGGTCTGACCCTACTCAAACTCTATTGACAGAGATGATAGGGGGAGACTTGACCACAGTTTTGGAGTTTTTCCGCTATTTCACTATGCATAAGCAATTAAAACTACAGCAGCACAAAAACTAAATAGCAATGAAACTTATCAGAAGCAGATCTAACTTAAATGACAGAGGAAAAACTAGCTAAATGACAGAAATGAAAAGATAATAACAACAGAGAAGCTAAGGCACATGGATTGGACCCTAACCCACAAGCCTAGCCCTCTGAACTTAAATCAATCAAATGAAACAAGTATTCTCATTTCATAAAATAATAACTGCATACATCACTGAAAGTTTTGATCCCTGAATAAAACAAAAAGCTTCAATAATTCACAACAATCATTCTGAATGGAAGCGAGACTAGGATAGAATAACTCTTCATGGCTCTAGCTCTGCTCTATTTATTCTACAGGGCATCTACCAACAACTCCCTATAAAATGGTGATTGAGTCCACTGGACTCCATGTAAACCAAGATTGAGTGCTCTCCTCTCTGAGTTGCTCAGCTACCTCTGGAATTTGAATTGCTGGAGAGAATCTTTGGGATCTTTAGGCTGCCTTTGAGGGTGGAAAATCCTCCTATAATTTCTCCTTGTTGTCTCCTCCAAGTCTTTGTGATAAAATCTTTATAAAAATGCTTAATAAATCATGACTTTCTGCACTCAACCTTATATTAGGCACTTAAAGTATGTTAGCGTTAATCACCACCTATACTAGCATCATAAACCCAAATAATAATAAAAATGCAAGAAAAGGAGATCTAAGAAGGCAAAAACGTGATTATTAACCCCTCCAAATATGTCTAATGATGGAGCTCATCAGTAGCTTCTACCAATATGTCTGCCCAATATTTTCTGCTGCTACTCACAACCTTGGTGAGGATGCTCTCTAAAGCTCTGTTAGTTACTTCTACTTGGCCATTTTCCTGAGGGTGATAGGTAGTAGAATTTATATGCTTAATCTTGTGCTTCCTCAAAATATTCTCAATGTGGTGAGAGGTGAATTGTGCTCCCTGATCAATGATTATTTATCTGGGGTACCCAAACTTGTAAAAAACATTCTCCCTCAGAAATTATGCTACTTTCTCCTCAGTTTTTACCTTCACTTCTTTTGTTTCAGCCCACTTTGTCAGATAATCAGTGCAGACTATGATATACTTATTTTGTCTGGATGGTGGATCGATATGTCCATCAAAGTCCATGCCCCACTTGTCAAAAGGCTCAAGAGCCACCTGAGGGTGCAAAGGCATCTCATCCATTTGTGTGGGTTTCCCTATCCTTTGGCACTGGTCACACCTGCTGGTGTATCTTTTGCAATCCTGGTGAAGGGTAGGCCAATAGTATCCTTCCTATGAAATTTTATAAGCAGTTCTCTTTGCAGCAAAGTGGCCTCCACATGGGTTGTCATGACATGCAGAGAGGATATCAAAAAATTCTTCCTCCCTCACACATCTCCTTAGGATTTTATCAGGGCCTAGCTTGAAAATGTTTCCCCCAATCCCTGTGAAAGGGGCGCTTTTTTTTATCATTCTACTCCTCTCCCTGAATGAAAAATTAGGAGGGAGTCTCCCAACAACCAAGTAGTTGACTATATTAGCAAACCATGGTGAGAGTGTTGATATCACAAAGAGATGCTCATCTGGCAGCTAGTCATCCACCATTCCTTCTTCAACTACAGGGAGAGCTAACCTGGACAACAAATATGCAACAACATTCTCCTTTCCAAGTTTATCAACAATAATCAAATCAAATTGCTGCAAATGTAACAACCATCTAATTATCCTAGCATTAACATCCATTTTATTCATTAAATACTTGATGGTTGCATGGTCAGTGTGAACAAAGGTCTGATATACAGTTACATAATGCCTAAATTTGTTCAAAGCATGGACAATCGCTAACATCTCCTTCTCAGTCACAGTGTAATTCAACTCAACCTTGGACAAGTTCTTGCTGATGAAATAAATGGCATAAGGGATTTTGTCCTATAATTTTCCTAATGTTGCCTCTGCAGCTTTGTCAGATGCATCAGTGTGGATGTGGAAAGGCAGAGTCCAATTTGGACCTCGAAAGATGGGGGCAGTATTCAACTTTCCCTTAATGAGCCCGAAAGCCTCTTGACAAGGACCAGACCAAATAAACTTAGAATCTTTGGCCAATAACCCAAATAATGGCGAAGCCATCTTGCTGAAATCTTGGATGAATCTTCTATAGTAACCAGCTAAGCCTAAGAAAATCTTGACATCTTTCTGCTTTTGAGGAGCAGGTACCCTTTTGATGATAGTTATTTTGTTTGAGTCTACCTGTATTCTTGCTTGGGATATGGAGTGTCCTAATAAAACCCCTCCTTTCTTCAGGAATTCACACTTTTCTGGGCTCAAGGAGAGATGCATCTCAATGCACCTTCTTAGTACTTTACCCAAATTGGAGAGAGCTTCCTAGAAGTTGTTATCACCAAATTGATCTTAATAGGTTTCTCATCAATCAACTCAATGTAACTCTTTCAAACCACTTCTAACTAAAGATTAGCCTCTTTAGTTTTTGAGGGCTCTCTCAAAGGGGATTTATGATATTTCAATAGAAATAATACTACATGGCTAACTCTATGAATTTTGGCCTGTTTTTGTTTGATTGCAGGTTGGAAAATGAAGGCTTGCTACCATTGGGCTATGGAGTCAACATCAGTGCACTTAGTGACAGTAATTCTTCACATGGAAGCTGAGGCAAATAGAGGTTTTTAATAAGGATGATTCGTACACACAATATAAGGGAAACATAGCACTTTAACCCCTAAAGGAAGTCAGAGCATGAAAACATGAATTATAAGTAATTAGAGATAAAAGTCACTATAATTTTAGACACAAATATATATAGCAACAAAACATTAATCATCTCATTAGAATCTCAAGTCTGGAAGTACAGTGTCACTCTATATTACTGATAATGAAAAAACATACAAGTAGAAATTTGGTGCAATATTCTCCAACCCTTTGCTCTGCGATTTTCAGTCTATAAATATAAATTCTTTACAATGTAAATGATCTACCCAGCTTGCTAGATCCTAGAACTCTAACTCTGACACCTAACATAATTGAAACTACTTTCTTGGAACAGAAAAATGACATCTATCCTTTAAGAAGTCACACTCCTAATAGGACTTTGCTTCCTATTTATTACATTCAGTTTTCTTAATAGTAAAACAATTAAATAATAGATATCACATGTTCGAGAGAAAATTCACCATCACTAATATATTTAAAGTACCCCCTAGATTTAGGAAACACAATCCTACTATTTAGGAATGGATAATCTCCACTTTAATCATTTATCTGCACGTTGAGTTGGATGTGTGACACTCATTTTGAGTAATGAATCTATGCTGGGATGGCCCACTGACAATTTGGATGTCTCTAGATGGTTGGTGTGTTGTTTCAATCCTAAAAAATCTTCAAAAATCTCCTCACTATGAAACAGAGTCGTTTAGGTAGTTTCGTAGCATAGTTTTGTAGCGTATGAAATTTTGCCTTTTCTGCTAACTCCCTGCCACCTTTGCTAGTTAAGAACCTTCAATAAGCCAAAATATCTTAAAAACAAACCCCCCCCCCCCCTTAATCCTTCACAAAACTGAATTTCAAAGAAAAATAGCATCTTCAGATATTTCGTAGCGTTTTTCTGGCTTATAGCCTGAAGCACACTACGAAACTATCTAAAAAACTAGAAATTGCAAATTTTGTGATTTTCTTTGAAATTTAGTCTATAGGTCTGCAAGATGATATGATGAAGTATGTTAAAGCATAATAGATTCAAACTACCTCTTATCCTCCTCAAGAAACAACATTTTCACCATTCAGCAAGTTTCTCTATTTATAAAAACAGAGCTGCTTTTTCTGAAATTTAGGACTCATAAATGATATTATATCTCCGGATCCTTGATGGTTGTTGCAAAAAGGAGGTTTTTGTAGATAATTTATTTATTAAGAAAAAGCTCTCTTGGTTTTTTTAAAACCATCTCCAGCTGTCCATAATATGCATTAGAATAACATGTATAAAACAGGAAAATTCTGGATTCTAAAAATAGGTCCCAGAGACATCTTCGAATATTCAAACTGGTAGCACCTGTGAGAAAAGTGAAGGAGGTTATTTTTCATTGTTCTGTTCTTGACAATAACCTCTCTCAGTATTGCCAAATTTATCTTGATTCATCCATAATATTCTCTTTAAATTTACTTCTCCCACAGTCACTACAAGAAAAACGGACATTGGTGAGGGTCATGCTTGTGACGGACCTTTAAGGTCCGTCACCAATGTCACATATGGTTATGGTCCTTAAAAAAGCGTCGTTGTAAGTGTATATAGTGATGTTCCTTTAAGGTCCGTCACCAAAGCCATTTTCAATGACACTTTTGGTGAGGGTCGTTAAAGGCCCATCACTAATTCTCTCTTTGGTGACACTTCTAGTGACGAACTTTTAATGACCCTCACCGATGCTATTTTTGTTACTTTTGGTGACGGTCAAAAGATGTTCGTCACCATTGATCATTCCAATGATTTTTTGATGACGTTATGTGCTTGTTAATATATTTTTTGTCAAAAGATAATTAATTATTACCATTATTGTGGAATCTTTTTTATAATAAGTCCAAGCCCATAGTGGTTAGAGTCAGTCAATTTTTTAAGAAGTAATTAGTGTGTATCATTTCCCTCAAGTAATTACTAGTCGAATAGAGTTTTCCTATGAGTAAACACATGATTCATATCTATTAATTTTATTATCTAGAAAATTCCCTTTAGATAAAGTCCCACTAGTGTGTGTAGGAAATATATTATTTAATACATAATCAAGCTTTGTCAATTGTATTAATGAGAAAGACCTAACACTCCTCAACAATCCAGGCACACCTTAAATTAATGCTTTGGAACACACTAACATTTCTTAGCACCTCACATGTCTTGGAACATATTTGTACCTAGAACATCTTGTCATGACACTGACGCCCAAGCACATGGTGGCATGCGCTAGCATAACATAGAACTCTCCTAGCATGTGTTGGCATGCATGTAGTCCCTATCTTGCCCTGGAACACCTTGGTTGAATGCATTTACATACATTAGCACTTGCCACAGAATGTCATTTGGCATGTATTGGGAACTATTATTAGTGTGGTTAGCATGCCCCTTTTTAAAAAGATAAAGTCCTGACTTATTAACCCTCTTATTGGTTCTTCCTTTTGTTTCCTTGGAACTTCTTGACACATATTGACATACCCTGGCACCCTGCACATCCTTAGCACCTGGCATGTATTGGCATATCTTGGCACTATTTGACACATATAATTAGCACACCCCGGAACTCCCAAGCACACTTTGAGACTTCTTGACATTCCTTAATATTCCATAGCATGCCTTACCAATCCTTATCATACCTTGTCACTCCCTCCTTAGCATAACAACTAACACTCATTAACACTAGTCCCTGGAACACGTTCCTCATATTCATTAACTTCCATGAATTTTGACCTAGTGCTCCCTTAATGTTTTGTCCTATTACTCCTTAACACTCCTCAACATGCATTAGCACTCTCTAGCACACCTTAGCACTCTTCAACATGCCCTTCCACTTCATAGCATGAATAACACTCTGTGATACATATTGGCACTTGGCATGTGTTGGTGCTTAGATAGTCTTAGCATGTATGGAATATGTTGACATGCCTTGGTATAATTTGGCATGGTTTAATATTAAATTTATTTGAGATCAACTGTTGGAAAGTAGATGAGAAGCAACAAAGGAAGACTTGGCACTTAAAATGCACTAAGACTTTTCACTTTGCACCTATTGGTGCCTAGTGTTGGTGTACCTAGCATGCCCCTCTTGGAAAAGGTAAAATGATGACTTATTAACCCTCTTATGCGTTCATTTCCTTGTAGTTTAACTTTTTTATCCCTTTCAATGCATTGACAGTCCCTGGCATGCATTGACACACCCTCGCACATCTTGGCATTCCTTATCACTTGGCACATATTAGCATGTTTGACATGCCTTCGCACTATCTGACACATCTTAGCATTCCCTAGCACACCTTGGCGCACATGTCCTCATAGCTATCCTTTAAATTTTTTCATGACTTGGGAACCCAATCAATTCCTTGGCTACTACAGTTCATGTGACAATATTGGCTTGCTTCAACCGCAAAAACTTGACCAATTGCACCTACTACAAGTAGATTGTGCCTTGTTCACCTAAGAACTACCTATAACTCATCTTATGCCACTCATGTCCAAGCTCAACTTGTCCCACTTGACTAGTTACCAAGACAAGGATCACATGATCTAGCCATGGCCATAAAACTACTAAGCAACATAGCTTACATAGGAAATATTTCACATGTATGTTCAGTTCATAGAAACAATAGAAAATTAACTGAGAGTTTGCAAGAACCACAAGATGCACAAGGCACATGAGATATAAGCCGAGTGCCCCAAAACATATACACAAAAATGTAGAATATGCAATTATCTATAATAGTTTAAAACATGAGCATGTAGCCAAAGTGTGCTACATCTCATATAAAAAAATAGCTAAAGGTGAAACAATGTTGTGCCTAGCACAAAGTGATCTTCCTTTGTCTAAAACTGCTATGTCGAGCCCCGTGTAACAAACGTAGGCTTGCCTCCTGTAAATCCTATTTTGAACTTCTCCTAACACACTTCATCCTTAACACACTTGAATTCGTTGACACTCCCTGGCACACACGCTTATTTGTTCCTTTCCATGAAATTTGACCTAGTTATCCCTTGATATGCCCTGAAACTCCCGGAACACTCTTCAGCATGCATTGACATTGTCTAACATGTGTTAGCATACCTTTTCATTCCTAATGTGCATGCCCTCACCGTCCCTAGCTATCATGCCCTCACAACTACCCTTACTTAATTTGCAACTTGTGAACCCAACCAAGCCCTCGAATGACTACAAGAGATTGACCAAGTTACGATTACTACAACTATACTATGTTTTTGAATTGTGTAGCTTTGGAGGTACTCCACAAGCCTAGTGAGATGGTTTTGTGTGATTTTGGTCACAAAAGGCTTTGTGGGAAAAGAAGCCAAGCAAAGGGATTTTGGACCCAAGATGGGGTTTAAAATCTAAAAGAAAATTAAAAAGGAAAATTAATATTTCCTAAGGTATAAGTGGATAAAACTTGTAAGTTCTAGAGGGTTACTAAGAGGTCTAGGAAAAACTATTTAAGGAGGCCTTAAGATGAAGGAAAGAACATCAAGTGAGAAGGAGCTCATTTGATCAAGGGGGCGAAGAGAGATGTAGTCCTAAAGTAGGTCGAGTAAGAGGGTCGAGTAAGGGTTGCTAAAGGGAGGTCGTGATCATCCTCCAAGAGCAAGACCATCATGTGAGGGTTCACAAGAATGTTGCATACCTTAATGGTCAGTTTGAGCTAGGAAGTAGGATGTAATATTGTTGGTTCTCTTCTGGTAGATCGAGCTTAAGAGAGGTTTCTCATGAGAATCTGGGCATGTGATTTTAATGGTGTCTTTGAGTGAAGGCCACATCAAATTCTAAAATGTTGAAATTTGCAACAAGAAACATTGAAATTGGAAACCAGAAAGGACAAAAAAAAATGCACCCACACTAGTGAAGAATTTTGATGCACTGGGAGTGAGGAATGTGGGGCCGTATAATTTTTTTTTCCCTTAAATAAATTGGACAATAAATTGTAATTTCATCTCATAACAACTTGTGTCAGTGAACTAAGTCATGATGATCGAGTTAGCTCAAGAAATTCGAGTTGAGGGTCTAAGATGAGGCATGTAGAGGTATTAATCTAATATTTTTGGAGTCCAGTTGCAGTTGATGCATTAGTGGGGTGTAGGTGCGAATTAGTTATCTCAATTAAATGAGTTAAAATCACTTTAAATAGCTCTAACTAAGTGATGAGCTAGTGAGAGGTTGGCCAGTGAGTTAAATTAGATTTAATTCACAATGAGTGATCAATTAGATAACTGATAATTCACTATTAATAGTTGCATGCATGTCAGTTCCGAGGAAGACCCAGTTGAGACAAAGGTTAAAGGGAACATAACTATCAGTTGTATATATACAAAATTTCCCATGTGCAATTATAAAGTCATTGGGATGCCATGATGAATTGTGCAATCAAGGAAGACTGGTTTTCCTAATTAATAGGGAGCTAATTCCCTAGGAATTGCATGAGTAAGGCAAGCTGAAGGAAGGCTGAGAATTGGCTAAGTACTAGACGAGTTTGCCTAGATCAGCGGGAGGCAATTGGTAGAGTGTTGGAGAATCTCATGAGAGATTAAGCATTGTATTGTTTCATGATTCCTTGACTTAATACACAATAGAGATAGAGGGGTTTTGAGCAGTTGCTTTCCCTAGATACATCTTGTGTTGTGCGATTGATAATTTATTTCTCTTACTTATATGTGATTGTGCGATCATGTTTTGTTTCCGAAAATTGTAGGAAAGATTCAATATCTTGTTTTAGTACATTATAGATCAGATTGAATCTCATTGGTTAGATTTTCTACATGGTATCAGGGCAGGAATTTTTTGGGCGATGAGTTTGCAGAGAATATCTGAAGATTTTGGTGTAAAATTTCAAAAAAAAAAAATAGCATATTTGGATTCCTTGCGAAAAACTACCCAAATGGAAAATCAATTCGGAGCTCCGATGAGGGAGGTATCGTCAATTTAAAACCAACTCTTTTTTAGAAACTTTTGTAATGGCGAGACAATTACAATGTGTGTGAGTCAAGAACCTATATGCACTTGAGGTACCAGATGCATGCAAAGCTTTGAGGAGCAAAACAAAGGTTAGATACTTGGCTGTTGAGAGGGAGTAAAAATTACCTCCCAACATGCAACCTTAGAAGTAGTCTCAGAAGGTTGTGGAGCGGCCACAATTGGAGAAGAAGAGAGGAGATTGAGTGGAAGCGTCCACTTAGGCAGAGACCTCCATGAGGGGGGAATTTCAAGCCAGATGGGTAGAGGGATCACATGCAACCATACCTCCTGATGAAAGGTGGGGTGATGTGTAGACGTAATCCCAAGGTAAGAAATTTGGGCAGGGTCCATGGAGATGGTGTGTCTCATGGATCAAACTAGCTATGAGGAGACCACAGTACAACAATAGCAAGAAGGATAAGTTAGATTGATGTAGTCAGATGTCAAGAAGACATAAATTAAAGTGACAGATGTCAGATAATGGAGCGCAGATCAGAGTTGGCAATAGTGCAAAGGGCACAAATGCAAATGTCAGCAGCAGCGCAGAGAGTCCAGTAGACAGGTGCAGTAGCTAGCAGTAGTCAGGAGAATATTATGACAAATGAATTATATTGATTCAGTTTTTTGGAGGCTATTCAATTTCAGGATTTGCAAGTGCAAACAACACTAGAGAATTGTTGCATACAGAATTCCAAAGGTACCGGATCAGGATAGATTGAATTCCTTTATTGTTGAGAGGGAGTGTTGAAATTCGCAAAAAGAAATAGTGAAATTGGCAACCAGAAAGGAAAAAAAAAATTGCACCCACACTGGTGAGGAATTTTGATGTACCGGAAGTGAGGAATGTGAGGCGTCTAATTTATTTTTCCCTTAAATAAATTCGACAATAAATTGTAATTTCATCTCATAACAACTTGGGTCAGTTAACTAAGTCATGATGACTGAGTTAGATCAAGAAATTCAAGTTGAGGTGATCGAGGTGGATATGGGTGGCCACCCGCCTATTCCACTTGGGCCATCGCCATTGTCTCTTTCAGTTTTTCAGTTTCCTTAATTATAGCACAATTTACTATTTTTGTCAGTTTTTTGGGATCTGAACTTCTAGAGTAGTTTTGAGGCCCCAAACGACATTTTTTGGGCATGAAAGGTTTGGAAATTTCAAAGAAATCGAATTAGTAGTTGTAGTCCTCAGAGAAATATCTTTCTAACGATGTATCATGTGCATCAAACAAAGATCATATGACCAAGTTACGACCCCGGGAAGTTGGCTACCCAACTACCCCCAACGGGGCCCATAAACTCTTGGTGTTACATCTCCTTGGGTTAGGGTTTTATCTTATTTTTCAATAATAAAAAGGCCCTTAAGCCTTATTGTAACACAGTTCAGAGGCATGTAGCTTCCACATCTCTTCTCAGAGATAATCTACCATCGCCCAAGCTAGTTTGTTTTCCATTATGTCTGTAAGCCATTTTTAGTATTTGATATTAATGAAATGAAGTGTTATTCCTAATGCATCTATGTTTATGTTTATTTTTGTATTTTATTCCATTCCTACATATGTCCGGATCATGAGGGTCTAAGTTGAGGCATGTAGAGGGATTCTAATATTTTGGGGGTCCAGTTGCAGTTGATGCATTAGTGGGGTGTAGGTGTGAATTAGTTAACTCAATTAATTGAGTTAAAATCAATTTAACTAGTTCTAATTGAGTGATGCGCTAGTGAGAGGTCCACTTAATTAAATTAGATTTAATTCACAATGAGTGATAAATCAGATAACTGATAATTCACTATTAATAGTTGCATGCATGTCAGTTCCGAGGAAGGCCCATTTGAGACAGAGGTTAAAGGGAACATAACTATCAGTTGTATTTATACAAAATTGCCCATGTGCAATTATAAAGTCATTGGGATGCCATGCTAGATTGCGTAATCAAGGAAGGATGATTTTCTTAATTAATAGGGAGCTAATTCCATAGGAATTGCATGAGCAAGTTAGGCTGGAGGAAGGTTGAGAATTGGCTAAGTACTAGATCGATTTTTCCTAGATCAGTAGGAGACAATTGGCAGAGTGCTAGAGAATCTTAAGAGAGATTAAGCATTGTATTGTTTCATGATTCCTTGACTTAATACACAGTAGAGATAGAGGGGTTTTGAGCAGTTGCTTTCCACAGACACATCTTGTGTTGTGCGATTGATAATTTCTTTCTCTTACTTATATGTGATTGTGCGATCGTGTTTTGTTTCCACAAATTGTAAGAAGGATTCAGTATCTTGTTTTAGTACATTACAAGATCAGATTGAATCCCGTTGGTTAGATTTGCTACATGAAATAGAAGAGAGGGTTGATACAACCTTGTCTTGTGGTGGTTAGTAGGCCGCAAGGTCTGTGATAAAGACCAACATAAATGGAGGAGGGCTTGCATTGTAATTTATAGCTAGAACATAAGTAGACGTAGGCGTAATATTGACTGAGGTAACCCTAGTTTGGGGTTCGACATTGAGATCTGAAGTTCATGTCAAGATTCAGTCAAAGAAATGCCTGAATCTATGGATCCATATGAGCTAGGTCGAGTCTCATATGGAGGAAGGAGTCGTGGCTTTTTATATGGGTGGATAAGGTTTGTTCTACAACAATTATAAGTACATAAGTATACCCTAGTTAGGACAGTTTCCTAGCATATTTAGTTCATAAGGTATGCCCTTAAGTCTGTAACAAATTTGCGTAGAAGAAGAGCGGTTGTGACCCTTAGAGCGAGGTTTATTTCCACAATATAGACTGCAGATCTGGAAGATGGTTTGCAGATTCAGTGTGTATGGAGATAGCATATCCAAAGGAGGGTGGAAAGTGAGCAGAATATTGAGCATGCAGAAGAAATGTTCCATGTGAAGAATGGATTGACATGCAGAGGAGTTGATTTTGTTGGACTATCCATAGAGTTTTAGATAGAGATCTTAAGAAGCCTTTAAAAAATTAGTCAATGGATTGTTAGTGGTTGATTTGTGACCCTAGTTCATTCATCTACAGATTGTTAGAAGGATGATAAGAGGAGTAGTTAAAATTTGTTCATAGATTGGACAACAAAGATAAAATTGTTGATACACAAGAACAATGATTTTGAGAGGACTCAAACCATTGTTAGGTGGAAGATTTGAAGAGCCCTAGATGAAGACAATATTGTGAGCCCTAGATCAGTAAAAATAATTGACTGTGGTTGGGTAGATTGATGGTAGTCCAAGTATAGTTGGAGGGTTGTTAGGTGACTGTCAAAGAAGAGCCCTAACTCTTGTACTTGTGCAGGACAACAAGATTGGTAGAAGGGCAGGTGTTTAGGGCCTAAGGATGTGCAACCATTGAAGGACTAAAGTAGTAGTCAAGTGGGCCAGCCAACTAGCCCTATTTGACTATATTGTAGAGGATTAATTCAGTGAGAAGAAGGGAAACCTCCATAGCCCTAGACTTCTCATATTGGAGCCGTAGTATGGAAAAAATGGGCATACCAAAGAGTTGTTCACAAATGGAGTTGTGAACAACTTGTTACCACTCAAACTAGTAGTGGACCTAAAAGGGGTTCCTAAGAGGGAAACTGCCAGGACAAGGGCAATGGTGGAGGCTTAGCCCATTGCCACGACAACTAAGGCTCCTTGCTCTTCACAGACTTTCACTGATGAGAGGAGTCCCGGTAGTTTAGGAAGTCACTTGTAGAGTATAGGTCAATGAATAGGTGGGAAGCGACCCTAGAAACCCTTTCCCTAAGATAGAATAAGGAGTGGGGCATGCTTTCCTTTTATGCAAGGGAATTGATCTTCTAGGGAGAGAGGAGGGGGATTGAAGGGTTGAGGGAGAATAATAAGACTTATGAAGGAAGTTCTTAATCCCTAAAATCCTTTGGGAACTTGGATTCCCAAATGGTCCATGATGAAAGGCCTATGACACCAAATGGGACCACACGGAGCCAAGTGGACCCAGCCTAGGTTCGGGGATGGAATTTAGCAACCAATGATATTCCTATCCTAGAAAATGTGAGGGGATAGGATCAAACAAGAGTTTTTACTTCGATGGGTCAAATTGATCCTACTAGGTTCTAGTCTTGGGAACACCTATGCAAAACTTGATCCTAGAGCTAGGGCTTGAGGTAAAATGCAAAATGAATTGAATGCATAAAAATTTTTGGGGTTTACTAAAAGGAACAAAGCCAACACCTGAAGACCCTAAATTATTAGTTAATTGGCTAAAAAGGAAAGAGAAATCTAAGTCCATTATAGGCCTCTCATTGTCAGATTCACAATTTCATCTCATAGTTAAGCCATCCTATAATGGAGACTATAAATTTTTTTATAGTTAAGCCATCCTATAAAATTCTAGTTAAGGCATCCCATAAAATGGAGATTATAAAATTCTTCCCTTGCATTGCATACTTAAAAGAGGAAAATCCACTAGGGTTTTTGATGCTCAAAGCTCCTCCACGCAACCTCAAATTTAGAATAATGGTAGATTTCCTTGAAATGTCACATTCCATCATATGGTTGGAGTCCCACATTATCTTCCCTCCAAATAACATACATTGAGATATTGCAGAGATGCCCATTTTTTTCTTGATGTGTTGTTACAAAATTTCCACCAATTATGAATCCCGGGACCAGAATAGGGAAGACTTCCCATTGATATTTTTTATGAATATCTGAAAAATTCGTTTGTCCATTTCATTTTACCTTTCATACATACCATAGTTTGGGGAGTGGGGGATTACCATGGAATCCATAATAAATATGGTGGGGAAAATGAATAAACATGTGACCCAGAGAAAACAAAGTTTAGACCCTAGACCCCAGTATAGAGCTTTCCCATTGCAAGCTCCCTAGGCTTAATGAACCCCTGTCAGACAAACGAACTTTGGAACGAATGTAAAAAAAATTTACCATGACACTTGGCATGACTAGAGCCCAAATGAAGGAATATTTAATGAGGCAGAGCCATTGCTCATCTGTGGAGTCTAAGAGAAAAATCTAGCAGAGCGCTACTCGTTCTTCAGAGAAACAAAACCAAAGCATCCATTGTCCATTGCCATGGAGTGTAGTGGGCTTGTCAACTACAAACCTTTTCCTTCCATCCTTGTATGTCGCATACTCTTAACCAATGACAATGCCAAACAAAAAATCAGAGAGAGAAACCCTAGAGCATCCTACAGAGTCCATTTTTTCTCGACGTTTCAACTTCCAAAAGTGTCTCTATTTGCTATCATGGAATTCATGCAATTCTTTTCAACACACTTATCATCATTGAATAATAATTGCAATGCAAGTAAACAAAATATGTCAAAAAAAAAATTCAAAATCATCATTTGTTGTACTATGCTATGTAATACATATCCCCAAGAAACTCACTAGGTACTTCTTCTCATTTTGAGAATGATACCCGAAGTAAACTATATTTATTAAAAGCTCTAGGCTCTGCAACAAGGGGTTCAAGGCCATTCTAACAATATACTTATTAGGAGCTCAACATCTCACTTGTGGGAGTTGAATTTAGGTGGGGATGATAACAATCAATTCTCCCCATTTTAGACCCGAATAATTATTTCTTGCTAGTAGACACTCTAAAGTGATTCCTAATATTAATTTACAAAGCATGGAAACTAATGAAATATGTGTTTTTTGATGGCTTCATTTTGTTTACTATTGGTAGGGTGGGAATTTTTATTGCCCAGGTCCATGTCTTTCGTTATTTGATGTGTTTGTTTTCTTTGTTGAGGTCTTATTGATCTAAATTAACTAGCATTATGTGGTTAGACGAAGCTAAGTGTGATCCTTTATCATTATTGAAAACCATGTTTCTTAGCATGAAAATATTCTATTTCCAACATTTTTATTTGTTACTTTTGTTACACTAGGGTGTCCATGACCAAAGCATGTTGATAAATACATTGATGTTCATTTTCACAAACCTTGGTAGTTACTAAGAAAATTGAGATTCTTTTTTTTTGATAGATTCATCATGTCTATAGAGCTCTCTATTAAATTCCTGGGTTTCACTTTAGTGCATCTTTAGGAGATATTTCCCAATCCGGAGGGAACTACGAAGTGCCCAAAAATGAGAGTCCTATAAAATAATTATTATATTTCTTTAGGGTGTACTTGCAAACAAGAATTGTGCTAGGGGGATAGAGTAGGGTAGGCAAGGTATGGTATGTAGAGTCCAACAACTAGTCCAAACAACCCAAAAGAATCCCGAGGCCACAAACACCTAGAACCTAGACATCACGAAAAATATAGGATTCTCCAAAATAAAACATTGATAGGGTATCGAAAAACCATCAAAACATTTACCATAAGATAAAAGTTCTAAAGAAAAAGCCATAGACATTGAGAAGTTCTTACCAAGAAGGAATATAGGTTTAAACCTAATTTCCATCAAACTATGTCACCAAGACCACTCACAAACTGCTCCATTATCCCACTTGAGTCCTGATATGTGACACGAAGGATTCAAAATTCCAATTAAGAGTTAAGTATAACATGTGTGAAGATGGTGAATAAGTCCCTTTACATCTCATCCTTTGCTTTGATATCACATAAATTGGGAGTATCGTGACATGTGTTGATTATGAATATCACAATGTTCTTTCATGTTTGATAAAACACAAGTGAACTTAAAGGATGGCTTGAACATATAAACCCTCATTTTTTCAAGGACCTCCATTTACTTTATTGCTTTGTTTGTAAGAAACATATCTTATCCACTAAAATCTTAAAGATTTGAAAAGAAAAACCTAGGGAATCTGATTTTGAATCCTTATAACGAGATGCTATAGAGGTATAAAAAATAATTTCAATAATTTAATTTTAAGCTAGGAATGGTACTCTAGTTTCATTTTAAACTGGTTAAAATGGTGCTCAAAATATCTAAAAGCTAAAGAACATGCATCGTCATTGCTATCTTTATATTTACTAAAATTAGTTCCAAACCACGCAATGCATATGCTTTAGATTGGTTAAATCGGAAGGAGGGGTTGTGTATCGTTCCGAGAAGAGAAGGAGGGAAAAGTAGGACATCATTTGTCATCCGATCAATTCATCTATGGCGGAAGGTGGCTTGAGCTTCCCAGACATGGGGATGGGGAACCTGTACGTGCAGCGGTGCCTCTGCCGGATTTGAACAAGAACACATCATGGTTTATGTATCCCGGCGTGTGGACGACCTAAATTCTGATACTCTTCTTCACAAGGATCATCGTATTCTCTCTATTCGGATGCACTGCTGACACAGCTTGGACCATTTTCAATCTCGCCCATTTCGCGGTCAGTATTCGATTTATTTCTTTTCTGTCATTAATTTCCTGAGAATTGACTCTTTACGGTTTTTGTTTTTGGGCCATAACAGGTTCCATGCAAACCAATTAATTTTCATTATGTTTTTATTTCCCATGGGCTTGAACCCTAGTCGACTGCAATCCCCTTTGTTTTCCCCTTTTTTGCGGTTCGATTGCTTAAATTATGATGGAATGATCTCCAAACTTTTTTCAAAAACTGTTTTTCCCAAAATTTATTTCTATTAACACAAAAATAAGATCACTGTGATTCAACAGGAAGAAATTTCCTCAAAATACCACATCAATTCGCAACAAAAATAGCTACAAATTACATATGTAAACTGGAAATTAAAGGAAGATATTTGTATATTCTTAATACGATTTAAATTTAAAACAGAGGTCTATGAGCCTTACATTGTGCTCTCCATAGGAAGGGGATAACATGCTAATCAATGCGAGTAGAGGCCTCATAAATAGTGCATGGCCTTAGAAAGTGTCTCTTGAAGAAACTTGTTGGTCTGTAATATGTGTGATGTTCTTAATACTAATCCAGTTTCTTGTTTACAAGGCATTTTAGGGGAATTGGGTGGAATTCTTTTTTTAAAGGCATTTGGAATGCTTCTGATGAGATCGATAATCTCACGAATATGCAAGAGATTGAAAATATTTTTGAAATTTAAGTGGAATACATTCCATGCACATAATATATTTGTGTGGTATAATGGAATCAACGCTGAAAAATTCAGCTTGGCAAAGGACCTGGTGAGGCTGGAGTGCAAGAGTTGGACTGAGACCTTGCAACAACTTAGCAAGAAAAATTAGTCACAAATGAGGGTTTTTCATCTCCTTTTTGGTGTTTAGTTTGATGTGGGTGATTTCACGCTCTTCCCACAAGTTGGATTTGTTAGGTAGTGAATAACCTGCAAGTTACTTGCAGGTCAGGTTGTCACCCATGAGTACTTGCAGGTTTTTTGTTCTTGAGTTTGACTTGTCATTAGGGAGTCAGACTTCGCTTCAGCAACAAGGCCTTGCAGGTTTGTTGTTTCTGACTTTGAATTGCCATCAGGGAGTCAGACTTCACTTCAGCAACAGGGTTGAGCTGAATTGTGGTCTCTAGCAGTACTCTGAAAACTTGACATTTTTTTCCAACTGTGAATGGAATTGTTCTAGGTTTGTGCTATTTTTAACCTAGGTAGATTATAAAGTTAAATGTTTAGAATTAAATGTTTTCTAATATTTCTGTCAATTAATTTGCTTATCTTCTTTAATTAGTGAATCTGGATCCTGATTATATGGCTTACTTATTTAATGCTTTATACTAGGGGGTTTTTCATTTTTTCTTTAAGTTTTAAAAGCTCATTTTATTCTAATTTGATATTTATGGTGGATGTTTTCCTGCTTTCCAAGTAGTGGTGTTAATTTTAGATAACAATGGTATGTTCTATGCTTAAGAGCAATTAACTTCAATTTTCCTTATTAGCCCAATATCAATTTCCAGATTAGCAATCACATTAACATTGATAGTAAATGCAGATAGAATATAAACAATAAGCATAAGACAAGCCAAGACAAGACACATTGTTTGGCAGATGCCAAGGAAAAACCCCAATGTGGGGAAAACCCTTTGATCAAATTCTTCTTATTATTCTTCAATAATTCAGTAGAGAGAGAGAGAGAGTACAAAATACAATTTTACATGCCCAACACTGTCAAATCAACTCTGACATAATGATATCAACAATAAATAGCAGTTAACTAGAAGCCCTAACCAAAAAGACAACGCTGGTCAAATCAGCAATAAATCCTCCTCCATGCAGCTCGGTCAACAACAAACAAATTCGGTCTTCCAGGAGAGAGAAAGTTAGCCCAAAACAGGGAAGTCAAACCCAGTCAACGTTGCTATAATTTCTGCGGTCAAAATAGAAGTCAACGCTGAATTCAACTTTGGTCAAACTTCTCCAAATGCTTCGGGATATGTGCCAGCCAATGCGGCCTCAAGAAATCAGATGAACTACATAAAACCACAGTCAAAAGAGAGGTGTTGACCCTCGGTAAACGCTGGTCAACGCTCCTGCAATCAGCCCTAAAAACAGTCCTGAAGTCCTCCTGCGTTTTTTAGTCTTCTGATTTCACACGTGAGGGAGAGCTTCTCCTTGTTGTACGACCCAATCAAGAGAGGAGAGAGAATGATGTGTAATGAGATGATGTCCAAATTAGGGGAGGTTCTCTCTTATTTATAAAATTCTTTGAGGGTGGATACACATCTATTGGGGCTTCAGGAGCCTACATTAGATTCTGGCAGACCTTGACAATTTCCACATGTTTGAGAAAATAAATTCAAAATCACACTTCTGCTCATCCAAACAAGATGATATTTAGATCAATATTGCACCTCTCGGAAAGAGGAATCCAATAAATATATCATCTCCATCATATGAGTTGTCCAAGGCAGAGTTTGGCCCCAATTGCCAATTTTAACACTCTCTTTCAACTAGGGAGAAATCCACCTGCCAATCCATCTGTCAACCTATACCATCTCTGTCATCCCTGCACTGCTCTGTTGAACTATGAAGAAATAATGAAGAAGAATTGATTGAGAGTGAGTCACAAGACCTTGCCACTATCCACTGACCCAAAGTCAGTCTAGAGGTAAAACTGTTGGAAATATAATGCAGAGTGTTGTCCTTGATGGCAACCCACTAAATGAAGATGAAGACATGTGACTGTTGACATGTGTTGTCCTTGATGGCAATCCACCTGATGAAGTTATTCTTGACTTGATGGGCTTGGTAAATGATGTAAATCTGATGTGACATGATGCTTGTTGATATTATGATGTCCCTGAAAGGCAACCCACTTGATAAAGATGATGGCAACTTACTTAATGAAGTTGTGCTTGCTATAATATGTTCTTGATGAAGAAAATATGATGTATTTACAATGTGCACAAAAGGCAATGAAGAAAGGAATTTAGAATGTGCTCAAAGTATGATGAAAAGAGTATGTCTCTATGCATACGCGGATATGTCTAGGGGAAGTCGCGTATGCACGCGGGAAAGAACGTGATAAGTCGCGTATGGGCAAAAGCGCTCAAAAAGTGAAAAAACAGGGGCCCGTGGTATTGAAGACTCATGGTATTGATTTAGCTCGTGGTATTGAAGGCTCATGGTATTGCTTTGGCCCGTGGTATTGAAGGCTCATGGTATTGCTTTGACCCGTGGTATTGAAAAAGGATAAACCTATATAAGGAGAAGAAATTCATTGTGCAAATCATGAGTGAGGGTGCAAGATGTCTGAGCTTGAATGAATACTTCTCTCTGAAGTATATCTGAATGGAAAGGGTTACACTTGAATGATAAATCTGAATGTATGATGCACCAATGATGAAGAAGGAGATCTAGATCTGAATTGCTCTTGTATTTGCTAGATCTGATTATGGAAGGCTTAGATATGTGATGAGGCGAACATCTAGGCGAACATCTGTCTGAAGTAAAGGGTTGAATCTGAGGTGAATGTCTGATCTGATGAAGTATGCAGCTCTGTAATGATTAAAGATCTATACGCTACTTCGCCGCGGAGGAAGCGCGTATATACGCAGCTTCGTCGAAGAGAAAGTGCGTATGCGCAATAAAATATATACTGCGGTATACGCTGGTTTGTATGGACGGAAGAGCGTATATACGCGACATCAGTGAAGGGAAAGCGCGTATGCAAACTAGGGCTTGCTGAAGCAAGGGGTATGAAATATCTGATCTGTTCTGCTGTGTTTCTGCTATCTGATCTGTGTTGATATGTATCTGCTGGTGATGTATGTTTGTGCTTAAAAGTATGGAAAGGGTCCAGTATGAAAATATGATGAAATGTGGCCTGCAAGTGTTGTTCTATTGAAGTGGTTGGATCCAGTGTGAAAATTGATGAAACGTGGTCCAAGGTGGTGCTGAAGGTTGTAGCCTTCAGTCAGGGGGTCGTAGCTCCCTTCCAGGTGAGGCTGGTAAACGAGATCGGGGGTCGTAGCTCCCTTCCAGGAGAGGCTGGTAAACGAGTCAGGGGGTTGGAGCTCCCTTCCAGGAGAGGCTGGTAAACGAGCGCAGGTGGGTGCCTGCGTGCTGGTCAAGTCTGCGCCAGCACATATGTTGTAAGATGTTTTCTCTATAATAAACTATTGAAGGCTGAGCAACTGCAGCGGTGGTTTTCTCCCGATTTGGGTTTCCACCTAAAAATCCTGGTGTTCATGTGTGATGCTTTGTGTGATGGTTTATTCTGTTCTTACTGCACATGTTTACTGTTTATTAAACATCTGATGAATGAATGATGGAATAATAGGAGTGAAGATTTAATGACATATCTAGATCTCTATGTATACGCTAGTTTCATAAAGGGGATCCGCGTATATACGCTAGTTTACTGAAGGAAAGTAGCGTATGGGTTTTAAGGAATGAAAAAGTAAAAAGATTTGATTATGCAGTAAATACTGATTCACCCCCCCCTCTCAGTATTTTTCCCAACAATTGGTATCAGAGCGGGTCCTTGTGCAGAAGCTTGATCGCTTAAAGGAGATTCGTCGCAATGGGAAGTCAAGAAGGAGTAATGTCTATAAAGCCACCTCTATTCAATGGAAGCAATCTGATATTCTGGAAGGTACGAACAAAAGCATATCTGCAAAGTCTTGGTGCATATGTATGGGCAATCGTGGAAGAAGGCTATCAATATCCGACAAGTATTCCTACTGATGCAGCTGAAAGGAAGAAGTATGAAATCAATGCCAAAGCAGTGAATGTCTTATTAGGAAGCATGTCTGAATCAGAATTCGCTAAAGTGATGCAGCTACATTCAGCAAAAGAAATATGGGACAAAATCATTCTAAGCTATGAAGGAGACACAAAGGTAAAAAGTGCAAAAATCCAAACTCTTAGAATTGAATATGAAAATTTGAAGATGCATAGTGATGAGAGTGTTGCCAGTTTCTTTCTTCGTCTGGATGATATTGTAAATCGAATGAGAAATTTGGGTGAAACCATAGCTGATACTACTCTGGTGGAAAAGGTCTTAAGATCATCGACTTCAAAATTTGACTCTAAAGTTTCAGCTATTGAAGAAAGGCAAGATTTGCAAACTCTTACTATTGTTCAATCACATGGTACTCTGACTGCTTTTGAAATGAGACAAGGAGGCCCTTCTCAAGTAAGAGAAGCTGCTTTTAAGGCATCTACAAAAGGAAAGGAAAAGGAAGTTGTCAAAGAATCTAGCTATATATCCGATGAAGAAGAAGCGAACTTCGTGAGAAAGCTCCAACTAGGCACTGGAAGATTCAAAGGTAAGCTTCCCTTCAAATGTTTTGAGTGTGGAAAAGTTGGTCATTATGCTGCTAAATGTCCTTATAGAGAAAAGCATGGTAAAGGGAAAAAATTTGAGAAGAGAAAGAGTTATTATGCAAAAGAAGATGATGATGAAGTGTCCAGTGAAGATGAAGAAGATTCTGACCAAGATCTGAAAGTGCTCATGGCTAAGAAGCAAAAGAAGAAGGCTACTGAAAAAGAGATATCTCAGAAAACATGTGCAGCATAAAATGAAGAAGATGAAACAAGTATTGATTGTTGTTCTTGTGATGCACTTTCCTGTGCATGAAATGGTGAAGATAGTAAAAGTAAAGTTTTGGATCTAAAGGAAGCTATCAAGAAAATTGAAGATCAACAAAGATCATTTAATAAAAGCGAAGCTATCTACAATGAGATGATCTCTCAAATGAAAGATCAAATAGAAATGCTAAATGGACAAGTGGAAAAGTATCAAAGGTTTCATACTTATGCATCCAATCGAATTAAAGAACTAGAAGTAGAAATCAACGATCTAAATGCAGATCTCGAAAAATCAAACAAGAAGAATGAAGGACTTGAAGCTGCAGTCATCTCTCTACAAACAGATCTTGAAGCATCAAGTAAGAAGATTGAGGAACTTCTACAAACATTTGAAAAGGAAGGCCTTGAAGCAGAAATCATCTCTCTCAAAGAAGAACTGGAAAAATCAAATAAGAAGAATGAAGAGCTGGAACAAACATGTGAAGGAAATGAAGATTGGTTGAAAGAGTAGATCAGTTCAAGGATCAAGTAGAAGATGGAAGAAGGAAGAAGAAAGCATGACAAAGCAATGTCAAGCCTTGGAGGTTGAGGTAAACATTCTGCAAGGTAAATTGTAAGAAAAGGTAAAACTCGTCGAGGTTTCATGATAGTACTAATATTTTGACAATTGACAACATTTCCAGTAACTGTCTCCTGGCATTTACCAAAACATGTATCTGGTTTCCATGAAAAACTCGTTAAAGGAGAATCTAGCTCACAAGGAAGTGCCAAAAATTTGAGGATGTCAATGCAAACCCTGATGTACCAACAATCATGAATTCTCAAAGGAATTCATTCAAGAACGTTGAATGTTTTAAAATGCTGCTAATTTATGGGCATGTTGGGCAGCAAATTGCAGAGCAAGATCATTTCTACCTCAATCAAAATGCCTTAAGCATAGAACAGTACTCGGTTTCTTCAAGGGATATTGTTTTTCATGTAACAAGTATGGACATAAAGCAGCTGATTGTAAAAGGAGGAAGAATAGAAATACTCATTATGATTCTTATGTTTATTTATCTGGCCACATGAGATGTTATGCTTGTAACAAGTATGGACATGTAGAAAAAGAATGCAGGATGAATAGATTTGGGAAAGTGGACAATTTTCAGCACACAGTTGGAAAGCTCAAGCAAATTTGGAAAAAGAAGGAGGACCGATCAGAAACGTAGGGAATTCAGACCCTACTGCAGTCATCCGCTTCTGGAAGCTTACTTCTCTGATAGACTGCAGGAATGATGTGGGATACATTATGGGATTTAGTAATGTATCGTCACAAGGGGAGCAATGCATGATGACTCTCATGGTTGATTTGATTATTCTCGTTATATACCGTAACTTCCGATATGAAGAAGACAGGCACAAGAATCATAAGTTCAAGGAGATGAAGGTGTGAAATTTTCTGCATTTGTTCTCATACGCGGTTCTATGAACAGTGCCACAGAGGCACGTTAGGTTCAGCTGATACGCTCGCGTATGTGGCTTGATGACCAGAGAATTTATCTCGATATTTAAAGATCCGGAGCAACGCAGGTCCAGGGGAGAACTGCACTGGATCACGAATATTGCACCGTTAGCATTTTTCTCCGGGTTATACCTGCGATGGCCGAAATGATGCATGGGTTCTTGTGTTGAAGATTATGGACAAAGCTCCGTAGCTTTATGATGAAGAGTATTCGTTGTTGAGATGAAAATCTTATAATTCAGAGATAAGGTCAGATCATACAGAGATTGATGCTGATGACTTGCTGATGAAGGTGTTCAGGTTGCGAAAGTTAAGGAGAAGCACTGGTTCAGGGGGATCAGCAGGTTGAATACTAATGATTGCATTGTTGGCACTATGACTGCTTACTCTTGGTTATTGTGATACTCATGCTTAAATGATGATGACTTGGCATATGGTTCATTATGATGAGATTTTGATCCCTGATGCTCACACATAGATGAGTTGGAAGTCATTTGATTCAGAAATAAGAATAGATCATGCAGATTTTGTTACGATGGTTGAGATCCTTTTCCTACATATGTTCCTTCATGTTAAATATTGAAGATCATGGTGATATTGGACCACATGGATGATTGCTTGACTCTGATGTGAAGATGTTGTTCTGATATGAGAATCTCTCTTGGAAAGATTGTATTGATGCTGCAAAGAATCTGAAGGGTTAGTTACTATTGTGCTGATGCTACAACCGTTGGATGACGCTTGAAGACACAACTACACTCGTTCAATCTATCCGTTGCATTCGTGGAAGTAGTCAAATATCCCGTAAAGAAGTCGTAACACCGTCTTTTCTTCCAGAGGATCAGATCCGGTCAAAATATAGAAGATATAGTGGATACGCGGCTTCGAAACATACGTATATAATGTTTTATTCCCTATGATTAAAATCCGCGTATGCTTTGGTTGTCATAATGGAAGGGTTCACTTCTTCTTCAAAGATAGTCATAGCAGTTTTTTGGTATCTCTGATACTGTTTGGTATCTTTGGTGGTGTTCCAGTTCTCATAATTCTATTTCTAATGTTTTGATAAAGATTCCTTGATGATTTGTTGGTAAAAGTGTTCAGGATGCACAAACTAAGGGGGAGCCTTAGTCATTTGGAAAGATTGCTTGGTTGCACAGATTCAGGGGGAGAATTAGCGTTGCTGAGTATAATGCATTGTTGGAATTATGATGGTTCTGAAATATGTTCTCATTCTTGAGGACTTTCTGGTGTTGGTCTTAAATGGTCATTTTTTTTGTAATTTGTTGAAAAGGTCTTGTTGAGACCCATGTTGTAAAATTGTAATATTCAGTCATGTAAGGACTTGTCAAATTGTAAACCCACTTGGTTGGGTAGCTAAGTCAAATTGTAAACCCACTTGGTTGGGTAGCTAAGTCAAATTTTGTAAACCCACTTGGTTGGGTAGATGAGTTGAAATGTGTAAACCCACTTGGTTGGGTACTTGAGTCTCATATGTAAATCCACTTGGTTGGATATTTGTTGTAAGTATGAGTCTTTGGTGATAGGAAGTTCATAGAGTCATATACTTCATTGAAAAATATGTTTGAAGATTCAGCATGAACTCAGGGGGAGCTTGGTCACTTCAGTATACATCAGATCTGCAGAACGCTTCTTCTACATGAGGAGAAAAGGGGGTGAGTGTGTTGGTTTTGATCCACCCTTTGCCCTTGATGTCAAAGGGGGAGAGTGACATGGTGTTTGAATGCAGATAATGGTGTCAAAGAATTGGGAGAGTGACATGGTGTCAATGTACTTATCTGTTGTGGTAACCAAACACCATCGTGGTTGCCATCAAGTCCAAAGGGGGAGATTATTGGAAATATGATGCAGAGTGTTGTCCTTGATGGCAACCCACTAAATGAAGATGAAGACATGCGACTATTGACATGTGTTGTCCTTGATGGCAATCCACCTGATGAAGTTATTCTTGACTTGATGGGCTTGGTAAATGATGTAAATCTGATGTGACATGATGCTTGTTGATATTATGATGTCCCTGAAAGGCAACCCACTTGATAAAGATGATGGCAACTTACTTAATGAAGTTGTGCTTGCTAGAATATGTTCTTGATGAAGAAAATATGATGTATTTACAATGTGCACAAAAGGCAATGAAGAAAGGAATTCAGAATGTGCTCAAAGTATGATAAAAAGAGTATGTCTCTATGCATACGCGAATATGTCTAGGGGAAGTCGCGTATGCACGCGGGAAAGAATGTGATAAGTCGCGTATGGGCAAAAGCGCTCAAAAAGTGAAAAAACAGGGGCCCGTGGTATTGAAGACTCATGGTATTGATTTGGCTCGTGGTATTGAGGGCTCATGGTATTTCTTTGGCCCGTGGTATTGAAGGCTCATGGTATTTCTTTGACCCGTGGTATTGAAAAAGGATAAACTTTCATATATGAGAACTACCGTGAAATTCTGTCAGGCAAACCACAGAGTGAGGGGTAAGATGTTCCAGCTTAGAATGAATACTTCCTTAGACATATCTCAGACAAGGGTAAAGGCTTGATGATATCTGGACCTATGATGCACTTAAGGAACAAGTAGCGGGATTTCTAGATCCCAGCCCATCGGTATTTGCTAGACTGGGACAGAAGGTGGGCAAGATCCGTGATGAGGCGAGCATCTGTGCGAACATCCTGTCTGGGCGGTGCGCATCCGAACCGAATATCCTCCGATCCGTTGCATATGCTCCGTAATAATTGAAGATCTACACGCTATCATTACGCAGAAGCGCGTATACACGCGCCGTCGAAGAAAGCGCGTATGCTAATAAACATACACCGAGGCATACGCCGGTTTGTGGTGGGATTGTTTCGTATACACGTGCCGCCACATCGCGGTGAAAGCGCGTATGCAAACTAGGGTTTGCTGAAGCAAAGGGTATGAAATATCTGATCTGTTCTGCTGTGTTTCTGCTATCTGATCTGTGTTGTTAAGTATCTGTTGGTGATGTATGTTTGTGCTTAAAAGTTTTGAAAGGGTCCAGTCTGGAAATATGATGAAATGTGGCCTGCAAGTGGTGTTCTATTGAATTTGTTGGATCCAGTGTGAAAATTGATGAAACGTGGTCCAAGGTGGTGCTAAAGGTTGTGCCCGTGCCTGTGGGTCGTAGCTCCTTCCGTGAGCGTGACTACTTCGGCATCCGTGTCGCAGCCCTCTCCGAAACAATCAGAAACGAGTCAAGGAAAGCTCCTCCCGTGAGAGGTCTGTAAACGAGCGCAGTGGTGCCTGCTAATGTCTGCGTCAAAAGGATATGTTGTAAGATGTTTTCTCTATAATAAAATATTGAAGGCTGAGCAACTGCAGCGGTGGTTTTCTCCCGATTTGGGTTTCCACCTAAAAATCCTGGTGTTCATGTGTGATCCTTTATGTGATGGTTTATTCTATTCTTACTGCACATGTTTACTATTTATTGAACATCTGATGAATGAATGATGGAATAATATAAGTGAAGATTTAATGACAGATCTAGATCTCTGTGTATACGCTAGTTTCATAAAGGGGATCCGCGTATATACGCTAGTTTACCCCCCCCTCTCAGTATTTTTCCCAACAAAAACCTCAATCAGACTTGATCCCAGATCAAGTTGTTGAACACCATACATCCTAGCATAGGGTGTACGACAGTACACGATGCGTCCATCGGTAGTGCTATGGTCTCTATCCTAATTTCCCAACTCATTGGCCAAATGAGAGGTACTTCCCATGAGTCTCAGTCTACATGGGTAGGATGTCTGTTGGAGCATCACAAGGAGAAGGTGAACCACTCATCCTGCTCATATATCAACCAAAAAAAGGGGTATCACAGGGGAAGGTGAACCACTCACCCTATACACATCGCACCACTAGGGAAAGGTGAACCATTCACCTTATGGTTGTTCATAGCTCCACGAAGTACCCCCAAGGCCCCCGGAGCTCCTAGAGCTCAATGTCCAACTCATGCGGGACCCTCATAGGAGGGTCTTTCCACGACTCCAAGTCTCTCACGGAAGGTTAAGAATTTGACCTTCCCTAGGGGATTCGTGAGAATATCTATGATCTACTCGTAAGTTCCAATGTGATGGAGCCTTACTACTCCTTGTTGTACCATATCTCGGATAAAGTGGTACCTGATATCAATATGCTTGGAGTGGTCGTGGAACATGGAATTCTCTGAAAGGAGAATCCCACTTTGGTTGTCGCAGAATATCACAGTGGTATCCAACACATGCTCAAAAATTCACTAAAGATCTTCCTCAACCAAAGAACTTCACAACAAGCTATACTAGCTGCAATGTATTTGGCCCCAGCGGTGTTCAAAGCAACCAATTTTTGCTTCTGCTCATCCAGGATATTGAAGCAGAACCTAGTGAGAAGCAACATCCAGATGTGTTGTTAGCCTGTTACAATCCACCACACTGCTAGCCCAGTCAACATCAATATATCCATGGAGTCTCAAATTCCCGACAGTGTGTGTCAATCCATAGTTGATTGTGCCTCGAATATATCTCAAAAGATTCTTTGCAGCAATGCAAAGTATGTGATGAGGCTCGACCATAATTGACTCAACGTATTCACTGCAAATCATATGTCAGAACAGGAGTTCACCAAGAACATCAAGGCCCCCATGAGTTGACGATACTCAGAAGGATTTCCCAAATTGGGCCCAACAACACTTCCTCATAAGACTTGTAGTCCAACATCCCAAATCTTTCGAGCAACTTCACAATATATTTTCCTTGAGAAAGGAAAACCTCACATGGCTTTTGTCAGACCTCCAAGCCTAGGAAGTAGTGCATCAGTTCTAGGTCTTTCATCTCGAATGCAGAAGCCAAATCCCTCTTGCATTGATGAATGAGAGGGTCTACACCTGTCAGAAAGAGATCGTTCACATAGAGCACAAAAATGAAAGGCCTATCATTTTCAACCTGGAAGTAAAGGTTCAGATAAACTTCACTTCTTGTAAATCCCAACTTCATAAGATAGTTTTCGATCCTCTCATACCAAGCCCCAGGGGCTTGCTTCAAGCCATAAAGGGATTTCTTCAACCTGCATACATGTGACTCTCAATCCAGAACTTCAAACCCTTCGGGCTGTTTTACATAAACTTCTTCCTTAAGCGAGCCATGTAAGAAAGAAATTTTGACATCCATTTGATGTAGATTCCATCCCCGGGAGGCAACAAGGGAAATAATCAAATATATGGTGGTATATCGGGGAATCGATGCAAATATCTCATCATAGTCCACACCTTAGATAAAAAAGGGCTTCATTAAGTTTCTTATTGAAAGTAGTAGATATTGTGGAGGCCAATGTGGGGGAATAGAGGATATAGATTGTGAGGAGAAAAGATCATGGATCTTGTATGCGGAATTTGATTAGGGATCATGATGTCAGGAACCCTATTTTATAGGCCCGATGGATGATGACAGTGTTTCTAATTATGTCTTTTGTATGCCAAACTTTTTTCCCCTACCACTATCTCACCAACAAGCGCACATGCATACATTCTTAATTTATTATTGGTACGATAAGTTTTTTCTTTCAGGGAATGGGTTTATTGTTTTGCTCAGTACTGATCCAAGAAAAACGTTATATAGATTCTAAACACTTTGGGATCTGAGGTTCATGAAGAACATAAATACATGATGTCCTAGAATGGGAGAGGATACAAGGAAGGATCCTATTAAGGTGATCTCACTTAGTGTCCATTGTTCTTTGTTATTGCTTTTTATGCATGGAGAAATATTGATCATCATTTTGGATTTTTATACAATCATTTTGGATTTTATGAATCTATGACTATTGATTAGCAAGTGGTTAAATGAAAGTATCAAATTGGTTTTTCTTGGACATTATTTCAAGAGGAGCCTTATCTTAACGATTGTATATAGTTGATAATTTTTTCTCTATGTATCTTGTCAACAATGGGGACAGATGAGTGTGTTATATATTGGATTCTACACATACACATGCCCAGTATGAAATTCTTTGGTCAGGTTGATGTGCCTTATATGGAAGCGTTTTAGAAGTTTCTACCATCCAATGCAAATTTCAAGTCTCATTTGATATGGGTAAGAAATATTATAATGGACATATCATTCGCACTGGGTGGACAACAATTGCCTACTAAGTACATTTTCATTATTTATCATGTTTAAAATTAGAATTGAGTCTATGTCAATGAGGGCTATAAACTTTTTTTTCCTAGTCAACAATGACTCGAAAGCTATTGGAAATAACTCTGGTATTCCTGGTTCACGTCCCCATCGTTTGAGTGGAAATCATGTTTAAAATGGTAGCAACAAGAGGGATGATTTGTTTGTAAGAGTTCCATAAGAGAGTCAAGAGTTTGGGTTACAAAAACAGTAGGATTTTCTTTGTGTAGTACTGTTGATCTTTGGTTTCTTGTGCATGCCAACATTTCACAATTTTTCTTCACCCCAAGCAATCTTCAGCGACTTCTAACATAGGTGTAGGCATTTTTTTTCTTAGATGTTTGAACCATCTGGGTAGTGTGGATTAATAGTTGTGGTTGTGTTTTCGGTTATGTTTACATTTTATGTGGTAGTGGAATGTAGTTTGTGTCATAAAATGGTTCCCTGAAGCTCATCTCTTTATTTAATTTTATAATTAATTAATTTGTTTTGGTTCTTAGTTGCGCGATCTAAATTATAGATACTTTTTGCTGATGCATTTTGCATCTCAAAATTCATGTCTGACTAGTGGAATTTGTTTAGTAATTGGTCAAGAAACATAATTTTTGAGTATGATATAATGTCGGGGTTATAAAAATATGCTTGCAAGTTTGCAACATCTCATGCACCATTAAAATCAAGATTCAGATATTTGAGACTTGTTAACTTTCTCAGTTGTTTGCAAGTAGATCCAAAACTTGAAAGTAAGATGAAAACATGATTCATGTCGGCATGAAAGTCTAATTCTGCTTTCAATAGTCATTTCCCAAAATACAGATAGGAAATTGGGACGATAATGGGATTATTCCAGGAATCTCAAATTTAAGTTCCATTCCTTATTGTTTGCCCCACCTTTTACCCTGCATGTGTGGATTTACATGGACATGGGGATTACATTGTTACTTTGATACCTTTATGACAAGCTATACAATTTTAACTTTTTTATATTAATAATGGCCCATGATAGATATGGCTGAAAATAAGCTCGTTGAAGGATTCAAGCTGGTGAGGACCTCCATAGTAACAGTTTTGAACCACAACACATTCATTGTAATCTGAACCTAATTACTAAATTGTTGATTGGGATATCCATAATTTGTCTTAAAAAGAATTGATAGTCTGAGAGAGGCTATTTCTGAAAGGAACTCCTTTAGAAATGAAGGGTTCAGACCTTGAATGCATTTATTTGACAAGGTGCCATGCTTAATACTGCTTGCAACTTTGTGGTCTACATACTGCTAATCGTTGTATGGAGGTGGGATTGTTTCATAAAATAAAGCGTTCTTTCTATTCTTCCAAATTGTGTAAGTAGTGGTCTTGTGGGATAATGTTTTTAGGCTTTTGGCTTGATTGAGCCTCCCCAACCTCTCTTTCAAATTATCACAGATTTGGGAACGTGGAAAATCTCTAAAATATTGATTTTCTTGGAATGTTTTCATTCCTAGGTTTTCTATATTGGAAGCTTCAAGCCATCTGACCCATAGCATTTGGGTCCAACTGCATCCCCAAAGGAATATATCAACTAGATGGAGTGCTCCTCAAGAAAGGCTTGGTAAAGCTTCCAACTTTTTCAAAGTAGCAAGATTCGTTATGGACTCTTTCTCCATTGTGCAACTGCATCAATAAATAATTAAATAATCTTTGAGGTACTTACAACTCCACAAGAATTGTACATGGAAAGAGTCAACAACAATAAATTAATTAATCTCCCACCAACTTCACATGAGTAAATCCCAAGCCACCAATTCCATGGATGAATGTGCAAGATGAAATAGGCAAATCCCGAAGTTGTAAGTGGGCAAACTCAAACAAACGAAATCCAGGGAGAAAAGGGCGAAATGAGTGTATTAATATTTTGGTACTTAGCAGTTGTATTGACCTATTCGTTGTCATTTGTTGGATATTAATAGAATTATCTTATCTTATTAACAAGTAGCACAAATATGTCTATTTTCTTATCTGCAACTATTTTGGAATCCCGCATTTTTTAAATATAAATGCATTATAATATATAAAATATATATTATATAAAAAATGGTTCTGCTCCACCTTAGACACTTCCATATAGCTCGGTGCTAATTTCAACACTCAAGCCTCCTTCATTGTCTTTCGTCAATATCTTGCGGATTGATCTAGAAATTGTTGTGTTGGAGTGGTTTGTTTTATGCATAATGAGTAATAACATTTGGATGGACTGCCTAGCTGGAGTTTAAGTTTTATCTCTTAGTATTTACTGCCTCACATGCTTTTAGATGTTTGTTAAAAGTAAAACCACTTGGTTTAAAATTTAAAGCATTGTATAGTGGTGATGTAATGTGAATCTAGGAATGCATTTTCAGAGGAGCATTCATAAACTTATTGAATTTAGTGTTCTTAAGGTTGGATTTTTTAGATTTCATAACTGGCTGATTTCCATATTCTATCTCTCTGCTAAAAGATGAATTGGATGATATAGAGACTGAACTAACGACACTTCCACTTATTTTGTGATGAAGTGCAAGGTGCCAATGAAGCTTTTGCTAAGAAGTTGGATACGACCATAGAGTTTCATGTCCCTGGAAAGGAAATAGTTGTTCTCAAAGCCTTGGAAAATTTCCCTCTACCCCTCAATCCGCACTAATTGGAGGTTATAATGATCAGTGTGAAGCACTTCTATAGTTGTTGGCCATTCATGTCATCTCTGGTTCTGCCATTGACATGATGAAGCTTTGTTAGGGCTCACAAATAGATCGTATTCTGGCCAAGAAACAACTAGTTATTGTAAGTGAGTCTAATGGTAGAGTGGATAATATGCCCTTAGCAGAATTTTCTCGAGAAGAGGTTGCAAGCATTTTTTATCAGGTTTTTTCTCTTTCTATTGCAAATTGTCTTGATTGTTCCTATTTCACTTGTAGTTGTTTTCTTATTTTTCTCACTGAAATAATTAAAATGAAACATTTGTTGCATCATCAAGCACAAAGGCTAATGACTTTATGTGGGTGGGAACTGCAATTTCTCCTAAAGGTGGTAGTCTCTGAAGAGCATTCAGCTTAGTCAGCAAGAAATGCATGTTATGTTAGTCTAGGTTAGGGTCAATTTCATCGAACATGTGAGCTAGGCCCAAGCATGTTGTTGTTTTCAAGGTCAGTACAGCCTGAAAAGAGAGAAATCACAAAGAAAAATATTTCCACATCTGAATCTCAACATAATCTTTCAATAGCAGTTTTAAATTGTAGCTTATGTGGAGTGACTATTAAGCCCTGGGATTTTGTTACACCCCCTCGTCCATATCATGTTCTTTCTAGTGGGAATGATCTCCCAGAGACGAGAAAAATGTTAGTACTTACTCGTGCGGTAAGTATAGCGAGTGGAATTGGATGATGGTATGCTATTGATTCAATGGATAGGGAAAATTTTGAAGGTCGAGGTGAAGCAGAGGTAGCTGCAACTATAGTCGATCGAAAATCACACTCGAATGTAGGTATGTACTTGAATCTGGCAATAGCTGTAGGGCCACCTCTGACACATTTCAACACTACTACTATTTTTGCACCCTTGGAAGGTCCTGTAGAAGACATGGATCCAATTTTAGGGAAACCTACTAGCAGTGAAGTTGGAGATCATGCAGCATCATATGATTCACGATGTCCTCAGGCTCACAAATGCAGTATGGATGAAGGAGGAAGAAAAATTGATAGGCTGGAAATCACGGTCCAGCATGTTGATATAGTGGAAGGAACTGTGGTTAATCGCGATGCTGATGAAGTCAATGATTGAAGTTAGTATTCTAGTGGAACATCAAAGTGCACATGGAAAATAGAGAGCTTGGCTATAGATTGAGCATCCTATGGTAGAGATGTTTCATACACAGGTCCCAGCCATTCAACAGCGATTGAAATAGACATTGGAGTAGATGGTCTCAATCCTTCTAAAAAAAGTGCCATGGAAGCATTCATAAATTAGCAACCAATTGGTGGTCATTCTACAAGAGATTCGGCTCATGTCTCTTCTGTTGTTGCAATCAATACATTTTATCATAGTCTAGAAGAGAATTCTATGGAAAGTGTAGAGAATTTCCCAGTAGGTAATTATGACAATGTACACGGGCCTTCTCCCATTGATAAGAATGTTGAGGTAAATGAGATGTCAAAACTAAATTGCAGCATTCAAGCAGAACAGAGTATATGTTTATAGCCTGATGCTGGACACACTGCGAAAGAAAAAATCTGGAGCACTAATGATGAAGGTGTTGGGACATTAAATGCTAAAATGCTACTTTTGAAGCACGAGGTGGGTTTAGTTTAGGAATAAGTGGTGGAAGTATTGGGATGGGTGCTAGCCACGATGCTAAAATACACAGGGTTGAGGTTTCTATCCATAAAAATAAGAGCATTGTAGGTGGAGTTGAACTGGTGGCCGAAGTAATAGAAAATCAGGGACAAATAGGTGATTTTGTTCTTGATCATGGATTAACAGGTGAAATTGTTCCTAATAGAACAACAAGGGAAAATGTTCATGGGGATAGTCATCATATCATGATGTTTCATTTAATGGGAAGGGTGTTTACCAGTTCTAAAATTGGGTGATCAACGGAAGGGGAGTCATGGGAAAGTGACCAAAAATGTAGTCACACAGTTCACCATGATGAGGGAAACCAACCAACAATTACACACAATGTTGTAATAGCAGGATCTGATTATGAGGTGCCTAAGGAAGAGGTGACACATCGAGTGAATTTCTCTGCTGATGAAGGTTATATGATTCCTAGATATTCTTCTGGAGTTGTCAATGGAGCAGCTAATATATATCTATATATCTATATATATATATATTGTTTGCAGTATATCTAATGTTCATTTTAGTAGGAACATGACTAAAAAATTATATTGAGCGTGTTTTTCTCATATTTTAATATTTGGGAATTGGGTGGTTCTAGGTGGGCCTAAGATGTGATCTGTCAATAGTAGATAACTGAAATGGTCTACACATGGGCCTTTTTTTATTTTCACAATGGTCAATTTTATTGTAGAAAGTAGATGGGATACCTTAGGGGTGAATTGTGGCTCTTCTACTGATCCCATGTGCTTCCTTGAATTATGTCATATTTTCTTTAGTATTAAGAGATTAGAGTTAACGTGTCAACTAGAATTCACCATCTCTGCAAAAGATGATTTTTATTTTGCAAAAAACTATTTATGCCTAGACTTTGTTTTGATATCGTATGGGACTGAAATATATGTTTTACGATGCCAAAAATCCATGGAATAAATAAGTATACACCTTCAAGAATAGTAAGAAGTGACTCCACAAGTTTTCCCTACAAGGATATGTTCCAAATTTAGTAAGATAACTAATTAATGTGCCACCTTCTTTTTGCAAGTGTGAAAAGAAACCCAATGAAGTAGGGTGCCCAAGCTATTAACCTTAATTTGGATAGATTAGATTCATTTAACCATTAAACAAATAAATCAACCTCAAGATTCATTTACAAAGGTTAATGCTAAAATATGGCCATAATTCCCTTCCAACGAATAATTAGTCACCAAAAAATTAAATCACTATGAGCAGGTGTGCCAAAGAGGGGTGCACTTTAATAAATTGTTGTACCATGATACCATGTAAATAAAAGATGTTCTTCCTAGAAAAAGTATCATGATAACAAAAAAACATAATTCCCATCTTAAGATCCACCACTACCAAGGGATTATTACATCAAAAGTAGACTGCAATTTTTGAAAGTTGACCTTTGATCCTGAAGCTTCATAAAAGACATCACGGGAAATCTTCTAGCTATTTTCTTATCCTTGGAATTGTATCATCAACAAATGATTTTTGGTTTACCTTCACTTTTTGGCTACTGTATTCCTTGCCTTGTTGGATTCTTGCTTCTTGGATCCATATCAAGATGTTGGAAAGGTGTTGTGCTAATCAAATGCAAAGAATTGATACAAGCTAATAGCCTTGCTTGACTTCTCTTTAAGTGGGATACAAATAGGTTGGAGAGCTACTAACTGGGACTGAAATGTTGGTTGAGTACCAAATGATCTTAATCCAATTGAGATTATGCTAATATATGTTGTTCAAATGAAGGATTGAAATTAGGTAGTGTCAGCTTAACTTATGACAAGCCTTTTCCGTGTCAAGTTCTAGGAACATGGAGGCCAGTTGATGGGTTTTGATGGTATTAAGTGCATCTCTAGTGATTGTGATTTTTTCCATTATATTCCTTCCATTTAAAACTTGTTTGATGAATGAATAACATAATAGACATAAAATAAGAGATCTTGAATGATAAGTAGTAAGTTCCTAGCAAGTATTCTTTGTAGCTGACATTGCAAACTGAAATTGTATCTTGATTTCATGTTTCATATGAGGCCCTTCCTCTATGTTCTATGGCCACAAAAGTGGCATTTATTGAAGGATCTGTATCAAATGCAAAGAATTGATACAAGCTAACAGCCTTGTTTGATTCTCTTTAAGCGGGATACAAATAGGTTGGAGAGCTACTAACTAGGACTGAAATGTTGGTTGAGTACCAAATGCTCTTAATCCAATTCAGTTTCTGGGTTTTGATGGTATGAAGTGCATCTCTAGTGATTGTGATTTTTTCCATTATATTCCTTCCATTGAAAACTTGTTTGATGAACAAAGACCATAATAGACATAAAATAAGAGAGCTTGAATGATAAGTAGTAAGTTCCTAGCAAGTATTCTTTGTAGCTGACATTGCAAACTGAAATTTTATCTTGATTTCATGTTTCATATGAGGCCCTTCCTCTATTTTCTATGGCCACAAAAGTGGCATTTATTGAATGATCTGTATCAAATGCAATGAATTGATACAAGCTGACAACCTTGTTTGACTTCTCTTTAAGTGGGATACAAACAGGTTGGAGAGATACTAACTGGGATTGAAATGTTGGTTGAGTACCAAATGCTCTTAACCCAATTGAGATTATGCTAATATATGTTGTTCAACTGAAGGATTGAAATTAGGTAGTGTCAGCTTAACTTATGACAAGCCTTTTCCATGTCAAGTTCTAGGAACATGGAGGCCAATTTCTGGGTTTGATGGTATGAAGTGCATCTCTAGTGATTGTGATTTTTTCCATTATATTCCTTCCAATGAAAACTTGTTTGATGAACAAAGACCATAATAGACATAGAATAAGAGAGCTTGAATGATAAGTAGTAAGTTCCTAGCAAGTATTCTTTGTAGTTGACATTGCAAACTAAAATTGTATCTTGATTTCATGTTTCATATGAGGCCCTTCCTCTATGTTCAATGGCCACAAAAGTGGCATTTATTGAAGGATCTATATCAAATGCAAAGAATTGATACAAGCTGACAGCCTTGTTTGAATTCTCTTTAAGTGGGATACAAACAGGTTGGAGAGCTACTAACTGGGACTGAAATATTGGTTGAGTAGCAAATGATCTTAACCCAATTGAGATTATGCTAATATATGTTTTTCAACTGAAGGATTGGAATTAGGTAGTGTCATCTTAACTTATGACAAGCCTTTTCCATGTCAAGTTCTAGGAACATGGAGGCCAGTTTTTGGGTTTTGATGGTATGAAGTGAATCTCTAGTGATTGTGATTTTTTCCATTATATTCCTTATAGTGAAAACTTGTTTGATGAACAAAGACCATAATAGACATAAAATAAGAGAGCTTGAATGATAAGTAATAAGTTCCTAGAAAGAATTCTCTGTAGCTGACATTGCAAACTGAAATTGTACCTTGATTTCATGTTTCATATGAGGCCCTTCCTCTATGTTCTGTGGCCACAAAAGTGGCATTTATTGAAGGATTTGTATTCACCCATGTTGAATTTTAGACATTGTGTTGTGGGAAAAAGTATCTAGATGCTCTGATAGCATGTCAAATAATTCAGTGGTCAGGTTATCCACGCTGCAAGACTTGTCATGTGGGAACTGGATGACTTGACCACTTCTAGTGATGGGTCTGCTTCCGAGATCTATTATGACATCCCACTATCAAATAGGAGAACTTTTTACCATTTATGAACATATAATTTAGATTAATAATGTATACATGGATCTTGTTAAAATATTGACAGAGACACCTCTGTTACTAAGTATGCCAATTTTCAGGTAAATTTTTGACCTTCAAATCTTCTGAAGAGGCTAAATTCACCAGAAAATTGTCAATTTTTTAGATTGAATTTGGAAGAAATGTAAATTCACTACATATAGTATATACACTTCATGGACCTCTATTGCATGAAATCATTCATTGCTTGATTTCTGACCTTTTTGGATGGGAGATAAGTGCTAGGGAGTTAAAGAGTGATCTGTGAAATATATAGTACACATACTGTGAAAGACTAAGCTGCACAAAACATTGGAATGTGTACAAGCTTCTGAAATGGGAATGCTTGAAAACATGACCTCCCAAATGGGTATATGGGAGAAACATGTTATATAAAAAATACAAAATAAATATATATTTCAAGTAACATATTTTCTTTTAAGAAAATATGAAAGACAATAAGAATGATATTCATAAATGACATTTTAGGAGTCCCATGTCTATATTAATTCTCGTAGAATGATTACATTATGGAATCCCATGGTTTGGTGGTCTTGACTAATCACAATCCCAAACCCTCATAATGTTACATGAGAAACTCCAGTGCCAACAATCATGCCAACCCTGAAAACCTGACATTTTCGTTTATCTTACATTTTCTATCCTTTTACTTTAAGAAAAATTTAATATTACCATTAATTACCTAGGTGATGAACTCTACAAAGCTCAATCCCTTATTGTTGTTTTGTCGCGGACAGGGTGATATTTTCCTATAAGTCCCATGCCCCTCTTGCACACTGAGGTGGGCTCAGGTACTAACAAAAAAGTTCTGAAAGGCCTTAGTAACATCATTGGTCAAACTGTATGTTTGGTCATACTGCATGGCGTTTCCATATTGGGAAATGCTTGAAATATGGGTATTATGCCTGTATGTTGCATGCTACTGTATAGTGACATGGAACTGTGAAATGCTGAGATGTTTTCACTATTAGGCTAGGAGCTGAGCTTGAACAAAGACTACTATCCTTCTCATGCTGAGCCTCTGTTATTGCTATACTAATTTAGGAATTACAAATTGTGATTGCTCTTTTAGGTATGAGATTAGATTTCATTACTGCCCAAGCAAGATGGTTTGCCAACAACCTCATGTAGGTGTACTTTTAAGTTTTATGCATAAAAAATGGAGAAACAAATATTTAAAGGATGTTCATACTAGCCATCACTGCACCAACATATGATGTTGATGAATGTGTAGTAACAATAGTACTATGTTGGCAACAAAAAGGAAAAGGAAAGCAAGCCAAAGTACTCTTAAAGCAACAAAAAAAATACAAAATTTCCATTGTTAATCTGCAACAAAATATTGTCAATCCTCATGTTTAGAATCGTTTATTAGAGAGCTATGATCATATCTTATTTTAATTGGAATGGTATACTGGGTTCTATGTATAAGGGGACTATCCTGATTTATATTTTAAATTAAATATGGTCCTAGATATATCAAAGTTATGTTATTTCTGAAGAAGGCCATATATAGCTATGTATTTTATTTGTATAGGGAAAATCTTTTTTGAAGGAGGAGGGATGGTATGTTTATGGACAAAGCTTTAACTCTGATCAATTATCTGTTATAGGCTGAGATTTGGAGTGAGGACTTTGCTAGGTGTCTGTTTGTGGGTATCACTAGACATAAAGCTTCCAGTTAGACATTCCATCTTTCCCTTTCTGCTCATCCTACATTCCATCCCCCCCTTCACACTGGCTACTTGGAAGCAGAACTTGAATAAGTCTTCCAGTTTTTAAAGCATCATGCTTCTAGTGAGTTGCCTAATTCTAGTGAGTTTGTTCTAAAGTTGCCTACTCCTAGACATCTTAGGTTTCTTCATCAATTATGTGTGGGCAGAATGCGATTATAATAACTAAAACAAATCATGCGATACAATATGCACTCACAACTGTTTGTAGAATCTTCACTCTTAGTTGTTAAAATCTATTTGTTGTCTTGCACGAAGAAAAGGAATGGGTGCAAGGAAATCTTTAT
Organism: Pinus albicaulis; assembly: GCA_034641835.2. Lineage (NCBI taxonomy): Eukaryota > Viridiplantae > Streptophyta > Pinopsida > Pinales > Pinaceae > Pinus > Pinus albicaulis. The sequence goes on along the minus strand of CM076572.1, from coordinate 266,754,827 downwards.
TGTATATATATAGTTTATACAAGAAATGGTTGGCTCTTGAAAATTATGAGCACACTTCCACATACTTTTAGTTAATAGGGTGAACAACAATCTATGCTCCCAGAGAAGATTACCTTTAGTGTTGACACCAGTACAAAGAATATTACATGATGGCTTAGAGATTATTGACATAAGAAACACTGGTTCATTCTTAGGTATAGGTCAATGAATTATTCTACATCACAGCAAATGCTTACACATCAAAATAGATAGTGGATATGGTAATTAGCTAGAACTGATATTTGTCTCTTTTACTGGATTAGCATCACTCATGTAGCCATTTTCTTCCCTTGTTCTTCTTTGGATCTATCATGCACAGTTGTCTTTCTTATTGAGTGTGTAAATAGTCCAGAGATGGATTACAGATTATTGACATAAAAAAAATGGGTTCATTCATGGCTACAAGTCAATGAATTAGTCTACATCCCAACAAACACATACACATCAAAACATATAGTGGATATAGTAATTAGCTAGAACTGATATTTTTCTCTTTTATTGTATTAACATCAATCTTGTAGCCATTTTCTGCCCTTGTCCTTCTTTGGATGTATCATGCACAATTGTCTTTATTATTGAGTGTGTACATAGTCCAGAGTCTAGGCCATCTATTTTTTGTTATGATTTCATCAGGGTATTTATTACGTATTCCTAATATCTAGTGTAACTATAGTTGGGAAAATGCTCTACTATTGTCTTTGTCTTCTCACCGTGAGTCACATATTTGATCTTTACATAAGTGGCCTTTTTTATTTCTACTTATGCAATTTATCTCTTCTACAGGGTTACTGGTCTCAAGGTAGAATTGTTGGGGGAGACATCTGTTGCTTCAACCATTTCTCATTCAGATAATGGCTTTGTGTGGTTGAGCTATGGAGATTAACAGGTAATTTGTGCCTATATATTCTAAGATTGAGTTTGATGTAGATGAAATCCATTTACTGATTGCCACATTTTCCAAAAGTTTACTGAAGCTAAATAAACCTCAAAACATTTAAGATTCATAATGTTGTATGGGTTGCCCAATTAGTGATACAGGATGACAAAAAGGAAAGTTCCCACACACTGTTATATAATCTTGTCTTTTTCATTTATAAAATAATAATATACATGCACTATTGAAGAACACCTATTAGATTTAAATTCATAAATGTCATATGCTTTTTGCTTTAGAAAATGTCTGTTGTAAATCACAAACCTTTATTGTTTATGTTGGTACTCCTGGTTGAACAGATGATATGTAACACATAAAATTAGAAACCTTCTTATCAAAAATTCTCAACAACTAAATTTTTCTTGAAGTGCAGTGTGCCCAAGGAAAAAGGGTATGCACTTCCTTAAGAAGGTAGACTGAGTAGATCAGGATTTAGATCCAAGTCTAGTTGTAACTTATTAAGTTTCGCTAGTCTTGTTGAACCCACGGTAAATTCTCTAGATCCCTGCATCAAATATGACCTTTGTATTCATTTCACCATGACTGTGCTAATCTTGTGGAACCCACAATAAATGTTTGAGACATATGCAATGCTAACTTCTGTAATCACTGTAGTCCTTTTTTTCTGTAATCATTGTAGTCATTTTTTCCTCTGTAATCATTGTAATCATTGTAGCCCCACCGAATTAAGGAGCACTTTAACAAGAATTGAATGTATCCATTTATGAAAGTGGAACTTAATCACCATTAACTTCTTATTTACTTTGGAAGGTTGCCCCAATTGGGGTAAGGAGTGCCTCAATCAGAATTGAACTTATATCTTTCTGCAAGTGGAATTGATTCACCGTTGATTGGAAAGGAACTGACATGCTTTTCTATGGTCAAGGTGACTTAAAATTATGAGGGCTTCGATAACTATTTCTCTCTAGCTTGTATTGCAAATTGTTCTCTCATGTAGTTCTCACAAAGCACGTTTTGCTATGTTTAATATGTTATCATTATCCATGTGTTTAAGTTTCAACAAAGTTTTCAAATCCTTTAATGATTTCATGTTATTGAGGTCTTATCTCATTTGAATTCTCTGCATGTAGATGCCTTTATTTCCCAATAATAGATAAATTTTCCAAAGAATTGTTTCAATTTTGATATCTTTTACTGCCTAGGCTTTCCACTTGGTTGCCAGTCATTGAGGGGTTGTCATAGTAACTTTTCTATTTTTTATTTACTAATTGTATGTTATTGAATGCTTGTTTCATTTTAACTTGTTTGGAAGCAAATTCTTGTCCTTTTTCGCTGCTTTGTAGAAGTAATGTCTTCCTGAAATCCTTGCATTGGGGACTTTTTGTGTAGTGCTTCCTTCAAGTTCACTCAAAAAAAGAACACTAACAAACTTCACCATGCTGATAATGGTAATCTAGAAAAGGAGGGAACATAAGGAATGAAGTACGTCGCATTGTCTTGTATCTCTTAAAGACAAAGGCATGGTAGTGATGCAAATGCAATGACATCTTTGGCAAAAAATGTCTTGTGCTACTTTAGTTTTCAGACTTTGATTGTCTTGCATCCAGATGTATGATTATAATCCCCAAACAAGCTCATACTTGCACCCAGTTAAATCGAACATCACAGATGGAAGTAATATTGTTGACACCTTCTAACATTTAATGGGTTTCATAGATGCAAATATTATTTTTAGCACCTTTCGACAATGAATTACAAATGGACGTGGGAAACCAAAGTCAAACTTTATATTCCTAACAAATAATATGGTAAGTCTTGAAAACAGTGGAAATATCAGTCAAGGTGACCTTCCCTGGCCTGTAATTCTAGTTTATTGTATGGAAATTAGGATATGGAGGTCATCTTAGGATTTGTGGTTGTCAAAAGTAATTCAATACATAGTGCTTTGCTAAATGATGTTTCTACTATGACGAACTGAACTTGTTGGAACAAGAAAATGAAATTATCATGTTCTGTTGGGACAAGAAAATGAAGTTGTCATGTTCCATCATCTTATTTTCTTCTTTTGTTCTTTTCCAGTGCAATTGTATAGTAAATCTTTATCACCGTCTTCCAGTGGAAAGTGCTTAGATTATCAGGGCTTAGATCATTGAAATATTATGTTTTGATTAATTATTGCTTCTAAATTGAGCATTTGCAATGTTACATTTTTTCTATATTGTTGAATCTATGAGAGTACAGAGCATGGAAACGCTGGAACAACTATGCAACCTTCCTTTATTGACTTGTGTTTGCTTCATATAACTCTAGCTCTTGCATATTGCCGCATTGGGTGTGTTAGTTTCCCATTTCAAATGACAGACCGAAGCGACACAACACCTTATGATGTCACATGATTCTTTAAAGGGTGCTAGCTCAATGGAAGAGCACCTGCTTTATAAGCAGGAGGTTGGTGGTTCGATTCCATTGTGCCCTGATATTTATATGAAATGACGACGATCAGTTTTTGGTGACAGACTCTTTTTACCATCACTAATGAGCTTATGGTGACAGTTTTCGACCCTCACTAAAATATGAAATGGTGACGGTCAACGAATGCCACCATATATATGCATCAATAGTGACGACCATCAAATGTCCATCACCATAAATCGTAATTGTTCATATGAAATGGTGACGGTTAACGAACGTCGCCATATATATGCATCAATAGTGACGGCCATTAAAGGTCCATCACAATAAATCGTTGTTATTCACATGAAATGGTGACGGTCACTATCCGTCATTATAATCATTATTCGTGACAGACTTTGAATGTCACCACAACATATACTTTTGGCGACGCCACCTTTAGTGACGTACAATTTTTTGGTGATGAACACTAAGGTCCGTCACCATTGCTCATATGAAATGGTGACGGTCACTATCCGTCATTATAAATCATTATTGGTGACGGACCTTGAATGTCACCACAACACCTATACTTTTGGCGACGCCACCTTTGGTGACGTTCAATTTTTGGTGACGGAGGCTCTTTTGACCGTCACCAATGCACTTATGGTGACATTTTTCGACCCTCACCAATGTCATTTTTTCTTGTAGTAAGTCCAAAAATGCAGCAAATTCCCTTGACGCTCCAGCAGAAATTCAAGCAACCTGAATTGGTGAATGTTTCAACAAAGCTAGGTTCCTCCATCAATATATTAAGGTTCATGGGCTTCTATATAACCATAGAGTGCCTCCTTTTTATGCCTTCTCCTTCATGGTCATCTCTCTTTATAACCAAGCTGCCCTCTTAAAAATGTGACACCTGTAAAGAAAAAATTGACAGCAAGTTGCTTGGTGTGGTGAAGCAGCTCTCAAAAAGTGATAGTGAGATGCTTCACATGCAAGAATGAATGTTGAATGACAAAGAGAAGCTTAGGATAAATATTTAAAAGGTAATTTTGACAACTCAGAGTTTGATGATGACACATGTGACTATAAAAGACAATAATGATAGCAGATGTGGCTAAGCATTTTTTGGAATCATCATAACAAACTCAAATGACATAAACCCTTACTTGTCTTATCAAAATTTGAAACCTTGCATCACTCTGACACTTAGGCTAAAAATAACGCAGTTTCGTAGCGAAGAAAGTTAGGCTGCTGACAGATTCGCTATGAAACCATTAGGCAGTTTCATAGCGAAATCTGTGGATTTCCTTTGTAAATCACTACGAAATTCTGAAAAACTGAGAGGTGTGCACTTTTTTAATTTGAAGGCATGGGTGTGAAAACAAAAAGACATGGAGTGTAGTTTAATGACATGACATGACTTATGGTGGTTTTTTTGACATAGGATAAACATGATTTGGTAAATTCTTCATCAAAGACTTGACCCAACATGACATAACATGAAACCTATGGTGACCTTATCAAAAAAAAAATTGGAAATTTTGAGTGTGATAACGGTGTTTCCAGTGGGGATGGTGTGCCCCTATGGTACAGTAAAGAACTCGTAGTTCCAGTGACATCCTTGTTGAAAACAAAACTTCTAAAATTCACAAAATTCTTCTTCAAACTCTTATAGCCTTCTCCTCGGGCTCAAGCTTGATGATAACTACTAAAAAACCAAAAATGTACATGCTAAAAATATGCTCAGACTACTTGAGCTTATTCACACACACTCCTACCTAGCCTAACAACTGCAATCTTCATGTTTGATTCAAGCAACATGAAACCTCCAATAAATCCAGTCAATGAGTTGATCTGATACTTGAACCCCTTGACTACACTTGAACCAAAATCAAATAGTATTCTGAAATGATAAAGATAAGAGAAGATGGGTGTGTTTTTCATAGTGAAAAAACAATTGAAAAGTTGGACTATAGAACTCTTCCATGTAATCAGCTATGGGATCATATAAGACACAATTTATTGATATCCCTTTTAGGCTCTCAATGAAAACCCAATCCTGGATATCCTTTTCATTTTCTTCATCAAGGCTAAACCTTGATTCCAACTATAAAATATCAAGCTCATAACCACATTCCTCCTTTATCTGCAAGTCAAAAGGTATAACAATTTCCTCTTTTTTGGAGGAGGAAGACTTTCCAAGAAATTTTTAGGATCTTGGAAATCATATGATCCAATTTGAACATCCAATATTTCAATTTCATTCTCTAATTTTTCAGCAGCTAAACCAAGAAAACAAATTTTATTTTCAGGTGTCAATCGACTGGATTTCAAATAACGGAGTACTATTGTTGAGAAATGTTCATCTATCTGAAATTTTGCTAACGCATCCCTTACACTTTGTAACATTTCATCATATAAAGGGTTTTCCACATACCCTGTCATCTTGGATCACCATGAATGTTCTGAAATCTGGATTCTTCCCAGTGAAGTCGCTCTGAACTTTGAAGCTGACGGGATCTTGAAAAATGGAGTCACCAGGTGAATGGTACAACCTTCCTGTGTTTGGCTTCTGTTCACCATCAGAAGAAAAATGTGAACCTTGTCGTTCTTCCCAGAGAAAATTTTCACCTTCGTGTCCCCAACAACGGCGCCAAAATGTTATCACCAAATTGATCTTGATAGGGTACTCATCAGTCAACTCAAATTAACTCTTTCAAACCACTTCTAACTAAATATTAGCCTCTTCAATTTGAGAGGACTCTCTCAAAGGGGATTTATGATATTTCAATAGAAATAATACTAGATGGATAACTCTATGAACTGTGACTTGGTTTTGTTTGATTGCAGGTTGAAAAATGAAGGCTTCCTACCATTGGGCTATGGAGTCAACATCAGTGCACTTAGTGACAGTAATTCTTCACATGGAAGCTAAGGAAAATATAGGTTTTTAATAAGGATGATTCATACACACAATATAATGAAAACACAACAATTTCACCCCTAAAGGAAGTCAGAGCATGAAAACATGAATTATGAGTAATTAGAGATATAATTCACTATAAGCGATTAGACATAAAGATATAGAGCAACAAAACATTAAACACCTCATTAGAATCTCAGGTCTGGAAGTAGAATGTCATTGTATATTACTGATAATGAAAAAAAATACAAGTAGCAATTTGGTGCAATATTCTACAACACTTTGCTCTACGATGTTCAGTCTATAAATATACATTCTTTACAATGTAAATGATCTGCCCAGCTCGCTAGATCCTCGAACTCTAACTCTGACACCTAACATAACTTAAACTACTTTCTTGGAACAGAAAAAGGACAACTATCCTTTAAGAAGTCACACTCCTAATAGGACTTTGATTCCTATTTATTACATTTAGTTTTATTAACAATTAAACAGATACATAATAGAGATCACATGTTCGAGAGACAATTCACCATCACTAAGATATTTAAAGTACCCCCTAGATTTAGGAAACACAATCCTACTTTTCAGGAATGGATAATCTCCACTTTAATCATTTATCTGCACGTTGAGTTGGATGTGTGACACTCATTTTGAGTAATGATTCTATGTTGGGATGGCCCACTGAAAATCTAGATGTCTCTAGATGGTTGGAGTGCTATTAGAATCCTCAAAAATCTTCAAAAAACCCCTCGCTACGAAATAGAGCAGTTTAGGCAGTTTCGTAGCATAGTTTCGTAGCGTATGAAATTTTTCCTTTTTTGCTAACTCCCTGCCACCTTTGCTAGTCAAGAACCTTCAATAATCCAAAATATATTAAAAAAAAACAACTCCCCTCCTTAATCCTTCACAAAAATGAATTTCAAAGAAAAATAGCACCTTCAGAAATTTCATAGCGTTTTTCTGGCTTCAAGCCTGAAGCACGATACAAAACTGTCTAAAAAACCAGAAATTGCAGATTTTGTGATTTTCTTAGAAATTTAGTCTATAGGTCTGCAAGATGATATGATGAAGTATTTTAAAGCAGAATAGGTTCAAACTACCTCTTATCCTCCTCAAGAAACAACATTTTCACCATTCAGCAAGTTTCTCTATTAATAAAAACAGAGTTGTTTTTTCTGAAATTTAAGGCTCATAAATGATCTTATATCTCCAGATCCTTGATGGTTGTTTCAAAACCAGAGGAGTTTTTTATATATCAGTTCTTGCTAAAGAAAAAATTCTCTTGTTTTTTTGAAAACCATCTCCAGCTGTCCGAAATCTGCATTAGAAAAACATGTATAAAACAGGAAAATTCTGGATTATGAAAATAGGTCCCAGAGACATCTTCGAAACTCCAAACTGGTAGCACCTGTGAGAAAAGTGAAGGAGGTTATTTTTCCTCGTTCTGTGCTTGAAAATAATCTCTCTCAGTATTTCCAAATTAATCCTTTTTCATCCATAATCTTCTCTTGAAATTTACTGCTCCCACGGTCCAAAAATGCAGCAAATTCCCTTGAAGCTCCAGCAGAAATTCAAGCAACCTGAATTGGTGAATGTTTCAGCAAAGCTAGGTTCCTCCATGAATATATTAAGGTTCATGGGCTTCTATCTAACCATAGAGCACCTCCTTTGTATGCTTTCTCCTTCATGGCCATCTCCTTTTATAACCAATCTTCTCTCTTAAAAATGTAACACTTGTAAAGACAAATTGGACATCAAGTTGCTTGGTGTGGTGAAGCAGCTCTCAAACAGTGACAGTGAGATGCTTCACATGAAAGAATGAAATTTGAATGAAAAATATCATCTTAGGGTAAATTTTAAAAGGTAATTTTGACAACTCGGAGTTTGATGATGACACATGTGACTATAAAAGACAATAATGATAGCAGATACGGCTAAGCATGTTTGGGAATCATCATAACAAACTCAAATGACATAACCCCTTACTTTTCTTATCGAAATTTGACACCTTGCACCACTCTGACACTTAGGCTGAAAAAAAAGTAGTTTCATAGCAAAGACAGTTAGGCTGCTGACAGATTCGCTACAAAACAATTAGGCAGTTTCGTAGCGAAATCTATGGATTTCCTTTGTAAAACACTACGAAATTCTGAAAAACTGAGAGGTGTGCACTTTTGTAATTTGAAGGCATGGGTGTGAAAAAAAAAATACATGGAGTGTATTTGAATGACATGACATGACTTATGGTGGTTTTTTTGACATAGGATAAACATGATTTGGTAAATTCTTCATCAAATACTTGACCCAGCATGACATAACATGAAACCTATGGTGACCTTATCAAAAAAAAATTTGAAAATTTTGAGTGTGATAATGGAATTCATCCCCATATTGTATGAAATCATCCATGTATATTTCAACAGAGTCATAGACTAACTCAGAAAATATGCTCAGGACAGCTCTTTGGAAGGTAGTTGGCGCATTGCCCAACCCAAAGGGTAGGACTCTATAAGCAAAGGTACCCCAAGGGCAAGTGAAAGTAGTCTTATCCTGGTCTTCAGGGCTGATTTGAATCTGATTGTACCCACTGAACCCATCTAAGAAGGAAAAGAACTTCTTCCCCGCAAGGCCATCCAGGACTTGGTCTATAAATGGCAAAGGGAAATGGTCTTTCTTAGTGGCTTTGTTAAGTTCTCGATAGTCAACACAAATTCGCCACTTCCCATTATTCTTTGGGACTAGGATGAGAGGGGATACCCACTCATTGTCAGATATAGGATATATGAACCCTGCATCTAATAGTTTCTGCAGCTCTTCTTTGACTATGTCCTTCAGAGCCGGGTTCATCCTTCTTTCGGGTTGTCTCATAGGCTTGCATCCTTATTTGATGTAAATGTGATGTCTGCATACTGAAGGATGCACCCCTTTCATGTCCTTGTAATCCCAAGAAAATGCTTCAATATTTTCTTTCAAGAGCTGGCATAACTGCTTCTCTTCTTCATTCGAGAGGTTTGGGTTAATTTTCAGAGATCGGGATGGGCCAAACTAAATATCCTTGGTAGTTTTAGAGGTTGACTCAACTAAGTGCACTTCCATCCTAGGTTGGCTTTCAGACTCTTTGACTAAGGTTTCGAGAGGAATGTTAGTGGAGGACTAGTTTTGAATGGCATGGTCGATGATTTCATCTTCATCAAGCTGCCCCCCTCTAAGAATAGCATCTACAATACACATAGGGGCAGTGTTATATAACTCATCTTCTTCATCCTCCAACCAAATAGGGAGATCATGATCAATGGAAGGCTAGGCTGGAGGATATAACACTAGCTGTTTAGACAAAGGCCCATTTTTTATAGTCATGTTTCCTACTCGAAAACCAATATAAACATCTACAGTGGCTAACCAAGGTCTCCCTAAGATGAGAGGATAACCATTAAACTTGGTTTTTGGTTGCAGGACCAGGAAATCTGTAGGATACTCCCAAAATTCAATGGTAACCATAACATCATCAACAATTCCTTCTAGTTACTATGGACCGATCTGTGAGTTGCAGAATTGTTGTGGTTTTCCTCAAAGTCCCTTGGAGATTAAGTTTCAACATAGTTTCCTTGGTCATGGTATTGATGGCAACCCCTAGATAAATCAGAGTGTTTAGGACTATCACACCATCTATATGCACATCAAGAACTAGACTACCAGGGTCCAGGTACTTTGTACATATCACCCTCCCCAGCATTAGTTCAGACAGTTGTCCTACCACATTAATGGTGGGAGTATCTCTCTTCCTTCTCTCAGGTTTCTTGAAGCACTTTTCTTTGATGAGCCTATTGTAGATAGGGACATCCTTAATGGCCTGGAGAAGTGGTATATTTACACACAAATTTTCCAATTCTCCTAGGAGTTCAGTCTCCTCTTGGGTGTGCTAACTAGGGTGGATCGAGCGCTCAAGAAAAGGAGGTTTTGTTATCTGAGTGTTACCTTCATCCTTTTCCTCCTCAACCTCTACAGGTGGAGATGGAGGATGGTTGTCTGGGAGTACTCTTCCCGAATTGAGATTAACCTTCTGTATCTCCACAGCATAAGCTGGATAGGATGTTTCTCCACTGGAATATTGTTGTGCCTATTTTTTGTTCGGGTTCGGATTGGGTTGTGCAGGTATTTGAGGTAGCCTAGGTGGAGAAGCATGAGTAAGCTAAGGTTGAGGTTGGGGTGGAGGCATAAGAGCAAGTGGTTGATTTTTTTGAGGCCTCCACCCTTGGGATGTATTGTTCCACTGAGATTGTTGTGGAACATACTGTTGGAATGGTTGGTTGACTGGCTGAGGATGATATGAAGGGTTGTAAGGCCAAGTAGGAGGTGTATACCAAGATGGGGGAGTGGGGGTGTACCAAGGTTGTAGGGGTGGGCTCTGATTGTTGTGATAATAAGAGTAAGGTGCACCTTGCATACCTTGTTGATATGTTCGAGGGCCTTGAGGCCTTCTTTGGTTGATGAAACAGAGTTGCTCTGGCATTGCTTCCCCACCTTAATATACAGCCTTAAGTCTAGGTAAGGAGGGACACTTATCTGTGGCATGATTCTCTTCACAAACTAAGCAAACCTCTATGAAATTTAGTGGACATTAATTTCTTGGGTGCTTCCAGGTACATCTAGGACAAAATATGGCCAGGGCTCTCTCTGCTTCCTCTTCCTTCCTTTTGAACTGCATTGTATCCATTTTAAAAGAAATGGGGTGAGGAATATCACTCTTGAAGTCTTCTAACATATTCCCAATCTCATGTTCGATGGAGGTGGAAGAGGAAGGGGTATTGGATGTACTTTGGCTAGCTCTGCCCTTCTTCCTAAATGCCCTAGAATGGTTTTGGAAGATAGTTTTGATTGTTTCATAGGGTTTTTGGTAGATATCTCCTCCTGATAGCATATTCAAGGTTTCTATCATCTCTTCTCTAATACCTTGAAGAAGTACAAGCTTAAGTGAGTCAGGATCAAGAGTACAGTTGGCTCTCTTATAGTTCAATTGAAACCTCTCTTCATAGTCCTCTCAGGATTCATCTGGCCCTAGAGTCTTCCTAAAGATCCCATATTTATTTTCCCTAGACCTACAATAGTCTTTGTATTTACTGTTGAAGGTCTCTTCCATCTGTGCCCAGGTAATGATTTTATCCCCAGGCAGACCCATGAACCAGCGCAATGCTACATCCTTAAGGGTGGATGGGAATGTCTTCAACTTCTGATCATCAGAGGTGTAGTCATAAGTCCTACAAACAATAGAAAATTTAAACATGAATGTTACAGGGTCTGATCTAGGTGGATATTGGTGGCCACCCGCCTATTCCACTTGGGGCCCCAGCATTGTCTCTTTCAGTTTTTCAGTTTCGACACGACTTACTATTTTAGCATTTTTTCGGGTCCTTAACTTTTGGTGTTGTTTTGAGGCCCTAAATGACGTTTTTTTGGGGAAAACGAGAGCAACCAGAGTCCATTGCTCACATCAAAAGTTTTATTCCTCGGATATATATTTCTAATGAGGTATCGTTTGTGTCAAACGAATATCGTATGCCAAAGTTACGTCCCCAGTAAGTTGAAACACCAATTTACCCAAACGGGGCCCATAGTTTTGGCACTTCATCTCCTAGGGTTAGGGTTCTGGATGTTTAGGGTTTTCCATTGTTTCTAAATAATAAATAGGCCCTCGAGCCTCATTGTAACACAGTTCAGAGGCCTGTAGCCACCACATCTCTTCTCAGAGATAAGCTACCAGTGCCCTAGATACTTTATTTCCATTCTGTCTGTAAGAAAATTTCATTTCTTTGATATTAATGAAATGAAGTGTTATTTCCGCTGCATCTTTCTATTTATTGTTATATGTGTATTCTCTTGTGTTCCTGAATAAATCCAGATGAGTGGTATTAGAGGGATCTGCTTTTTCTCGATCCTTATTTGCATGTCCCCAACGAGGTCGTGGTATAAGGAATTAGGGCTCGATCTGGTGGAACATTTTCAAGATCAGCCTCGCAAACCCTGACAATCACTCATGGGGGACAAAAAGAAAGATGAGGGAGCAGGAGATCCTATCAAAATATTGGTCAAGGAGGCCCTTGAAAAAAAAAACGAACGCGATGATGGATAACTTTGCCCAGATCCTTCAATGACTACCCACCGGCGGCGCATCTATATCCAGCAACCACCATGGAGGCGCGACTCCTTTTAAGGTTCAATTAAACTTTGACATTCCCATATTTGAGGGTCAAATAGATGTAGATGTCATAGATAGATCGTTGAATCTATTAGAAGGATATTTCTCAGTTCATGACTTTATCGATCGGGAGAAGATTATTTTTGCACTCCTAAAAGCTACCCCCCATGTCAAGAATTGGTGGGAAACCTACTATGAGAAAAAGGACGAGACAGAACTCTATCTGTTCTCAACCGTACCCACTTGGAATTCTTTTTGAGACACCATCAAGGAATAATACTATCTCATGGGGAGCTATGAGGAAAATTACATACAATGGACCACTCTACAGCAACAAAGGGATCATGATGTGGATGAGCTGATGAATCTGTTCCATTTGCAAACAACTGCGATACTTTAGCACCAAATGTGGATGAGCTGACGAACCTATTCCATTCCCTGCGCACAAAGTTGGGTATCAAAGATTCAGAGAAACATTTGGTGCTAAAGCATCGCAGTTGTCTGCACAGATACATTCAAGAGGAAATGGAGTTCCTTGAAATCTCCTCGCTTGGTACGGCATGCCGGTATGCTAGCAAGATTGAGCAGAAATTCAAGCAAAAGAAACGATACTTTGGATCTGTGAATCAAAAGCAAGGGAAAGGTTCTCCCAAACTGCAGAAAAAAGGACAAATCCAAGGCATGGCGGCCCAATACAACTTGTCAAAGCCACAAGAAAAGAACAAAACCACGAGGCCAAAGAAGGACATAGGAAAGTGGTTTGAGTTCCATAAGAGCTTCCACTCCTAGATGTGGGTAAAGGATTCCCCGCTACAGTTCATTGTTGACAATGGGAGCCAAGAGAACCTTATTTCAAAAGAATTCGTGAAGTTGTTGGGCTTTCCGACCACAACACACCTACAACCATACACCATTGGGTGGCTTCACCAAGGATGGGATCTCCACGTCAGCCATCCGTGCCGCCTTCCCTATAGCATCAAGCCTTTCACGAATGAGGTATTATGTGAAATTGCTCCTCTTGATGTTTCTGATGTATTATTATGCCAACCATACTTGTGGAAGTGACATGTTGTGTATGAGTCTCGGCCTCACGTTGTTATTGTTACTTTGGGAAATAAGTTGTACAGAATACTAGAGGTACCACCGCCTGCTGCTATCTCTTTGATTACTGCAAAACAATGCAGTAAGCTCATTTCCCAAACCAGGAAATTTTTTTTCCTGATGATCCACCCCTAGGGAAAAAAGAAGACTGTGGCCACAACCTCCAAACAGGGCTCCTCTGCATGACAACAACAAATGGACAAGGTTGTGGAGAAGTACGGGGACATCTTCACCTCCCCACAGGGGTTCCTCTGCACTGTCAGGTCAAGCACCCCATTGATCTGACCCCAGGTGCACCGCTACCCAATGGACTGATCTATCAGCGCTCTGTTCTAGAGAACGATGAAATCAAGAGGTAGATTCAGGAGATGCTACAGAAAGGTCACATCCAGCCAATTTCATCGCCCTGTGGGAGCCCGATCGTGTTGGTACAAAAGAAGGATGGGACTTGGAGACTTTGTATTGACTATCGGGAACTGAACAAGATCATTGTCCAGAATAGTTACCCGATCCCATGGATTTATGACCTTCTAGACCAAATCAAAGGGGAAAAATATTTCATCAAGATCGACTTGAAGTCTGGGTATCACCAAGTACTAATCGAACCCTCCGATGTGTGGAAGATTGCCTTCAAAGCCAAGGAGGGCCTTTTTGAATGGCTAGTCATGCCTTTCGGGTTGACGAATGCTCCCGCAACCCTCATGAGGTTGATGGACGACATCTTATGGCCATTCACCAACTCATTTGTAGTGGTGTACTTGGATGACATTTTGAACTTCAGCTAGACTTGGGAAGTGCACCTCCACCACATCTGACAAGTCCTCCAAACATTGTGGCAACACAATTTGTGTGCAAATTTGGAGAAGTGCACTTTTGGCATGACCCAGGTTCAATATATGGGATACATTATTGATGAAATGGGGGTGCATGTGGATCCAACCAAGATCCAAGTCATTTGGGATTGGCCAACCCCAACCACTCTAACAAAGCTTCACAACTTTCTGGGTCTTGCTAATTTATACTGCAGGTTTGTGTTGGGATTCTCTCATATCACTTGGCCCTTGAGTCAAGTCACCAAGGGAAGAGCGAAACCAAAATTATTTTGGTTAGAATCTCAATAGAAGGCGTTCATAGAATTGAAACATCGCCTCTGTTCTGCCCTAGTGCTCACATTACCAGACTTCCAACAACTATTTGAGATCGAGACAGATGCCTCTGACTATGCTATTGGGGCAGTTGTTACTCAACAGGGGCATCCAATGGCATATCACAGTGAGACATTGTCTGACACAGTTCGCAAGTATCCCACTTATGACAAAGAAATGTATTCCATTGTGTAGGCTTGTCGACAATGGAAGCATTACATTTTTGGGAAGGAAACAGTCATCCACACAGAGCACCGGCCCCTGCAGTTCATACAGACACAAGGGAAGTTGTAGAACGATCGCCATCAGAAGTGGTCCACATATCTGCAATAGTTTCATTTGAACATCAAGTATAAGAAGGGTAGCACCAATAATGTTGTATACTACCTCAGCCGACCACTGATCGTGGTGCTAACCACCGTTCTCAACTCTTGTGGGCACAAAACTTCTTATTGGCCACTTCTCTATGAGAGCAATCCAGAATTTGGCCACACATACAAGGCACTCTTGGGGGTTACGCAAGTTCCAAATTTTCACCTCCAAGATGCATTGTTATGTCACCTAGGACACCTTTGTGTTCCTTCAAGAAATTGTGCCAAGATGATATGGGAAGCAAACTACAGTCGTGTCGTTGGGCATTTCGAGGTCAAGAAAATAGTGGCAGTACTGCAGAAGTATTTCTATTGGCAGAACCTTCAACAGGATTTCAGGATGTACATCAGATCCTACATTTCTTGCGTCGTTTCCAAACCGACCATCAAGAAGCAAGGCCTCTATACTTTGCTAACTACTCATAGTCGACCTTGGGAATCCATCTCCATGGATTACATGTCGGACCTTCCTTCTACTAAGCATGGAAACGACTGTGTTTTCGTGGTCGTCGACAGATTCTTGAAGATGGAAATTATGGCGGCTTGCAAGAAGAATGTCACAGCAGAAGCCACTGCTAAAATCTTCTTTGAACGAGTGTGGGTGCACTTTGGTATCCCATAGTTTATCATTTGAGATCGGGACAACAGGTTTTTCAGCAAATTTTGGTCCAACCTCTAGCCAATGTTGGACACCAAGCTAACCAAGTCCACAGCTTTCCATCCCCAAACTAATGGCCAGACAGAGGTCGTCAACAGGACGATTGTACACATTTTGTGCATGTACAATTCAAAGCATCCACACACATGGGATAAGAGCCTCCCCTATGTACAACATAGTTATAATCTAGCTCTCCATAGCTCAACCAGCCACAAACCCTTTCAGGTGGGCTTGGGATTCCAACCACTATGTCCCATTGACGTAGCCATGCCATTTGCGGCTACTCAAGTTGATTCAGCGCATGTCCATTTTGAAGCTGACAAAGCAAACAACTTCATCGAGCACATTCAGCAAATCCGCCAACAGGTTCATGACATATTGGATAGAGCCAATGCTAATTACAAGCAATGACATGATCAACATTGGGTGCCACAAAACTTCCATGTGGGCGACAAAGTGTGGCTACATTTGCAGAAGGATCGCCTCACTGAACCCCACCGCAAGCTTTTCCTGCTCCAATATGGGTCGTACACCATCACCAAGGCTGTAGGGAACAATGCCTTCGAGCTCAGTATTCCACCATTCCTTGGTCTGCACCCAGTATTCAATGTGGACCACCTTCGTCCCTACTTCCCACCTCTATTGCGCACCTATGACATTGCAGAACAACTCACACCAACATAGTTAAACCCAGATTGCATGGAATAGGCCACAACAGATTGTATCATGGACATGCAAATCAAGAACACTCACCAACAGAAGATCCAACTGTATCAGGTTGTCAAAGCTGGCCAACTCCATCACTAAGGCAAGTGGTTCACCAAGGACCAAGTTTAGCATAATTTTCCTCATCTCATGGAGGAACTCAACACAATGGGGACCATTGCTTCCTAAGGGGGGAGGAACGATCCAGGTGGATATTGGTTGCCACCCGCCTATTCCACTTGGGGCCCCACCATTGTCTCTTTCAGTTTTTCAGTTTCAACACGACTTACTATTTTTAGAAGTTTTTCGGGTCCTGGACTTCCGGAGCCATTTGAAGGCCCTAAATGACATTTTTGGGGAAAATTGAGAGCAGCATGGCTCCTTGTACCAATGTTGCTCACATCAAAAGTTGTAGTCCTCGGATAGATATTTCTAGCGAGGTATGGTGTGTGTCAAATGGATGTCGTATGCCAAAGTTACGTCCCCGGGAATTTGAAACACCAATTTACCCAAACGGGGCCCATAGTTTTTGCGCTTCATCTCCTAGGATTATGGTTTTGGATGTTTAGGGTTTTCCATTGTTTCTAAATAATAAATAGGCCCTCGAGCCTCATTGTAGCAGAGTTCAGAGGCCTGGAGCCGCCACATCTCTTCTTATAGATAAGCTACCAACGCCCTAGCTATTTTATTTCCATTCTCTGTAAGCGAATTTTAGTTCTTTGGTATTAATGAAATGAAGAGTTATTTCCGTTGCATCTTTGTATTTATGGTTATATGTGTATTCTCTTGTGTTCCTACATAAATCCAGATCAGGGTCCTCATAGGTAAGTCCATGAAAGTGTGGAAGAGCTGAGGGGCTAATGTTTTTCATCTTAGTTTCCCCATCTAGCTCTCTTATGGGAAAGGCTCGCTCGATCCCAACCATGGTTAATATAGGTGAAGCAGGTCCCTTAGTTGAAACAAGGTCTTCTTCTTCTTCCCCAACATGATCCTCAAAATATTAATAAGGCTCTCCTATAGGGGGTTTAATCTCACTACCACTAAAGAAGAGTGAAGGGTAGCTAGGAGGTGATGTGGGGGTTTTAGGTAAGAATTTTCTTTGAGTATTCCTACTCTTACGAGGCATGAAAATCAAATCTTTTTGTATTTTTTTCAATATTTCTGAAATGACATGAAAATAAAGGAAAGCATAAAAGAATGCCAAAACAAAATCAAAGCATCTACTAGACACCTCCTCGTCAACGTCGCCAAAAGTGGTGAGCCCTGGTATTGCACCAAGAGTGCTGCAACTCCCAGGGTCTTCCCTACTTTACTTTATCAACCTGGGGTTCGTACAAACTTGGAGGTGGCAGTGCTATATACACAGCAAATTCATTAAGTTCATGTCATCTTCTTATGCTTTACGAAAGGGTGTTATTTCTTAAACTATGATAAAAATTGAAAAGTAAATTGCTGGAAGGAAATGACAGAAAGGAAACTAACTAAATTTTTAGAAAGAAAATGACGGAAATAAAACTAATTTAATGCGCAGAAAGGAAATGATAGAAAGGAAACTAATTTAATCAGCAAAAGGAAATGACTTAAAATAAACTAAACTAAGTTTCACCTAGCTAGGCCAATCAGCTAAACACATCCTACTTATCCTCTGATCTATTTACCATGCTATCATGCTTCTAACCATGCAACTATTCATGATAAAATAAACTTGACAAAGTGTGGCTTGTAGTTTGGAGGAAAACGAGCTAAAGGTGCTAATGGAGGGCACAACACATGAAACAAGGCTTAGGGTGGAAGGAGTGGGTTTAAACCTTATTAAAGGTTTATTATGGCACAAAAATTCTTTGGAGCAGAATGATTTAAAAAGTGTGATGACAGAAGGAAGTGTGATATGTGGTATCACAATCACAATATCGCAAAGTTATAGGAGTAGCAGAAGTAATATTTGGGAGCAAGAGCGAAATGTAAAATGCGATGAGGTAGAAGTTGCGACGTGCAAAATGCGATGCCCTAAAAACTGCGATTTGCGATTTGCGATGTGGAGGAGTATGAAGAATATTGCAATCAGCGTCAAGAGTGGTAAGTCTTAAAAGAAAAGGGAAAAGGTTGTGAAATGAGATTTTCGATGTGGTGGAGCACGGAGGATTATCACAATCAACGGTTGGAGCAGTATGTGTTAATGGGAACCGAAGAAAAGATGTGATTTACGATGTGTGATGCGTCGGAGTTATTGCAAATTGGCGTTTGGAGCAGTACGTCTAAAAAAAGGAAAAAGGGTGTGAAGTTTTTTTTTCGAAAATTCCAAAGGTTTTGATGAGTCGGGTGACGTGGCGGTGGGACTGGTGGCAGAGCGCGATACCAATATCGTAATCAGTAAACAGGAGTGGTAAGTCTTAAAAGGAAAAATGAAAAAGATGCAAAGTGTGATTTGCGAAAAGGCGAAGTATGGTAGCGGGAAGTTTGAGGAGCAAGGGCAGAGGTCGAGTTCCAATGGTTTTCAAGCACTTTTTGATAAAATGGGTAAGGCAACCATGATGAATAAAAACAAAGGAATAAGGCGGGTTGAATGGTTTAAGTGTTTTTATGAATAAAAAGGTGGGTGCGGAAGTGAGAATAAGTGGGAAAAAGCATAAATGGAGGGTGTAAAAATAGTGCGTATATTGTGAAGACAGAGATGGCGAATGAAGCGGGGAGGAACCACGGAGCTACTCTGGGGGTTTTAACAATAATTACCGCAATCAACCTGCTAACTTATGTGCAAAGAAACACACAAGTGCATAAAAATACAGTGCAAAGGAAGGTTGAAAAATGGTAATGCAACTCTACTTTTAATCTCACAAGCAGTGAAGATAAATTAGTTTTTGGGTCTGTGGGAAGGTTCGCCCTCCTCGAGCTCTATTGACAGAGATGAGAAGGGGGCCTTGATCCACAAATTTTTTGGTTTTTCTCCTCTATTCTATTACTCATGACCAAATGAAACCTACAGCAGCACATTGAAATCAAAACTAAACAACAATGAAACATAAACGAAATTATCAGAAGCAGAACTAATGAAATGAAAGAAATCAGAGAACAAATACAACAAAGGCACATGGATTGGGCCCTAACGCACAACCCTAGATCTCTGAAACTTAAATCAGTAAAATGAAATCAGTGTCCTCATTTCATAAAAGAATAGCCTCATACATCTCTGAAAGTTTGATCCCTGAGTAAAATAATAAAAATCTTAATAGCTCGCAACAAATTTATGACCCTTCCTAGCTCTAGCTTTTCTCTATTTATTCTACAGGGTAGCTACCAACAGCTCCCTAGAAAATAGTGATTGAGTCCACTTGACTCCGAGTAAACAAAGATTCAGTGCACTCCTCTTTGAGTTGCTTGGCTTGTAGGTTTTAACCTTGGACAAAAATTATCTACAAACGAATCTTAAAACATAAAATAAACAATAGCGAGAATATAAACATAAAACAGATATACACAAATATTTTCCCCTAGATCCCAAATCGGGACTACTAGCTTGAATTTTCATTATATTCCTTTTAGTGTTACAACACATATAGATACATGTCGAAGCATACATAAACCCCAATCCATTAACCCTGGATTAGAACATAACCGTAGTTCCCTTGACCGGACCTACAAAATACTAGGGGCCAAAAAACATCGTTCCCCAAAACCATGTGCAAACCCATGCACAAAACCATGGGTGGGTCCGCACACCAAAAAAAATTTCCCGGGGTGCTGCCCCGAACCCCGATAGGGGGGGATTTCGCCCCCCCTGCTACGCCTGGCGCAACGTACAGCACGTGTGTCTAGTCGTGGAAAGAATATAACACATACCCAACATTCTCCCACTTGTTGTTGTATTTCCGCATGGGGCCACAAGAGAGCTTAGTCATTATCCCAGCTCTGCAACACCCATTGTTTCTCTACACCAAGAGATCTTCTGAGTGCTCACAGATTTCGTCAACGCATCTGCAGCATTCTTCAAATTGTCCACCTTTACCAGCAACACCCTTTTATCCTCAACCATATCTCTCACAAAGTGATATTGAACATCAATGTGTTTTGTCTTTGAATGATAAGCAGGGTTCTTAGCCAAGAACACACTCTCAATACCCAGCAGATATCTCCTCCAGAATACGACCAAACTTACAAACATTTGAACACAATCTCTGCAACCAAACTGCTTCCTTGCTTGCATGAGTGGCTGCCATGTATTCTACCTTTGTAGTTGAAAGAGCCACTATAGACTGCCTTTTACTCATCCAACTGACTGCACCTCCAAATAGGCTAAACACATACCCACTTGTAGATCTTCTTTGGTCCGGTCTCCAGCCCATTCTGCATCAACAAAAACACGAATGTCCAACACTCTTTCCAATCCTAGTCTTCCTTGGTAGCACAAGCCATAATCACTAGTGCCACGCAAATATCTGAAAACCCGCTTCACTGATGTCCAATGCTCCTTCCCCGGGTTTGAAAAAAACCTGCTCAATACTCCCACTACATGTGCAATGTCTGGTATAGTATAGACCATTCCATACATCAAGCTACCCACTGCACTTGCATGTGGGACACGGGACATATCCTCCTCTTCTTCTTGTGTCTTGGGACATTATTTAGCAGATAGTTTTACACCTACAGGAACCGGAAAATTCACCGGCTTACTATCGTGCATATTGAACCTCTAAAATATAGTCTCGACATACTTCCTCTAGTTTAACCAGAGCTTCCTCTTTGTCTGATCTCTCTTAATTTTCATGCCCAAAATATAGTTTGCAGCACCAAGATCCTTCATGTCGAATTTGGAGAATAGTTGGGTCTTCAAATCTTGGATAATTTCTTTGTCATTTCTAATCAACAACATATCGTCCACATACAAGACCAAATAAATAACATGGTCACCAATTACTTTAAAATAAACACAGTGATCCTCATTGCTTCTAGTGAAGCCAAGTCCCCATATATAGGTATAAAATTTCTGATATCACATCCTTGGTGACTATTTTAACCCATACAGAGACTTCTTTAACCTGCATACCAGTTATTTCTTCCCCTTCACCATAAAGCCTTTAGGTTGTTTCATGTAGATCTCCTCTTCCAGATCCCCGTGAAGAAATGTTATCTTCACATCCATCTTTCTATTTCTCCACCTCGCCTTCTACATTCATCTTCTTCTTAAACACCCACTTTCTCCCGATGGGCTTCCTTCCAGTCGGCAACTCCACCAGATCCCATGCCTCATTTTTATGCAAGGATGCCATTTCATCAACCATGGCCTCCTTCCAAAATTTTCCATCCTCTGAATCTACTGCCTCCCTGATGGTTCTGGGATCATCATCAGTTATAGTTAAAGCAAAATTTGAACAGAAAGTAGATGGACTATACCTTTCTAGTTGTCTTCTTTCCCGAACTGATCTTCTCACAACTGGATTTTGTGGCTCTTCCTCTTCTAAGTCTTCTTCTGTTGTAGAGTCTAATTCATCCTCCTTTAGCTCAAACTCTATCTTCTCAGGTTCCTTTGGTAGGAATTCATGTTTAACAACATCTTTCACCTCTCTAAACACCACATCTTGGTTATACACAGCCTTCCTTCTTTCTGGGTTCCAAAGCTTGTAACCCTTTAAACCATCCTTATACCCAATAAAGATTAACCTTTCAGATTTATTATCCAACTTGTTCCTTTTCTCCTTTGGAACATGTACATATGCATCACATCCAAATACCCTCAGATGTGAAAGAGATGGTT
This sequence comes from Pinus albicaulis, assembly GCA_034641835.2. NCBI lineage: Eukaryota > Viridiplantae > Streptophyta > Pinopsida > Pinales > Pinaceae > Pinus > Pinus albicaulis. The sequence goes on along the minus strand of CM076572.1, from coordinate 266,732,648 downwards.
TCTTACCAATCCATACCTCCTGTGGAATCTTATCCTCCAATGCTGATGAAGGTGATTTGTTAACCAAGTAACATGCAGTCTCCACTGCCTCTGCCCAGAATTCTTGTACTAACCCGGTACCACTGAGCATGCTTCTTGCCTTTTCCATCAGTGTTCTGTTCATTCTTTCTGCAAATCCGTTTTTCTGAGGTGTGTATGGTGTAGTCTTGATCCAGATTTATGCAGGAACGCAACAGAATAAACATATAACCATAAATACATAGATGCAGTGGAAATAACACTTCATTTCATTAATATCAAAGAACTGAAATTTGCTTACAGACAAAATGGAAATGTAACCAGGCTAAAGATCTGCAGCCATTCCCCGAGAAGAGATGTGGCGGCCACAGCTCGAATCAAAGTTAAAATGAGGCTTGAGGCAAATTATTTATTATTTAGAACAATGGGAAATCCTAAACATCCAAACCCTAACCCTAGGAGATGAAGCTTGGGAACTATGGGCCCCGTTTGGGTAAATCGCGTGTTTCAACTTCCGTGGGCGACTTTGGCATACGATCTCTGTTTGACGCGTACCATACCTCGTTAGAAAGATCTATCCGAGGACTACAAATTTGAAATGAGCTCTTTGTTTTCCCAAAAAAACGTCGTTTAGGGCCTCAAAACGGCTCCGGAAGTTTAGGACCCGAAAAACTGCTAAAAATAGTAAATTGTGCCGAAACTGAAAAACTGAAATAGACAATGGTGGAGCCCCAAGTGGAATAGGTGGGTGACCACCAATATCCACCTGGATCATTCCTCCCCCCTTAGGAAGCAATGGTCCCCATTGCGTTAAGTTCCTCCATGAGATGAGGAAATTTCTGCTGAACTTGGTCCCTAGTGAACTACTTTCCTTGGAGCAGGAGTTGGCCAGCTTTGAAAACCCGATATAGTTGGATCTTCTGTTGGTGAGTGTTCTTGATTTGCATGTCCATGATACAATCTGTGGTGGCCTGTTCCATGCAGTCTGGATTTAACTCTATTGGTGTGAGTTTTTCTACAATGTCCGAGGTGTCCAGTAGAGGTGGGAAGTAAGGACGAAGGCGATCCACATTGAAGACTGGGTGCAGACCAAGGAATGGTGGAATACTGAGCTCGAAGGCATTGTTCCCTACAACCTTGGTGATGGTGTACTACCGTACTCCGAGCGGTGAAGCTGGGTGGGGTCCAAAGGAGGCGTCCTTTCCAAATGTAGTTGCGACGCTCATTTACCACTAGGGAAGTTTTGTGGCAATCTTACTGATCATGGCGCTGCTTGTACTTCGCATTGGCTCTGTCCAATATATCATGAACCCGTTGGCGGATGTGTTGAATGCGCTCGATGAAGCTACTTGCTTTGTCAACTTCAGACTGGACGTGCGCTGAATCGGCCTGAGCAGCTGCAAATGGCATGGCTACGTCAATGGGACATAGTGGCTGGAATCCCAAGCCCACCTGAAAGGGGCTATGGCTGATTGAACTGTGGAGAGCCCGATTATAACTATGTTGTACATAGGGGAGGCTCTCGTCCCATGTGCGTGGATGCTTTGAATTTTACATGCACAAAATGTGTACAATAATTCTGTTGACGACCTTTGTCTGGCCATCTGTTCGGGGATGGAAAGCTGTGGACTTGGTGAGCTTGGTATCCAACATTGACCAGAGGCTGGACCAAAATGTGCTGAGGAACCTGCTATCCCGATTTGATATGATAGACTGTGGGATCCCAAAGTGCACCCACACTCGTTCAAAGAAGAGTTTAGCAGTGGCTTCTGCTGTGATATTCTTCTTGCAGGCCGCCATAATCGCCATCTTCGAGAATCTGTCGACGACCACAAAAACACAGTCATTTCCCTGCTTAGTAGAAGGCAGGCCCGACATGTAATCCATGGAGATGGATTCCCAAGGTCGACTAGGGGTAGGTAGAGGAGTATATAGGCCTTGCTTCTTGATGGTCGGTTTGGCAATGGCACAAGCAGTGCAGGATCTTATGTGCTTCTCGACATCCTTTCGAAGGTTCGGCCAATAGAAATACTTCTGCAGGATTGCTACTGTTTTCTCGACCCCGAAATGCCCAACGACTCGACTGTAGTGTGCTTCCCATATCATCTTGGCACGCTCGCTTGAAGGAACACAAAGGTGTCCCATGTGACATAAAAGTGCATCTTGGAGGTGAAAATTTGGAACTTGCGTACCCCCAAGAGTGCCTTGTAAGTTTGGCCGAATTCTGGGTCACTCTCATAGAGAAGCGGCCAATCAGAAGTCTCGTGCCCACAAGAGTTGAGCACAATGGTGAGCGCCACGATCGGTGGTCGGCTGAGGTAGTCTGCAACATGATTGGTGCTACCCTTCTTATACTTGATGTTCAAATGAAACTGTTGCAGATATGTAGACCACTTCTGATGGCGATCATTTTGCAACTTCCCTTGTGTCTGTATGAACTGCAGGGGCCTGTGGTCTGTATGGATGATTGTTTCCTTCCCCAAAATGTAATGCTTCCATTGTCGACAAGCTTGCACAATGGAGTACATTTCTTTGTCATATGTGGGGTACTTGCGAACTGTGTCAGACAATGTCTCACCGTGAAATGCCACTGGATGTCCCTGTTGAGTAAGAACTGCCCCAATAGCATAGTCAGAGGCATCTGTCTCGATCTCAAATGGCTGTTGCAAGTCTGGTAAAGTGAGCACTGGGGCAGAACAGAGGCGGTTTTTCAGTTCTGTGAACGCCTTCTGTTGAGGTTCCGACCAAAAAAATTTTGCTCTCGCTCCTCCCTTGGTGACTTAACTCAAGGGCCAAGTGATATGAGAGAATCCCAACACGAACCTCCAATAGAAATTAGCAAGACCCAGAAAGCTGCGAAGCTCTGTTATAGTGGTTGGGGCTGGCCAATCCCGAATGACTTGGATCTTGGCTGGATCCACATGTACCCCCCTTTCATCAATAATGTATCCCAGATATTGAACCTGGGTCATGCCAAAAGTGCACTTCTCCAAATTGGCACACAACTTGTGTTGCCGCAGTGTTTGGAGGACTTGTCGTATGTGGTGAAGGTGCTCTTCCCAAGTCTGGCTGAAGATCAGAATGTCATCCAAGTACACCACTACAAATGAGTTGGTGAATGGCCGCAAGATGTCATCCATAATCCTCATGAAGGTGGCGGGAGCATTCGTCAACCCGAAAGGCATGACCAGCCATTCGAAAAGGCCTTCCTTGGCTTTGAAGGCAGTCTTCCACACATTGGAGGGTTCAATTGGTACCTGGTGATACCCAGACTTCAGGTCGATCTTGCTGAAATATTTTGCACCTTTGAGTTGGTCCAGAAGGTCATCAATCCGTGAGATTGGGTACCTATTCTGGACAGTGATCTTGTTCAGCGCCCGATAGTCAATACAGAGTCTCCATGTCCCATCCTTCTTCTGTACCAACACGATCGGGCTCCCACAGGGTGATGAACTTGGTCTGATGTGACCTTTCTGCAACAGCTCCTGAATTTGCCTCTTGATTTCATCATTCTCCAGAACAGAGCGCCGATAGATCGGTCCATTGGGTAGCGGTGCACCTGGGGTCAGATCAATCGGGTGCTTGACCTGACAGTGCAGAGGAACCCCCGTGGGTGAGGTGAAGATGTCCCCGTACTCCTCCACAACCCTTGATTCAATATTGCTGTTTTCAGGGGTGAGGAGCCCGTCCTGGAGGTCGTGGCCACACCCTTCTTCCCCTGGGGCGGATCATCGTAAAATGAATTTCGGTTTGGGAAATGAGCTACCGCATTGTTTTGCGCAACTAAAGAGATAGCTACAGAGGTGGTACCGGTATCCTGACAACTTATTTCCCAAAGTAATAATAACAGCACGAGGTCGAGACTCATACACAGCATGACGCTTCCACAAGTATGGTTGTCCTAATAATACATCAGAAACATCAATAGGAGCAACATCACATAATACCTCATCCGTGAAGGGCTCGATGCTATAGGGAAGGCGACACTGCTGGCTGACGCGGAGATCTCGTCCTTGGTGAAGCCACCCGATGGTGTATGGATGTGGGTGAGCTGTGGTCGGCAAGCCCAACCGCTTCACGGCGTCTGCTGAAATGAGGTTCTTTTGGCTCCCATTGTCGACAATGAACTGTACCGGGGAGCCCTTTACCCACATCTGGGAGTGGAAGAGACGTTCTTCCTCCTCTGGATCTTCCGGTTCCTCCTTTTGGATCTTTGTAGTGGCAACAGTGGCGTTGGGCTCCGCATCAATAATCTGTTTCCCTTTTTCATTCGCCTTTTCAGTTTCTGATTCGGAGTCAAAGCATGCATCTGACTCAGAAGCCCTCATCTCGGCCACTAGCGACTGCTTGGCCCGACACTCACTTGTGTTGTGAGTGGAGCTCTTATGGAACTCACACCACTTTCCCGTGTCCTTCTTTGGCTTTGCGGTGTTGTTCTTTTCTTGTGGCTTTGATGAGTTGTCTTTAGCCGCCATGCCTTGGCTCTGTCCTTTTTTCTATGGTTTGGAAGCACCTTTCCCTTGCTTTTGATTTGCAGATCCAAAGTCTCGCTTCTTCTGCTTGAATTTCTGCTCAATTTTGGCAGCATACCGGTATGCTGTACCAAGCGAGGAGATGTTGAGGAACTCCATTTCCTCCTGAATGTATCTATGTAGACAGCTGTGATACTTTAGCACCAGATGTTTCTCTGAATCTTTGATACCCAACTTTGTGCGCAGGGTATGGAACAGATTCGTCAGCTCATGCACATCTTGATCCCTTTGTTGTCGCAACATGGTCCATTGTATGTACTTGTCCTCATAGCTCCCCACGGGATAGTACTGTTCCTTGACGGCGTCTCGGAAAGAATTCCAAGTTGGTACGGCTGAGAACAGAGAGGGTTCTGTCTGGTCCTTGTTCTCACAGTAGGTTTCCCACCAGTCCTTAACATGGGAGGTAGCTTTGAGGAGTGCAAAAATAATCTTCTCCCGGTCTGAAAAGTCATGAACCGATAAATATCCTTCTAACAGATTCAACCATCTATCTACGGCATCTGCGTCTATTTGACCCTCAAATATTGGAATGTCAAAATTTACTTGTACCTTAAAAGGAGTCGCGCCTCCAGAGTGGCTGCTGGATGCAGATGCGCCGCCGGTGGGTAGCCGTTGAAGGATCTAAGCAAAGTTATCCATCATCACGTTCCTTTGTCTTTCGAGGGCCTCCTCGAGCAATATTTTGATAGGATCTCCTGCTCCCTCATCTTTCTTTTCGTCCCCCATGGGCGTCCGTCGAGGTTTACGAGGCTGATCTTGCAAAGGTTCCACCAGATCAAGCCCTAGCTCCTTATACCCCGACCTCGTTGTGGACATGCAAAGAAGGATCGAGAAAAAGCAGACCGCTCTGATACCACTGATCCGGATTTATGCAGGAACGCAACAGAATAAACACATAACCATAAATAAAGCGATGCAGCAAATAATACTTCATTTCATTAATATCAAAGAACCGAAATTTGCTTATAGACAAAATGGAAATAAAACTAGCTAGGGCGCTGGTAGCTATCTCTGAGAAGAGATGTGGCGGCTACAGGCCTCTGAACTGAGTTACAATGAGGCTCGAGGGCCTATTTATTATTTATAAACAATGGGAAATCCTAAACAGCCAAAACCCTAACCCTAGGAGATGAAGCGCCAAAACTATGGGCCCCGTTTGGGTAAATTGGTGTTTCAACTTCCCAGGGGCGTAACTTTGGCATACGATCTCTGTTTGACGCGTACCATACCTCGTTAGAAATATCTATCCGAGGACTAAAAATTTGGAACGAGCAACATCGGTCCATGGACCCATATTTCTCTCCGTTTTCCCAAAAAATGTCGTTTAGGGCCTCAAAACGGATCCGGAAGTTTAGGACCCGAAAAACTGCTAAAAATAGTAAATTGTGCCGAAACTGAAAAACTGAAATAGAAAGTGGTGGAGCCCCAAATGGAATAGGCAGGTGACCACCAATATCCACCTCAATCAAGGCTTCTTCCGTGCTATACCACACTTCTTACAGAACTCTTCAAACTCCTTCTTACAGAACTCTCCACCATTCTCTGTCCTCAGCACCTTTATCTTCTTCTCTGTATGGTTTTCCACCAAAGCCTTAAATGCTTTAAAGTTGTCAAAGACTTTAGATTTCTTCCTCAAGAAATATATCCATGTATTCCTTGAGAATTCATCTATGAATGAAACATAGTACACAGACTTACGCAGTGATGGAACTGACACAGGTCCAAACACATCACTGTGCACAAGCTCTAATATCTTGTTCGCCCTCTTAGCTTCAGAAGGAAAACTCACCCGATTCTGCTTCCCATATACACAATGTTCACAAAAATCGAAATCCAGAGAGCTACTAGACATACCTTCTACCGTACCATTTCCATGCAGTATCAGAAGGCCCTTCTCTCCAATATGTCCAAGCCTTTGATGCCATAGCATGGTCTTTTCTCCAGAGACCACTAGGTTTTCCACTCCACTTTCAGGAACTGCAGAACTATTGCACCCATCAATAATAGTGTTGCCCTGAAGCTTGTACAAAGTTCCAATCCGAACTCCCCGCATTAATACCAGTGCTCCCCGAACCATCTTACAAGTATCTTTCTTGAACACTGTTTTTACACCTACATCATCCATCTTGCTTACAGAAATCATATTTTTGGCTAATGTAGGAATGTGCAGAACACCAGGAAGTGTTCTAATCCTTCCACCTTACAGCTTCAGCTTGAATTTTCCACATCCGACGATTCTGGCCTTTCTATCATCCCCTAAGAAAACATCACCGCCATCATATTTCTCATACTCGCAGAACCACTTCCTAAGGGGAGTGAAGTGAAAGGATGCACTTGAGTCAATAAACCATGACTCATGATCTACATTTGTATTTGAAGAAGAAGCCAAATACACATCCCCACCTTCATCCGAGGTGGTTTTTTCCTCTGCAGAAGGAGCATCATCAGATCCCTTTCCTTTCTTGGGAGCTTTAGATCTGCAGTCCTTTTTGTAGTGCTCTTCATTTCCGCATTTCCATCATACCTTTAGAAACTTTCCAGGAGATTTAGATCTCCCACTCAAAACCTTATTCTTGTTTCTTTTCTGGGACCTTCCTCGTACAGATAAGGCATCTCCATTCTGACTCTCCATATTTTTCTGTCTCATTTCCTTCGACAGCAAGGCTGAGACAATGTCATCAAAATTCAAGGTAGTTGTATTGCTACCTATTGCAATAACCAGACTGTCACACAAATTTAGTAGAGAACACAATAAATTGATGCACTTATCTTCATCTGAGATTTTAATATCAACAGATGATAGTTGGCTTACCACAGTATTGAAGGCGTACAGATGCTCTTTCACCGAGTCTCCATCCTTTATCCTCAGGTTATATAGCTTTTTCCGCAGGAACAATTTATTCACCAGAGACTTAGATTGGTACAAATTCCCAAGTTTTTCCCACAAATTCTTCATTGTAGCTTCCCAAGATACATTCAAAAATACTGAATCTGAGACACACAACCGTATTGTGCTCTTCGCCTTTCGATCCAACTTCTTCTAGTCTTCATCTGACATTGTCATTGCTTTAGTACCTGGATCTACCGTGATCCATTGATATTTATCCACCAGCAGTTCCTCCATCTTGAGCATCCACAACTCAAAACTCTGACCATTAGATTTCTCAATCTATATCTTTCCACTGCTCGCCATCTTCTTTCACTACAAGAATCGATCCCGCAGATCTCCCACTAAACAGGGTCTACCATAGGCTCGAGCAGAAAACCCCTCAGTAGCAAAGGCGCCCTCTTGAAGCCAAAATAGCTCCGATACCAAATGTAGGTTTTAACCCTGAACAGAAATTATTTGCAAACGAATCTTAAAACATAAAATAAACAATAGCGATAACATAAACATAAAATAGATATACACAGAGATTTTCCCCTGGACCCCAAATTGGGACTACCAACTTGATTTTTCATTATATTTCTTTTATTGTTACAAAACATATATATACATGCCGAAGCATACATAAACCCCAATCCATTAACCCTGGATTAGAACATAACCGTAGTTCCATTGACCGGATCTTCAAAATACCAGGCGCCGAAAACCATCATTCCCCAAAACCATGTGCAAACCCATGCACAAAACCATGGATGGGTCTGCCTATAAGTGAGTCCGCACACTAAAAAAAAAATCCCAGGGTGCTGCCCCAGACCCGACAGGGGGGGTGGCAGCCCCCCCCTGTGACCCCCCTACCGTGCCTGGTGCAATGTACAGTGCATAGGGCTAGTCATGGAAAGAATATAACACATACCCAACATGGCTGCCTTTGGAATTTGAATTGTTGGAGATAATACTTGGGATCCTTTGGCTACCCTTGACATTTGAATTGCTGGAGAGAATACTTGCGATCCTTTAGCTGCCTTTGGAAGTTAAGGAGGGTGGAAAATTCTCCTATAATTTCTCCTTGCTGTCTCCTCCAAGTCTTTATGATAAAATCCTTATAAAAATTCTTAATAATTCATGATTTTATACACTCAACCTCATGTTAGGCACTCAGAGTACGTTAGCTTTAATCACCACCAATACTAGCATCATAAAACCAAATAATAATAAAATGCAAGAAAAATTGATTTAAGAAGGCAAAAAGGTGACCATTAACCCCTCCAAATATGTCTAATGATGGAGCTCATCAAGTTCTACCTCTAGAAGAACTGATATTCAATCCTACTCCGGTGAGGAGCACGGTGGGAGATGAGGACGTAATTCCCTCTCTCATGGTTAGGAGGATGCCATCAGCTTTAATTATTTGAGATAATTATTATAAACCCAAGATAGGATGGAAGGAAAGGTTCTTATTATGCATTGTATAAGTATGTTAATCAATGTAATTAGTATTTGTGTACTGTGAAAGTTGAATTAAAGTAAAATAGTAGTTATTCTTTTCTACGGGATTGTTGGATAGTCTATTTATGTCAGAGTTAAATGCTTAGTTCCGGGTGGTTGTATAATTTTCTAGTATATTCATGAATTTTATTAAGTCAAGAAAAGAGAACACATATATATGCATAAAGAAAACCTCAAGATGAACAATAATTAACTCCTTGAACAGTAGTGGAAAAATAGTTTGGATTTTATAGAAAACAGATGAATGGTTGGGACAGTTAGTCCATCCAGGGAGGAAACCCCAAACAGGACAGTCTGTCTTGCAAAGAATTAGGAAAAATCATGCACAGACTAAGGGTTGAGAAATAAAACCCTTTTTCAGAGAAAACGTATAAATAACCTGGACATTTTCATTACACCCAAAGCAGGACCGAGCACGAGGCTCTGCCAGTACTTCACCATATCCACGGATCTAGTAAATATATTTTGTGAATATAAAGAAATATAAAAGTACCCAGAAATTTGATAATGGTGTGAAGAACTAAAAACCAAGAATAAGAATTATATACAGCCCACGATGGAGTAACAAAGACCGATAACCATAGCAGAATTGATAAAAAATATGACTATGATAAAAGTGTATATTTAAATACACTCATAGACCAGTCAATACAATGAACCAGAAACTAGAAAGCAGCCGGAGTGTAATCCTTAAACCCTTATCATTATGCATTGCAATAAGGCCCTCAAAGGGCTATAAACCTTCACAGTAAATAAGAGCTTAATGGATCGCATGAGAAAACTGATAGAACAATATTTAGCTAATCAACATAGAGATAATTCCTAATTAGGGCTAGGGTCTGAGACATCTTGAAGGGTATACCCCAAAGGTTCTCGTAGTACCTGGAAAACAAACGAAGGGTTACAACCGAGGCAGAAAATATGTTAACCGGAGATGCTGGCAAGATTTGGGGTTCGTATTTACCTTCATCACAGAAATAAAATAGAAAATAGTGAGACTCGAATGAGAAATCCCCAACCAGTTTCAAAATAAAGGAGAAAATAATTTTACGGTATAAAATTGAATAAAATAATACTTACAGTAGCATAAGGGTTCGATTTTGGAGGCCTGAAAAGAAATGATAACAAACTATGAGGTCGGAATACAACTCTAAAACATGAACTAAATTAAAATAGATAAGTGGGGAAACCTTTACCTATTCTAGCTGCGTCGGTGACGGGCATATTTTGTCTTGTTGAAGACAAGCCCAGAGTTTTGTCGAAGGTGCCATGAAGACCGAATATGGCAGCTAGTGCACACAACCTCTGTCGAGAATCATAGGTAAGAATGAGAAGGAGCTTTGTTAAAACCTCTATAAAAATTGTGTGAGAAAAGTTATGTGTCCGCACAATAACCCAGAAAGCGATAAACACGGCACCGGAAGAGACCACGGTTAAAGAGATAAGCATTACCTCCATGATCAGACTGGGAGCGAAATGCAATAGAAAAAAATGAAAACAGGAGTTGCAGAGCTCGACGGTCTCGCAACGACGACGAATGGAGATAATGGCTAGGGTTTGGGGGGTAGGGTATTACCCTAACCTTCCCAGCCTTCATCATAGTCGTTGATTCAATGAAATCACCAAGGGCATAGATCAACGCAGATTTCAAACACTTGAAAGTTAACAATGTTCGATGCCACAGAGAATCGATCCAAAATATTAATAATCTGCAAACCATAATTGCAATGGTACTGCTTATACCTATGTGCCACAGACTATGTGCTATGAACCAAATGACATTTAATTATTCCAGCTATCAAAACATATCAGTTCCACTCCATAATTAAAGTTAGAATTTAAGGTTAGGATATTCCATGCTCTATGCTTTATGGCTAATTTTCCAATTTAATATATATCCTGAGCAATCTAAAATTAAAGGTCATATTATTAAATTATGATAAATATGGTAACGCAATGGGTAAAGATTGTTAAGTCAAATCTTAGCATCATACATTTGTAATTTTAAATGATATATGTATATATTTATATATAAGTACACCTGAATTGGAATATTGGTAAAAGTAAAAAAAAAAAAAAAATCATTATTATAAGTTAAAATGTTTACATGGTAAGACATTACACATGCACTAGCCTGCCAGTATTTTAAATTTTTCATAATTAAGAGAGAAAGCGTTCAAAGAAAGATCTACACATAAATGTTTAGTTTCACAGCACATGTTTAGTTTCACAACATTTTCTACTTAAATGAAACACAATTATAGAAATATGGCAAATATTTGGTAAAATCTTAAAATTTAAATTTATTTGGCAAAATCATTAAATTTCAAAAGATAATTATAAATGACATTTGCAACTCAAATTTTAATTCGTTGGAACTCTAATAGAATTTTTTTCCTTGAAGTGTGAGTATTTGGAATACAACCATCCAATACTCCACCACAACAAGAACTAATGAAACCTACTAAATGCTACGAAAGACAAATTGCACTGTGAACATTTCAAGTAATACCAAATAGTTGGGAAACCAGCTCCAAAAATAGAAGAAAAGAGATATCAATGCCTTATAAATAAGCCACTTCGAGGGGGAAACCTCCAATACATTACATGAATGAACAATTCTTGGATGATACAAATTACAAAACCTCTTTTCTATATATAGGAGTCCATGGGGCCACAATGTAATCCTAGCCAACCTAAGAACAATAATTTAAGGGCACAATAATAACAATATGGGGGTTACAAGGGTACAAAAATAACAATAAGGGGGTTACAATAACAAAAATAAGGGACTATAATAGTAATATAGGGACCTAACATGCCCCTCTCCTTAAAAAAAGTGTTGTCCTCAACTCTTGAGTAGCTCTGGGTGCTTTTGTATAAAATTCTCATCCTCCCATGTAGAATCTTCAGTGGGTAAGTTCTTCCACTTGATGAGATACTCTGAAATTGATCGATTCCGTATTTGTCGAGTTCTTGTTTCCGTGACCGCTTCCGGTTCCAATATGATTTTTCCTTCCTCATCAAGTTCTGGCAATATTGTTTGAACTGGAAGATTTTTACCTATAACCTTCTTTAAGCACGAAACATGGAAAACTGGATGTACTCGCGAAGAAGCAGGAAGCTCCAATTTGTATGCCATAGTACCAATCTTTTGCAACACCTTGTAAGGACCATAGTACCTTGGCGATAATTTATTATCCTTCTTAGCTTGCTTAAGGGAAATTTGTTTGTATGGTTGTAGACGTAAAAATACCCAATCTCCTACATCAAAACTTCTCTTGCTGCGATGTTGATCTGCCTGTTGTTTCATTCGATTTTGTGCCAAATTCATGTTATCCTTTAAGAGTTGGAGAACTTCTTGCTGATGCTCGATGTGATCTTCCACTGCTTGAACCTTCGAATTTTCCCTTAAAGATGATGTGATCGATGGTGGATGATATCCATAAAGTGCCATAAATGGGGTCATTTTTGCTGCAGTATGGAAGGAAGTGTTATACCAACATTCAGCGAGAGGTAACCACTTGACCCATTGTGTTTGTTTATCAGATACAAAACAACGAAGATATCCTTCCAAACATTTATTTACTATCTCAATTTGACCATCGGATTGAGGATGATAAGATGAGCTATGAGCTAATTGAGTACCCAAACAAGAAAATAACTCCGTCCAAAAATTTCCAGTAAAAATGGGATCTCTGTCGCTCACAATAACCCTTGGGTTCCCATGTAGCTTTTGAATTGTGTCCATAAATGTAGTAGCAACTGTACTTGCTTTAAATGGATGAGATAATGCACAAAAGCGTGCATACTTGGTAAGTCTATCAACTACCACCATGATGACACTCTTTCCTTCGGACTTAGGTAAACCTGTGATAAAATCCATTGAAATCTCCTCCCAGCGTTGACTTGGAATGGATAAAGGTTGTAGAAGTCCCAGGGTCTTAATTGTTTCCACTTTATTCTGCTGGCAAACCAAACATTCCGCCACAAACTTTTGAATATCAGATTTAAGGCCATCCCAAAAAATTATTTCTTCACCCTGTGGTAAGTTTTTAAAAATCCTGAGTGTCCTCCTAAAGGAGAAGTGTGCAATTCCAAAAGAATATTTTGTTTTAGTTGGGAATTCTTACAAAGATATAAGCGATATTTGTACCATCGGGAATCATTTTTCCAACTAAATGTATCATATTTACAAGGATCTTGCTACAACTTTTGAATGAGTGTCCACACTTCTTCATCCTCCTTCCATTCATCTCTTGCTTCGGTTATCCAATCTGTTTGGATAATAGAAATGGCACAAAGCAATGCTTCCACCTCTTCATTCTTTCTTGAGAATGCATCTACAACAAAATTTAGCTTCCTTTTTTTGTAGATTATTTCAAAGTCATAACCCAACATCTTTGTGACCCATTTTTGTTGCTCTTCTGAAGATAGTCTTTGTTCCAAAAAGTGTTAAAGACTATCATGATCAGTGTTTACCTTGAAGTGTCTTCCCAGTAGGTAAGTTCGCCATTTCTTTAGTGCATGCAGTATTGCTAACATTTCCTTCTCATAAATAGGTTTCTGTAAATACTTTCCTTTGATTGGATGAATTTCAAAAGCAATGGGTCTTCCTTATTGCATTAAAGCAGCACCAATTCCATTTCCTGAGGCATCACATTCCACAATAAAGGTTTTTGTAAATTCTAGCGTAGCTAAGACCGGTGCTAGGCACATTGTCTCTTTAAGATGTTCAAAGGCCTTAGTTGCTTCAAGAGTCCATGAAAATGCATCTTTCTTCAATAATTTTGTTAGAGGTGCTGCTATTCTCCCATAATTCTTAACAAAATTGCGATAATAACCTGTTAACCCAAGAAATCCTCGCAACTGCTTAATGGTTGTGGGAACTTTTCATTCCTTAATGGCTTTAATTTTGTTAGGGTCTACCTTAACACCCTCGTGAGATACAATACAACCCAGATATTCCACCTCTTAAACTCCAAAGAAACATTTGGATGTTTTTGCATATAATTGTTTCTCCTGCAATAGTTTGAGCACCCTGTCAACATGTTGAACATGATCCTTCCAAGACCTGTTGTAGATTAGTATATCATCAAAGAATACTAGCAAAAAAATTTTAAGGAAGGGTTTGAAAATGGGATTCATCAACTCTTGAAAAGCAGAAGGTGCATTGGTAAGGCCAAAAGGCATGACCAAAAATTCATAATGACCCTCATGAGTTTGAAATGTTGTTTTCGGAATATCTTCAGTCTTCATTCTAATTTGATGATATCCTGAATGAAGATCCAACTTGGTAAAATAAATTGCTCCATCTAATTCATCCAATAATTCATCAATCACAGGAATGGAAAATTTATCTTTAATGGTGAGCTTATTGAGCTCCCTATAATCCGGACACATGCGCCATGATCCATCCTTCTTGTGTACCAATACTACAAGAGTAGAGAAAGAACTTTGATTGGGTTGAATTATATCCGCCTCTAACATTTCTGCAATCATACGTTCAATTTCGCTCTTTTGGACATAAGGATATCTATAAGGCCTGATTTTTGTAGGAACACTTCCTAAAATCAAATGAATAGCATGATCATGATCACGAATAGGTGGGAGCCCTTTGGGAGTTTCAAACACCTTGGAATGATTGTCCAAGACTTTTTGGAGATCTGTAGAAATAGATGATTTTTTTGCTGGAACTTCTAATGAGCATAATTGTGCAATTACACCTCGTTGTTCTTTCTTTAGAAGATTTGTCATGACATTAGAGCTTATTATCTTTCCCGGCTTCCCTACAATACCCCGTAATTCGACTTCCTTTCCTTCTGAAAAAAATTTCAAGAAAATTTCTTGAAAATTAAAAGCTATCGTCCCCAAAGATTGTAACCATTGTACTCCTAGTACAACATCAGCACCTCCCATAGGAATGGAAAACATTGGACTAGTCAATACATATTCCCCCATGGTTAGCTTGATATTATGGCATTTTCCAGAGCAATTTATAGTTCCTCCATTTGCAACCATCACTTGACATTCTGGTGTTGGGTATAGGAAACAATTTAATTCCTTGGCTACCTTACAATGAATAAAATTATGGGTGCTACCTGAATCAATCAACACTATTACCTTTTTTTCTTGATATGTCCTTCTATCTTGAGAGTTTGAGGAGTGTTAATTCCTTCCAATGCATTACACGATATTTTCAGACTCATTTATTCCCCTTCTAGGGCTAGTTCCTGGTGTATATCCTCTTCTTGTTCGTTTTCTTCTTCCTTTCACAATCTATGTAAAATAATTTCTTCTCAGAACACTTATGACATTTAGTGTATTTTCTATCACAACTGTAGCAAAGCCCTTTTGCTCTTTTTTCTTCCAATTTTTGTGGTGTCAACCTTGTAGGTTGTGGAAATCTAGGAGTAGAAACACTTCCATATTTATAGAAGTGAGTGGTAGGCTTCCTTGTCGCCATAATTTTTCATTCAATTTTTCTTGTCAACCTGAATGCCTTCTCCAATGAATCAGGTTCCAAAATGCGAACTTCATGTTGGATGTTATCCTTTAAAGTACCTATGAAGAGATCAATTCTGTGTTCCTCTGAAATATCAATTACCCTTATATTCAATTTTTGGAAGTCCTCAATGTGCTCCGCCACTAAACCCTTTTGTTTGAGATTTATCAATTGGCTAAAGAAGGTGTTGCTTTTTGTATCCTCATAATGTGCTATCATTTCCTCCATAAAAATTGACCAAGTTACAATTTTTTTACGGGAGCAAAGCCATCGATACCATACAAATGTATTTTGTTCTAAATGTAAAGTTGCAATGCGTACCTTTTGTGTGTTTTTCACATTATTGAGATCAAAATATTGCTCCATCTGTAGTATCCATGTTACAGGATCCTTGCCATCAAATTTCCTCATATCCATCTTTCGAATATGGTGGTTCTTTAATCCAACATTAGAGTTTATGAAATCACGATTAACATTTATTTTTTTCTCATCATGATTTTCATCTACTATCTTTTCGCCATTAGGAATCATTTCTTGTATCAACTTTGACAAACCTTCCTTCAAACCTTCCATGTCTTCTTTCAAACCTGTCATTTTTTCTTCCATACCATCCATTTTATCTTTCATACCATTCTTCAAACCATCCATCATAGCTTCCATACCTTTCTTCAAACCATCCATATTAGCTTCCATTATTTTCTTCAAAACATCTATTTCATTTTTTGTTGCTCTTTGCGACAGTGAATTTTGGTACACTTGCGCTTGTAATTTTGATAGATCGTGTTGCAACTCTTCATCTTCATGAGTCATAGTAGAGTACTCTGAGGGCTTAATGGGTGTTGAGTTCTTTTTAGGAGGCATTTTAGAACCCAATACTGATATCTATGCTCAATAGGCCTTTGTAATCACTTAAAACTGATTTTCCAAACAAGACTTATGCAATTTGAAAAAAAATACACACCTTTTTCTTGATTTTGAGGAGCTCGATATTGAAACTGAATTATCTTTGTGATTTAACATCTTCAATATCTAAAATTCAGCCCTTATGCAGCCCCTAAATCTTCTTTCAATTTCCACAGGTCTGACTTGATTTGGATTCTTCAAGGCAAAGTTATTTCCAATCTCCCACAATGACCTAATTATGGACTAGTTTAGTAGAGCAAACTTGTACAGATTGCCACGGGTCATTGTTTTCTCCTTTGGCTCTGAAATTTACAGACAGGTAATTACAGTCTGTGTACTTCCAGTCACTTTTTACAAAATTCCAATCCGATGCTCAGAGAGAGAGTTATTAATATTTTTCCATGATCACCTCTTTGAGATGAAATTTAGGAGCCTGAAAAAGACCTAACTTCAACAGATCATATCTCCAAAACTAATGCAAACCAAGCTCTAAATTTTGCGACGATGTTCCTCAAGATTTCAGTTTCACGCTCTAAAAATTTCCGCTTTTGAACCTTCGTGGAAAAAAATTTATAGCGAAAATTCCGCGATGACCTTTTTAAGTGAAATTCAGGAGCCTGCAAAAAGACCTAACTTCCACAGATCATATCTCTGAAAATATTGTGAACCAAGCTTTGAAATTTTGCGACAATATTCCTAAGGATTTCAGCTTCGCACTCTAAATATTTCAGCTTCTGAACCTTCGTAGAAAAAAAAATTATATCGAAAATTCCACGATGACCTGTTTGGAGTAGAAAAACCCTAGAATCCAAACCTTTGATACCAAATGTTGGGAAACCAACTCCAAAAATAGAAGAAAAGAGATATCAACGCCTTATAAATAAGCCACTTCGAGGGGGAAACCTCCAATACATTACATGATTGAAAAATTCTTGGATGATACAAATTACAAAACCTCCTTTCTATATATAGGAGTCCATGGGGCCACAATGTAATCCTAGCCAACCTAACAATAATAATCTAAGGGCACAATAATAACAATATGGGGGTTACAGGGGTACAATAATAGCAATAAGGGGGTTACAATAACAACAATAAGGGACTATAATAGTAATATAGGGACCTAACACAAACTTCTCAAACACTCAGGGGTCATTCAAGATGCATTTATAGGATATCTAAATAAAACCTAAAAATTTCAAGAATCATGTTGTCCTATGCCAAATTAAACACTGGACCTTATATAAAGCAAGTAAAAAATTGCGCAAGTCTTATAGACTT
The DNA here is from genome assembly GCA_034641835.2 of Pinus albicaulis. Lineage (NCBI taxonomy): Eukaryota > Viridiplantae > Streptophyta > Pinopsida > Pinales > Pinaceae > Pinus > Pinus albicaulis. The sequence continues at coordinate 266,715,016 of CM076572.1, read as the reverse complement.
CAAAATATTTCTTAAAATGGCCTCGATAACAAAATATTTTGAAAAAATATTAAATTCTACCCAAAAAAAAACCAAAACACCACAGACCAGATTAAAAACATTGGATCTTTAAGAATTTAAAGGAAATCTCAAACAAAAGTAGATTACTGACCATTTAAGAGAAAATAAAAGGTCGGTTCCCAAAAATTAAAGCCAGTGAGAATTTTTATCTTACACCACCTTGTTTCTCTGATATACTCAGGAAGAAAATTTAAAAGTGTAGGCAGATATAGAAAAATCCCAATTCCCACAGATCTCGTAGGGCTAGATGTAATCCCTGGACCCAAGAAATACAAAAGATATCTTGGAAATAATGCAAAGGCTTCTGTGGAAAATAAATCGATCTCACGCAAAGAAAGCTCCAATTTGATTATTCGAATAATAATGCACAAGTATTATTTTGATTCAATTTATATAACTGCACTACAGTTAGGTTTTTTAGATTTCAAGAAAATAGAAGCCTGTTGTTGTTCAACTCTGTTATGGAGAAAACCCTCTGTGAAAGAATTTTCAAAGAAAGAAAAAATCTCGACTATAGGCCAAAGCAACAAGAAAAACAAGAAAACCTTAAATCTGCATTGAGGAGAACAAAATGAGGGAAAGCTCGGCAAATTACCTGCAATATGTTCATGGGTAAAGATCAACGAGCTGAACGGTTGCACAAATCAAGATTTAGTTGATATTTAAAGCACTAGAACCTAAAGTTGGAAGAATTTTCAATCATCTCACATTAGATCTGACAGAGTGCAGCATGACAACTTGGAGAGTTTTTCGAGAGGGAATGCCTTATGACTTAACAAGTTGAAGGTATATTTAACGATTATATATTTTCTAAGAGTAAAAAAACCAAAAACCCTTTCTGCGTGCTCTTTGCACGTTTTGGTGCAAATGCTAGTTTTTAGTTATATGTTACTTGACTGAGTCAAAAAGTTTTATGGATTATTATAATCATTAATTTATTTTATATTTATTTTATGTTATTTGACAAAATCAAATTATTAAGCAAGACATCACAATACATTATCTCTAGTATACTAGATTGGAGATCTCTCCATCCAATTATTGATAATTAAATTAAAATTTTGGAAGCCAATTAATTATAAAAAAAATTATTGAATATATATATATCAATTTTTTTATGTTATAATTTTTTTAACATTTAATAGAAAAAATATATATAATTATATAATTAAATTTTGCATTTTAAAAATTTGTTCTCTTTATTGCATCCAAGGCAATCTTGAGCATAGTATGTAATAGATGTTGTAATGTCTTGTCATGTAAACATTTTGACTTGGTCATTTTACATAAAATTAAAATTAAATAATTAATAATTAAAATAAAATTGAGGTAAAATAATCAATTGCAGGTTTAGCTTATTTCCATCTTAACTTCGGATCTACTGAGCTCAGAAAGGGATAAATTTGAAATTTAATATATATATATATATATATGAAAGGGAGAGATTTAATTATAAAGTAGTTATGTCCTTTTACCCGTTTAATAAAATTTATTAATTAAAAAATTGTCATTTGAACTAGTGTCATTTGAAATGAGTTGTAATTTTTTGGGCATGTGGTATTGATAATCCATGGTATTTGTGCATGATATTGTAACAAATTCTATTTATAGATCAAAGTGGGGGTGAAACTTCATGGTTAAGAATCTTTTTTTTGTGGTGGATTTGACGCATGGGTGTACGAAATCGCACCAGTTTAAGGGGTATGGTCTACCCCTATAAACTATTGGTAACAGGCAGAAATTTGTGGAGCTCAAAAGCATACAATCTAGAAGAAAAGTATGCAAATGTATGCTCAGATGAAAATAAAACTAAAACACAAATATACAGAAGCTATTGAAGAGAGTCAAAATGATAATAATGCAAACGATGGCTCTAGGGATCTTCTTATTAAAAGTTTGATATGGAGAAGAAATTTTACCCACTTGCCAAAGGGCCCCTAGATAATGGTGCTAGGTCCCGATGCAAGGATGTTGTTTTCCAAGCTCTGCCTCTAGTGCAGTCTCCCTCTCTCTCCGCTGTGATGGGCTAAGATTGTTGGGTGGCCAACAATCGAGTTCCCTCTATCTCTGGCTCTGGGTCACACACTGCTGGTATTTCTTGGGCAATTCTGGCCAGCATAACAATGTGATCACCCATTCTTCATTTCTTTGTGGATTTATAAAGGGAATTTCAAATCCTCCTTCCCTCCCTTGGTACATGGTAGATGGTGACCCAAGGGAGAGGTATGATTCCATTGTGTGCTCCAAATATTCCTTTGTGTGTTCACATAATGTCTAAGGAGACGCTGGTGACTGTCCTTATGCGGCTTCATGCAAGAAGTAACTGTCGTTTGCTTTGTGTGGTCCCCGTTGTGCTATACAACAGCCCCCCATTTATTTTTTATAAATAGGGACCCTTTAGAAATAAATAGGAAATTATTTTTATAATTTCCTAAAATTAAAAAACTTTGAAAATAAATTTTCTGTTTTTGCCTTAAATCGCATCGCATAGTACATTTTTTATTTCAAAAAGAACCATAAAACGTAAAATATGTGAATTGTGAAATGCGCTCAAAGCCTCTCCGAAGATATAATAATAAAACATTGCAAAAAACCTCAATCATCGTTATATTTGTTTTCCTTTTCACATCGCACTTTACTTAATCAATAAAGCTTTAAGAAGAAAATGATATAAGTTGCGATACCCGTGGACTCGACAAGCAAATAAACCAATAAATACAAAATATTTCGACTATCACGGTCACTTCAATGTTTTCACAATTTGCATTGCGCGCAAATTATAATATACTTTCAAACGTTATCCCATAAAAGTTGCGATCTGCAATTTCCGCGGATCGCATTTCGCAGCCTTTATGGGATAACGTTTGAGTGTATATTATAATTTGTGCGCAATGCGAATTGCGAAAATATTGAAGTGATCGTGATAGCCGAAATATTTTGTATTTCTTGGTTTATTTTCTTGTCAGGTCCATGGGTTGCGCAGAATGCATTTTGAAGCCTTTAAGAGTCAAGTATCATGAAATATTATAAGGAATGACTGCGATTTGCATAGTTAATGAATTCAGCGTGTGAAACAGCTTGTGTCATATCAAATGGAATTTAAGATCTTAATGGCTTTAAAATGATTGATAGATCTTACGTGTGAGGCCATGTGAAATATTAAATTAGAAATTATGAAAGATGATTGATAGATTGATATCTTCTCGCATGTGTTTGAAATAAATGATTGATTTAATCTTGTGATACTCCTTATGATTTAAATTCACTTTGCTCTCAGGAAACCAATTAACAAGTTGAAAAAGATCAAAATGAGAAAAAGGGGCAAAGAAATTTCTCAAACATCGTCCATAGAAGACACAGATATGTCTCCATTATTTTCAGATACCATCTGCAACAAAGACTGCGCCGGTTCGACATGGGAGGAAATGTATAAACTCTTCGAAGATGAAGGACCAAGGGTGATAAATAAAGTATCTACAACAGGCACTTCTTCTACCTCTGATGCAACCCTTTTTGACGTTGCATGCTCATACATTCACAGGATAGCTACAAGACCAAAGATTCTTCCTTATATAGATATGGTTAAGTGGGAAATTGACCACTTAAACATTAAAGATAGAATGTTCAAAAATTCGAGAGGAGAAACTATAGGTTCTTTCAAAGAAGAGGATTTAGCAGCAATGTATCATAATCCAACCCTGCAGCAAAAATACGACAATAAATATGTGCAGAAATTCAAAGGAGAACATCCAGATCTTATCAAAGTCATCCATGAATGGAAGGACAATGAAGGGAAATTGAAACAAGATAAGTCTGGTACGTACCCAATTGCACAAATTCCTAATCCTTATTGTTATGCCACTGGTATTTTATGTAGAATATTTTCCAAGCCTGATAGCACTAGATTTTCAAGAGATTGGGTTCCCCTAATTGACGCAATCGTTAATTCATCTATCTTAAATTGGGCAAACATTTTATCCAATTAACTAGCCAAGCATATAACTGAATATAGGAATAAAAGAAGTATTTCATTTAGATAAATACCTCCTTTTTATATGTCTGCCTATGTCATGGATGCTATCTATTTTATTTCTAAATTTCCTACCACGGGTTGGAAATGGACTACCAAGGACCCTTCCCCGATTCACATCTACCACAGAGAACTCAGGGATTCAGAGTTCCACTTACATTTCTATAAAATCTGTTATGGAGTCATATTTCCCATACATCAAATGGTTTTCAACAAAAGAGCTCCTAGGGTTTCTGAAGAAGCCAATGTAGATATTCTTCTAGTAGCTAGATGGTTTGCCGAAGAAAAGTTCACATACATTAGAGTATTTGGGAGTTATGCTTCTCCCCATGTTTTACCTTACTATGTTCTCGATAAATTACTTGCAAAATAATTAGCCTTCAGCTTGTCAATGGTGTCACGAAGCAGTTGAAGGACGGTAAAAAGGCTATTTGGCATAATTTCCCTCTACAGTGCGATACCTTTTCTCTGGCTAATATCGGCCATACTTACAAAGAGGTTCCCAAGATTCAGTTATTTAAATTGGCATTTATGCTAGGAAGATTATATGATCCCAATGATGTGATTAAAAATTACATCGCAGAGCTTAAAATGAAACCTTTTGTAAAGGAAGCAAATGGATTCAATGACCTCTTCCAAGGCATGGAAAATTTCTCTGATATTACCAAGTATGTTTCTAGTCAACTAAGTCAAGAAGATGTTGAAGCTTTTCAAGCATACAGAAACAAGAGACTAGAAAATGTTCCTTTAAATTTGTTGACTATTGAAGATGAAAAACATACTCCAAGTGTTAGTTTGGATGATGAAATGAAAGATATATCTGAAGATGAATCAAGTCAGTCACAGTAGCAGTCTGATAATTCGGATCACTCTGAAAATGAATCTGAATCTAAGAAAGCAAATTCAAAAAAGACAATTGACCAAGTTATTCAAGAGATAGAAATGCTGGAGAAAACAAGAAATAATGGAATGGAATCAAATTCCAAAACAGTTCTACACAGTCATAGCATGCTAGATCAGTCCAAGTCATCACAAGCAAAAGATCTTATTAATGAATGGGAAGAATTTTCCGAAGCAATAAATACTCCTAAAGAAAATCCCAATACTGATCAAGCAACAAGTTTCCAAACACCAGAACTCTCACAGAAAATAGTTGAGACTGTCAATCCACTACAAAGAGTTCCAGCAATGCATGACAAAGAAATCATACTGGCCTACCCTATAGATCAGATAGTTCTACAGATTGAATATATTCCTTCATTAGATATTTTCTACAGTCCCAGTTACAAGGCTGTAGTTAAAAGAAATAAAAGAAGAAATATTGATGAAACAACTCCAAAACCAACAAATGAATCAGTTGATGTACTATGGAAAGATTCTTCAGATGATCCCACAGAACATCTAACCAAATTATCACAAAATGCAGGGGCATATGCTATCGCTACTGTTGATAAACCTACTGAGGTTAGAGTATTGTTGAAATAAAAGGAAGCAAAAGTACAAGAATTAGAAACGTTGTTGAATGAAGAGAAAGCCAAGTCCATTGAGCAAATCAAAATAAGCACAGCCCAATTTCATGAAGATATTGAAAGCCTCAAATTGAAGTATCAGACAGAGCTTAATGAAAAGAAAGCACATCTGGAAATAGTAATGGCTGAGTTACAAAATCAACCATAATTAGAAAAATTTATCAAAGAAGCAGTTGATGTAAACACCATGCTAAATAAATAACAAGAAATGTTTTGTCAACAAGCTTCCATGATTGATTCTTATTGTGATTCCATTAAAATAATGATTCAACAAATAGAAATTTAGAAGCTGGAATGTGAAAGACTTGAAAAGAAAATCGAAGAACGCATTCAGTGGCAAATTTCAGATACAGGGAAGCAAGCTAATCTACCACAAATAGATAAGCTTCACAAAGAACTATTATTTGCAGAATGGGGAGCACAAATTAATCAAGCAGAGAAAGCAGCAACCAAGACGTCCTAGAAATCAAATGAGATTATTCAGTTTTATGTGAGCAATTGTTTAAGACAGAACTTCTTGAGGAAAACAAGTCTGATGTGTTTTCGGGAACAAGAGAAGTAGAAATAAAGTGGAGACATAGAGTAGATACACAAGAGGAAATGATCAAAAAAGTTAATAAGTTTGATCAAGAAAATTATTGGAATTTTCTAATCAAATCTTACCATCAACAACAAACTCTTCAGTCTCTTACAGATTCAGCAAAAATATCTCAGTCAGTAATCTCAAATGTTATTTTCAAGAGACAGATTCGATCACGGATATCACATCCAGCTCAACTTAAAGCAATGTTAGATATTTGTCAACTTCATGATCACATTCAGAAAGAAGGGCAGGATTTGCAAAATCAGGATTTTTAGTTTAAATTCCTAGATTGTTGTTTAAGTTAAGCTTTTAGAGGAAGTTTGTTTGAAACCTCCTCTACATTTTTGTAATAATTTAATTTTAGTTTATAGTTAGTTTAGTATTTAAACCCTTCTCATGCATTTAGAGAAGGGTCCAGAAATTTGTCAAAAACATTTGCAAATAATGCATTATTGTATGTTTGTGAGTGCTTTGATGAATTAATGGAACATATTCTGTTATCTTTTAGCAATTAAAGTCGTTTAACTGATGTTGCACTATTGTACTCTTTAAATCGCTTAAAAGTGGGAAGGAACAGATTCATTGCTGTCAATTTACATAGTAGAACTCTGTGCATATGGTACTTCTATTCACTTGTGTTAAGTCTTATCTCTTAAATTGATAGTTATTTTTTATTGCATTATATATTTAAAAGGTTATCATATATAAATATTACATGAACTTATGTTCTAATATTTAGCTATGGTTTCTTATTGAATATGTAATTACATTGGAAAATGTGATATGTTTTACACAATTCTTCTATGCAAACTATTTTGTTAGAAGAATCATTTTACATAATTTTCATCTCTTTCGACTGTTAAATGGTCTATATTTTTTTTTTTTTGACAATAACGGTTATTTTTATTTAGGGCGGAAAACTAGCTGCCGCATGCTCTTACATTACAGTAGTGACAGAGATAGATTCTCGTGGATAGCTATTTGGGATTGTTGTCAAAGAAACCAGGAGACAGATCACCGAGAAACCAGGCAGACCAGTGATCGGATTCGTTGGATTGATCGCTTCGCCAACTTTGACAGGAATGTGTCCCTCAAAAGTGAGTGAGGTGAAGTAGAGTTGGGCAGTGGACGAAGCATCGCACAAGGGCCAGCAGACTTCCCTGGGCATTTCATGTTTGTGGCGACCTCCTTCGTGCAATGCATAAAAGCAACGATGCAATTGATTGGTGGGAAGGAGAGATTATCCGCTTCTACTTTGGGATGCTGCTGCTGTAAAGGATGCTCCAACGCAGGGCCCATTTTTTGCAGAGCACAGATATACAAGCCGAGATTGCAGGCTTTCGGAGATGAGAAGCTTTGAAAATGTTGTAAATGGGCTTCAGATTTGAGATCAGAGTAAAAGTCAATACTGGAACTGAGATGGCATCTTGAAGTTCCTTTTTGGGCGCTTGAAACAGAGGGCACTGACAGGAAACAGAGGCCATTGAAAGGAGAACTAACAGGAGGGAAGAACAGGCCTGAGACCACAGTTTTGAATAGATTGATAATACAATGAGTTGAGATCCCGAAGAGCAAGGTACTGAGGAGTAGAGTGATAGCCATAGGATCGATTGGGAGAGGAAGTCCGATCAGCAGGGACATTAAGGAATGGGACAGGAAGATTCAATCGAATTGACCACCAGAGATCTCTGTTTACAGCGGAAGCCCAGATTAGCCTCCATATCAGCTTGAGAGTTGAGATTCCTTAATATGTGGAAGAAGGAGATTTTACTGAACTTGGGCAATAAGAGCCGGATTTTTTTGATAATAGTGGCTAAGTGAACCTGATGGGGGGTCTTATGAGAGGTCATCGCCTGGATGATAAGTCTGGAATCTCCAAAGACAGAGAGAGAGAGGATATTTCTATTAATCGCCAGATTCAGTCCCTGCCACAGTGCGAGAGCCTCCGCTCTGTTATTGGATTCGATACCCATACCCCAATGGAACCGCAATTCAGATGAACCTCCAGGACGCAGAAGAACCCCACCACTGCCAGCAACCCCAGGGTTTCCTTTAGAGGCCCCATCGAAGAATAAACAGTGATCATCCAAGGCCGATCTCCACTTGATAAACTCTAGTTCCTCCAGCCTAATCTCCCAGTTGGCATGGGCAAATGCAAGAGGAATGGACCTTTCCTTCAAATTCGGAACCAGTTCTTTAAGCCAATGCTCCTCCTCTTTGACCAGACTCACTTCATTCCTTGAGGAAGTATTGGCTTCCAAAGCCTCGCCCAGCAAAGCTTTGATTTTAGTGATAACTCTGGTAGAAGTGCAGCTTTCTCCTCTGAAAATTCTATTATTCCTCTCCAACCACAGCTTCCAGCAGATGAATTTAGGGATCCACATCCAGCTTGTTTTAAGAAGACTTTTTTTTTATAGGCAAAAGGGAGATAAACTGGCCCAAGTTCTGAGCAGTGAAGGAATGTTGCCTCGGAGGTCAAGTTTAGCTCGACCTAACATCAGTACTCCCCTCCAGACTACCAGAGCAAAGGGGCAAAGCAACAGCAGATGATTGGCAGTTTCTTCATCAGACAAGCAGAGGGGGCACCTGGAAGGCCCTTCCATCCCTCGTCTACGCAAATTATCTCTGGTAAGAATACTTTGGTGCGCTACAATCCAACAGAAGAAGTCAATTTTGGGAAGTGAGGGGAAATCCCAAATAAATTTCCATTGAGTTGGATCAGGAGGAGCATATGGAACAGTCATCATTCTTTTATAACCTTCGGAAGCAGTGTAAGAGCCTGAAAGGGAGCCCCAGCCTCTTTTGTCCTTAGAAGTGGCCTTTGAGGGAGATTTGCCTTGAAGCAGATCTAACAGTAACGAAGCTTCCCCCTGCAACCTAAGGGGAACCTCCCCCAGATTCCAACTATCCCAAAGTCTACCGGGCTCATCCGTCCAGTTAGAAATATCCCACAGAGTGTTCAAATTGCAGGACTGAAGCCAAGCTTTGATATTTGCTAGGCCTTCCACTTGAATCAAAGGCTGATCACCCAGAATCGAGTCCTCCCAGATTTTGATTTTTCTCCCATTACCAGGGATCCAGTAGAGATAATGGCTGAATTGCTCCATAGCAGAACTGCAAAGATTGAAGATCGGAGATCCTTTTAAAGATCTTGGGGGCTTATCCAAGCATCTCAAGCGTTGCCCTTGGAAATATTTCTTCCAAATGACTCTTTTACTCCAGCTAGAGTTTCCAAAGACTAAATTCCACAGGATCTTGGATCCCAAAGCAAGGTTTTGAGCAGCCAAGTTACGCAGATGGAGGCCTCCTTCCAGCAGAGGTCTCTTGAGAGTCTCCCAGTTCACTAAGTGAAGCCTTCTATCGTTGTTGTTCCCACCTTCCCACAGAAATATTCTCAACAGACTGTCCATTTTACTGAGAAAGGTTTTGGGGGCAAGGAGAATGGAATGTTGATAAAGAGGCATGCTTATAAGGACCGATTTCATAAGGATGACCTTCCCTGCATTATTCAGCCAAGAGGCTCCCCATGCTTGGATTCTGATCTTTAGCTTGTCAAGCAGAGGCAGCCAATGAGCAACTTTAGGCTTGGATTTGAAGATTGGGATTCTGAGATATTTAAATGACTCCCAATTTCGAATTCCATCCATTTCTAAGAGCCTTGCAATATCTGACAGCTCCTTGATCGAGCAATTCCAGCCATAGATAGAGCATTTTCGATAGTTAATCTTACTGGCTGAGGACAACTTGTAAATTTCCAGCTCCTTCTTGAAGGATCTGGCAGAGTTTATGTTGCTGCCTCCAAGCAGCAAGGTGTCATCGGCGAACTGGGCATGATTAATGTCTTTCACCTTGTGAGTCGTTCTGAGGCCAGGCAGGGTTTGGATCTGTTGGTTATGATCGAGTTGGAAACTGAGCACCGAGGCCTGAACAGCATAGAGGAGCGGAGACAAAGGACAGCCTTATCTGAGGCCCCTAGAGGCTTGGAAGAAGTCAATAGAACGACCATTGACCAGAGGCGCGATCCATGGCGAGGCAATACAGGCGTTCACCCAATTAATGAAGGCTGTTGAGAAGGCTAACTTATTCATCACAATGAACAAAAAATCATGTCTCACCCTATCAAATGCGTTAGCCAGATCGAGCTTAATCACCATTCCTTTCTCATTTCTTTGGCAGCTAGAATGAACTGCTTCTTGCACCAGCACAATGTTGTCCAATATCTTTCTTCCTTTGATGAAGCCACCTTGATTTTCAGGGATGATGGCTGGCAATATATTCTTAAGTCGGTTGGAAATTATTTTGGAGACCAGCTTGTAACTGGAATTGCACAAGGAAATGGGCCTAAATCTACTGAAGTCGGAGGCACCTTTCTCTTTTGGGATCAAGGCGAGAAAGGCCGAATTGATGCCACCGCCCAGCTTTGCACAATTCTGGGACATTCTGACCATTCTCAATAGATCTTTTTTTATTGTTGACCAGCAAGTCAAGAGAAACCTGACTGAAAACCCATCAGGGCCTGGGGCTTTATCAGGCTCCATGCAATCCAGAACTTTCTTAAGCTCGTCCATACTGATCGGAGCAGTCAACATAGCATTATCCGAATCCTGAACGCACTTGGGAATTAAGTCAATCGGGTAGGCATGAGGATCAATAGGGGGGTCTTCAGGAGCCGAATAAAGATCTTTGAAGAAGGAGTAAGCAGCTCTCTTATTGCCATCAAAATCCTTAACCACAGTGTTTTGGTAATGTATCTCAGAAACTGATTTGAAATTCTTTCGGGCTTCGGCTTGCTTATGAAAGAAGCTGGTGTTTTTATCTCCGGACTGTAACCATAGGTTCCTAGACTTCTGTCTCCAGAATTCTTCCTCCTCCCTGCTAGATTTGTGGACCTCTTTTTGCAGATCGACTTCTTTTTGGAGAAGACTTTGTGTTACAGGACTGTGCTCCATAGCTAATTGATGAGCAGCAAGACTATTAAGAGATTCTTTTCTTTTGGCAGAAGGGGTTTCAATCTCTTAGCCCACTCCTTAAGACTTCTTTTCAGGCCCCTGATTTTTTCTTCCCACACAAAGAATGGGGAACCATGGACAGGCCTATTCTAGGCTTCAGAAACCACCTCTTGGAATCCTTCTTGCTGAATCCACAGAGGACTGAAACGAAAAGGGATGGGGCCCAGATTACCATCCAGGGAAAGCTCGAGGAGGATGGGCTTATGATCAGAAGTGTAATTTGGTAGAATTTTAGAAGTGGCCATAAGACCACATGTCAGGAAAGAAGAATGGACAAGGAATCTATCCAAACGGGCAGCAATGTGATTGGGGGCTAATATTTTGTTGGACCAGGTGTATTTCCCTGAAGAAGGTTTAATATCCTCCAGATCCCAGCCCAGCATAATATCTTCAACCCATTCTCTGGCAGGGTCCCTGACTATGGAGCCTCCCTTTTTCTCATCAACAGCAAGGGTGACATTCAGGTCACCTGCAATAATGATATTTTGTGGATTTTGCTCTGAAAGAAAAGATTGAAGCGAATTCCAACAAAATTTTTTCTCGCCTGGCAATACCGGAGCATAAAGATTAAACATACTTACTTGTTGACCAGAATCTTTGTGGAGGAGCTAAGTGAAAAGCCAATGGGGGCTACTTTTTTCTTGAATAAGATCATATATGGTGCTGTTCCAAAAGGTGGCTATTCCACCAGAAGCGCCTCTAGCACTAACCGCTCTTCCATGACCTTTTTGCCAAAAAACTTTACTAGATTGGAGGAGAAGAAGATCCTCCAGCTTTGTCTCCTGGATGAGGAGGATTTCAGGCGAATATATTCTCACTATGTCTTTCAAGGCTTCCTCTTTCAACCTGCTACCTAACCCTCTGCAATTCCAGGAGACATATTTCATTATTTACTGACTTGGGGGATTGTGGCTCCTTTTGGAGCCCTAATACTCTTGCGCCAAGATCTGTTATTCATCATTCCTTTGAGGGTTTTTTGGGAACCTTGGAGGACATCTAGATAAGTTTTTTCCTCTCTCTGTTTCTTCTTGGATTTCCGACCCCTAGTCGTCTTGATAGGAGTGACTTGCGAATTGTCAGAATCGGAATCTCTCTCTTCTGTTTCTCCCTCAGAATCGGAGGCGAGACTGATGTGCTCTTCGTTGCCTTTGTTTCCCCTCTGACCATCATCAACTGGTGGAACAATTGATTCGACTTCAGTTTCTTTCACTTGCTTCAACTTATTTTCTGTATCCTCTTGGGTCTCCATGACATCCACCTTTTCTCCTGAGGAGGAGCCATCTTTAGAAGCAGCTGTGGCCTTTGTATTAGTTTGTGGCTTCCCCAATGGCACGGAGTTATTCTGCCCCGGGGGCTTTGGGACAGCCTTTCCCTTTTTAATTTCTTTCCATCCTTCTTCTTCAACCTTGTTCCCTGTTGGAGCTTTTGGGCAGTTTCGCTGGAAGTGTCCATGCTCATGACAGGTTCGGCATTTGAAAGGCAACTGCTCGTAGTCCAGCTTCTGGAAATGCTGCCATTCTCCAACTGTAAGTTTGACCGCTTCTGGCAGACCGGCTTCCAGATCGACTTTCACGCAGATTCTAGCGCAGGTATATTGGCCCTTATGATCAGCTTTGTCTATGAAATGACCCAGCCCATTACCAATCTTCTGCAGGGATTGATAGCTCCAGCAGTGTATTGGGAGGTTAGGGAAACGAACCCAGACCGGCACCTCCTTAGGGACATCGACAGAGGGGTCGAAATCGCGGCTCCATTTGTTAAGATACAGTCCCTGATTTCCCATAAAATACGGCCCATTTCTGAACACCAGATCACGATCTTCTTTGGAGGTAAATTCAAAAATGAAATAGCCTCTTCCCACAGCATAACAAATCACGTTGTTTTTCAGCTGAGGTCTCCAGTTTCGCTGAATCCATTCGTCCGTGGTTTTTGTGGAAGGCCAGCGGCCCATAAACTGCCCTACCAATCCTCTGTCAGCCAGAGCAAGAGAAATTTTGATCGATTGTTCCTCTGGAAATGCAATCTCTGGTATTTCTTCGAGCTTTTTTATGAACTTCGGCACTTCAGAGATCGGGCGTTTCTTCTCTTTCTGCGTTAATAGACTACGGAATGCGTCTTCAGAAGTTGATGGTGGGGTGGGAGAGGGCTCCCCACCCCCAGGACCGCTCATGGCGACGGCAAAGCTCGATGGCGGCTGCAGACCTAATCACAACGCCGCAGAGCAGAGCAAAGCGCACGCGTTCAAGTTCTGTAACTTAGGTTATTATTTATTCAATGGTCTATATTACTAATAGTTGAAGGATATCATTTTAGATCGCATAAAGGAAAAACAACCTGGGTATATATTAGATTAATTACTTAGATAGATGCATATAGATTAAAAATCATTATCCATTTGCATGTTATATTCACAAACACCCTCATAAAACATCCTTATTGGGAAACTGGTCCTATTATCCCCAGTCAGAGCCACTATACCAAATGGAAAAGGATTTGCTTTAAGGTCCGGACCGGGTGGTTTTCCCCCATGTTTTGGCCACAGAATTATGAGGCCTCAACACATTGGTGCTAGAAGGAGGGCCAAGTGAATGGCACAAAGGTCTGATCAATCTAAAGGTCAATCAACAAATTTCTCTCCCTCTAGAACCCTTTCAACTTCTAGAAAATTATCTATATATTCATCTATAAACTCTGAAGTTGATCATCCCTCCCCTAAGTCTCCTAGCGAAACTCAAACTACAATTTCCCGAAATTCATCAACATTCTCTAGAGGTTCAGTATTTGATAGAAAAGTTTAAAAAGTATCTATTTCTGCTGAAAAGCCTGAAACTTCACAATTATCAGATCTTAGTATTTCATCCTTTGTACAACCTCGAAGAATATTAACTCGATCAGAAAGTCAAAAAACAAGGATTCTCCCTTTTTGAATTTCCCATCAATAGTATTCGGAAGAAGTTAAAGAGGACTCAATCAGAATCAATCACTAGCGAGATCTCATCCCATTCATATTTTTTTCCTCCACTCATTTCCACAAATTTCATTCCAAAAGTTGGTATCACTTTCATTAGTTCCAATACTCAAAATACTCGTCCTAGTAACCAACCTATTTCATCATCAATTCATAATCAACCCTTTCACAATCCAATGGTAGGACAAGTCCCTCCACCAAATGTAAACCCATGGAGTAATCCAGGGGTTGTAAATATGCCTCCTCCTCTTCACGCTTTACCTAAAAATCCTGAAAGATGGCTACCAAAATTTAACCCTGATGATGGTCTTCCTGCAAAAGAACATATTCATAATTTTATGTTAGCTGTCAACTTAAATGCAGTAGTTGAGGAAGATTGCGTTGTACGATTATTTCCATATACTTTAAAGGGATCTGCAGGATCCTGGTATTTTTCATTACCTGCTCACTCCATAACTAATTGCAATATGTTTGAAGAACAGTTTCTGGCTAAATTTGGAGATGACAGAACTACATCAACTCTAATCAATGATCTTTTGAATCTTAAAGCTAAGACAGGTGAGAAGATAAAAGATTTCAACTTAAGGTTTAATAAATTACTCAATAAAATTCCTGTTACTGCAGTTCCAAGTACAGAAGTTCAAATTGAGTGGTATATTTCATCACTTCCATCTAATATAGCTATTTTCGTTGATAGATCAAAACTAGCAACTCTTGCAGAAAATATGAAAGAATCTCTATATGTTGAAAAATGCATAATTGCTCTCGAGAAAAATAATTCTCAGGAAGATCTTAAATCAAAGAAAATATCTTTCAAAGATGATTCTAAAAAGAAAACACGAAAAGAACCATTCGATGTAGAAGGTCTTCAAAAAGTTTTGAAAACCATGACCAATGAAATGGAAGACATCAAGAAACAAGTTGTTGAAAATTCGAATTCAAAAAAGATTTTCAGGAATTTCAAACAAAAACAAACTTCTAGTTCTCAAACTCTGAATAGTATATTGAATGTTGAATCAGATCAAGATGACGAAGAATAACAATTAGAAGAAGAAGAATATGATGAAGAAGAAGAAGTTGAACTTAATGGAATGTGGGATTTTATCCTATCAAATGAAGAACAACTTGAAGCTTTACCTGTTAGCACACGTAGAAAAAAGAGTACTGAAACAACATTGTCAAGTCAACAGCAAAATATTTCTACTCTTGCTAAAGACAAATCAACAAAAAAGAAATACAATTCAAAAGCTACGCAAACAAGTCCTGTTACAGTAGATTCTTCACCTGTATCTAAAACAATGGTTATTTGAGATAGCATTGAATATAATATAGTTGAAGATATGAAGAAAACTAGAGCAAATATTTCGATTCATGAGCTTACCAAATTGAAGCAACAACAACAAATCCTACTCAGAGAATTAAAAGTTGTTCGTGCTTCAAATTTACCTGCTCCCGTTATAGTGCAAGCTGCTAATGAAACAGGTAAGCCACCTTCTCCTTCAGAAAAAATAGATGCTTCAGATTTAATCATGATAGGTGATCAATCCATCTCTCATACTCCCCCATTTCTCTTAACCTATGAAATCTATAACAAAAATGTTCATAATTGTTTGATAGATTCAGGGGATTCTTCGAATATAATGCCAAAATCAGTTTGTGCTAAATTGAACATTACTCCTTAGAGTTATCCAGTTCATATAGTACAGCTTGACAGAACTAGAGTAGAAGTATTAGGAGAATTGAATTCTATTACAATTAGATTATCATCAAATCCAAAACTTGTTCAGATAATTGATATTTTGATTGCAGACATTCCCGAATTCTATGGTTTAATTTTAAGTCATGATTGGTCTGAGAAACTTCATGGATATTTTTCCACAGATTGGTCACATATGTGGTTACATCATAATGGAAAGCCAAATCACATTCGAATTGATCGTGAAAATTTTATGAAACACACAGTGACTGATCTTGAAGAGATTAACGAACTAGTAGCTTTCAATAATAGCATTATTGGAAACTATTCTACACAATATTTTTTAGGAAACTTCAATGCTCCAACATCTCCTTTCTTTGATAATGTGGTTGTATCTCAAATCGAGAATTTTTCCCAACCAGATAACTCTAGATGTATCAATTTTTCAGATAAAGAATTAGTTGATTCTTTGTTTTGGACACTTTATTTTGATGGTTCTAAATCTGAAGATGGTGCAGGTGCGGGTTGCATTTTAATAAACCCAGAAGGCGAAAATACTATGTTAGCCTGTCGATTAGAATTTGATTCTACCAATTATGTAGCTAAGTATGAAGCATAGTTCAAGGATTATTAAAAGCTGTCAATTTAAATATCAGATATTTGAAGTTTTTAGGAGATTCAGAAATCATAGTTAGGCAAGTGAGAGATACTATCCATTGTAATTCTAGACGTTTAAAACATTATCAATCATCAGTCCAAGAATTAACTACTCACTTTCTTGCCTTCAATATTTCTTCTATACCTCGAATTCAAAATGCTAGTGCAGACTTACTCGCTAATGTAGCATCAAATTTGATCCCATCCCAAGAATTTAGTCCCGATAGATTTTCTATTGAGTTAATTTTTATACCATCTATTCCTGATAACATTCCCAATTGGAGAGTATTCAATAATGACTCAGATATCATAGATTTTTTAACATTTGAAGAATCTTATGGATGAAAATGAACATGACGCTCAAATTAGGAAAGAACAAGATGAAAATTCTATTCCAAAATCTGTTGTCAAGTTAGAAGACCTATATGACTTAAAGAATAGATTTAAAAGAATAACTAACTCAAAAGTACAAAGTTCTACCCTAAGATTTGAGTTAATTAATCTAGGAAATGAAGAAAAACCTCAAAATATAAATCTAGGCCTTGGTTTATCTTCTGATGAGAGATTATCATTCATCAAGTTATTTAGGATGTACAAAAGTGTTTTTGCTTGGAATTATTTTGATCTTAAAACATATGATACTTCTGTAATCCAACATACAATTCCTATGATCTCAGAAGAAAAACCTGTACAACAGAAATTGAGAAAGATTCACCCAATTTTGTAAAATAAAATTAAAACTAAATTGAATAAACTTCTTAAAGAAAAAATTATCTTTCCAGTTAGACATTCAAAATGGGTACCAAATTTAGTACATGTCAAGAAAAATAATGGTGATATTAGAATTTGCATTGATTTTAGGAATTTAAACAAATCTTGTCAGAGGGACAATTTTTCGTTACCAACCATGGAACAAGTATTGCAAAAATTAGCTAGTTCTGAACTTATGTCTTTTCTAGATGGATTTTCAGGTTACAATTAGATCCTCGTTCATCCTAATGACAAACTGAAACTACGTTCAGAACTAAGTGGGGAACTTATGCTTATCAGAAAATGTCTTTTGGATTAATTAATGCAGGTACCACTTTCCAAAGAGCCATGGACACAAATTTTAGAGGACTCATAAACAAAACAGTTGTTATCTATTTAGACGACATTACTGTTTTTTCTAAACAGGAAAAACCTCATGTTAATGACCTAAAGCAAGTCTTTGAATGATGCATAAGGTATGGCATTTCATTAAATCCAAAGAAATCATTTTTTGCTTTAGATGAAGGAAAACTCTTAGGATTCATCGTGTCAAAAGATGGTATTTATATTGATCCTAAAAGAGTTGATGAAATTAAATGAATTTCTTTCCCTCATAACAAGAAAACCATGCAATCTTTCCTTGGGAAAATTAATTTTGTTGAGAGATTTGTCCCTGGTTTTTCTCAAATAGTTTTACCATTACAGAATATGATTTAGAAATATTATGTTTTTAAATGGGGACATAATGAAAGAGAAGCATTTGAATTGATTAAACATTCAATTGTTAATGCTCCATTCTTAACCACCCCTAATTTCCATTTACATTATATACTTTTTCATCGGATACATCATATGTAGTTGTTTTAACATAGTTGTATGACCAACAAACAAAAGCACCAATATCATTCTTTAGTTCAAATTTAAAAGGTGCATAATTGAATTATACATCTGTTGAAAAACAAGCATTTGTTGTTTTTAAAGCCATAAAACATTTTAGACCTTTTCTCCTAAAGTCTCATACGAAAATCATAGTCCCATTTTCTATAGTAAGACAACTTTTGATGCAGAAAGAATTAGGAGAAAAAAGAGCTAACTGGGTAACCGCATTGCAAGAATATGATGTAGAAATAAAATCCTCTAAAATCATTAGAGGACAAGGTTTTTGCAGAATGCTTGCAGGAGCATCACATCCACCACTGGAAGAAGATTCAGGTAATGTGCAAATATCAGAGGTAAGCCTCAATGATTCAGATTCACAATATTCTGATCTTATATTTTATTTAAGAAATGGATATGCTCCAAATCATCTTAGTTATAAGACAAAAAGAGCTCTCAGACTAAAATCTAAACAATATGAGTTAGTAAAAGAAGTGTTATTTAGAAGAAATTTTGATTCGGTACTTCTAAGATGCCTAGAAAAAACTGAAGCAGATAAATTCTTGCAGTAACTCCATGATGGACCAACTGGAGGACATTTTGGAGGAAATACAACAACACATAAAATTTTGCATGCAGGTTACTATTGGCCTACACTTTTTAGAGATGCTCATGAATATTCAAAGAGATGTAAAATATGTCAAAGTACATCTGGAAAACAAAGAAAACCAGCATTCCCATTACAGCCAATCAATATTGAACAACCATTTGAGCAATGGGGCTTAGATATAATTGGTGAGATCGTTCCTAACTCTTCCAAACAGCATAAATATATTCTTACAGCTACAGATTACTTTACCAAATGGGTGGAAGCAATTCCATTAAAAGTAGCTAATTCAGAGAATATCATTGATTTCATCGATCAAAATATCATAACCAGGTTTGGTCTACCTCTTGCTTTGATGTTTGATGATCCATTTCTCATTAACGGAACTATGATGATTGCAGGAGGAATGAGTTCTGATTAAATATTATACAATTATGCCGGTAAGTTTAGCAGAATCAACAAACAAAAATTTGATTAGAATAATCAAAAGAAATGTTGATCAGAATCAAAGAAATTGGCATAAGTCATTAATTTTCGCTCTTTGGGCAGATCAAATAACTCAAAAATCTTCTATTGGTACTTCACCATTTAATCTTGTATATGGAAAAGAAGCTATTCTTCCCACCAATGTAGTTATTCCATCTCTTTCCTTAGTACAATTTATTTATGAAATTCGTACTTCTTCTTTACAATTCAGAGAAGCTCAAATTCTTAAGTTAGAAGAAGAAAGAGAAAAATCCAAACAAACTCATATTCATCATCAACAAATAATAAAAGCCTCATTTGATTCAACTTCGGTCATGCCAAAAATATTTCAAATTGGTGATTTGGTATTGAAATGGGACAAAGCGCATAAGGAAAAAGGTAAACACATGAAGTTTCATAAACTCTGGCTAGGTCCATTTCAAATAATTGAAGAAATAGGCCCATCAACTTTTTTTATTGCAAGATTTATCAGGAAAAAATGATTCTTTGCTTATTAATGGGCAGATTTTGAAAAAAATATTTCTCATAGGAGGTAACCCCTTCTATCAAAACAAATCTCACATGACTTTCTTTTGATTTTTCTTTTCACTTATAAAAAAATGAAAATGTTTAGGAAGGAAAATCAAAATATTTAGAGAGACAGATTGATTTTATCTTTCTGAAAAATGAAATTTCAATAAAACAGTTATTTGTTTTGATGAACTCTCATTATATATAGCATGAATATTATTTTTATCAGTCAAGAAAATAAAATTTAATACAGTAAAAACCTTTTTGCAGAAAAACAATCTAAAGCTCGACATTATCATCCAGAATCTTAAAAGGACCTATGATTCATCCCATTTAGAAAATCTTATAAAATTTTCAAAAGTAATTCAAAAGAAAATAAAAAGATATGATTTGAAAAAAAAACTTAAAAGATAATAAGTCTCATCACGAGCTTGTTTACCATGTTCATAAAGAAATAGTTAAACTGACATTACTAATATTGTCTACCAAAATAGTGTAATGACTTGAGATTATATCAAAAAGACAAGGGGTCTCATCAAGAGCCAGCTTGATCAATTTAATTACTATTTGTGAATGGCATTGTCATTATTTGGTTACCAAGGCAAGACAATGGTTTTTAAGTAAATAAAAATATATAAAAGAAAATTCTCAGAAATTATAATTTACTTATGAAAATTATGAGAAATACTGGATGGGAGAATGGATCAAGTGGGGTAAAAGATAACCCTGCCAAAAGCTTAAAATTTCCTGTTGGAACAGAGGCTCTATCTGTGATAAAAGAGTAAAATTGTATAAAGTTGATCTGTAAAGTTTATTTACTTTATCCTTTTAAACTGAGTAAGGACTGATATAGATTTTCATATTTATATCTTTCAAGAGGAATTCTTATGAATAGTGAATAAAATAAATTTTCATTGTTTAGCAAATATATTATTTATTTGAAATTTCATTCCTTTAAATTATTTTATTTTTTCAAAAAGGTTTATAAATTTCAAATTTTTTCATCAGAGACATCTTGTTCACCCAAGTGAATCGCCAATTGTTGTGCTATACAACAACCCTCCATTTATTTTTTATAAATAGGGAACCTTTAGAAATAAATAGGAAATTCTTTTTATAATTTCCTAAAATTAAAAAACTTAGAAAATATTTTTTTTGTTTTTGCCTTAAAGCGCATCGCATATTACATATTTTATTTCAAAAATAACCATAAAACGTAAAATATGCGTATTGTGAAATGCGCTCAAAGCCTCTCCGAAGATATAATAATAAAACCTTGCAAAAAACCAAAATCATCGTTATATGTATTTACCTTTTCGCATCGCACTTTACTTAATCAATAAAGCTTTAAGAAGAAAACGATATAAATTGCGATACCCGCGGGCCCAACAAGAAAATAAACCAAGAAATACAAAATATTTTGGCTATCAAGGTCACTTCAATGTTTTCGCAATACGCATTGCGCACAAATTATAATATACACTCAAACGTTTTCCCATAAAACTTGCGATCTGCGATTTGCGCAGATCGCATTTTGCAACCTTTAAGAGTCAAGTATCCCTAAATATTATAAGGAATGATTGCGATTTGCGTAGTTAATGAATTCAGCGTGTGAAACAGCTTGTGTCATATCAAATGGAATTTAAGATCTTAACGGCATTAAAATGATTGATAGATCTTACATGTGAGGCCATGTGAAATATTAAATTAGAAATTATGAAAGATGATTGATAGATTGATATCTTCTTGCATGTGTTTGAAATAAATGATTGATTTAATCTTGTGATACTCCTTATGAGTTAAATTCACTTTGTTCTTAGGAAACCAATTAATGGGTTGAAAAGAGTATAAACATGAAAACCAATCATTGATTGGCATGTTTATACAGAAAAGATAGGGTGAAAATCAGAGTCTCTCTGACACTCTAACTTTTCCCACTTTTGTTTGTACTAGCAGCTGTTATAAAAATCATAAGTTCATTTCCATAGTGCTTATGATTCATCTCATCACTCCATTCACTTATACTCCATTTCATTCATTCACTCATGTTCCACTTCATTCCAAGTTTTCATTCATCTCATTCCATCCTCCATCCATCTCATTTTCATGACAAAATTTAGAATTTGATGTCTTGCTGAAAGTGAATAAAACATGTCATGAATTGCAGTACAGTCCTTATGTTCTTTCACTCCATTTCATAAACTGAATCCATTCCATTTCATCATCCACTTCATACATATCATAATCCATCATCCATCTTCATTCATAACATATAACATTTCACCCATATTCCAAAAACACTCCATTTTCATGATTAAAGTGCTCTACAGGAACATTCTGCAGCTCAGTAGACATTCTGCAGCTTATCAGCCTTTCTGCAGCCACAAACCCTGAAGGCATCAATCAGCAGACATTAGAATTTCAACAAAGTGACCCAGTGTATCCATGAATCAAAAGCATCAAGAAGATTATGAAGACTCTTCCAAAGATGAGCAGAGAAGACAAAGACTACAAAAATCAAGTGAAGGGCAGAGGTAACAAGTTTAAATTATAATGGCATTTCATTAAAGTTTAGCATAGTTTTAGTTATGGATTGTTTGAAAAGGTTGTTTTAATTATTTTTATTGATCAATACCAATAAACCCTCCACAGACTTTGGATTAAAGTTTCTCATTTCAAATTTCATATCCGATATCATTTAAGCGGTTAAAAATGGCCGAGGTATTTGAATTCTCCACGTCTCTTAACCAAATCATTCAATGATGATTCCCTCTGCCGTCGTAAAATCCTCCGCCGTCTCTTCAATCATTAATACATTCCCTCCACCTCACTCCACTACTTCATTCCGTGACCACTGCTATCACTCCATTCTGTAGCCGGCATTTCATTCCGTAGACAGAGATATTATTATCACCGAGAGCAGAGCCAAAGGATATCAGTTTGAACAGCATTGAGCATTGTAAACTCAGAGCAGAGCAAAAGGGTAAATTCAGAGGTATAGCAGTGTGAGAATTTGAAGCCATTTGATTCCGTGGGCAGACAAAATATCACTGTGAACAGAGTTTGAGAATTTTCACTATAAACACAGAAGTGTAGCAGTGTGGAGTTTGAAGTCTTTTGTCACTAGAAGACAGAGGTGTTGCAGTGTTAAATTCGAAACCATTTGCTACCAAGAGCCAGAGGTATTGTAGTGAAGAAATTGAAGCCAGTTGTCACTGTCAAACAGAGACATATCATTCTAAAAGTTCAATTGTCAACAGAGGCATATCAGCCCGAGGTTTTGAAGCTGTTTCCACCATTAATCAGAGGTATGTCATTCCAAATTTGAAGCCATTTCCATTCAGAACTTAAAGCCATTTCAATCCGAAAGTGAAAGTCATTGTTTTTGTGGGTAGAAGAGTGTTAATTTGAAAATTGAAGAAGCAATCATGGGTTTCATTGTAAGGACTGAACCAGTGGGTTCAAAATATTTAGAAGGCTACCCTCAATGCAAAGAAATGTTACAACAAATAGGATGGCTTCAATTCTTGGAGAAATTTAATGGCTTCCACAAGGAAGTCACTAAAACATTTGCAAGATCATTTCAAGGAACCGAAGTTGAAGTGGGAGATGTCAAATTTACTGTCACTGAAGTTTTCATTGCAGAGGCTACAAGATTGCTCAGAACTGGAGAAAGATGGTTCAAAAACAGAGAATTCCACAATGAATCATGGAAAAAAATTTTAAAATCACCAGGTATGGATGTCACTGTATTTAAGAAAGGAATTCCCAGTTCTGCATTGAAAAATAAATGGAGAAACAAACTACTTCTTCTGCAAAAAATTATTACATGTGAGGGTAGATATGGAACATTTTATGTCTACCACATTAGACTGATAATGCATTTCCTGGGGGAAGACTTAAACCTACCATATTTCTTGCTTCAAAGTCTGAAGAAGATGGCTTCCTGTGTTCAGAGAAGGGTTCAATTTTTAGAGACAACCCTATATCATCATGGTTTGGTCAAAATTCTGATTGAACATCATCTAGCTAAAACAAATGATACATGGGACGATTTCTTAATAAGAAATCATTTTGAAGAAGCAAAAGAACCATCACCTGAACCACAGCCTACAAAAAGAAGTAGAAAATGGAGAGCTTCAGAAGTTGAAATTGACAAAACAGTCCAAGAGAGCAGTGAGGAAATCATTTTAGAAAAGTTGACCCAAATTAAGAGGCAACTTAAGGAAGAAAAGGTAATCAAGAAATCTGCCATGGAGAAAGGAGAGGGATCTTCTCAGCCTAGAAGAAGCCACAGACTAAAGGGGAAACTGAAGAAAACACTAATCAAACAAACAGGGGTAATCAATATAGAAGATGAAGAAACATCCATTGAAGAGGATGTTGAAGAGGATTTTTATGAAGGAACCCCTGAAATTGACCCTGCTCAACAAGAAATATATGACTATGTGGAAACTTTAGAGAGGAGAGCTTCAGAAAGCAGAGAGAGAACCCCCAGTCCTCCATTGTCTGAAATAGATATATTAAGAAGGGATAGGTATGAGTTGGAATTACTGAATAGACACATCAAAAATGAGAATGAAATTCTCAAGGATCAAGTCAAGCTCAAAACTGAAATGAACTCAACCTTATCCCCGCATATAGACAAAGTGGAGAGGACCAATGAGAAGTTGAAGATAAGGAACAAAAAGCTAATCAGGGCACTCACCAACCTAAGGTTCAAACTTGTTATCAGAAAACCCAGAAGATCTCGAGCTTCCAGACAAAGGAGAAGGAGAGGATTAGATGTCCTTGCAGAAGCCTCTGAGTTCATAGGATAATTTGCATGAGGACATGCAAAGAGACAACAGTGGGGGTATGTTGAGCCTCAAAATTGTGCTTTCTTTCACCTCATTTTACCTCATTTTCCTTTGTCCATTGCTATCCTAGACCCAATTGATTAGTGAATATAGTTAAAATTACTTCTAGAATGATTTACATGACTGACTTGCTAAATTTTGTGATTTTTTCCATTGTAAAGCATTTTGACCGGAACTAGCTGCAGAATGCAGACATTCCGTAGCTAACCGACGATTCTGCAGCTGCCTTCACGTTTGAGTATGTTCCAGGTGGTCTCTTGAGAAAAACCGCATATGGGCATGATCCACGTCATGTCTATATGGTTCGTTGCTCATCATGGAGGAAGAAACGAATTCTGGGTATGGTTTTGAACGTGGGAACACATTTAGGAAGGAAGACTTCTATTAGGACTGTCTCAGTCCAGATGTCTTTTCCTCTTCACGCAGCCACTTCAAAGAGTCCTAACGTGATTCCAATAAGGAAAGATAGTGTTCCTGAATTGTTGCAAGTATTGTTATGTGCATTTGCTTTATAAACACTTGGGAGACCGAGAGCTATGTTAGAGATTTTATGTTAGATTTGATGCTAGATTTTGTTTAGACTCTGTGCTACATTTCTGAAGACGCAGAGTGTTATGTTCAAGTTCTTTCATCTTTAATGAAGCAGACAGTGTTATTGTGAAGCGTTGATTTAATTTGGAGTTGAATTCCGTCAGGTGGTAGAGGGCCCCTGCCTCTTGCACGGATTTATTTTGCGTAAATTAGATAAGTCTTCTAGCTGCCTTTACGTTTTGAATTTGAATTAATAGTTGTTTTAATTAGCTACCGTAGTTGTACTCATTCTAACTCTTCCACAAGAAGAAGCTCTTCCAAAAGACTATAATGATGAATGGGAAATGACTATAGTATTGTAGGATTAGGAGTTGAATTCATAGTTGTTTTAATTAGCTACTGTAGTTATATTCATTCTAACTCTTCCACAAGAAGAAATTCTTCCAAAAGATTATAATGATGAATGATGAATGGCTATAGTACTGTAGGATTTAGTTGTAGTTTTTGTTGTTCACTATCACAGTTACACTTGTTCTAATCACTCTTCCACAAGAAGAAACTCTTCCAAGAAATTATTAAGAAGTTCAAGACATGACCGTGATAATGAATGATTTAGTTGTGTGTTTGCACTAAGTATCATCTCTGTTCTTGCTCTTAAACGCTTGCCCAAGACATCATAATGACGAGTAGGATATGAATATGATATCTTAGTTTTTCATTACTTTCAGTCCTTTTTGCTTGCATTTGCATTCAATTACACATTCAGAATTGTTCTAATACCTCTTCCAAAAGAAGGAACTCTTCCAAAATATCACTAATGATGGACAAACAGATTGTGTAACTTCATAGAATAATGCATGATAGCATAGTTAGGATACTCCGGAGTTTAATTGCACTTAACTCATGTTCAGTTACCTTGTTTTGAGTTTGATGATGACTTGTAGTTCAACATTGTTCTAGATTAGTGGCATCTTAAGTTCATTTTTAGATTAACTCATTGCACTTGCACTTCCCATTCAGATTGTCATTCACTGCACAATAGATTACTTCAGTTGTTAAAATTAACAAGACAGCCTTCATTATTCACAAACATCTTCTTGTTCTAAAATCTACAAATGATCCATAACCATATGAATAGAAGACAACATCATTTTAAGGCCTGAAGTACCTCTGCAATTTCCTCATCATTTCATAAACAGAGTCCTCCCTCAAAAGACTATTTTGGAAAGAAATCAATAACTCTTGAGTAAAGGTTTTGTGGCATTCAATTAAATTGCAGAATAGAGATAGGAACTAGTTCTAGAATAGAAGATCTTATGATGATAACAATGTTTTTCCTCTAATTATGTTTCAAATCTCTAATCAAGGACAAAGTATTGCATCATTGTAAGTTATTTGTTTCACTGTTTATTTAGAGGACTTGCATACTTAGTGATCACTTCTCAAGTTTAGTTTGTGTTTTGAATCATTTGCTTAAAAGTCATTATCAAGCTCTGCTTTTATTTAGTCATAGTTTAGATTTAATTTTGCTTCAGTGTTTCCAATTGTATTTTCCATTTGACATTCCATCAATTAGGCTTAACTCTGTTTTTAATCACCAGCTTCTTTCCACTAGCTTTCTAGGCATTTTTCCTGCAAACATAAAACTACCAAAAGACCAAAAACATCATAAATCATTACAAAAGACCAAAAACATCACAAAACACTACACACAACGTATTAGGAAACAAGTACCTAGGTACATACAGTACACTTCACTTCAGCAGTTTACAAATCCTGGTTGACAATTAAATGAGCTCAGTTTAGGAGAC
Organism: Pinus albicaulis; assembly: GCA_034641835.2. NCBI lineage: Eukaryota > Viridiplantae > Streptophyta > Pinopsida > Pinales > Pinaceae > Pinus > Pinus albicaulis. Next base: position 266,688,054 of record CM076572.1, on the reverse strand, counting down.
TAGATTGAGACCAAACAGCTTCCATTGTCGACAAGCTTGCATAATGGAGTACATTTCTTTGTCATATGTGGGGTACTTGCGAACTGTGTCAGACAATGTTTCACTGTGAAATGCCACTGGATGTCCCTGTTGAGTAAGAACTGCCCCAATAGCATAGTCAGAGGCATCTGTCTGGATCTCAAATGGCTGTTGCAAGTCTGGTAAAGTGAGCACTAGGGCAGAACAAAGGCGGTTTTTCAGTTTTGTGAACGCCTTCTGTTGAGGTTCCGACCAAAAAAAAATTTCTCTCGCTCCTCCCTTGGTAACCTGACTCAAGGGCCAAGTGATATGAGAGAATCCCAACCCGAACCTCCGATAGAAATTAGCAAGACCCAGAAAGCTGCGAAGCTCTGTTATAGTGGTTGGGGCTGGCCAATCCCGAATGACTTGTATCTTGGCTGGATCCACATGCACCCCCATTTCATCAATAATGTATCCCAGATATTGAACCTGGGTCATGCCAAAAGTGCACTTCTCCAAATTGGCACACAACTTGTGTTGCCGCAGTGTTTGGAGGACTTGTCGGATGTGGTGAAGGTGCTCTTCCCAAGTCCGGCTGAAGATCAGAATGTCATCCAAGTACACCACTACAAATGAGTTGGTGAATGGCCGCAAGATGTCATCCATCATCCTCATGAAGGTGGCGGGAGCATTCGTCAACCCGAAAGGAATGACCAGCCATTCGAAAAGGCCTTCCTTGGCTTTGAAGGCAGTCTTCCACACATCGGAGGGTTCAATTGGTACCTGGTGATACCCAGACTTCAGGTCGATCTTGCTGAAATATTTTGCACCTTTGAGTTGGTCCAGAAGGTCATAAATCCGTGGGATTGGGTACCTATTCCGGACAGTGATCTTGTTCAGCGCCCGATAGTCAATACAGAGTCTCCACGTCCCATCCTTCTTCTGTACCAACACGATCGGGCTCCCACAAGGCGATGAACTTGATCTGATGTGACCTTTCTGCAACAGCTCCTGAATCTGCCTCTTGATTTCATCATTCTCCATAACAGAGCGCCGATAGATCGGTCCATTAGGTAGCGGTGCACCGGGGGTCAGATCAATCGGGTGCTTGACCTGACAGTGCAGAGGAACCCCTGTGGGTGAGGTGAATATGTCCCCGTACTCCTCCACAACCTTATCCATTTGTTGTTGTTGTGCGGAGGAGCCCTGTCTGGAGGTCGTGGCCACAGTCTTCTTCTTGCCCTGGGGGCGGATCATCAGGAAAACGAATTTCCTGGTTTGGGAAATGAGCTTACTACATTGTTTTGCAGTAACCAAAGAGATAGCGGCAGGAGGTGGTACCTCTGGTATCCTGTACAACTTATTTCCCAAAGTAACAATAACAACACGAGGCCAAGACTCATACACAGCATGACGCTTCCACAAGTATGGTTGTCCTAATAATACATCAGAAACATCAATAGGAGCAACGTCACATAATACCTCATCCGTGAAGGGCTTGATGCTATAGGGAAGGCAACACTGCCGGCTGACGCGGAGATCTCGTCCTTGGTGAAGCCACCCGATGGTGTATGGATGTGGGTGAGCTGTGGTCGGCAAGCCCAACCGCTTCACAGCGTCTGCTGAAATGAGGTTCTTTTGGCTCCCATTGTCGACAATGAATTGTACTAGGGAGCCCTTTACCCACATCTGGGAGTGGAAGAGACGTTCCTCCTCCTCTGGATCTTCCGATTCCTCCTTTTGGATCTTTGTAGTGGCAACAGTGGCGTTGGGCTCCGCATCAATAATTTGTTTCCCTTTTTCATTCGCCTTTTCAGGTTCTGATTCGGAGTCAGAGCATGCATCTGACTCAGAAGCCCTCATCTCGGCCACTAGCAACTGCTTGGCCCGACACTCACTTGTGTTGTGAGTGGAGCTCTTATGGAACTCACACCACTTTCCTGTGTCCTTCTTTGTCTTTGCAGTGCTGTTCTTTTCTTGTGGCTTCAATGAGTTGTCTTTAGCCGCCATGCCTTGGCTCGGTCCTTTGTTCTGCGGTTTGGAAGCACTTTTCCCTTGCTTTTGATTCGTAGATCCAAAGTCTCGCTTCTTCTGCTTGAATTTCTACTCAATCTTGGCAGCATACCGGTATGCCATACCAAGCGAGGAGATGTTAAGGAACTCCATTTCCTCCTGAATGTATTTGTGCAGACAGCTGCGATACTTTAGCACCAGATGTTTCTCTGAATCTTTGATACCCAACTTTGTGCGCAGGGTATGTATTCGTCAGCTCATGCACATCTTGATCCCTTTGTTGTCGCAGCGTAGTCCATTGTATGTACTTGTTCTCATAGCTCCCCACGAGATATTATTGTTCCTTGATGGCATCCCGGAAAGAATTCCAAGTTAGTACGACCGAGAATAGAGAGGGTTCTGTCTGGTCCTGTTTCTCACAGTAGGTTTCCCACCAGTCCTTGACATGGGGGGTAGCTTTGAAGAGTGAAAAAATAATCTTCCCTCAGTTAGAAAAGTCATGAACCAAGAAATATCCTTCTAATAGATTCAACCATCTATCTACGGCACCGCGTTCATTTGACCCCAAACATGTGGGAATGTCAAAGTTTACTTGTACCTTAAAGGGAGTCGCGCCTCCAGAGTGGCTGCTGGATGTAGATGTGCCGCCGGTGGGCTGTCGTTGAAGGATCTGGGCAAAGTTATCCATCATCACGTTCTTTTTTTTTTCAAGGGCCTCCTCAAGCAATATTTTGATAGGATCTCCTGCTCCCTCATCTTTATTTTTGTCCCCCATGGGCGTCCGTCGGGGTTTGCGAGGCCGATCTTGCAAAGGTTCCACTAAATCGAGCCCTAACTCCTTATACCCCGATCTCGTTGGGGACCTGCAAAGAAGGTTCGAGAAAAGGCATCGCTTCTCCGATACCAATCGATCCGCAGGCAGAATGCAACAGAATAAACATATAACGATAAATATAGAGATGCAACGGAAATAACACTTCATTTCATTAATATCAAAGAACCGAAATTTGCTTACAGACAGAATGGAAATAAAACTAGCTAGGGCGCTGGTAGCTATCTCTGAGAAGAGATGTGGCGGCTACAGGCCTCTGAACTCTGTTACAATGAGGCTCAAGGGCCTATTTATCATTTAGAAACAATGGGAAATCCTAAACAGTCAAAACCCTAACCCTAGGAGATGAAGCGCCAAAACTATGGGCCCCGTTTGGGTAAATTGGTGTTTCAACTTCCCAGGGGCGTAACTTTGGCATACGATCTCTGTTTGACGCGTACCATACCTCGTTAGAAAGATATATTCGAGGACTACAAATTTGGAATAAGCAATATCAATCCATGGACCCATGTTGCTCTCCGTTTTCCCAAAAAACTTCGTTTAGGGCCTCAAAACGGCTCCGGAAGTTTAGGACCCGAAAAACTGCTAAAAATAGTAAACTGTGCCGAAACTGAAAAACTGAAATAGACAATGGTGGAGCCCCAAGTGGAATATGTGGGTGACCACCAATATCCACCTGGATCATACATTCATAGGATAGCTGCAAGATCAAATATTCTTCCTTATACAGATATGGTTAAGTGGTCAATTGACCACTTAAACATTGAAGATATAATGTTCAAAAATTCAAGAGGAGAAACTATAGGTTCTTTCAAAGTAGAGGATTCAGCAGCAATGTATCATCTACCAACCCCGCAGCAGAAATACGACAATAAATATGTGCAGAAATTCAAAGGAGAACATCTAGATCTTATCAAATTCATCCATGAATGGAAGGACAATGAAGGGAAATTGAAACAAGATAACTCTGGTACGTACCAAATTGCAAAAATTCCTAATCCTTATTGTTATGCCGCTGGTATGTTATGTATAATATTTTTCAATCCTGATAGCACTAGATTTTCAAGAGATTGGGTTCCCCTAGTTGACGCAATCGTCAATTCATCTATCTTAAATTGGGCAGACATTTTCTCCAATTACCTAGCCAAGCATATAATTGAATATAGGAATAAAAGAAGTATTTCATTCAGAGAAATACCTCCTTTTTATATGTCTTCCTATGTCATGGATGTTATCTGTTTTATTTCTAAATTTCCTACCATTGGTTGGAAATGGACTACCAAGGACCCTGTTGGGCCAGAATTGTAAATTATGGATAAATCATGCTTCCCTATACAGGTGCTAGTCTAGAACAACATGTGAAATACTATACGACTATTTATCCTAACTCAAAATAGATACACAGAGAGGATTGGAGGCTTACTTGTTCAGTTTCTTCCAAATGGCTCCTTCTATTGCTTCTGTTGTGGCTTCAAATTCAAGCAGTTTGTGAGCTGAATGCTTCCTGCAAGAAAGAACACTGAAATAGCAGAAGATGCAATAATATAGATATCTATTCAAGCTATTTAGCTAAATCAGTAAAGCATAAACCATACACATCAACTAATATCTTACAATATGGAAAATGAAAGCCAATACAGATGCATATAGGTAAAAATAAGCAGTACTCTTTATTGATGATAGAAGGAGAGGTTACAACCTAGTGACTGATTTGAAGTGACCTTCCAACAACGATCCCAAGCCTCATCACAGTATAAATCTCTCCAGCAGTAGCTACACAAATCTAGCTCTCAATTGAAAATTCTCCAGCATTTCTCTACTCAAATTCTTTCTCCTCAAGCACTTAGATATGTGTTCAATTTATAGATGAACTGTAGGTTGTTTTTCAATCAATGACATTCCAATAATAGGAAAGACATGTTTCTAGTCATGTATATGTCAAATGGACACTTGGATCCGAAGCTTGACACATGTGAACTCTTCTAGAAGGCACTGGCCAAGTGGAGATTCCGAACAATGAGAATTTCACTCCCAATGTGACCAACGCACCCGTGAAAGTTGGGAAGTGCTTTGCAAAGCAGCCTTACATGGGGCTACCTGCATATGCAACACACTTATGCCCCTTAGAGCCTGCATTGGTGAGCTCTCATATGTTATATAATAAGCTTCAAAGCTTGGAAACCTTTGCTTGATGAAATTCTTCCTTGATTTGTCTTATTTCTTGTCTTAGGGCATGTAGCAACAGAAATGATAGGGAAAGATAGACCCTTGATCATTGGTCCTGGAGATGATGTCCAGTTAACCAGGTCATTAGGAATGGTGCCCAAATTGACCTATAACAGACCCTACCCCGATTCACATTTACCACAGAGAACTCTGGGATTCAGAGTTCCACTTACATTTCTATAAAATCTGTTATGGAGTCATATTGCCCATACATCAAATTGTCTTCAGCAAAAGAGCTCCTAGGGTTTCTGAAGAAGCCTATGTAGATACTGTTCCAGTAGCTAGATGGTTTGCCGAAGAAAATTTCACATACATTAGAGTATTTGGGAGTTATGCTTCTCCCCATGTTTTACCTTACTATGTTCCCGATAAATTACTTGTAAAAGAAATAGCCTATCAGCTTGTCAATGGTGTCACAAAGTAGCTGAAGGATGGTAAAAAGGCTATTTGGCTTAATTTCCCTCTACAATGCAGCACCTTTTCTCTGGCTAATATCGGCCATACTTACAAAGAGGTTCCCAAGATTCAGTTATTGAAATTGGCAATTATGCCAGGAAGATTATATGGTCCTAATGATGTGATTAAAAATTACATCACAGAGCTTAAAATGAAACCTTTTGTAAAGGAAGTAGATGGATTCGATGACCTCTTCCAAGGCATGGAAAATTTCTCTCATATTACCAAGTATGTTTCTAGTCAACTAAGTCAAGAAGATGTTGAAGCTTTTTAAGCATATAGAAACAAGAGACTAGAAAACGTTCCTTTAAATTTGTTGACTATCGAATATGAAAAACATACTCCAAGTGTTAGTTTGGATGATGAAATGAAAGATATTTCTGAAGATGAATCAGGTCAATCACAGCAGCAGTCTGATAATTCAGATCACTCTGAAAATGAATCTGAATCTAAGAAAGAAAACTCAGAAAATACAATTGACCAAGTTATTCAAGAGATAGAAATGTTGGAGAAAACAAGAAATAATGGAACGGAATCAAATTCTGAAATAGTTCTACACAGTCATAGCATGCTAGATAAGTCCAAGTCATCACAAGCAAAAGATCTTATTAATGAATGGGAAGAATTTTCCGAAGCAATAAAGACTCCAAAAGAAAATCCCAGTGTAGAAATTATATGCACTAAGCATGCATATGTCCTTGATTCACCTGATCTCACACTATTTAACTTTATTCAAAATACTGAATCAATTCCACTTGTTAATATTTTGCGGAAAAATTAATTACACACACATGTGAAGCATAAACAAAAATATTCAATCGCACATAACATAGTTTTTAACCGAGAAATCCTGAAGCTGAAAACCCCAACTATATATTATGTAACATGGAGATCATATGGCAATCTCATAAAAACATACAAAGCTTATCACAAGCTCTCAGCACAGTAAATCGTCATACACTATGCAAGCCCAATCTTGCAAATCCATGCACCGATATATGCCACTTGCTAACCTGCCTCCACTACGCAATCTCTGCTGAAGAATAGCTCTGAATGAATTTGAATTACTCTTGGATTGGTTGTGCAATCCTCATTGGCATCTCCACTGTGTGTTTGATGCAATCAATGCATCACTAATAGTCACAACAGATAGTCTATCTTTCCCTTTCACCTATCTCTCCACTGGTCTCCACTGAAACTGCCATGCACTGTAGTTAACTGATGTATTGTTCAGTTGATTAATGAGTTATTATTTATGAATTAATTAGCTAATTAATTCACTCCACTCTCACTAGTGTATCAATCAGTTAGACTAGATACAACTAGCTCAACTGAGTCTAACTGAGTTAAACTAAATACAACTCCATAACTACTTCTTCCAACTATGTCATAACTCTGCCACTTGAGTTCTAACTGAGTCCTCCATGCAATAGCTCCAGTGAACCCTTAGGAATAGCGTAATTCCTTCTGTCAGATATTGTGCCACATCTGTGCACTGAACTGAAGTGCTCCAAGAGAATAAGTTGTTGTTTAGAGTCTGATTATTATTAAGAGCTAATAATAATCGACATGCATTTATTTTTAGATTGACAATCTATAAATAGACTTCACCCAATATTCTAAAAATATAATTTCATCTATTTTTCCAACTTGATCAACCATCCACAAATAACATCCTGCAACTTCAGAAATATGATCGACATGTCTAAAAATAGACTTGCGCCAAAAATAGCCTACCGGCCCACTTAGTGAAGGTGACTCTTTTCACTAAGCTCATCATCTTGTTGAATCTCAACACCCAATACTGATCAAGCAACAATTTTCCAAACACCAGAACTCTCATAGAAAATAGTTGAGACTGTCAATCCACTACAAAGAGTTCCAGCAACGCATGACAAAGAAATCATACCAGCCTACCCTACAAATCAGATAGTTCTACAGATTGAAGATATTCCTTCATTAGATATTTTCTACAGTCCTAGTTACAAGGCTGTAGTTAAAATAAATAAAAGAAGAAGGATTGATGAAACAACTCCAAAACCAACAAATGAATCAGTTGATGTACTATGGAAAGGTTCCTCATATGATCCCACGGAACATCTAACCAAATTATCACAATATGCAAGAACATATGCTACCGCTACTATTGATAAAGCTACTTAGGTTTGAGTATTGTTGAAACAAAAGGAAGCCAAAGTACAAGAATTAGAACAGATTTTGAATGAAGAGAAAGCAAAGTCCATTGAGCAAATCAAAATAAGCACAGCCTAATTTCATGAAGATATTGAAAGCCTCAAATTGAAGTATCAGATAGAGCTTAATGAAAAGCAAGAAAATCTAGAAATAGTAATGGCTGAATTACAGAATCAACCACCATTAGAACAATTTATCAAAGAGGCACTTGATGTAAACACCATGCTAAATAAAGAACAAGAATTTTTTTGTCAACAAGCTTCCATGATTGATTCTTATTGTGATTCCATTAAAATAATGATTCAACAAATAGCAATTCAGAAGCTGGAATGTGAAAGACTTGAAAAGAAAATCGAAGAACACATTCAGTGGAAAATTTCAGATACATTAAAGCAAGCTAATCTACCACAAATAGATAAAATTCACAAAGAACTTTTATTTACAGAATGGGGAGCACAAATTAATAAAGCAGAGAAAGCAATGACCAAGACGTTAAAGAAATCAAATGAGATTATTCAGTTTTTATGTGAGCAATTGTTTAAGACAGAACTTCTTGAGGAAAACATGTCTGATGTGTTTTCGAGAACAAGAGAAGTAGAAATAAAGTGGAGACAGAGAGCAGATACACAAGAGGAAATGATCAAAAAAATTAATAAGTTTGATCAAGAAAATTACTGGAATTTTATGATCAAACCTTACCATCAACATCAAACTCTTCAGTCTCTTACAGATTTAGAAAAAAGATCCCAGTCAATAATCTCAAATGCTATTTTCAAGAGACAGATTCGATCACGGATATCACAGCCAGCTCAGCGTAAAGCAATGTTAGATATTTTTCAACTTCATGATCACATTCAGAAAGAAGGGCAGGATTCACAAAATCAGTATTGTTAGTTTAAATTCCTAGATTGTTTTTTAAGTTAAGCTTTTAGAGGAAGTTTGTTTGAAACCTCCTCTACATTTTTGTAATAATTTAATTTTAGTTTATAGTTAGTTTAGTATTTAAACCCTTCTCATGCATTTATAGAAGGGTCCAGAAATTTGTCAAAAACATTTACAAAGAATGCACTACTGTAAGTTTGTGGGTGCTTCGATGAATTAATAGAACACTTTGTTATCTTTTAGCAATTAAATCCGTTTAACTGATGTTGCACTACTGTACTCTTTAAATCGCTTGAAAGTGGGAAGGAACAGATTCATTGCTGTCAATTTACAGAGTAGAACTTTATGCATATGGTACTTCTATTCACTTGTGGTAAGTCTTATCTCTTAAATTGATAGTTATTTTTTATTGCATTATATATTTAAAAGATTATCATATATAAATATTACATGCACTTATGTTCTAATATTTAGCTATGGTGTCTTATTGAATATGTAATTACATTGGAAAATGTGATATGTTTTACACAATTATTCTATGCAAACTATTTTGTTAGAAGAATCATTTTACATAATTTTCATCTATTTTGATTGTTAAATGATCTATATTACTAATAGTTGAAGGATATCATTTTAGATCACATAAAGGAACAACACCCTGGGTATATATTAGATTAATTACTTACATAGATGCATATAGATTAAAAATCATTATCCATTTGCATGTTATATTCACAAACACCCTCATAAAACATCCTTATTGGGAAACTGGTCCCATTATCCCCAGTCGGAGCCACTATACCAAATGGAAAAGGGGTTGCTTTAAGGTCCGGACCGGGTGGTTTTCCCCCATGTTTTGGCCACAGAATTCTGAGGCCTCAACAGTCCCAAAAAGCGACATTTTTCCACTTTCAGGAATGCGCGCTTATCGAGAAAAAAGTCACGTTGAAGGCGCTCTTCTCGAAGGATAATGCGCGCAATCAGTATTTTAGACTAGTTCAAATTTGATTTTCACAAAACCTTAGAGATTTTAAATACTTTCTTGATTCCATAATGTCTTCCTGCCCTGTAAAATCCTTTGGCTTGACATTAATTAATGTCATCTTCTGTTGTATGATTTTCCAGTGTTAACAATTGTCCCCTATTGTGTGAGGTCTAGGAAGGACTGTATAGCCGAAATACATTATAGTTTCTTTTATGTATCCTACGCGGAGAGAGAGAGAGACCTGCGTGAATCTTGGAATTGACAACACCCTGCACCGTTTACGAGGTGACCATGGCCTAAGGGATCCCTGCAAGTGAATAATTTACAACATATATACAGAATTTCAATGAGGCGGGCATGTCTCATACTCATGATGCTATAGCTAGTTAAACAAAATTGACAGATACATGTGTTGTCTGTGTCACTACTATGGTAGTGATGCTGGCGGTTGTTGACGATGACTGCTGACGCCCTCAGGGGCGTTTTTTTCTTTGATGATAGGTGTAACATGGTACCTTCATGCATAAACTTAGTATGGCATATAGTTGCGCCATGTACGCATAGGTGTTGGGACCTTCCCGTGTAAGCATTATTTGACAGAGATGCTTATGGAGGCACGGGTCTTCGACGGATCCCTATCAAAGTGTAATGGTTGTAAGGTATCATACCATCTTGACATGAAAGCTTTTGTCGTAGTCGAATTTCAGGAGGATCGATGACATCTGTGGACAATGATGTCTCCCACAAAGCCACCCAAGGATACCCCTTTGCATGGGAAGGGGTGATCTAAGGTACCGCTTCCTTTTTGGAAGAGAGGTGTCGAGGTCAACAAAAAGAAAGCCTTAACCGAACCATGGGTCGCCGACCTGAGGGGTCAGGGACCTAGATGTGATGGGTTTAACATAGGCATTTTGGTGAGAGGGACTGAAAACTAATGATGAGGATTCAGTGGCCCGAGGTCGGAGTATACTTTAGCAACTTGGCGGCAGTCATAGTTATTTCTGAAGGGAAAATCCCTGGAATCAGTAGAACTTCCAAGGCAGGTGTAAACCTGGCTATGAATGTCATGATGGTGCATGCGTGGGGGTAAAATACTCCAATCAAGGGGAATGAGGGACTACTACTATGGGAGAAAAGATGGAATATGAGGGTGAAGGGATGAAGTGCATCGTTTGTGGTCTTTGTACACTTACCAAAAGAATAAAATAATGAGGTTTGGTTTGTACAAAACATAGAGACGGTTACCCCAAAACTTGAAAGTGTTCGCTCATTGGAGGCGTGAGGATGGTGTTTTGCTAGGGGTAGGGGTCCCATTGGTTGGTCTCGTGTGTGGGGTTGGTGAAGCGGATGAAAAATTTTCGCAGATGGAATTATGTTGGTGGAGGAATGGTGGGCCATATGCGATGTGCGGGGGTGCACTTTAAATCTGCTTGTACAACCTAGTCGTCCGGGAAGGGGTTTTCAGTTATCATGGTAAACTTGACCTTATGCATGATGAATGGATGGGCACAAGGTGCTTCCCGGACTGAAGTGGTATGGCCATGGCATCACTTTTGCTGCGATATATGGTCTAATTTGGGTGACGAGCGACATGGAGGGGAGGCTCTACCGACTAACACAGACGTTTATCATGTGTAGGGTTACGTGATGATACACATGGTCGGATCTGAGGACCCTATGGTTTATTTCTTATGGAGAAATGATGTCAGGATATGCAAAGTTTCCTGGGACTCTATCATGCTAGGGGTAGAATGATACCTGCTCTGGAACCTTCAATAGATGGTGCTGTGAATGGTTTGCGGTTTCTTCCTGCAAAAACAACCCTCAAGTGAAAGCCTCTTCTTTTCATTAAATATAATTGAAAGGCATGAGCTTTCAAAAAGAAGATGAGAGAGGGCATACCTGTCGGCGCTGAAAATTTATATTTTTGGGAAAGAGAATGTGTGGCATTTCTTTCGTTCGTCATGGCATATTGATGATGGTGCAATTGACGGTTTGCAGAATGGACCTTCTGATCTCCTGTTATAGACCTCCAATTTTTTTGAAAAGGGCAATAAATATGGATTATGGCCCTAATCCTATTCATGTGTACTTGCAGAGTTTTGAGAGATCAGAGGTGTTTTCAGAGCCTTTCTTATCGTTGCAGTCAGCCTGTGTACCAAGGATTAGTGATACTATGTCGAGGTAACTCCCATGACATCCTGCATTTTTATTTTTTCAGTTTGTTGGTGCCAGGGGCCATACAAATTGGGTTTGTATGGCCTCTGAGTGACTTTTTTCCCTAGATTGCGCGGGCGATCTAGGTAGAGCGCGCCTTCTTTGTGCACAATTCTGAGGGACAAGCACGCGAGGGTGCGTTGTTCCCTATTTTTAGCGAGCAAAGGTGCGCCTGTGAAAAAACAGGCACGCAAAGGCCAAGGTGACAAAAAATTTTGGTTTTTGTCTATTTTTGAGGTATTTTCTCTGTACTGATGGGTGCCTGTGTTGATGACAGGTTAGTGTGGAGGGATCCTCCTGATAGGATCGTTCGATTGCATGTAAGGTGTCCCTATGTCGCGGTATCTCTGGACAATGGTGGGTGTAGTGCCCATAGTTGCTACAGAGAGCGCATGCGTGATTGGTATGCAATGCTTTGCCTTTAACTTTGGTGGTAGGTTCCTTTTTATAGGAACGTGGCATCGGGATGTTTGTTTTGGAAGCGAGGAGTGGTTTTAATTCGTTCAGATCCAGACATATGTGGGTAGGATGGCCTATAACGTCGCATATGACGCAAACTATTTATTCCCTTTGAATGGCGGGGGTCACCATCTTCTTTCCTCTATTTGCAGTTTTCTTGGTCGTGATCACCGAGTTCGCAATGGGAGCTTCCTTCATGGGGGTGGTCTCGACCATTTCTTGGGTAGTTTGGGGCTCCTCGGGATTGAGGGGCTTTAACCCTGTGGTAGTAATGTGGGTGGCTCCTATTCTGAAAGGGGAACGAGGTACAAAACTGGGAATGCCAACGATATGTTGGGTAATACCAATGTTACCAAAACCTGCTAGGAGACGAAGCCAGCTAGGGGGTAGAGGAAAGGGGTTTGGGAGGCAGCGTAGGCTAGAGAGGTTGTCGTGGCTGATGCCTCAGTGTCGTTACTGCTTGAGTGCATGTTTGGACTAGCCTCGGTGCTTGAAGTGGACATCATGCAGACCAGAGCCCTTGTGACATTGGGTGATGCCTCAGGGATAATGGAAGGATCTCTTAGGAATGACCCTCGAATGGACGACGGTTTGAATTGGCCAGGGCCATATTCTTGGTACCATGAAAGACCATCTGAGCCTGTATATACATAGGGTAGGATTACATCCGTGTTGGTTAGGGGACGCTTCTTGCTATGTGTTAACTGGTCTACAGTAATGATGCGGTCCTCGTGGGGGAACATCATAATGCAGAAGACGTAGGAGGCTATGGCGTACATGGCGTACATATAACTCCACTCGAAAAGTATATTGTAATCCAAGTGAACGTCCAATAATTCAATGTCTATGTGGACCGTCTTTTTAGCTAAACAAACTAGGACATTTTGGTAGAGGCCGACGGGGGTCGAGGGACGACCGTCGTACGCTCGAAGCGTGATGACCGAGGTTTTTAGTTCGGGAGAACCCAACTTCTGCCAAACATTTTTTGACATGATGCATGTTGACGCACCCTCGTCTATGACACATCAGTGAATAGTGATATTCTATACCGATACTAGTATCTGGAAGGTGACCATGGAAGGAAGCCGGGGGGTGGCTTTGTCTAAGTCAAAAGCCATCAGGCACATGTCGGCAGGGTCGATAGCACCTAACACGGAAATTAGGGCTTTCCGTTGTTTTGGGCATGACTACAGTACTTCCAGAGCTGACATAGCAGCGGGAGATTGAGCTAAATCGTCCATGATGCTATAATTATGGGCCGCTTTGGAGTAGTTTCCCGCTCGCCTATTGGGTCCTTTTTCCATCTTTGGAAATGGTTCTATAGGCATCTTTGAAATGGTCAAAGGTGCAGTCAGTCCACTAGGACTAGCCCTTGACGTAGTGGTGTTTGGTTGGGTGTCGTAGTTGCAATTCCATGTTTGGAAAACCATTTCTTCCCTAGTCATGTAGATTTCATCGCTGCTTTTCCCAGAATCGTCTGGGTTTTGCTAGTGAGTGCTTACCGTCCCTTGGTTTGGGAACGGTTTTTTCATTACAGCGGGTTTCTGGGAAGATCCTCCTTGTCCTTAGTTACTCTGAAGCATTTTTAGCTCAGGGAGATCGAGAAAGTGGTGAGTATAGTGCCTGTACTCTCCACATGCCGAACAGGAATGGTTTGTTCGAAGAGTTGGCCTTTTTCCTTGCTGCTGGGCATTGCTAGGCTCATGGTTCTGATTCCGGTTGGAGTTACCTCTAGCCTGGGATCGTGATGGGCGTTGTTGGTTGCTGCCCCCTTGTCGAGGGTTCCCTTTTGGCTTGTTTTTTTATTTTTTCTTTACCACGTTAGGAGGGTAGTTCTCCTGGTTATACTGGTGTGGTTTCTTTTGGGACAGCTGCACAAAGTTCACCGGCGTGTTGGTTTGTGTGGGCGGGTCGTGTGCTGGGAACTGAGCATAACGTTGTCCCATGTTTTCACTTGGCCGTTAGAAGGGGGTTCTTCCGTCAGTGTTTCATTCTACGTACTGGGCCCCCACAGCCGTAGGATAAGGTCCTCCTTGGTGATACGCTTGCGCCCTAATAGTCAAATTTTGTTGTGGCATATGATGACTTTGACATCCAGGTTGAGACATGTTCTGGGTAGAACTATATGCATAACCAGGTTTTTTACTACTGTTGGTAACCTCGGTTCATTGATCCAATTAGCCCGTCTGTAGAGTTCGACACACCAGGAAATTCTTGGTAAGTTTGCAGGCACGAGGCATTAGGCAGGATGTTGTAAATGTATCCTGACTGTGTATAAATCAGTTCAAGCTTCTGGGCTTTACTAATTGCATCCTCTTCGGATGTGGGGTTTTGTTGCGCCACATCCTTTGAAATCTCTGCCGTCAAAGTTTTCAAGAATAAATCTAAGAGGACCCGATCTTCGAGTTTAGCTTTACATAAACTATGATGCCGCCTCCATTCATGGAGATGGTCTGAGATATGGATGGCGGGGGTTTGTCTAAAATGAGTCAGTAACTCCATTCCTGATTCATGGTGAATGGGTAACTGAAAATATGTGAGTAACGTGGTAGTGAGGATGCTAAAGGTTCCATGTGAAGCAGGAGGTTGCTCCACGTACCACTTCGCGGCTACTCCCGTAAGAGTGCGTTGAAATAGTCTCAATCGAATAGTGTTGTCGATGATACTATTTGATGAGCACCATAGGTGAAATGTCATTACATGATTACCTGGGTCTTCCACTTGCTTGCCTTCAAATTTTGGTATATCCGAAGGGAGCTTCGTGGGCATGGGAGGCCATGACGGATCATGTGCGATGGGGTCATTCATTAGCTTGGTTAAATCGGGGAGATTCAACGAAGCTAAGAAAGGTGACTGGGAGGTTGACGCCATTGCCACGTGTGAAGAAACGAAGTTCTGGTTAGAACGATGGTTAGTCTGTGACGTACCCTAATGTGTGTTTAATTGGCTTCTCGAATGGGACGCACTCGTGTGCCCCCTAGGGGTCGAGGGGGGAGTGGTGTGTGATGTGGTGTTGGGAGACTGACTAATGTTACCAACTATGGTTTCTCCAATAAAGGATGAACCAATGATGGTGGCAGTGTTCCATCTTTGACGCCTAAATGGCGAAAGACCTGGAACCCCTCCCGGTAATGTGGGGAGGTCCAAAAGAAGCATGGATCGACGAGGTTCCGTTGGGACCGTTCAAGTGTCAACCAGGTTAGGTTTTGGAAAAATTTGAGAGGATAGAGTCTATGATCAAAGAAAAATTATGGCCACATGCATAAAACAAAGCGAAAATAAAATAAAATTTCCCTTTAAATTAATCTATGTGATCACTCAAGCAAAAAAAATGGTTTTATTTTTTTTATTTCTTTTATTATTTTTTTTGGCATGATACTCAAAATCCTAGGAGACTTATGTGTCCTCACACACTCATTGAGAATATTTCTTGCGAGTGCTGGAAAAACGTCCCGTAAGAGCTAGCGACGCCCTAAGTGAGCCGAAGAGAATCCACCAAGGTAAGTGTAGAGGGTCTGGCGCTTGCCTGCACCGTCACCTATAGGGTAAAGGATGCCCTAGTTTTTGGCCACTGAGAACCACCATCCCATGTGAGCGTTCGAGTCTTGGGATTCTTGGTATTCATCTAACAATACCGAGTATCATCCGTGTCAGGTAGCCCCAACTAATACCGCACGCACTGCGCCTAAGCCTAACCCCCTCTAAATTGGGTCTCTGCTGCACTCGGGTTTTATTTGTTGCGGGCTGATAGGTGAATTTGAAGCTCCCTAAATATACAACTTCTATGTTTCAAAATGAAGTATGATCAAGGCAGTTTAAGTTGAACCTAACTTAAACTATAAATTCTTTTGTGGCCCCTGTGGGGAGAATTTAGTGAGTTTGGTTAAGTTAGTTTTTAGGTGTCTTCCTTTGCTTAGTGGGTGAGTGTGTGTGAGATTAAGGTGAACAAGCTCGTAGTTTGAACATGTGGCTATCAGTGATCCTTTACAAAAAATCCCCAGTTAAACTATGTTATATTGTTCCTAGCTCAAATGGAAAACATGTGCGGATAATGGGCCGCTTTCAAAGTTTCCTAGTTAATCTATGTGAATAACTAAAGGGAGATGGAGAATTGTGAATAAAAAGCGTTCATATGCTTACCTAGGATCACCAGAGGGTGCAAAGGTAGCAGATATTACTTGCTCTAATCGACATTTCAATCCTAGTCCCGCAATTCCTAATGCAAAAATTGAGCTAAACTAAATAACTTCTACACTAGAAAAAACAAAACTAGCTATGCATGTATGGTCTTGGGCCACTTACTTGGACTATTTATCTAAGTGTGAATACCAGAATTTGCAAAACATAAATTGTTCGAAATGTAATGGTTAATTTCCCCCCTACTTAAACTATGTGAAGATTTTTGGAAAAACCAACTTGAAGAAAAACTAACTCTAACCCTGCAGAAGGCAGCTAAAAGTAAGTTCTCACAAGCTGTGCGGTATCAACACAAGTGCTGGCAGATACATTAGGGGTTTCCCAGCACCTTATAAGCAGAAAAATGCAGAATCCTGGGAGAAAAATCTCATTATGTAAATTGCGCGCAAAAATCCCTGACAGGTGCGCTTTCCTGCATGCAGGTTAGCCCTAAACGCACGCCCTGCGCATCTGTGAGGAAAAAATGCGCGCAAAGTCCTACAAGTAAAAAATATTAGGAGATGCTCTTCTTCAGTCTATCACTCAAAGTGAATCTAGGGACTGCAGGATGGATCAGAGGACCATCAGCTCCACTCTAAAGCGTAGACAAATGTCTCCTGCAGGAGATGGCACAACCACATAAACTTGAAAAATGTTAGTGGAGTCACCAATCCTGTTGTGGTGGATTTGACGCATGGGTGTATGAAATTGCACCAATTTAAGGGGTGTGGTCTACCCCTATAAACTATTGGTAATAGGCAGAAAGTGTTGGAGCTCAAAAGCATACAATCTAGAAGAAAAAAGTATGCAAATGTATGCTCAGATGAAAATAAAACTAAAACACAAATATACAGAAGCTATTGAAGAGAGTCAAAACGATAATAATGCAAACGATGGCTCTAGGCCTCTTCTTATTAAACGTTTGATATGGAGAAGAAATTTACCCACTTTCCAAAGGGCCCCTAGACAATGGTGCTAGGTCCCAATGCAAGGATGTTGTTTTCCAAGCTCTACCTCTAGTGAAGTCTCCCTCTCTCTCCGCTGTGATGGACTAAGATTGTTGGGTGGCCAGCAATCGAGTCCCCTCTATCTCCAGCTTTGGGTCACACATTGCTGGTATTGCTTGGGAAATTCTGGCTAGCATAACAATGTGATCTCCCATTCTTCATCTCTTGGTAGCTTTATATAGGGGATTTCAAATCCTCCTTCCCTCCCTTGGTACATGGTGGATGGTGACGCAAGGGAGAGGTTTGATTCCATTGTGTGCTCCAAATATTCCTTTGTGTGCTCACATAATGTCTAAGGAGGTGCTGGTGGCTATCCTTAGGCGGATTCATGCAATGAGTAATTGTCCTTGCTTTGTGTGGTCCCGGAAAGCAACATTTTTCCACTTTCAGGAATGCGCGCTTATCGAGCAAAAAGGCATGCAGAAGGTGCTCTTCTCGAAGGATAATGTGCGCAATCAGCATTTTAGACTAGTTCAAATTTGATTTTCTCAAAACCATAGAGATTTTAAATACTTTCTTGATTCCATAATGTCTTACTGCCCTGTAAATTTTTGTATATCCATCTTAATTCCAAATCTACCAAGTGCCAAGAGAGATCACATCTATTTTCACTCTAAAATAGGTTTTCACTTCAAGATATTTGATCCCTCTCAGGGCTTGGTAGATCTGGAATCAGGATGGATTTAGGTTGGCTTAATTATTAATTATAATTAATATATATGTAATTTTTTCCGAGAAAAAAATCATAATTTTATTCAACCTAAAAAACAAGGAACACAATTAAATGTGGCAGATGTTGTTAAGCATTCAGACATGTCATCCTTTCAGATGAAGAGAAAGAAAAAAGAAAAATATAAATTAGACAAAGTTTGCTTGGGTTAAGTGTGATAAAATTTAACTTCCCCCTTTTGCCTTTTTTTTTTTGAACCTATTACCAAACACCTTGGCTGGGTTCAATTGTTACCATGTCCAATTCATTTCCAGATGTTTGCATAGGGACTTATTTGTATGAGTTAGAGCTCCCAAATATATGAGTTCTCTTTACAGCCCCCATTCCCTTCTTGTTAAGTGTTTCCTCTTTTTTATCCTTAGTTTCTTTGATCTCTACTAGTTCAATATCTTTTTAGATGTGGGTCTTGATTCCTGAACTATCTATGTCCCCTCTGTCAACTTGATTACGATGTTGTGCATGTGGATCATTTGTTGGTTTTTTCTCCACATTCTCTTCTTCTTCATCACCATAAAAGAAAGGGTAGGATATTTTCAAACCCTTTAGCTTATGGGTCTACCTCTTTTTCTTTTTTGGGATCTTTTTTCCCAAGGGAAAGTGTTCTGCAGGTGTCCGGTTTGAAAACAGATTCGACATCTAAATGTTGTATTCGCATAATCCAATACTTGATTCCATTGATCTTTTTTTGTTTCATATGGATGTGGTTAGGTAGATCTTTATTGAAGTCTATCTTTACACAAATTCTGTCAAAAGTGAAGATTCCTTTTATTGTTCTATCAGGATCCATCTTTTTGAATTTTTCCAGAGTATTTCCAATATCTTCTAGCACTTGATGATGCCAGAAAGGAAGAGGTAGGTTTGGTAATCTCACCCAAACTAGCATTGTTGTGACCACCATTCTTATGGCATCTAAATTTGGAAACCATGGGGTAATAAAAAGCCCTAATCTAGCCCAAAACCATGGCATATCATTTAGGACTCTCTCCAGATCTTTCTGTGTTTCGAAATTAACTATCAAAAATCCTTTTGAGCATAAGTAGATGTTATAGTTGTGTGTCTAGGAAGAAAAAATTCATTGGTGTAAATCTTCAGATCTTGGACAAAAACCATTAAACCTGCATATTATAGCCAAAGATTGAAGATCAGAGAAAAGTGTGTTTGAAGAGCTTCTCGGATTATCCACAGTATTAAGGAACATTTGTCGACGTTTTGAATCCCAACGGGGATCCATCTTCAAGATAGTTGAATGAACGATTGAAAGAAGGGATTTTAGGCCATTAATAGTGAAGAAGGATATGAAAAGAGCCGACCAGAGTTATTAATTTCTATTTTATATATATTGTATTTTATTATTTAATTAAATTCCAAAAAACAATGGGAAATAATTTTATTTCCAATTTTTAATAATTTTATTTCTAATTTAATAATTCTATTGGTGAAATCGGGCATTCACTTCAGAAACGACTTAAAGAGCATGGAGAATTGGTGAAACCGAGCGTTCGCTTCAAAAACGACTAAAAGATCATGGAGCCGATATTAAGTTTGAGCCATCGTGTACCTCATCCCTTGCAGAACACTCCTCGAAAACTAAACATCAAGTGCATCTTGAAGATGCAAGGATCATTGCGAGAGAGGAGCACTATCAAAGAAGGAAAGTAAGAGAGGCTCTTGAGATTATAAAACATCCAGATAACCTTAATAGGGATGGGGGATCTGAAATCAGTGACAGTTGGCAACTTATTCTTCAAAAAATCTGTTCCTTCAAATCGCCTTCCTCCCAGGTATAAGATCTCACGTTCGTTTCTCGTCTTTTGAATTCTAATGTCATTTTAATAGTAATTACTTTTAATAATTATCCTCATTAATTAATTTTTATTCTGTTTAAAAAAATAGAAATTAATTCATTAGTAATTATTATTAGTATCTACTATAACCCTAATTTATCTCCTAACTTAAATTATATAAATTATATAAATTATTAATTATTAAATTAAATAAACATAATTAATTATATATACATAATTAATAAAATAAAAATAAATAATTATTTACTTTATTAATATTTAATATTTATTTATATCTTTAAATAAATGTTAATACTAATTAGTAAATAATCAGTTTATTTTTATTAATCCATTTATTATAACAATTATTGATATTAATAACCATCTCTAAAAAAAATTAGGGTTTTTATTTTGTTAAATGCATAGTTTTATCTCTAAATTAAATAAATCAATTTAAATAAAATTAACTAAATTAGTAACTATATAATAAAATAAATAATTATTTACTAAATTAATATGTATTAAATAAATATTAATATTAATAAATAGTTAGTTTATTTTATTAAAAACTAATTAATTATAATAATAAATATATATTAATTTTTATTACTAAGTATATTAATTATTATCTCAAGCCTCATATTAAATAACTTTTGGATTTTAAGTTAGTTAGATTATATATAAAAAATGATATTATCACATAATATTCAATTAAATTAAAATTAGTTCATCTTAATAAAAGTAATTATTATAAAATTAAAATAGAATTATTAAATTAGAAATAAAATTATTTCTTATTGTTTTTTGGAATTAAATTAAAAATATTAAATAATATATATATCTATATATATATATATATATATATATATATATATATATATATATATATATATATATATATATATATATATAATAATAATAGTTAATAACTCTGGTCTGCTCTTTTCATATCCTTCTTCACTATTAATGGCCTAAAATCTCTTCTTTCAATCGTTCATTCAACTGTCTTGAAGATGGATTCTCGTTGGGATTCGAAACGTCGACAAATGTTCCTTAATGTTGTGGATAATCCGGGAAGCTCTTCAATAATTGATAACCACAGGAGCTTAAAAACCAAAAAGTGTGTTAACTTGTTGTTTTTAACTTCCATAACTAGAGCTTATTCCATTTTTTCAACAATGTAGGGTCCTGACACATTTTGAATTTGATATGTAGAAATGGAATTCTTCCCTTTCATTGCATCCTTGAATGAGACTAATCCATTAGGGTTTATGAATCCTTAAGCTCCACCCATAAGGTTTTTGGATCCATTGGCTTCCTTATGAGATCCCGAGGCCTTTGGATTTGTATTACCTGTAGCACCACCACATTATCCTCACAACCATGACATTCGTGGATTTCATTGAGATAATATAGCCTTGAAATGGAGAAAATTCCTTTAATTTCTTCCCTTCATATAATAGGCATTGCAACGACACATGAATACCAATATTAAGTTCTATCTGTTTTTTAAAGCCATAACACGATCAGTTCTAGAAACCTAAAAAATAATCGTGTTTCATTTTTATAAGTTGTAACTAGGTTCGATCTTCATAATGTATATTTATCATTAATGTATTTATTATAATTTTTCAAGCATGTTCTTTGTGCTAGAGTCCAAAAAAAAAATTAGTCAAAATAGAATTTATTTATGTCATGTCTCATTTGGACATTAAAAAGAAAGAGAATTTGAATGTTTAGTAAGAGTCATATGACCACAAGATGACCAAGTCACCCTAGCCCTCCAAGTGGCACCTATTTGACCCTCTTGGATAGCTATATATCAGAGACAAGTTTGACCTATTTGGATGACACTCCTTCATCACACAAGAAGAATTTTTGAACCTAGCAAAGAAGGAGAATAAGTCGAGTCAAAGGAGAGAGAAGACAAGTAAAAAACAAGAAGCATATTCCCTCATTGAGAAAATATTTGACCACTATAGTTTTTACATGTGAGAGGTGTGTTTTTTGCAGAAGAGGATGAAATTTTTTCAGTAATTGCAAGTTGAAATTTGGCCCTAATTGTAATTCCAAAATTTTGAAGTTTGACCAGATTTGAAGCAATTTGACCACAGTTGACTTCGACCTTTGAAGGTGACTTGGAGGAGGGTTTGAATTGGTATATTGGTGGTAGTTTCATATTGTTATCGGCTTGGATATCTCTCATCTTGATTTTTTTATATAAGGAAAGGATTGTTGGGTTCTCCCCTTGTGGGTTTTTCCCTGGCCACTGACCTAATTTTTGGTGTCTCTTCTCTCATTATGATCTATAATTTCTTGAATGATTGAATGAATTTATAATTTCTTGTTGAAGAAAACATAAAAAGTAATAAGAATACAACTAATTTTCACAAGTAATTATCAAGAAGAGGAATTAAGTGTTAGACTACATGCGACACTTGAATTCTTAACATGGTATCAAAACAAAGGTGAAGGAAGCTTGAAGATCACAATTTGTTGGCACCCTTGATTGAAGACATCATTGTAGCATCTCTCTCTCACTTTCAAGTAAGTACTCTTCTATTCTCTATTTCCAATACTTTTTATCAAATGGCATCTATCTACAAAGAGGGAAAAAAGCTTGAAGGTGCATCAAATATCAAATCTTGGAAGAAGAGTATTGATCTAGTACTTATTGAAAATCAAGTCATGTAATTAGTTTAAGGCAAAGTTCCGCCACCAGATAAAAAAAAATTCTCAAGAAGTGGTCAAGTATAATAAGGAAAAAATCATAGGTAAATTTTTTCTCTTTGAACCCATCAAAGATCACCTCATTACCTTTGTTAAAGAATTATCTACATCCAAGGAAGTTTATGATACTTTGGTGAGCTTGTACTCTATCAATACAACAGGTCATAAGATATCTTTGAGCAATCAAATCTATGGAACAAGGATGACAAAGGAGGACACCGTGGCTTCATATTTTATGAAGATATCAAATATTAGAGATCAACTTCAAGGGGTTGGTGAAACCATATCTAATTCAAAATTGATTACCGATGTAATCAATGCTTTACCTGAAATTTGGGATGGTTTTGCGAGAGGCATTTATGCTAGAAAGGAGACTCCCAATTTTGAAGAATTATGGGATGCTTGCACTTTAGAGGAATCAAGACTAAAGGATAAAAAAATATTCAACCTCATAATGAATATTCTCAAGATTTTGCGGCTAGATCAAGGAGAAAGTTTGGAAAGAAGAAATTTGGATCTCAAAACAAAAATGTTGCTAAAAAATTTCTAGGGAATAAAGGCATTCCCACATTCCAATGCTATGGATGTCATGAATATGGGCACTACAAGAGACACTTCCCTAAGAACCCTAAGAATAATAAGAGGAAGAAAATACATGAAGCATCAACATATAAAGATGAATGAACTATGAAGAAACCCAAAGACTAAAATCACAAGGATCTCTACCATTAAAGTTAATGAAGAACATGACAGACGTACATAAAAATAATCTTACATCCCTTCGTATACCAGGTTTGAAGTAAAATTTTACTTTTCATTTTGTGTTTATATTATGATAGTCCTATTAAAACTTATAAGTTGCATGCCTATGAGAGCTAGTATATTTGGGATTTATGAACAGAAGTTTGTCTAGATTAGAAGGGGATATTTTAAGAGAGAGCTCTAGTTCATCTATAGAAAGAGTCCATCCTTTGAAGGATGTATATAATATTATGAGGAAAAAAACTCATTGACTGCTACTTACGTAAAAGACTAGAAGAAATATCTATTGATTTAAAAAAACAGTTACATGATGGAAACTCTTGTGTCTTCAAGAAAATAAGACAATAAAATCATAAAAGGTTCATAAGAAGCTAATATATTTTTCAAATAAGTAAGGATTACTAGATGGCAGCCAAGGCTTTAGTAGATAGAAGAGAGAAAAACAAAGAGAGTGTTAAGAATTCTATATCTAAATCAATGGTGTATTTGTTTTGAAAATTCAATTTCTAGCTTGCAATATGATAGAGATTCAAATCAAAATTTTATGAAGATTCTTCCAGCCAAAGAGAGTTAAATTTTGATAAGACATACGCTCCAGTGAATCTAGTTCAAACTTATACATCAAATAATGAGCCAGTGATACTACTATAATATATAGGCATTGACTAGTGCAAATCATTTCAGTTTAATAGGAAGCAAACTTTTTCAAGTCAATGGAAAAGGGTTGCCTAAAATTTGAGGACAAATGAAAGAACTGGAAGGACGTAACAAAACAAGAGGATGTTCCTGAATATAGGAGGAGCAAGAAGTTTGAAATATGCATTCATTAAAGAAATCAGGATCTAGCATGCACGAGATGGCGACATGGAAGCAAGATTTGAGAAGTTTCTCTCGTTAAAAAGTAGTTCATGATAAGATATTTACCTCAGTTGGAAGAGGATATGGAAAAATGAGTCTCATGATTGAAGAAGATCTCATAATTTGGGATTAATTAAATTATTTAAGAAACTCATGAACTAGAGGAAAAAGTTATTGCTTTCAGAAAGAGATAGAAGAAGAATTTGAAGGATCTTGTATTGATACACCATTACTTGGGACCTGAGGTTTGGCAGAAAATTGGTAAAATATTCCTTGTTCAAAGGAAGCATGTGATCAAGATCCTCCAGAAGTTTGGGATGACGGATTATAGACCTATGACAACATCTATTAGCAAACGTTGGGAAGTTTCGATATTGTTGATCCATCATTGTACCAATAGTTATTTGGTTCTCTGATGTACTGATTTTGATTAAGTTGGTTGTGTTGTTAACATAAAATGAACTAATAATGGTTGTTACTTCTTGACATTGGCTATGGTTTCTTGGGTAAGCAGGAAGCATAATTATGTTGTATTGGAGATTGAAAAATATGAAAATATGATAGTTATGCAATGAGTTTGGCTCCATAAAACGTTTGATGGACTGCTTGATGGTGTGTTGGATTCAATTGTGATACTTTACAATGATATAAGTTATATAAATATTGTCAAAGAACCTAGTTTTACATAGAAGGTCAAAGCACATTATGATTTGAGATATGATGTAGATAGGAGCCGAGAAGCTACAATAGATCTCCACGGATGAACAAGTAGTTGATGTAAGGGAAGCTTGAGGACTTCCAAGACAAGCTTGGACTTGTGGATAAATCCTCCTATATTGAAAGGGAGTGAGGATGGACACCTATTTTCTCATGGTTTCATGTATTTTGATTGATTAGGATTAATATCCCAAGTCAAATACATGGACCCGGATAGGGATAATGGTAGATTAGATAAGCATCATGGACTAAAATTCTTGTGTCATGTACTGTGACTAATTAGGATTAACACCCTAAGTCAAGTACATTGACCCAGTTTAAGAATGGTCTGATGGACCGACATTTCCTCGTGTCAAGTGCTATGACACTGAATTAGGAAATGGTCTTGTGGAGGACATACTTTCAAGAACCTAGGTGGAGTATGTGCCTTAAAGAGGTAGTTGTGTGGTGTCTTGTTGAATGGCTCCCAACGTTGTGCTCTGATCTAGTGGAGAGATAGAGCTTACTTGTTAAGGCCTTGGTAATTTGGCAATACTGGTTAGGATGATGTTATCATTGATGATGCTTATCAATATGGATTGTTTCTTATAATAATATTTCAACTTTAGAATATTTTGATGAGTCATTATGAATACCTCCCTAGTTAAGAGGGTGTGCTGAAGTTGTAATTAGGTTCAGTATTCATACTGTATATTTATCATTAATTTATTTATTATAATTTGTCAAGCATGTTCTTAATGCTAGAGTCAAAAAAAAAAAAAAATTAGTCAAAATAAAATTTATTTATGTCAACACCCATTTGGACATTTGAAAGAAAGAGAATTTGAATTTTTAGTATGAGTCATAAGATCGCAACATGACCAAGTCGACCCTCCTTGGACAAGTCGGCCTAGCCCTCCAAATGGCTTCTATTCGACCCTCTTGGATAGTTATATATAAGAGACAAGTTTGACCTATTTGGAGCACGCTCGTTCATTGCACAAGAAGCATATTTGAACCTAGCAAAGAAGAAGAAGAATCCAAGTCAAAGGAGAGAGAATACAATTCAAAAACAATAATAATATTCTCTTGTTGATTGAATATTTAACCACTACAATTCACACATGTGAGAGGATTTTTTTTTGTGGAAGAGGCCAAAATTTTCTGAGGTAATCATAGATTAAAATTTCACGCTAGTTACAAGTCAGAAATTCTAAAGTTTGACTATATTTGAAGCAATTTTAGTAGAGTTGACTTCGACCTTTGAAGGTGACTTGGAGGAGGGTTTGACTTGGTATCTTGGTGGAAGTTTGGTATTGGTCTTGGCTTGGATATCTCTCATTTTGACATAATTATATAACGAAAGGATTGTTGGGTTTTCCCCTTCTGGGTTTTGCCCTGGCCACTGGCCTAAATTCTAGTGTCTCTTCTCTCATTACAATTTCTATTTTCTTGAAAAATTGAAAAAATGTACTATTGCTCAATGAAGAATACATAAGAAGTAATAAGAATACATCTAATTTACATAAGTAATTATCAAGAAAAGGAACTAAATGTTAGACTACATTGCACTTGGTTTCTTAACACCCTTTCAGGGTTTTAACAAAGATATGAAATCCCTCTTTTAGATCTAATTTTTCCTTTTGATATATTTCAATATAAGGGAATATCTTGGATTTCCCTTCAATGTTAATGTCAAAAAAAATCGGTTTTACTGATGCCCCATCACTATAGTGATCCTCAAACATATGATATTGTTTCCAGGTCCAACTGCAAACATTGTCACGGAGGAAAAATAGAGGATCGTCTTCCAATAGATACCCTTATTCTTATATGGCACATCCTCATAACCTGCAATGAAAATTTCCAATAAAAATACTAGTGTGTTCTCCTGCTAATCGAAAATACAGTTCCACGCAAAGATTAAAAAAAAAACTCGATCTCGCCTTTGTTTTCACAAACCCTTCATTTGAACATCACTATGAGGGAGTTTTTTATCCACTTCTACTAGTCGAGGCAACATTCTCCTACCCTGTACAGACTCACGATTGTCTTAAGCAAGAAACCAAAGGCATGCATTTTTTTAATTTTGATGTATAAGAATTATACATCTCATCCATAGTAGGTTGTATAGTGCACCTTTCTTATCTTGATGCAATTATCATTGGAGAAACAATAATCATGAGCAAAGATTGATTGCGCAACCTATTATGAGGCATGCTAACATATACATGTAATCTAAGTGACATATTATCCCATAAAATTACAATATTACTGCCATTTTACAATGAGGGCCTCTACTTCATGAAGAAATAATACTACTAAGAACAACATAAGCACCCCACTCAAATAGTGCAACGGGGCTTGTCAGACATTCTCCCATTTATGACCATGCAACAACAAATATATCTAGATATTTTTTTGATGAATCTATAGTTGTGGATGACATACAAGATAGCTTGATACCATTCTTAGCTCTCATATTTGCAAAAACCTACATATGCTCCACATCTTTAGGCATCACCTTATCTCTTTAATGATTTATCTAGTTCCACATTTTGAGAGTGTCATCTTTTATGTCTAGGCTTATATCAAGTAGAGTCTCAAACCACACCCTTCACAATACTTAATCTTACATGTTACTTTCCAATCTTATTAACCGACCAATTTTGGCCATTGATGTCCATAATGGTTGACAACACTCTTGGCCATAATGGTTGACAACACTCTTGGCTCTTGAAAACATCTACCCCACATATTAAGGCATTAATTGTATCGTTTAGTTAAGCTAAAACTTGCATTTAAGAGTGACCTTGTTTAATTTTTCCATCTTTAGCATGGAGATGTTTAATGCAGTTCTTTAGAATCTTGAAAAACATGACCACCCTTTTGTGATGCGTGAAATGAAAATCCTCTCCCCCTACTACATCATTTTCCCCAATAATTTGATGATGGTTTTTGTGTCCTAATCACCACAATTAGGAACAAACACACCATTAAGTAGCACTCATTCCAAATAGGCCAAACAAGAATCGTTTTCACTCCATGCACACCAATCTCCAGCTTGGACCATGTGACCAATTTCACAAGTGTGTAGCTTGGTGCATGCAATGATAATTATTATTTAAATAAATTGATTAAGGACTCTATTCCTCTCACATTCTTCATTACAATATTTTATCTACGTTAAGGAGGAACTATTTTCGACTTTTCATAATTTAGTCATAATATGGATATATAAATTGTATAAAATGAATTGTTGAAATGGACATAATCCTAACAAGGTAATCAAATCCACCAAACAAAAAATAGGTATTTCTAATTGATAGGTGTCAAGTATCCCTAAGGAATCCTTATATGTAATTACTATTGCTACATGATTTGATTGTCCATTTGAGTTAGATGTACAAACAAAGATCAAACAACATGGTAGCATGTCAACATGAAACTATACCAAATTTCAGAAAGAGAAGACCAATTGAGATTGCTCTGTGGAGTAATTTTGAAACACATGTTACAAGTATTCTCTATCCTCCACATTTTGAGTCAACCCTTTATTATCGTTAAATTTTGAAACAAATTATCTGATCATTACAAACAATGTATCCTCCTTTTCTTTGCCCCAAAATTAGATTCTATTATTAGATTTAAGAAGTATCTTCTATTCCGTAACGGAAAAATCAGTGAAACACAACATTGTACTCAAAGCATAGAATACCACTAATATAATAACTAGCTTGTTGTACAAGTTGAATCATGTTGCATGGGACATAAAGGGTATCATTGGTGGGCTCAATTTTTGTTGACCAAGCTAATGCACAAAGATGGAAAATGCATTCTATAATATAACTAATTGATATGAAGATCGCAACGTCAAGAACGTGTCAAATGCATCCACAAAAAATTATTACACTTAGAATTCCAATTTAAATTCCACGATGAACAAGATGCCCAACAAAATATAGTTCAAAGTAAGATTTAAAATTAATATCTCACTAAGTATTATCTTAACAATAGCATTAACAAGGATTTAGCAACAATAAAATTCATACATTTATTTTATCATCATTTGTTTCTCATCCAATGTCTATAAAATTGGTTTCGTGAAAAAAAGGTCTCTTTGATTCTCTGCTTATTTTCCTTAAAAAAATGAACAAATAAGGGTGTAGCCCTCTTTCATGCTTTCTTAGTTCTTTGGTTGTTGGCACACAAGAATGTTAATCATATCTTCTTTCATAGACATAAGACCCATGGAGAATCTTCCTCGACATTATATCAAACAACCTCAGACTATAGAAAACTCAAGAGCAAGAAATTCCACTAAAAAGTTTCCAGGAAGCCCTCAAGAAACACAAAGAAGAGATGTTGGATTAATCCAACCGGGTTCCTGCAGATAGATACAAAGGCTGCAAAAAAGGGTACTTCATGTTAATAATTTTTCAAATAAAGAGAAGATTACATTCTACCTGTTGAAAGAGGATTTCCATATTAAGGATAGGTGGTGGTTAGGGAAACTATTGTCAACAAGCCACTGTAGAGGACAACCAATAGTTGTCAACAAGATACAATAGAGAACAACCAAGCCATCCCCTATTTGAAACTATATGCCGTACCTAAGGGGGCAACATAACTTCCTCACGGTCAAGGCAAATATGTGTGGGACATTTGGATGCATTCCATGACTTATATGCAAACCTTGGCATCTAAGAATTAAAAAGGCATTTGGATTTGAAATTACACAACAATCCAACTAGAGATGGAGCTTTCGAATATCCACTCTCTTGGAGAAGCTTACAAGTATTTAGTCAAATGAAGAAGAGTTCAAACAGAAGAGGGAGTGAGAGTCTTATTGTGTAAACAAGCCACTAACAAGTGATCAACCCTACTATTGAACCAAGATTAACAATGCAATTATTATATGCTTAAACTATAATGTGTCTACTTCGGGTGTAGCATAACATTAATAACCCTTTGAAAAATACCTTGCTTAAGTGTCTGAGAGAATAAAATATCAAACTATTAATAATAACATGAAATTCACAACACACCTTAAATGGAATGGATACTTATCTTGGAGTATAGACTGAACAACTGAGTCTGGGAATATGGATCTCCTCCCAACCATAGACAGGATGCAACCAGGTCTCCCGTGCAACCAACACCCCTGAGCCAAATTCCAAGGCTTGAGAAGGCTGCTCAAGAGACAAAAAAAATCTTCCAGTTGAACAGGGATTCCAGAGGTTCGGCTATCTCCACCCTACTGTACAAAGAATTATAAGAAACATCCTAGATTTTGCAAGGGGAAACAATGTTGGAAGCAACACTGAGATATTTACACCTCCCTTTGAATCGATCCAACTCAACCATAGGATTGCTTATGATTGATAATGTTGTCATAAGAATCACACACGCCATTAGTTGTTAAGTTGGTCACAATACTTGTCCATAGCCCTGTGAGCAACATAGTTAGTAATTTATGTAACAATCTTAGGCTCAATTTACAAACATGCCTCATAGGATTGAATTGCACTTAGCAGGTCTATGAGTTAATAAAATCCACACTATTGTCGAATTTTCTTGTAATACAACAAGTATCACGTTTCACAACCCTCATACCCATATTTTGGTAGTATTTGACAATGAGTTAATACATATTTAGTGGGAACAAGGTATGGTCGCATCTTATTCTGGTATTTGTATTCTCTGAGTTCCCAAATCTCTTATGTGTGGCCTCAAACTCACAGTCACCTTCACAATCCATTGAAAATTTCTTTGGCCACAACCAACCAAGAAACTCACTTTGTCAAAACTTTTTTCAAACAAGAGAGATTAAGTATACCCGGTAATTTGAATGCATTCACTTTTTTTACAGGCCTATACCAACATCTGATCTCTCTGCTAGCTCTATTTTCAAGTCCTTATTCATGGTCTCAATCATGATTGGCTTCTAATCCTCAAATTTGTTCGTACGTATACTATTTACGGTGACTTACCAAACACACAAGGTTTTCCATACACTACACAAACAAAATGTTTTCTTATGGGATGATATGACCAATGAGTATGTTTGTAATGGGTTATATGAAGAGGTAATTCCTCCTCCTAGCCTGACAAAGGAGGTGTTGAGGCCTTGGAATTTCATTGCCACAACATGGGGGAAAACCACCCAGTTCTGACCTTAGAGCAAGTCCTTTTTTGTTTGGTGTGGTGGCTCTGACTGGGGATGAAGTGACCAGTTTCCCAATAAGGATGATTTGGGGTGTGTTTTGTTTATATAAAATGCAACGGGAAATGGTTTTAATCTATCACATGCATTTATCTAACACTTTATCTATTTCTACTATATACCCAAGGTGTTTCTTCCTTTATGCGATCTAAAGAGATATTCTCCAAATATTAGTAATGAAGATTGTTTAACAGTTGAAAGAGATCAAAATCATGTAAAGATTATTCTTTTAACAAAATAGTTTGATTAAAAGAATTGTGAAAAGTATATCGCATTCATATGTGTGATTATATATCAGAGAAGAAATCATAGACAAATATTAGTACAGAAGTGCATTTAACATTCATTTATGATAACAGTTCAAATATATAATGCAAATAAAAAGATAACTGTCAATATAGAAAGCAAAACTTAATACAAGTGAATAAAAGTACCATATGTATGAAGTCCTACTCATATAAACTAACAGTAGATTTTCTGCTCCTCTTCACTTTCAAACAATTTAAGAGTACAATAGTGTAACATCGGTTAAACAGCTTCCAATGTCAAAAGATAACAGACTGTGTTCCATTAGTCCATCAAAGCATTTAAAAACTTACAAAAGTGCATTCTTTGCAAATGCTTTTGAAAAATTTCTGGACACTTCTCTAAATGCATGAGAGGGGTTTAAATACTAAACTAAATATGTTTAAAAATAGGTTATTACATAAAAATAAAGGAGGTTTCAAAAAACCATCATCGTAAGACAAAATTTAACTACAATCGAGGAAAATAAAGTAACAATATAACTATGAATTCTCATCTTTCTTTTGGATTTGATCTCGAAGCTGACAAATATCTAGCATAGGTTTAAGCTGAGCTGGCTGCGAAATTCTCGATCTGACCTGGCCCTTGAATATTGCATTTGAAAGTGATGGCGGCAACCTTTTTGCTGAATCATTTAGTGACTGTAGTGTTTGGTACTAATGATAAGGTTTGATCAGAAAATTCCAATAATTTTCTTGACCAAACTTATTTACTTTTTTAATCATTTCTTCCTGCATTTTTGTCCTTTGTTCCCATTGTGTTTCCAACTACTTGACTTCTGAGAGCACTTCAGATGTGGATTCTCTGATAATATTGGTTTTCAAAAGCTGTTCACATACAAATTCAGTAATTTCCTTTGTTAACTTTGATTCTTTTGTTGCTGCTTTATCTTCTTGCCTTATTTGTGTTTCCCAATCTTTATATAAGGTTTCCTAGTGAATTTTATCTACCTGGGGTAGATCAGCTTTCTTTCCTGAGTCTGATGCTTGCCATTGAATGTGTTCATTGATTTTCTTCTCAATTTCCTCACACTCAAGTATCTGAATAGCCACTTGCTGGATCAGGATTTCACTTGAGTCATAATAAGAGCTAGTGATAGAAACTTGTTGGAAAAATACTTCTTGTTGATGCTTTAGTTTAGCATTCACATTCCATGCTTCCTTTATGAATTACTCTAGCTGTGGTTGGCTTTGTAATTTGTTTATTTCTGCTTCCAGTTGCGCTTGCTTTTTTGTAAGTTACACTTGATGCTGCAAATTTAATCTTTCAAAATATTTTTGAAACTGGGATATTTTCAATTCCATTTTCTCGCTGGAGTCAGAATTTTCTTGCTCTAACAGTCGTTCTAAATCTTGTATTTTATCTTCTCTATGCTTTAGTAACAATTGAACTTCAGTGGCCTTATCAATATTGGAAGTAGCATATGCCCCTGCAAACTGTGATAGCTTAGTTAAATTTTTCAGTAGGCTTAGCAAGAGGATATTTCCATAGAACATCAACAGATTCGATTTGAGACTGTATCATCAATTCTTCTCCTTTTTCTTCTCTTAACTACAGCCTTATGACTAGGACTTTAGAAGACATCCAGTGAAGGGATTTCCTCAATTTGTAAAATTATTTGTTCTGTAGGGTAAGCCGGAATGATCTCTCAATCATGAGTTTCAGGAACTTGTTGTAGTGGAGTAACAGTTTCCACTAATTTCTGAGAATGTTTTGACGTCTGAAAACTGGTAGATTGATCAGTATTAGGATTTGTTTGGGGCGTTTTTAGTACCTTAGAAAACTTATCCCGTTCACTCTTCAAATCCTTTGGCTGAGATTTTTCTGGCTAATCAGGGTTATTTTGGTTGTGTTGAACTTCTTGGGAAGATGATTCAATTCCATTAATTCCTCCTTTCTCTTGCTTCTAAATCTATTTGATTACTTGATTAATTACCTTTTCTGGGCTCTCAATTCTGTTTTCAAATTCATTATCAGAATTATTTTAATTCTGATATTGATGTTCTGATTGCCCTGACTCATCTTCAGACATGTCTTTAGTTTCATTATCTAAGCTAATACTTGGTTTTGGTCTGTTGAAATCTTCAATAGTCAATAAATCCAGAGGAATCCTTTCCAGTCTCTTGTTTTTGTATGCTTGGAATGCTTCCAAATCATCTTGATTGAGCTGACTGGATGCAAACTTTAGTACATCTGAAAACTTTTCAATACCTTGAAATAAATCTTGAAATCTATCTATCTCTTTCCCAAAAGGCTTTACTTTGAGCTCTGTGATGTAATTTTTAATCACATCATTGGGGTCATATGGCCGCTTTGGCATTATAGCCAAATTCAACAAATTAACATTTGAAACTTTCTTGAAGGCATGACCAATATCAAAAAATGCAAAAGTACCGCACTGCAAAGGGAAATTAGGCCAAATGGCCTTCTTGGCATCTTTGAGTTGCTTTGAAACGCCATTTACCATAATCTTGTAAGCAATCTCTCTAGAAAGTAGCTTGTCAGGAACATAATATGGCAGGACGTGGGGAGAAGCATAACTCCCGAAAACTCTTACATAGGTGAAACTTTTTTCGGCAAACCATCTAACAATGGGAAAAATGTTTGTACTAGCCTCTTTGGAAATCCTAAAGGATTTCTCATTGAATATAATTTGGTGCATAGGCAGCATGACTCTATGGAAAATTTTGTAAAAATGTAGATGAAAATCTAATTCCCAAAGGACTCTGTGGTAAATGTGGATTGGATTAGGGTCTTGGGTCGTCCATTTCCATCCCATGGTAGGAAAACTCGAAGAAAAGCAAATTGCGTCCATGATATAGGAACTCATGTAAAAAGGGGGTAATTCCCTAGAGGAAACACTTCTTTTACTCCTATACTCCATGATATTTCTGGCTAAATTATCAAATAGGATATTTTCCCAATTCGGGATTAAGGAATTGTCGATTGTGTCAGTCAATGGAACCCAATCTACAAAAAACCTAGTAGTATCAGGCTTTGCAAATAATCTACACAACATACCAGCAGCATAGAAATACAGGGAAGGAATTTTTTCTATTGGGTACGTACCTTGTTTGTCACGTTTAAGCTTTCCTTGGTTATCCTTCCAATTTTTTATGACTTTCATCAGTTCTGGATTTTTTGTTCTAAAGCTTTGAATAAAAGCTTTGTCATAGTTCTACTGCGGGACGGGTAAATGGTACATTGCCCTCAAATCTTCTACCCTGAATGAACTGATATTCTCGCCCTTTTAATCCTTAAATGACCTATCTTCTATGTTCAAGTGGCCAATTACCCACTTAACCATAACTGTATAGGGGAGAATCTTTGGCCTTGCTGCTACCTTATGGATGAATGAGCATGCAACATCGAAATAGGTCGGGTCTGAAGGAACTGACATGCCTGTCGTAGAAACTTTGATTATTACCCTTAGCTTTTCATTCTCGAAGAACTGATACATTGCCTCCCATGAGGAACTTTCGTAATCCTTGTTGCAGGTGGTATCTAAGAATAGGGGAGACATATCTGAGTCTTCAGTAGATGATGCTTGGAAAATTTCCTTGCCTTCCTTACTCATCTTTGTTATCCTTTCCCTGTTAAGTGGTTTCCTAAATTCAAGCGAACAGAGCAAACTTTAAAAATAGAGATAATAGACAGGGATATAGAATTAAAGTGGTATAATCTCAAATCTGACGTTAAATCATTCAAAGCATGCTTGAAGTAAATATAAATCTTTCAAACCTTACTCCGATTAAATGTCGTTAATCACCGATAATTCTTTCAATCAAATCTCTTACACACGTTCACGTGAAATGTCTATCGATCAATATAAAGAGTTAGATCTTATATTCAGTTGATTAGATATGAATCATTTTGCACACTTGAGCCAGTAACTATCAATTATCACATATCGCAACTTGAGACTATTTCTATTAGTTATGTTACTGCTAAATTTCGCGAAATGCGATCTGCGCAAATCGCACATCGCGATTTCTATATGGTAATAAAACTTACATTTCATTATTTGCTGTGAAATGCAAAGTGCACTTAAAGAATCATGCCGATGTGATTTTTCATATACTTGAAGTTTTATGTTTGTTGTCTTATTGATTCATGGGATCCATTTAATCGCAACTCTTATCGAATTGTTATAAGTTTGATCGTTTTACAAGGCGTGATGCAATTTTATTTTATAACGGTGTTTAAAGCTTTTGTAATGGGAGTTTTATATGACTTCAAAAAGGTTTAGCGCATCTCGCAACCCACAAGACTTAATATGTTTCAAGTTGTTTAAGCTCGTAAGCTATGCGATTTTCTATGCCCGCTAAGGAATGAAAGCGGAAAAGAAAAGAAATTTATTTCCTATTTATTTTTAAAGCGTCCCCATTTAGTAAAAATAAATGGGGGTTGTTGTATAGAACAACGGGAGGATAATCTATTTCTAGATAATTTCACTTGCATATAAACGAACAAAATCGTGACAATTGTAGCCAAACCAGTGAGACACTACACTTTTGATGTACAGTGCTAACATAACATAGGTTAAATGATTGGATAATAGCGTGCTTATTTTCCCACCAGGGTCCCACTATAACTGTGGTTTCCCTCATCTAAGTAGCGTCAATATTTTACAATGAGTACCCCCCCATGTGATTTTTAATAGAATATGTACATATGTATATTATACAAAGATGAGAGTTACAACTGAAGATCCCCTTTCCCCCTGTTCAATAGAACGATCCATTGATATCCTCCAAAAGAAATAACAAACATGACATCCCCTCCTTGTTCATGTAGTTGATAGATTTAAACTTCCACGTTGTTGTTTCCCAGTCTGGCCCAAATCATGTGTGCAAATCAGTGTTTCCCCTCTGTCGTTTTACTCCCAGAATTTTTTCATGATGGTTAACTTTGTTAGCCTTTTTTTTCATGTCTCCCTACCTAGTCTTGTAGACCAATCACCTCAATACCACCTTCCCCCTTGCTCGCTATATATCTGTCTTTATATTTGTAATAATGATAAAATAAAACCAAGGTATGTCCTGAGCATAAGTTCCTTCTTAAACCTGGAATCAGTGTCTTTTCTACTCAAACCATGTTTAATTTATTTAATTTACAATAAGCGGAAAATGGTAATCTGGGGGTTGTCACAGAACTAGTCGACTAGCTCAACATATTCTGCAAAAGACCACTTTCTTTGGCCATCACCATTTTATCTGCGACATAAGAATGTGTCTTCGTAAACCCTATTTGCGTGCTCCATCTTCTTTGAATCCCTCCTTAGGAAATATGTAATTATAATTATGATTATTATTTTGTTACTTTAATTATAATTATTAATATGTTGGTTTATTTTTCCCCTTTAAATAGACTATATTCCACATGAATACAATCTGTTATAATTATTAATTTGTTGTTTTAATTTTCCTCTTTAAATAGGCTATATTCAACATGAATACCATGAATCAATACCATGGGTTCTCATAAAAATTGAGCTAAAAAACCATCAATTAAGTCAAATTAATTAGTTGGAAGTGATTTTTATTTTAACGCAAGGTTATTTTTATTTTATTTGTTATTATTTTATTATTTTATTATTTTTGTTTACAGGATAGGACAGGACAAGATTGAGTCTCTCGGCCTTGGCTCTAGTGCGAAACCTTAGCCACGAAGAAACCCTAGCGTAGTAGAACCCTAAATATGGCGAACCCTAGTGATGGAGGTGCCCTAGAATGACCCTTGATGGCAGCCTATTGTAGAAAAATGGCGGTTTATCCATGGGTTTTTCAAGGTTTTGGCGCGTTTTGGTGAATATTGTCACGAGCAGTCTCAGTGAGATGACTGGAAAGAGGGTTATCATGCTTTACTAGAGAATCCGTCAACCTGACATATGGGTCAATAATTATTTCCTTTGTTTATGCTATGTACCCTAGTAGTTGGGGCAGACAGTTATAAGAATTGGGAGTTTTTCTCAGAACAAACTAGGCATCCACAACAACTTGTGGGTTTTCATTTGGATATAGCAGCACATAGCTTGGAACGTCGTTATGGAGGAGTTTGAAGTCGACTACTCCTTCAAT
Organism: Pinus albicaulis; assembly: GCA_034641835.2. NCBI lineage: Eukaryota > Viridiplantae > Streptophyta > Pinopsida > Pinales > Pinaceae > Pinus > Pinus albicaulis. Next base: position 266,650,436 of record CM076572.1, on the reverse strand, counting down.
ACAATGGAATCATCATAAGTTTGGATGGGTTGCCCACATCAGCAGACCGATGGGAATTCTTCGATAGAAGCTCTAGGCTCGAAGGAACAGGTGGACCAATGGTTTATGGACATGGAAGTTGGTGAGTCATCACATGCTCAACAAGGTTTTAGGGATTCTTATCCGGAGTTAATGATGAGTTTTGTTGATACTACCCTGGAGGCTTTGGCTTCACCTTCTTTCTACATTCCATCTCTGTCAATTCTCAAGTTGTGGAAGCAACAAGTGCAGTCAACCCCAGAGGCGTTGGGTCTAGTCACAGTGGGTACGGGGTATATCTGGTGCCCCAAACATGTCCTTTGGTTTTGAATATCTTGTCTTAACCCCTGTTGATGATATCAACATTCCGAATTACATACTAAGGAGCCCTCTTGTTGTGGTTGCCTTAGGTTGTTTTGAGGGTATCACACAACCGGTACCCCCGCCGGAAGATAACAGGGCGTCTCACTCTAACAACACTCAACCAGAGGGAGGGGGGATCACCAGTGACAAACAACCTCACAGATCTGGTAAGAAGAAGACCAAGTGTACCAAGAGTCATGAACAAGGCAGAACATTAGTTTTCGGTGAAGGCATTGGCATGGATCAGCTAGAGGAGACTGCACAAACAATCCTGGTTGGACGGGTTTGAGGTAGAAACGACACCTCGGCCAGGTTAAAGAAATGGACAACGTAAATTTGGGGGAATATCTTGGATCATATCTTTGCAGTACTCACTATGAACAGAGGGCGTTTCGCGCTCATTTTTCCTCGCTCGGAGATGGCTAATTGGGTACTCATGAAATATTGGCACATTGAGATGACCCATATTCTACTCAAGGGTTGAACTCCTCTTTTCAACCCTGATAAGGAAAATTTGGGAGTTGGCTCCATCTGGGTGAGTTTTCCTGGACTGCCTCTACAATTCTGGATGGAGGAGATGCTTCGGTATATTGGGGAAGATCTGGGTATCTATATGGAGCATAACAGGTCTTATTTGGAGACCAGGAACATCTCCGTGGCAAGGATTTTGTTGCATTTGGATACCTGTGAAGGCCTGGTGGAAATTTACAGCCTTTAATCTAGGGATATCACGAGATGGCCAATTCTGGACTACGAGGGGGTGTCGTTTAGATGTTTTTTCTGCCATGAAGTTGGTCTCTTATATAAGGAATGCCCATTGATCAGCACAACCAATTTTGAACCATCCAAGGTATTGGTGCATGTGGGGACACAAACTCATGAATTTAGTGGTCCAATATCATCACAGGAGGCACCCACGATGGTATCAGGATCTCTACGAGCTTCCTAGAAGAGGCCTCCCATGTCAGCATCACAGGCTTCTCCAGCTCGGGTCACTCATCCTCATGCTGCGGAATCCGGACCAATTCCGGGTACTCCTATCTCTACCCCTTACCCCTTTACTTCTGAATTTAATCTGGTTGAATCTCCTATATTATCTCTTACTGCTTCTAGAGTAGATTTAAATAATTGTAATCTCGAATCAATTATCTACCCTGTTGCAATTGCTCCTCCATCCTCTGCACGTTTGAATCCTCGCACCATTGTAGGAGTCTCTTGCACCTCATCCTTGTCTAAGCTTTCGAGCAATAGATCCTGTCATGGATACAACCTTAGATCCTCGGCTAAGCCCTCATCCATCCCCTCCTTTGGTCTAGGCAACGATCCAATTAGTAACCATTCAAAAACTTCCAGGGGTAGACCTTCCTCACTCTCAAAAGAAATCCTTTGTGCTTGAATAGGGGTGGCCTCTGGGAAAAAATTCTCAATTGATAATGTTTTTAGAGAAAAGGATACCCCTGACATGGGTGACCCATGATTTTTCTTTCCTTTAATTACAGAGGGTTAGCCAGCCCTGACAAAAAAATGGCTCTTAGGAGATTGTTGGCATTAGAGAAATTGGATGTAATATTCCTTCAAGAAACTTTGGGTGATGGAGAGACTATTCATAAAGTTTTATGCTCCCTGATCTGGACTAGAGAATTTAGACACTAGATGTGCGAGGGCAATATGGAGGATGTGCTATTGGTTTCAACAACCGAACCGTCAAGGTGGAAATCATGTGGGGGAGGGAAGGGGTACTAGGTGTTAACATTTTAGCATTCGGGCTTGATTCACCCATTTGAATGATTAATAGTTATGGACCTTGCCACAACCAAGCTGCTTTCTAGGATAAGATGATGACCTCAATGTTTATGAAGGAGGATAATATCATTATCAGTAGAGATTTAAATTTATTCATTGGACTAGTTGAATCATGGGGACCTAGTGCACTTATGGATTCTCTGTCGGGTTATTTTGAACATATGGTTGATGATGTTGATATGCTAGACTTGGATATGCCCAAAAAACTCCCTACTTGGCACAATAGAAGGACTAGGGATGCTGCCCTCACGTGCAAACTGGACCGTTTTCTCATTAACTCCAAGCTGGCAAACAGGGTTGACAAGGCTAGACAATGGATGGGTACGGTTGGAATTTCTGATCATTCCCCCATCTACTTTGAAATTCTCGGGGAGAATAATAGACCTCACTCTCCCTTCAAGTTTAATTCCACCTGGCTGGAGGATCCTGACTTCCATCTCTTAGTCAAGGAATCCTAGACCCATTGTGATTTGGAGCCCAACATTGCGTCGGCCCATGTTATTTCTAATAAACTATCAAGGATCAAAGATAAAACAATAAAATGGGCAAGAGAGAAAAGATTACAGGATGAGGAATAGTTGAAGTAGATTGAAATATAAATTTAAGGACTGACTGGAGCTAATTGTTTAGGTTTTCAATCCTCTAAGATGAAGAAGCACCTAATCCATCTGGAATTGGAAAAAATCAAATTATTAAGGCATCAAGAGGAAACTTGGGGACTCAAAAGTAGGGCCATTTGGCTCAAGGCAAGATATGACAACACAAACTCCTTTCAGCAATGTGTGAAGGGGAGGAATAGTATCAACACTCTATGGGAGCTAAAGGATCAGGCAGGCAGGGTGGCCAAAAATCATAACCAACTCGCAGACATGGGTATAAGACAGTTCTCTCACATTTACAGAGATCCTCGGGTGGCTAATATATCAGACGTGCTACAAATTTCCAGGTCTATGCAGAGGTATGTGGAGGAGGATGATTTTGAAAACCTAAATGTTGTTGTTACATTAGGGGAAATTGAAGCGGTATTAAAATGATTCAAAAAGGATAGGAGCCCTGGACCGTATGGTTGGCTTATCAAATTCTATCTCACTTTCTTTGAGGAAATTGGAAGGGATCTCCTTCAGGTCATCGAGGAGTCTAGAAATACTAGTTGGATGTATGGTGGTATCAACTCCACTTTCAGTGCCCTTGTCCCTAAAATTGACAATCCCTTGACTTTTAACGATTACAGACCTATTTCCTTATGAAATTGTATTTACAAGATCATACAAAAATTCATTTCCAATCGTATCAAGCCTATATTATCCTATCATATATCCAAGGAACAATTTGCCTTCCTCCATCAAAGGAAAATTCATGAAGCCATTGGCACCACTCAAGAAGTCTTGCACTTGATCAAGCTCAAAATTATTAAAATTACCATCCTTAAGGTTGACCTTTCCAAGGTTTTTGACTGTACCTGTTGGACCTTCATTCAGCTCATACTCATCCATATTGGTTTCCCTCACTCCTTTATTAATTTTATTATGGGACGTATCACAAATGAATCTTTCAGCATTCTCATTAATGGAGCAACATCTGAATTTTTTCATGTTGGTAGAGGGCTCTGTCAAGGATGCCCATTATCCCCGTTACTTTTCCTATTAATCATGGAAGGGTTAACCAAGCTCATTTCATATTCCAAGGTAGAGGGATCATTAAAAGGTGTCAAATTATTGATCTTATCCACCTGACTCACCTATTATTTGTTGATGATGTGCTAATTTTTCTAGATGGTTCTATCTGAGATTCCAACAGCTTCAAGAGAATACTAACTGTCTTCTGTAAATTTATTGGCATGATGCCCAATCTCAACAAATATACTATAATTATGGTGAGATATTCCATTCAATAAAGTAGAGATTCCCTTCTTCAGTTTCAATTTGGTTGCAGGGATATTGAGGATGGCATCAAATACCTGGGTTTCAATCTCAAGCCTAATTATTATAGAATTATAGATTGGAACTGGCTCATTGAAAAAGTAGAAGGGAGGGTAAACATCTGACAATAGAGATGGATCTCTAGAGCAGGGTGATTAGTGCTAATCAAGTCAGTTCTGGAGGAAATATATGTTTACTGCATGACACTTGCCTAGATACCCAAGGGTGTTACTGCTAGGATTCAACAAATTTTCTTAAGGTTCCTTTGGAGGGGGAAGCAGGAGGGCAAGAATTCCACTTGGGTTGGTTGGGGTAGGATTTCAAAGCCTAAATAGTGGGGTGGATGTGGACTAAAAGACTTAAATATATTTTCCACAACTTTGGCTGCTAAAATGGGGTGGAAACTATTAAATTCTATCAACCTTTGCCAAGAGGTCACTTATTTCAAATACATCGCCCCATTGACCACCCTTGAATGGATCAGAGGAACCAACATGAGCAGAACTAGATCCTCAATTATTTGGTGTGCCATTACAAGATCCATTTCGGTCATCAAATAGGGACTTTCTTAGAGCACTGGATCGGGCACTCGGGTTCGAATTGGTATGGATGCATGGTCTTATTGTGGACATGAGCACCACTTACCCTTGGCTATAATATAATCACTTATGGATGGATTCTAGCATTCACACTCTCTCAAATTGCGGATGAGGCCAATACCACCTGGCTCTCTCAGGCTTGGAAATATTCTCAGGAGTTGGGCATTCTGGATATTTGGTAGGTTGAGTGGCATAGATATCTAAAAGCATCTGAGATTCTAATATCAAATTAACTGAGCAGGATGATGAGATTATATGGGCTTTATCCCCTTAGCGCATGTATACTCCAAAAGAAGGGTATTTTTCACTTATTGTGGCTCACGAACCCCAGGAAATTCAATGGTGGTGGAGGCATCTCTGGAAGTTGAAGGCGCCCCTAAAGGCTAGATTATTTATGTGGTGTATACTCACTAATGTGTCTGAAGAGATGACAATCTTACCATGCACTCTATTCATGGTCCTTCCAGATGTTTCCTGTGCAAAGAGCATATAGAGGACATTGATAATTTATTCCTTTCATGTCCCTCCACAAGAAAGGTTTTGAAATTGCATATTTCAGCTCTGGGCATTGCGATCAATTGGCATGTTATTTCTGTCACTAAGGAGTGGAAAAATTGGTGACATTCGATAGCATCCATGAAAGACAGGAATCTCCCTCTATTGGTTTCCCGGGGTATCTACTTGGCTCGTAACCAAAACATCTTTCAAGATACAATGATTTACTCGCTCCACATTTGCAATCCCATTACAGCTTTGTTCCTCACATTCCCAACAGATAAGCCCAGGACACACTGCAGAGTGCTTACTCCTAACACTATTGATAAATCCTACCCTGGGGCCTATTTTTATGGGGCTGCTAGCATTGATGGTTGTGGTGGTGGGGATACTCTTTACCATTTGGATTCTCACCATTATAAGATAAAAATGGGTCTTGGCCTAGGTTCAAACAACTACTCTGAACTCAACTGTCTCAGACTCCTACTTATCTTTGCCCTTGAGAAGAGTTGCAACAGGATACATATTTTTGGGGACTCCGTGATTGTTATTAATTGGTTCAAAAATGAGGCCCAATGTCACGTGCACATGCTCAAAGGATTTTTGACTGAGTTTATGGCCCTCAAATCACATTTTAGCTCCATTACTGTTGCTCATATTTACAGGGATAGGAACCAGGTGGCTGACCAACTTTCCAAGGAAGCCACACAGTTAACTTCGGGCCAATGGTTAATTAACAAACAGGATGGACCAGAGGAGTACCAATACTACCACATACCTTTCATAGAAGATGTAGATGTTTTTGGGGTAGTTTGATCTGAACGACTGATCTAGAGCGGTTTTTTTGGGCATATTTTTGTGTCTTTGTTATGTTATGTAGATATTTATTTTGACTTGCTCAGTACTGTGTAAATTTTTATTTCTCTTCTTTTACTGAACTTATATGACTGAAGGTAGGATCATATTTTTTGCATAGGGTCCTATGAAAATGATACAACATGTAATTTTCCTTTTATAAAGGAAAATTACGATATTTTCCTGAGAAAAAAAGGACAAGACAAGATTGAACTAGACATTACAACACATATGTTCCATATTGGGCTATAGAGCGCCTCTCGACACAATTATTTTTATCATTAAAATAACAAACAAATAATAATAATAATTTTAAATAAATTTATTGCATTGATGTTGTCCAGCCTAGTATGGAAGAGATGTTGTAATGTCCCATCTTGTCATGTCTCGTTATGTAAACATTTTCCTTTGGTCAAATTATATTAACATAAAAATAAAAAATAAAATAAATTGAATTATTAGTTAAAATAAAATTGAATTAAAATAGTCAATTTATCGACATGGGCTCCATGTTTTGACACCCCATGGTTTTTCCAATGGTTGTGCACAACAAGGCGTCAGGCGTGCCCACGTAAACTTATGTCGGCCCAACGATGGAACGGGTCATCGACCCAAGGTTCCACCACCCATATGATTGATTGATACAAGTATAAATAAAACAGAGTATGCGTCCAAGGAGGCATCCACGACTCACACAATCACATATGCACAAGTTTGTGGTGCAACCGAAAGGGTCTAAGGCAACGAACAAGGCAAGAGGTGGTTGAAACAAGAAGGAGGCACATAAGATATGTTCTCAACTTGGATGAGTTAGAAAAAATCATGCGATATTTTTTATGTGGGTCTATCTACTTGAAAAAGGGTGAATCCTTGGTTGCCTTATGTTTGGCTATAAATACTAGTTTTCTATACTTACATTTTATGAAGAAAAAAGAGGGAGTTGCGACCAACAGAGTCCAACCTCCCATTGATGTAAAAAAACTTATGTAATATAATAAAGAAGATTTTACATGATATATATTGGCACTCCCTTGTTGGTTATTGTTGTTGATTTTCTGTTACATCACATTGCTGCATGAAGCTTAATTTTATGTTGCTTTTAACTTGTTGCACATAACACTTAAGATAATAGGAAGTTGTATACTTTTGAAGTATATGAAACACTAAAGTCAACAAAACAACAAGAATTTTTTCGCCCAACATAGGACTACTCAGGGTTGGTCTAAATAAATTAAATGCAATATTGGCATTAGGCAAGGGTGTCCCCTTTCCCTTACCCTTTTCGACATTTACATCGATAAGCTAGAAGAGTTTGGAAGCTACAAGGTGCAATGGCCCCAAGCTCGTGAGTATGGTCATTACTCTTCTCCTTTATGCTAACGATATCATTCTTCTAGCCAAAAACCATGATGATATCAACAAGAAACTTAAAATCCTCCATGGTTCCTGATCCAAGATCGATATGATTATTAATACCGAAAAGACTAAAGTCATGATAATTTAGTCCAAAAATATCAACCATGATAATTTCATCTATGATAACAATCACTCATAGAATGTTTCTTCATACAAATAATTAGGTATTGATATTCATCATCAACTCAACTAAAAGTATAACATTGAGAAAGGGATTATTGGTGTCTAGAAAGCTTATTATGAGCTTGAAAACATATGCAAGTCGACTAATCTTTAGGTTTGGAGTAGAAAATTTTCCTCTTTGAGACTCTCGTCACCCCTGTTATTTTACATGACGGTGAGGTATGGGGTTGCAATATATCTAGAGAACTGTGGAGGAAGATCAAGCTGGTCCAAAAGCAATTTATAACCTACAACCTCAAGATTAAAGGAAATACTCCCTATATTATCCTCTTGATTGAAGCTAGGCTTTCCCCCATCGAAAGCACGACTATATTTAGGTATCTAAAGTATAAGAAAAAACTTTATAACATGGAAGCCAAGCGGTTCCCTAAAATTTCTTCCAACTCTAGCCAAAACCCCCACCTCCCACTCAAGTGGGGATGACACAAGGATGCTCAGGCTTGGCTCGACTATTGGGGGATAAAGGAGGAGATTAGCTTAGAAAAGAAGGATAATATTAAAAATGATATGACTTCCAAATTTAAGGACAAGTTGTGGGATGATAAATAGTTAGAGGCGAAAAGGAAGCGAAGGTATTATAAGGAGGTGATCAACCCCACTCTTGCTAACCATAATTATCTTTCTATCTTGACCAATGATAAGAATAAAATGAAGATTGTGAAGAAAAAAAATAACTCTCATGAGCTTCTAAGTGAAATTGAACATTGGACTATTCCCAAAACACCCTGGGATGACAAAATATGTCACATTTACGATACTAAGAAGGTTGAAGATGAAAAGCACTTCCTCTTGGATTTCTCCACTCTTACTCACCACCATTCCAATTTCCAAAACATTTTCCACACTACCAACCTTCTTGACTTGTTAAGTTAACAAGACTATAATGATATAGCCCCACTTCTTTCCCTTCTTTTTTATGAAATAAATACAATATCAAAGGGTCTCAATTAATCTCTTATCTTAAGGTTTGATAGATCGCATTGGTCTTAGTGGACGTTTATCATCATCATCATCATCATCATATATATATATATATATATATATATATATACCAACCTAGATCCATCTTAACTCCGAATCTATTGTAATATCCATGGCGTAAGCTACTGTAAAAACTCTCGAAAATGAGGGTTGTTGAATAATTAAATATTATTAATTATTATATTGATATTACATGAGAATATTCTTGTAATTCTTAATGATAAAAATATTACAAGAATTAATTCTTAATTCTTTTATTTAGAAGAATTTATATTATTCTATATAAATAAATTATATTTCCAAGTTGGCATATTTTATGAGTTTTAGAAATAATGAGTAACAGTTTTAGAAAAACTATGGGTAAGTGATATTTTGTCCATGAGGAAAAATCAAATCTACCTTGGAAAAGCATGAGTGATTTATGGATGATTAATGGAGTGATTTTAGATTTTATGAAAAATCAGATTTATGGAGTGATTTGTGGGTGATTTATGGAATGCTTTCAAGATTTCGAAAAGTTATTCCATTTTCTTAATTCTATTTATTGTAAGCCTATGGGAAAAATAGGGGAACTCAGGACAAAACACGTGTAGAATGGAGGCGAGAGAAGGGAAGGAATAATTATAAGCATGCATTAAGTGATAAGCAACTATGTTCTTCGAAAATTATCGTGTTTGCATATGGTGCATGAAGAAATAAGAATCAGATTTATTTGCTTGAAAATTTGCATATGATGAAGAGTTGAGGTAATTTTTTTGGGAAAAACTCCATCAAATTTCATGCATAGAGGAATAAGTGTTTTGTTTACTGGATTTTTAAAAGATTTCTTGTGCATTGAATTCTTAAAATATTTTCATGGCTAATTAATTGTGTGAATTGCATGATTTATTGGAAAATAGGTTCCAAATATGTTTTCGTATCTCCCAAACCGTGACACCTATGTAAAAATTGGGAGAGGTATTTTTAATGACCCATTCCAAACAAAAAACTCTTTTGGTTTTCAAAAAATTCGTTTCCATATGTTTGGAAACCGTGTTCAAAGTCGATGACAAAAACAAGGAATTATTTAATATTTAAATCTGGAAAAATGGGCTGCAAAGATTCATTTAAATTTTCCAAATCGTGACACCTGTGTAAAAATGGAGAGATGTTTTTTTTAATGGACCTATTCTAAACAAAAACCTCTTTTGGTTTTCAAAAAATAGTTTCCAAATGTTCGAAAACCGCGTTCAAAGGTGATGACTAGAACAAGAAAAACAGAGTAAAATAGAGTGTTTCCATTTGATCTTTTGGACAGACAAGAATAGTTGTTTATGTACATATAGAGATAACTATTGTGTTAATATTATTGAAAAGAAATGGATGGGATGAAAAATGTCCTCCACTTCTTTGTCAACAAATAATGTTATAGGGACAATCGATAGAAACTCGTTGGTTGACCTAGTCGCCCTGCTTCGCTCCTCTGCGTCTGAGGCCTTGCCTCGGCCCTGCTCGAAGGGTCTGGTGCATTCCTTGTACCCTGGTTCCTTCTGAAGTTCTTGTGCGGCGTTTTCTTTCGATCTGAGCTTCTCTTGGCAGGGCGCGGGGCTTTTTTTCGAGCTGTGCCCTTGGCAGGTCGCGGCGCTTCGTTGCCATGTGGTTCCCATGAGCGGCGCTTTTGTGTGAGCTCGTTCTGTCGAGCTTTGTCGGTGCTGCTTCTATGGAGCCGCCTCCTTCATCTGACGTTGTTGCCTTCTCCAATCTGGTGGCATCCCTTCCAAAAAAGAAAGCTATCGAGGCTACGAAGTTTGTGAAACGCCTTGATGACATTCCTGAGATCTCTCTCCCTCCGGAGGGCCCGATTCAGGTCGCACTCTCTATGACTGAGAGAGCTATGGTGGGTCAGTTCACTGGGCTTTGGCCCTCCCCCAAAACCACGGAGAGCTGGGTCACAAGAAACTGGGCGCCACTGATTAAAGGCAGAGTTACTTCGTACTTTCTAGGTAAGGGATTCTTTCTGTTTGAATTCACTGAAAAGGAAGATAAGGATATGATATTCCGCAATGGCCTCTACTTTATGGGCCCTCAGGGGCTGTATCTCAATAAGTGGACGCCCGATTTTGATCCTGCTGTGGACGTCCCCACAGCCGTCCCCGTGTGGGTTAGGCTGCCCAATCTGCCAGTGCACTGCTGGAATGAGGAGTCCCTTCAACACATTGGAAACACCTTGGGCAAGTACATTGACCGTGCAAACAGTAAAGATCAGTATGACTGTGCTATAATTTGCGTTGAATTTGACCTCGAGGTTGGTTTGCCTGAGGCAATAAAGATCAGAGTCGGAAATTGGACACATGTACAAAAGCTGGACTATGAACAGCCTCCGTTCAAATGTCGGAAATGTCATGTTTACGGACACTTTGCTAGAGGATGTCCTAAGAACGGTGAAATGGAGAAAGGCAAAGAGGATTGCTGGACTCAGGTTAAAAGAACCAAAACTGCACACAAAGCCCCTAGATCTGGTAACATGAATGGTAAAGGGACTCAGGCAGGCACTGGAATCCAAACACCTCTCTTGGAAGAACAAGGTAATAAATTTACACAGTTAAGCTCAACAATAGAAGACACCCAAGAAATAGAGATGCAGAAAGAAGGATCGCCCCAAAAAGAGTCCCCTCTGGGACCAAAGCAAGCTGAAAGCAATGCAGACAGGACAAAAGAGACACCCTCAGAGGAGGCTGAGGAAGTCCAAGGTTCGGAGGACTCAGAAGAAGAAGGTGAAATAGGGGACTCGCAAACTTCTGTTAGAAAACCAGCGAGAGGCCGAAAATCTGCTCGTGAAAAAAGAGAGCAGGAAACTTACAAAGACAAAGTTCAAGGAAATCAACCAACCCTCGAGAAGCTCTTGGTTAAAACTCCGAAGTCAACCAGAAATCAGCCTCAGATCTCTAAAGGAGCTCCACTCTCCAAAAGCAAATGATGAAGATTGTCTCTTGGAATTGTAGGGGTATGGGGAGCAAAATAAAAGAAGAAGCTATCAAAAGCTTGATGAGATCTGAATTTCCTGACATACTCCTCATCCAAGAGACTAAAATGGAGGACAAGGCCTTCCTCCAAGTCATTAAAAAACTGTGGAAGAAAAGTGAAGGAGTAGCTGTCTCAGCTCGTGGTGCCTTAGGAGGCCTGGGCACACTCTGGAATCCAAACAAATATTCAAGGATCAAAGAAATCGTGAACACCCATTGGCTGTTTACTAAACTGCAACACGTCGACTCAGACGAGACCCTCTGTCTTTTCAATGTGTATGTTCCAGTCAGCGCAGGAGAGAAGAAGAACTGTTGGGATACCATAAGAAGTTTGGCAGAATCGGAGTAGTTAGCAAATATCATCATTGCAGGGGATTTAAATCTCACTTTATCTTCTGCTAAAAAACGGGGAGGAAGTATTGTCAGGGATCAGGCGAGAGAACAGGTTGAGGATCTGCTCCAGGAGTGGGACATGATCGACATTAAACCATCATCGGGAAAATACACTTGGACCAATAAAAGACTCGGTCCGGGCCACATCGCTACAAGGTTAGACCGGTTCTTCGTTCAAAGCTCTTTTCTTCTTCTTGGATTAGAATCAAGAATGCATATCCTTCCTTGTACTGTTTTTGACCACAGACCTATAAATCTCGATCTTCTGGCTCATACGGACCAAGGTCCCATCCCTTTTAAATTCAGCCCCCTTTGGGCCAAGGAACACTCCTTTATGCAAATTGTAAAAGATAGTTGGAAGCTCCCTGTCAACGGTTCTGCCTTCTTTGTTTGGGAGGAAAAACTTAGGAGAGTAAAAGCTGCTTTGAAAATCTGGGTTAAATCCCTTCCTAATCCTGTAGTGGAAAGGAAAAAGATTCAAGAGTGTCTTGAGATACATCATCTCAATTCTGAAAATGCAGAGATCACAAAGGATATTCTTGACAAAGAGGCCGACCTTCAGCAAAAGCTTCTCAAGGCAAGCCTGGCCGAGGAAGAATACTGGAGGATTAAATCCCGTAGGCTTTGGCTCAAGGCAGGCGATAGGAATTCATCCTTCTTCCACAAAAAATCCCAAGCCCGGAAAAGTTTCAATTCCATTTCTGAAATCAAGGAAGAGAACGTGAAGCACAGAGATATCCAAAGCATAAAAAATGCTGCCTGTCTCCATTTCAAAAAGTTGTATAGTGAAGAAGAGGGGCTGGAGCTTATTTCTAATTCTCTGAACGAGGTTCCATCTCTGATTTCTGCCAGAAAGAACCAGCATTTGGAAGCTGAGGTCTCCAATAAAGAAATAAAAGCTGCCCTTTTTGCAATGGAGCCAGATAAGGCCCCGGGCCCGGATGGCTTCACTGCCAGATTCTTGCAGACCTGTTGGCAGATCGTGGAAAAAGACTTATGCAGAATGATCCGGAAATCTCAAACTTGTCAGAAAATCGAGGGAAGTACCAATTCGGCCTTCCTGGCTCTCATTCCCAAGGAAAAAGGTGCCAATTCCTTCTCCAGATTTCGCCCTATCTCCCTTTGCAACATAGGTTACAAGCTGATAACAAAAGTGATTTCCAATAGACTGAAAACCATTCTTCCAGCTATCATTCCCGAGAATTAGGGAGGATTTATTCAAGGAAGACAGATCGTGGACAATTATATCCTGGTCCAAGAAGCGATCCACTCAAGCGTTACCCGGAAAGAGAAAGGCATGGTCATCAAATTAGACCTCGAAAGCGCTTTTGATAGGGTGAGGCATAGATTTTTGTTGGATGTCCTGCACAAATTTGGCTTTGGCCCCAAATTTGTTCAATGGATCAAGGCTTGCATCAGTGAGCCCTGGATTGCCCCTTTGGTGAATGGAAGGGCCACTGATTTTTTCAAAGCCTCTAGAGGACTGAGACAAGGGTGCCCCCTCTCCCCCTTGCTCTTTGTCCTCCAAGCCTCTGTTTTCAGCTTCCTCTTGAATAAAAAGAAATCTACCCAAGAAATCATGGGTCTGAACACCGCAAGAGGAGTTAAAAACATAAACCATGCGCTTTTTGCTGATGACTCTCTCTTGATGGGTGCTGTCTCCTTGATCTCTGCTAAAAGAATCAAAGATGTGTTGGATGTCTACTGTGAAGACTCAGGCAGCAGCCTTAACAAAGGAAAATGTCATATCTATTGCTGGAATACTACTGCCAGAACGCTCCATGATATCTCTAATTGCTTTGGTTTTGCAGCCTCCTCTTCATGGTCCTCCTTCAAGTACTTGGGGCTCCCTATTTTCCAAAAATGCGCCCTCAGCAAAGACTGGCTGCCTCAGCTTGACAAATTTAAGGCCAAAATTCTCTCCTGGGGCTTCAATTGGCTCAATCTAGCTGGTAAGACAGTGCTCATAAAAGCTGTCTTGAACAGCCTTGCCATTTATCAATCTGCTGTTATGATGGCTCCTATTGGCATCATGAGGAAAATGGAGGACTACATCAGAAAATTCTTTTGGAAAGGTGGCAAAGATAATGAGAAGAAAATCCCTCTTTTAAGCTGGGATATAATCTCTTTACCCAGAATGGAGGGTGGTCTGAATTTCAAGAATATCAGCAAGAAAAATATTGCTTTGGGAGAAAAATTGCTATGGAGAATAATAGGCCCTAATCTGGGTTGGGCTCAGATGGCGTTGTGGAAAAAATACTTTCGAGGTCAGAGAACATGATGTCTGGACAACCCCATTCTGATCCCCGGAACAATGAACCATAAACTGTGCACAAAAGTCTCCACTCTATTCAATCCCCATGTGAACTGGATTCCTGGAAATGGTAAGCGCATAAAAATCTGGGAAGACCGCATTATGGGTTGTGAGCCCCTTGCTGATGATTGCTCCCTAGCCTTGTTAAAAGAATGGATGGACAGAGCTGGACTCAAAACTCTGTGGGATATTTCTAAATGGGAGTACGGTATTTGGCAGAACTGGGAGAAGCTTGAGGTACCTCAGAATATTTCCAAAGATTATGCAGTCTTCCTTGCCCTTTTAAAAGGCAAAGCCCCGATGAACAGCAGGAAAAAAGACTCTCGTGGTTGGGGTCTGATCCCTGGGTATTACTCTGTGGTGCAGGGATACTGGCAGATCTCTGTGCATCCTCATGTTCCCCCCGATCCGAAGCCTTGGAAGGGGATCTGGTCTTAGACATCAATCCCCAAAATTGATTCTTTCTGTTGGCTCTTTTGCCACCAAAGAATCCTGACTGACGATAGACTCCGGAAGAGAGGCTTTATGGGGCCATCCCGCTGTTCTCTTTGTGGGGCTGATGAAGAAAATGCCCCCCATCTGATGCTCTTCTGTAATTTCGCTGCTGAAATTTGGAAGGAAGCCTTAAGCCCCTGGAACACAGTCTTCGCCCTCCCTGTCAGATGTTCTGACCTGTTCTCAAACTGGAAATCAAAGTACCCTGGAGGCACTATCAGGAATGTTCACATCAAAAAAGCCTAGTTCGTTCTTCCCAAAATCATCTGCTGGCAATTATGGTTGGAAAGAAACCTTAGGATCTTCAGAGACAAGAAGAACGATCCAAAGATTGTCTGGATTAAAATTAAAACTCAGCTTAAAGACTGTTTGGGTGAACAATTCGATCGAGCAGATCTCAGTCCACAAGATGTTGATTGGGGCGCTTCTCTTGATATGCATTTCATGGATATTGTCAGGCTTCCCGCTCCTCTATATCCCTGGCAAATTCGCCTTAAGGATTCAGACTTCTACGAGCTGTGCATTAAAAAGTCTAAAATCGCTCTCTTTTTCGACGGGGCTACCAAAGGAAATCCTGGCATTGCCGGGGCAGGTGGTGTTGTCAAAAGTGCGGAGGGCAAAATTGTTTCCAGATTCGCCTGGGGTGTGGGCTTCAATACAAGCATCCAAGCCGAAGCCCTGGCCCTTTTCCAGGGGCTCAAACAGCTTATCTCTCTGGGTTTAAATGATGTATTGGTTTTTGGTGATTCCCAGTCCATCATAAAGGCCATCGTGGACAATTCATCTCCTGCTGATTTAAGACTGTCTAGGTTGATGAGCAGAATCAGAATTCTGCTACAATCCTTTCAGAGTATAGACTTCTTCCATGTGATGAGAGACAATAATAAGGAAGCTGATGCCGAAGCCAACACGGCGGTCCTCCTTCCCCTTGGAGCCCTTCTAAAAGACGGAGTCGAGGCTTGGGATCCCATCCCATAATCAGTTTTCAATGTTTTATTGTCTCCTATTAAATCAGTTTGTTTGTATCAGCATTCTAGGAAAGATAGATAAGATAGCTCACTCTACAGTTCGTTGTATTCGCAGGCGCAGTAGTGGGGAGGTCTTTTGGCTTCTAGCCAAGGAGAAAGCCGTGCGCTGACATCCCTTTGTAACCTGAAACGAGGCATTTTCCAAGAGATAATACAATACAATATCCGTTCCTGTCAAAAAAAAAAAAATATTATTGAAAAGAAATAAATTAATTGCATGCATAAACAAATAATTATTAAGTTTGATATTTCTTGAAAATAAATAAGCTATTCACATGCATACAAAAATAGAACAATTATGTTGATAATTCTTGAAAAAGAATTACGTTATTTCATCTAAGAGATTACAAAGGATGTTCTCATGATACATATGCATTAAAGTCTTAAAGAGAAATATTGGACTCTTAAAGAGAATATGTGTTTATGTGCATAGGAGTAATATCTAGTATATTGGATATACTCGAAATGAATATGTGATTTTACATGCATGGGAAGCTTGAGTCGTGCCGAAGGAGATAATTAAATTTTTGAGAAATATTTCACATAAAACCTTTGCATAAAAGAATATTGGTTTTGTTATTTTAAAAGGATTTCTTATTCATGTTATTTCTTGAGGAAATATTACAATTTTGTCTTATGTGTGAAATGATAGGAAAATAATTTGTATTGCATGCATAATAGATAGTGAGTTAGCTAAATTTTGGCAAAAAGAATAATTAATGTGTTAGATTCATTGGAAAATAAATATATATATTTGTATGCAAAGAAGTATTTGTTGTGTATAACTCTTTAAAAATAAGAGAATAGAAAAACATGTCCTTGTATCCATTATTGAATTAGATTCTTGGAGAAGAAAACTAGTAATCACGTGCTTTATTCTGTTAATATTCCTTTGGAAGATTCTTAGAGAAACATATACACTTGCATGCATGGAAAAATATAGTTTTGATATTAGATTTCTAGAGAAAAGGAAGGTGCAATCACATAATATTGATTGTGTTAGCCTTCTTTTGGCAAAAATTATAGGTATTTGCAAAATAATAGGGATTAGCTATGGTATTAGATTTATTTTGGGAGAATATTATGCATAGTTATTAGGCTAGATCTTTTGGGTAAGACGGAAATGTCCCTTTGCATGAATGAATAATAAGTGGTATGCGTTTGATCCCTTGGAAAAGAAATGTGTTTATTTCTCCATGTAAGATTTAGTTAGTTTCATTTGGAAAGAAATATATGTTTCACATGCAAGAAGAACAAAACTTCATGTTATTCTGTTGTAGAGGAAAAGTAGTTGCATGCAAGAAACTATAACCATTATGTTAACTTTGTTAACAATATAGCTCGAATTTTTATATATAATGGTCATTGTGAATAGCTCTCTTGTGGAAAATTTGTTTTTGGAAAAAAACATGCATAAGTGTAGAATCTATTACATTAATCCCTTTGGAAAAGAAAACATAATAGTAGGCACAAAGAAAATTGTTTGTTGGGATAGTTATCTTGAAATATTGTTATGCATTTGCATGCCCAAGAATATTATCTAGTATGTTAGCTTTCCTTTCGAAGGAATATGAAAGTGCATGCAAGGTTTTGTTAGCGTTTGTTGGAAATGTGATGCTTAATAGTGATTTATTTGTTACAAATGCATGTGAAATGATGTTAAAGAAGAAATTTCATGAAATTCTATTTATGTTTTATACATGCATACAAATAGTTGTTGAAGTGTCACAAATAAAGATTGATTATTGGTTTATTATTTTATCTAATCATGATATCAAGTGTGTTGACGACAACAATGGCAGAAAAGGATAGTGACTTGAGCAAATAATTGTTCATGTTTTGATCCAGATCTATGCAAGAACGCAACAGAATAAACATATAACCATAAATACAAAGATGCAGCAGAAATAACAATTCATTTCATTAATATCAAATAACTGAAATTTGCTTACAGACAGAATGGAAATAAAACTAGCTAGGGCTCTGGTAGCTATCTCTGAGAAGAGATGTGGCAGCTACATGCCTCTAAATTGAGTTACAATGAGGCTCGAGGGCCTATTTATTATTTAGAAACAATGGGAAATCCTAAACATCCAAAACCCTAACAATAGGAGATGAAGCACCAAAACTACGGGCCCCGTTTGGGTAAATTGGTGTTTCAACTTCCCGGGGACGTAACTTTGGCATACAATCTCCGTTTGACACATACCATACCTCGTTAGAAATATATATCCAAGGACTACAAATTTTGAGTGAGAAATAGGGCCTCAAAATGGCTCCAGAAGTTCAGGACCTGAAAAACTGCTAAAAATAGTAAGTTGTGCTGAAACTGAAAAAACTGAAAGAGACAATGGTGGGGCCCCAAGTGGAATAGGAAGGTGACCACCAATATCCACCTGGATCATGTTTAACATTGTGGAAAATAAATAATTGTTAGTCCATGCAGGTTTAGGAGTTCCAACTGCAGGATGACCCACTTATGGAAACAATCTGACCAAAAAGACAGAGATTGAGGATTCGTGGGTAAATGATATCATGATGATTGTAATAGCTTATAACTAGTTATGTTTCATTTAAGATTATTTTTATATGTAATATTTTATGGCGATGGTAAAGGGATGGACTCCCTTATAACCATTAAGTGAGGGGTGAACACCCTCACAAACATTTAATAATAAAATTAAAATGTTTGTTGGTTTTCACCCTACGGGGTTTCCAGGGTATATCGGTGTCTAATGATGTGATTGTTCATTGTGTCATTTTTATGATGTTAATTTATCTCCTAATGTGACGATTATATTATCAAGTATGTGATTTACTAATTGAGTTAAAAGAATCATGGAATTGATGCATAGTTATAGCAGGAAAATTAAGTTAATATGCTACAACAATGACAGTTAATGATTGTGTAACTCACTATGCTTTTACTAAATACTTATATAGGTAATGATGATGGTTATTCTAGTGGTCAATGAGGGAATTTAGAAAGTAATTTAGAAATTTACACAGTGGTAAATGTTGAAAAAAATTCCTAACTCCATGCATTTTCATGCGAGGTTACCAGGGGATGTTATATCTACCAAGGGCCAAGATGGATCAAATCTCTTGAGGTGAAAACATATTTGATCATTTTACACACTTGGTAGATCGAGAGTTAAGATGGATCTAAGTTGTAATATATATATATCCATCTTAACTTCGCATCTACCAAGGGCCAAGAGGGATCAAATCTCTTAAGGTGAAAACCTCTTTCACAATGAAAATAGATTTGATCCCTCTCAACACTTGGTAGATCCCAAGTTAAGATGGATCTAGGTTGGTAATTTCATTGACAAGTGTAATAGCCAAATAGAACATGTTTCCAAAGACTTGAACCCATCCACCTGTAAACAAATTGTTCATCATATCATTCAGGCTAAGATCCTAGGTTGGTAAATGCCACTAATGGGCATGATAACCAAATACAACATGTCTCCAAAGACTTGATAGCCAAATAGAACATGTCTCCAAAGACTTGAACCCACGCACCTATAAACAAATTGTTCATCATATCATTCATGCTAAGATCCTAGGTTGGTAAATGCCACTAATGGGCATGATAACCAGATACAACATGTCTCCAAAGACTTGAACCCATGCAGCTAGAAACAAATTATTCATCATATCATTCAAGTTAAGATCCTAGGTTGGTAAATGCCACTAATGGGTGTGATATCCAGATACAACATGTCTCCAAAGACTTGAACCCATGCAGCTGGAAACAAATTGTTCATCGTATCATTCAAGCTAAGATCCTTTGACTTATATATTAGTGTATCCCTATAAATTAAATGGTCGGTAAATGAAGATATGCATCAATTCATAAAAAACATTAAAGCCCTTACTTCACAATACATCTCACCTCGTTAAAATTAAAGAAACCATAATCTAACTAAATTATAACTTTATTTTGAATTACTATTATTATTGTTAATTATAAAAATAATTAATATATAAGTTAAACACATATACATTTGAAGAAACATGGAATAAGTTTTTTACTTATGGAAATTTACCTCCACTTTACCATGAAGATATTTAATTTGTAAATAGACTTTATTACAATACAATGGGACAATACCATGACTCATCAATACCACATTGCATGTTTTGTGTGACTTGTAATGTTATGTAAAAATGTTATATATGTGTGTGTGTGTGTGTGTGTGTATGTGTGTGTGTGTGTGTGTGTGTATCGGGATTTATGAAGCCCCGTGAGAGATCACATTTCTGGATAGATTTGCACTCGAGAGATTTGATCCCTGTTAAAATGGAATTGGTTTTAATTAATCAAATTAATTACAAGAGTAAAAAGAAACATAATTACTTGGACCATAAATCTCAACCTTTGATTTGTGTATACTATTATTAATATTGAATATCCCATGGATGTTCAATATCTACCATCCACTTACTAATTATTGATAATTAATTTAAAATTGTGGAATCAATATTCCAAAGTAGACATGCCTATCAACATACTTATAATATTTAAAAAATTAATTACGCCTATAGGCATGTCTATTTTGAAATTAGGCTTCCAGAATTTTAATTTAATTATCAATAATTATTAAGTGGATGGTGGAGATTTAAGCTCCATAGAATATTCTGGAATATTTATAATAGTACACAAATCAAAGTTTAAAATTTATCTCGAAAGTAATTATGTCTTTTCTATCATTTTTAATAAATTGATTAATTTAATGTCATATGAACAAACTCATATGTAATGAGTTGTGGTTTTTGAGCAAGTAGTATTGATAAGCCATGGTATTATAACAATGACTAATTACATATTAAGAATCTCCATCGTAAATTCGACATAAATCTCCATGTGCATATTTTTTTAAATGTATATATTTTTAACTTACATATTAATTGATCCGGATTTATGCAAGAACGCAACAGAATACAGAAATAACCATAAACATAGAAATACAGCGGAAATAAGGCTTCATTTCATTAATTTCAAATCACATAAATATGCTTACAAACATGATGGAAATAAAATAGCTAAGGTGCTGGTAGCGAATCTCTGAGAAGAGATGTGACGACTACAGACCTCTAAACTGTGTTACAATGAGGCTTGAGGGCCTATTTATTATGGAGAAACAATGGAGAACTCTAAACGTCCAAAAAACTAACCCTAGGAGATGAAGCACCAAAATTATGGGCCTCGTTTGGGTAAATTGGTGTTTCAACTTCCCGGGACGTAACTTCGGCATACTATCTCCATTTGGGGCTTCAAAACGGCTCCGGAAGTTTAGGACCCGAAAAACTACTAAAAATAGTAAGAAGTGAAAAAAACTGAAAGAGACAATGGTGGGGCCCCAAGTGGAATAGGCAGGTGGCCACCAATATCCACCTGGATCATTCCTCCCCCCTCAGGAAGCAGTGGTCCCCATTGCGTTGAGTTCCTCCATGCTATGAGGAAACTTCTGTTGAACTTGGTCCCTGGTGAACCACTTGCCTTAGTGCAGGAGTTGGCCAGCTTTGACAACCCGATACAGTTGGATCTTCTGTCAGCGAGTGTTCTTGATTTGCATGTCCATGATACAGTCTTTGGTGGCCTGTTCCATGTAGTCGAGGTTTAAATCTTTTCGTGTGAGTTCTTCTGCAATGTCAGAGGTAGTAAGTAGGGATGAAGGTAGTCTACATTGAATACTGGGTGCAGACCAAGGAATGGTGGAATACTGAGCTCGAAGGCATTGTGCCCTACAGCCTTGGTGATGGTGTACAGCCCATATCGGAGCGGGCGAATATTGTGGTGGGGTCTATTGAGACGCTCCTTCTGCAAATGTAGCCATGCTTTTTGGCCCACCTATAAGTTGTGTGGCACACGATGTTAATCATGTCGTTGCTTGTACTTAGCATTGGCTCTATCCAATATGTCATGAACCTGTTGGTGGATGTGCTGAATGCACTCGATGAAGTTGTTTGCTTTGTCAACTTCAGACTGGACATGAGCTGAATCAGCCTGAGTAGCTTCAAATGGCATGGCGACGTCAATGGGACATAGAGGCTGGAATCCCAAGCCCACTTGAAAGGGACTGTGGCCGATTGAGCTGTGGAGAGCCCGGTTATAACTGCGTTGTACATAGGGAAGGCTCTCATCCCATGTGTGTGGATGATTTAAATTGTACATGCGCAGAATGTGTACAATCATCCTATTGACGACCTCTGTCTGGCCATCAATTTAGGGATGGAAAGTTGTGGACTTGGTGAGCTTGGTGTCCAACATTGACCAAAGGTTGGACCAAAAAGTGCTGAGGAATCTGCTGTCGCAATCTGAGATGATAGATTGTGGGATCCCAAAGTGCACCCACACTCGTTCAAAGAAGATTTTAGCAGTGGCTTCTGCTGTGATATTCTTCTTGCAGACCACCATAATGGCCATCTTTGAGAATCTGTCGACGACCACGAAAACACAGTCATTTCTATGCTTAGTAGAAGGAAGTCCTAACATGTAATCCATGGAGATGGATTCCCAAGTTCGACTAGGGGTAGGTAGCAGAGTATAGAGCCCTTGCTTCTTGATGGTCGGTTTGGCAATGGTGCAAGCAGTGCAGGATCTGATGTACTTCCCGACATCCTGTCAAAGGTTCGGCCAATAGAAATACTTCTGCAGTACTGCCAATATTTTTTCAACCCCAAAATTCCCAGCAACTCGACTGTAGTGCGCTTCCCAGATCATCTTGGCATGCTCGCTTGAAGGAACACAAAGGTGTCCCAGGTGACATAATAGTGCATCTTGGAGGTGAAAATTTGGAACTTGCATGCCCCCCAAGAGTGCCTTGTATGTGTAGCTGAATTCTGGATCGCTCTTGTAGAGAAGCGGCCAATCAGAAGTCTCCTGCCCACAAGATTTTAGAACGGTGGTTATGGTCACGATCGGTGGTCGACTGAGGCAGTCTGCAACATTATTGGTGCTACCCTTCTTGTACTTGATGTTCAAATGAAATTGTTGCAGATGTGTGGACCACTTTTGATGGTGATCGTTCTGCAACTTCCCTTGTGTCTGTATGAACTTCAGGGGTCGGTGATCAGTGTGGATGATTGTCTCCTTCCCCAAAATGTAATGCTTCCATTGTCGACAAGCCTGCACAATGGAATACATTTCTTTGCCATAAGTGGGATACTTTCAAACTGTTTCAGACAATGTCTCACTATGATATGCCACTGGATGCCCCTGTTGAGTAAGAACTGCCCCAATAGCATAATCAGGGGCATCTATCTCGATCTCAAATGGTTGTTGCAAGTTTGGTAATGTGAGCACTGGGGCAGAACAGAGGCGATGTCTCAATTCTACGAACGCCTTCTGTTGAGATTCTGACCAAAAAAAAAATTCTTTCGCACCTCCCTTGGTGACTTGACTCAAGGGCCAAGTGATATGAGAGAATCCCAACACGAACCTGCGGTAGAAATTAGCTAGACCCAGAAAGTTGTGAAGCTCTGTTAGGGTGGTTGGGGCTATCCAATCCTAAATGACTTGGATCTTGGCTGGATCCATATGCACCCCCCTTTCATCAATAATGTATCCCAGATATCGAACCTGGGTCATGCCATAAATGCACTTCTCCAAATTGGCACACAACTTGTGTTGCCGCAGTGTTTGGAGGACTTCTCGGATGTGGTGGAGGTGCTCTTCCCAAGTCTGGCTGAAGATCAGAATGTCATCCAAGTATACCACTACAAATGAGTTGGTGAATGGATGCAATATGTCATCCATCAACCTCATGAAGGTTGCGGGAGCATTTGTTAATCCAAAAGGCATGACAAGCCATTTGAAAAGGCCCTCCTTGGCTTTGAAGGCAGTCTTCCACACATCAGAGGGTTCGATTGGTACCTGGTGATACCCAGAGTTAAAGTCGATCTTGCTGAAATATTTTTCCCCTTTGAGTTGGTCCAGAAGGTCATCAATCCGTGGGATAGGGTACCTATTCCAAACAGTGATATTTTTCAGCGCCCGATAATCAATACAGAGTCTCCAACTCCCATCCTTCTTCTGTACCAACACAATCGGGCTCCCAGAGGGCGATGAACTTGGTTGGATGTGACCTTTCTATAGTAGCTCTTGAATCTGCCTCTTGAGTTCATCATTCTCCAAAACAGAGCACCTATAGATCGGTCCATTGGGTAGCAGCGCACCTGGGGTCAGTTCAACGGGGTGCTTGACCTAACAGTGTAGAGGCACCCCTGTGGGTGAGGTGAAGATGTCCCCATACTCCTCCAAAACCTTGTCCATTTTTTGTTGTCATGCAGAGGAGCCATGTCTAGAGGTCATGGCCATAGTCTTCTTCTTTCCCTGGGGGCGGATCATCAGGAAAACAAATTTCCGGGTTTGGGAAATGAGCTTACTGCATTGTTTGCAGTAACCAAAGAGATAGTGGGAGGCGGTGGTACCTCTAGTATCCTGTACAATTTATCTCCCAAGGTAACGATAACAGCGCGAGGCTGGGACTCATACACAGCATGTCGCTTCCACAAGTATGGTTCGCCTAATAATACATCAAAAACATCAATAGGAGCAATGTCACACAATACCTCATCCGTGAAGGGCTTGATGCTATAGGGAAGGCGACACTGCTGGCTGACACGGAGATCCCGTCCTTGGTGAAGCCACCCAATGGTGTATGGTTGCAGGTGCGCTGTGGTTGGCAAGTCCAACTGCTTCACGACATCTACTAAAATGAGGTTCTTTTGGCTCCCATTGTCGACAATGAACCATATCGAGGAACCCTTTACCCACATCTGGGAGTGGAAGAGACGCTCTGCCTCCTCTGGATCTTCTAGTTCCTCTTTCTGGATCTTCGCAGTGGCAATAGTGGAATTGGGCTCCGCATCAATAATCTGCTTCCCTTTTTCATTCACCTTGTCAGCTTTTGATTCAGAGTCATAGCATGCATCTGATTCAGAAGCCCTCATCTCGGCCACCAACGACTGCTTGGCCCAACACTCACTTATGTTATGAGTGGAGCTCTTATGGAAGTCACACCACTTTCCCATGTCCTTCGTTGGCTTCGCGGTGTTGTTCTTTTCTTGTGTCTTTAGCAGGTTGTCTTGGGCCACCATGCCTTGGATTTTTCCTTTGTTCTGCATTTTGGGGGCACCTTTCCCTTGCTTTTGATTCGCAGATCCAAAGTCTCACTTCTTCTGTTTGAATTTCTACTCAATCTTGGCAGCATACCGGTATGCCGTACCAAGCGAGGAGATGTCGAGGAACTCCATTTCCTCTTGAATGTATCTGTGTAGACAACCGCGATACTTTAGCAACAAATGTTTCTTTGAATCTTTGATACCCAACTTTGTGCGCAGGGTATGGAACAGATTCGTTAGCTCATGCACATCTTGATCCCTTTGTTGCTACAGCATGGTCCATTGTATGTACTTGTCCTCATAGTTCCCCACGGGATAGTATTGTTCCTTGATGGCATCTCGGAAAGAATTCCAAGTGGGTACGGCTGAGAACAGAGAGGGTTTTGTCTTGCCATTTTTCTCACAGTAGGTTTCCCACCAGTCGTTGACATGGGGGGTAGCTTTAAGGAGTGCAAAAATAATCTTCTCCCAGTCAGAAAAGTAATGAACCAATAAATATCCTTCTAATAGATTCAACCATCTATCTACAGCGTCCACATCTATTTGACCCTCAAATATGGGAATTTCAAAGTTTACTTGTACCTTAAAGGGAGTCGCGCCTCCAGAGTGGCTACTGGATGCAGATGCGCCGCCGATGGGCAGTCGTTGAAGGATCTGGGCAAAGTTATCCATCATCGCAGTCCTTTGTTTTTCGAGGGCCTCCTCGAGCAATATTTTGATAGGATCTCCTGCTCCCTCACCTTTCGTTTCATACCCCA
This sequence comes from Pinus albicaulis, assembly GCA_034641835.2. Taxonomy (NCBI): domain Eukaryota; kingdom Viridiplantae; phylum Streptophyta; class Pinopsida; order Pinales; family Pinaceae; genus Pinus; species Pinus albicaulis. The sequence goes on along the minus strand of CM076572.1, from coordinate 266,624,679 downwards.
TGGGCGTCCATCGGGGTTTGTGAGGCTGACCTTGCAAAGGTTCCACCAGATTGAGCCCTAACTCCTTATACCTCGACCTCGTTGGGGACATGCAAAGAAGGATCAAGAAAAAGTAGACTGCTCTGATACCACTGATCTGGATTTATGTAGGAACACAACAGAATACAGAAATAACCATAAACATAGAAACACAGTGGAAATAAGGCTTCATTTCATTAATATCAAATCACAGAAATATGCTTACAAACATGATGGAAATAAAATAGCTAGGGTGCTGGTAGCAAATCTATGAGAAGATATGTGGCAACTACAGACCTATAAACTATGTTACAATGAGGCTCGAGGGCCTATTTATTATGGAGAAACAATGGAGAACTCTAAATGTCCAAAAACCTAACCCTAGGAGATGAAGCAGCAAAACTATGGGCCCCATTTGGGTAAATTGGTGTTTCAACTTCTCGGGGACGTAACTTCACCATACTATCTCCATTTGGGGCTTCAAAACGGCTCCAGAAGTTCAGGACCCGAAAAACTGCTAAAAATAGTAAGATGTGAAAAAAACTGAAAGAGACAATGGTGGGGCCCCAAGTGGAATAGGCAGGTGGCCACCAATATCCACCTGGATCATTAATTATTTTAATAATATTAATAATAATTATTATAGTTGAATTTGTTTTTATGGTTTTTTAATTACGCCAAAGGCATTTACTCTACGGCCTTGGGGTGAACAGATACTGTTCAACCTAGCCAATAAGATGCCCTAAATTTCGTCCTCCTTGGACCTGTCCAAAATTGACACATGACTATTTCTTATTGCTTCTGTTTTTTCATTTTCTTCTCTCGCCAAAAGGTCCTTCTCGCGTTGACTTCAGGTTTGAAGTCACTAACGTCCACGGGCATCAAGTGATGTTCCCTCCTTTCACCTCGAAGGCAATTACAACCAATAGGAAAAAACACAAGAGACCTCAAGGTAATCAAGATCTCAAAATTTTGCCTCTCAATGGAGATGGTGCAGATACAGGAAGAGCACCGTTAGTGACGGGTTGGACTCCAGTGGGGTTCATATTTAAATCACCATCAGAGGAAGTATTCTCGTACATAAAAACATTCAAATTATTCACGTAACCGTTTAAACTAAGACTTCTCATGTAGATCTAAGAATTATGTGATCCATAATTTAGATAAATGTCTTTCGGATTAATCACATCATTAGGATGATGTGATTAATCTGAAATACATTTATCTAAACTTCTCATGTAACAGGAATTCACAGGAAACAAGCTGCCCAATCTCTTGTGAAAGGATTTTTTTTTTGAAATAACATGAAGCTTATTTGATGTGATCCAATCAACGATGGAGGTACATAATGCAGATAATAATGGGGGACATGATGAATTGGACTCTTTATTTGAAGGGATGGTTCTGATGACGCCCTCTCAAATTGATACCCTAGAAACAAAAACACAACTCCAGCGGAATCCAGAGAATGAATCCTCCATCGATATTAGTGTTGTAAGTGAACCTGTTGGCCGAATAAATCGATCTTGCGAACAAGACCGATCTCCCTAGTATTAGAAGATAGTCTAGCAACAAACAGACAATTAAATATATATTTCTCTAGATATATAAAGATTTATAAACAAATGCTACAAAGGTGTTACGATCCTACCTTGATCCAATGCTTGTTCGTTGTAGTCTTCCTCCAGTTGCCCGAAAGAGTTATCCTTGAAGACCTGCAATCACAAACAAACAAAAATTAAATATCACCTGCATAGCATATATTCATCAATCATATCTATTATGGTGATCAAGGAATCCATAAAATACACAATCAAATGACAGTTTATTGAGAAAAACAAACTTATTTGTATTAACTTTGAAATAGTAGAATAACCTTACAACCTTTTCAGCCTTGATGTTGAACAGGTCCTCCCGGGGTCTGAAGCAGGAATTTCCTCTACTTTGATAGGTCTTGCACTCTTCTAACTGAGACACACACAAGTATGTAATCTCTCCTCATAAAATCTCAGTTAAAGGAGTCTAAATTCCAACAGCACTTTACCTCAAACAACACTAAAGCTAGAACTCCCTTTAAGGCTGCCTAATGCCTCTTTTTATAGTGCAAAAGAGGAGGTTACAGTTCCAATTATGAAGGGATAGAGTCCTCCTTCAAAGGGATAAGCTCCTCACATCAAGGGGTTAGCTCCTTAAGGCATGGGATAAATGAACCTGAAAGGAACGGATTTGCCCCCGCAAGATTCCTTCCAGAAGCTTCTAGACATGACTAAAAGTGAGCTTTTTGAGTTTACTTGCACCCTTTTAATCTTTCACAGGGGTCCGCACCCTTAACACAGAAAAAGTGCGGTCAGGTACGCAGGAGACATGACCATTAGGTGAGGGACCGCAGGTAAGACAAAGAGAAAGTGCGATACCATAGTTTTAAAGACTTTTGAGAGATTTTCTCTTATTTTTAAGGCTTGACATGAGGAACTGATGTTTTTAGACTTGCAAAGGAGGAAAGTATGAGTGATAATGAGCTCATACAGATAGCAGAATTTCAAGGTGACAATTTTCAGTGCAACAGATTGCCCCCTAAAGTGCGAAGTCTGTAATAGATGAAGATAGAGTTTGTCATGTATGAAGAGTGAAGCACTTTGTCATTTCAAGGATCATCCTGTGGACACCCCAGTCGAAACCTGTAAAAACATTCAATGCAAAATATATATATGTAGACATATCATCGTTGAGGTAGGAATTCCCATACTCATATCAAAACTAACTAAAAAACTGACTTAAACTGTTCTGATACGTGAATGATTTTTCAATACATCAACAGTATAGACATGTGTAGACACAGTATGGATGCAGCCATCTACTTATGAATATTCCACTGTATAAATGAATAACAAAATTCCTCGCAACCTGGATGGTAGAAACTAGATCCAAGGTCTTGATTTCTGCTTCTCGAACTAGTACGATTTTATCCATGTGAATGAATGTGTCGAAGTCGAACGTGACATAAACCACTTGATTACCAGTCAATAATGTGAATTGTTAACAAGTGTGAGAGTAACCACCAGTAATGTCAATGGTCCTCAAAGTACTTAGTACAATCCATGAAATGTGAAATGAATGAGTTGAAGTCGAACATATCACGGAATCATCCTATCGAAGGTCAATGATGCAACTTGTCGTCGAAGGCAAGAAACTTGCCATTGAGGCATGCAGAGTTCAAGGTACTGACGATTTCTAGATCGACTTCCTAGATAATGAGTTGTCATCGATAGAAAGTGATCTGTCGTAGGCAAGTCTACAACACGAAATCATAGGTCAAGTTTTGAAGAAATATATTGGCAAGGACTGACTCAGGGATGGTCACAATGGAAGACAAATATTTTGTAGATGAATGGTTTGTTTGAACTGTCCTCTTGAACACATAACGACACTGCAAATGGCTTGGTGACAATTGACCCAAAGCTAATACTCAGAAACTGGCTGAAGACTTTCAATATGGTTTGATTAAATGTTAGGCAAAGGATTTTCCCAACCCAGGTGAACAAAAGTGCCATGTTCAAGAGTGGTTAACGGTTTTCCGAATAATCAAAATGTAACAAACAGGTTCGTTTTTCTCTCTTTTCCCCCATCATTTTTGGCAAGTGCCTCTTTATTTTTGACAAGCTTGAGGAGGATAACATTTGCTTGTTTATAAGCTCATCCTTCGAATGAGTCCAACTTAGTTTAAAATTTGAACCCTAAGAAGGAGTGGTTCATTCCTGCTTAAAATTGAACAGGTCCTTTACTGTTAAATTTTAACGAGTCCAATATAAGAGAAACTCGGTGTTTTTCAATTTTAGGGAGTCAGAAGAAAAAACTTAAGAAAACTCCATGGGTGTACTTTTTCGTAAATTTAGTCTCTCAAGCCCGAAAAAGGATAAATGTCTGGAAGCTTCTATTGACCATAATTAGATCACCTTATACATTTTTAAACTAAAATAGTCCATTTCGGTCCATAAAAGGGGTAAACTTATGCGGAAGGACAATCATTCATTACTTTTAACAGTTCGAACATGTTCAGAAGTACCGCGATCTTTTCATTTTTAGAGAGTCTAAAAGGGCTTAAAAGAGAACTCCAGGTTTTCGTTTTTTCATAAGTTTTAACGAGTTCGAAAAAGGGATAAAAATGTGCTCATGGTTTTCACTTTTTCGTAAGTTTTAACGAGTTTGAAAAAGGGATAAAAATATACTCCTGTGGCCGGATTTCAATTTAATTTACGAGCAAGAAAAGACGGAAAGAACTCGGCATTTTCATGTATTTTACGAGAATGAAAGATAGAAAAATAATCTCGAGATTTTCATGAGTTTAACGACTCTTGAAAATAACCAAAATTGACTCAAGATAGGTTTCATTTTCTAAAGCAACAGAGAAAAAACTATCTTAGGATAGGATTTAATGCCCCTAAGTGTTAAATTGGCCTTGCTCACAGCTCTGCTTCATTCAACTAAAATAGACTAATTAATATCTGGATAGAATGAGTTCATTTCTGAATCATGCTTAGAAGACAGACCTATACAGCCCATGAAAATTGCTTCTGCTTGAAATAACTAACCTAAATATATGACTTAACATTCGAGATCTAGTCGAACTACAGACTCAATTGCAGGGGAGGGTATTTCATTTTTTAAAGCTTCTACGATCCCAGAAAGAACTTATACTCATCGCACTTAACGTGTTTCATTTTTTAACAAGGTTGACATAGTAATAGGAACTTTTCTCACCTAAATGTTTCATTTTTTAACGAGGTTGACACAGTAACGGAACCATTCTCAGAAACTACTTATTTCTAATATATTAATCGACTCTCTACAATCTACCTGCTGATTCATTTTTTAATGAGGTTGACATAGGAAAAGAACTGTCCTCATACCTGATTCATTTTTTAACGAGGTTGACTCAGTAACAGAAACTATCCTCTGACCAACTAATTCATTTTTTAACGAGGTTGACACAGTAAAAGGAACTATCCTCACACTCACTGATTCATTTTTTAATGAGGTTGACACAGTAAAAGGAACTCTCCTCACACCTGATTCAGTTTTTAATGAGGTTGACTCAGTAACAGGAACTATCCTCGTTGTGACTTGATCATGGCTTCCAACTGGAAGAAACACATGTCAATGGACACACCTTGATCATGGCTTCCAAGAGGTCTTCATCAGATGGAAGAATAGTGCTCTGAAAGGAAAACATGTCAAGGGACTCAATAGGGATAAGAACATCGTGTTCAAATAATCCCATAGAGTTTTCCATGTCAATTACCAGATTTAAGTCAAAGGAAGACGAGCAAACGGTGAGAGGCTCACTTGCATCGGTAACTGAAAACATGGGACTAGTTGCCACATAATTAACCCATGGCGAGGTAGATACCACTTTCATATGAGGAACATTCAGGGATGTCGGATTATTGGTAGTCGAATCAAGACTAGGGAACGAAAGCTGGTCTACAGTCACAATATTTCCATTGTGAGGGAAAGACATCACGCGAAAGAGTTTCGATACCACAGCTTTCATTGCATAGACATAGTCTCGCCCAAGGAGTAAATTGAAATCCAAGGGGCCTCGAACTACCATAAGATCAATACAGACAGTTTTATCTTCCAAAGTAATAGAAAACTTAGGAAGGATCTATAAAGGTTCACTAATGGTTCCTTTAAAAGCTTTCAGATTATGTGTAATAGGCATAAGCTGAGGGGAACCCAAAGCTTTCCAAGCAGTTGAGGATAAAATACTAACAGAAGCACCTTCATCTACATGTGTGTGGCATATTCTCCTACCACCAGCCTTCACAATGATTTGGAAATGGATGGAGGAAGGAAGACGAGGTTTTGTCAGTCTATTAAAATCAAAGGAAAACACCTCAGTACTTGAAGGGGGTTCTGTTGAAACAGGTGAAATTCCCCCTGGCGTAGAAGAATCTGATGTAACAAGAAGAACCTGAGCGGTATGAAGTTCACTCTCTTCAGGGAGAGTGGGATCGACCGAATGGGAAATTGAGTCGACCACTTGATCAACTAATGGATCATCAACCTGAGTGATATGAGTTTCCCTCTCCAATGGAAGAGTGGGATTGACTGTACTTGGAATTGGATCAATCACTCCATCAGTTGACGGTAGGTTGGGAGAAATTTTACAGTAACCAGTTGGAAATTATTGCTGTGGAACAGTAAGGTTTTCCAACAATTTTGAGGCTTCATCCATGTGAGGGAAAATGTGAGTTTGATGACTCCCTTTGCACAACTTACAAGGAAACCTAACTTTACCCTTTTTCCCAGGAACCTGACTATCACTGGTTGATGGATCAACGGAAAGTTGATGGGATTTTTCTGACCATACTTCCAAGACTTTCAGAATACCGGGACAATTGATAAGGAATTCGTCACCCTTAAAAATCCTGCAAGGGTATTTGGGTTTACGATGCATGTTGGAGGTTTCCTCAACACTACTAACATTTACATCCATGGTTGGTTGGTTGACTTCTTTCTTATCTTGCTTATTCTTCTTCTTCTTCCCTTTCTTCTTCTTCTTAGTCACCTGGTTACTAGCGTCAAGGCTTTTACCAAGCGAAGAGGAAGAAAGGGAGGAAGATATATTGGGCAAAGAAGGTAAAGGGTCAACAAAAGTTTGGTGATGTTGAGATGGTGAACTCTGTTGAGGTGAAGCATCCAGTTGAGGTGCAACAATTGGAGTATTCGGGGCCAACGAAGTTGAAAATAACCATATCGGTAAACCTATTGTAAATCTAGGTAATGACAATGTAGCTATATAAGGAGGACCAACATTTCCAAAGCAAGGAAAAGTACTAGGATTCTCGCTAAGAGGGGTTCCTTGGTTGGTAAATTCCGGAACAGTTGCCATTATATTCAACTTTAGTGAATTTTATTAACAATTTAAAACTAAAATTACCAATTCAAAATTCACACCTAACAATTAAAATTCACAATTCACACCTATGGTCTCTAAAAGTAAAAACAAACAAATTAACACGCGCTATCAAATCTAGGAGTCAACCCACACACAAACAGTATATTCCCGCACTAAAAACACTATTTGGTGATGAAATCCAACATCATATAATTTTAATGCAGAAATGGCAATTGGAACAGTTACCCTGACAACCTGCTTAATGAAACAGACCGGTGCAAGTTTCTCCACTATGCCATCTCGAGTGAAGAGAACCCTCCAGATAGTCCAAGTGAGTCGGTGGCGTCTGTTCAGTGCAGTGGGATCTTCCTCCACCGTCACGCGGGGAAGAATCCTGGTGTAATACTAGGAGTTTTAACGAAACAAATATGCACAGGGGAAGCAGTCCTGCGATCGACACACACGAGAGGCGAGTAACAAAGCTGATCCCCTTGAAGGCTCCTTTATAGCTCCAGGTTCTGAAACCGGTGACCCCTAGGCTCCTTGTGATATGTGTCAGTTTACCATTGTTAATACGTGTATATCTTCTATCGTTCCCAATGAGGAAGGATTGATTACCTCACTGGTTCAGATATGATCTCGTGCTTGACTCCTTTAAGAGGAGCTTCCCAGAGCATACATGCAACTATTGGAATTTTCCTACCGCAAGATCGACTAATTGTTTGTTTAGTTGCTTTGGAAAGTTAACTACAACCTATTCCAAAGCACTAATCCTGAACTAGATTAGTGGAAAGAGCCCTAAAAATGTAAAAATTTCTAGATCAATTTTATTAAGCGCTGTGTTATTTAGGCTGTTATTACTCAAAGGGTAAATGGATATGAAACCAATGGTGTTATGACCCGACCCAAAACTGAATGCAATCGAATATGATAATGTAATCTTTTCAATTCGATGAATCCTAATTAAAGTAAGGAGAGAGTTTCCATTCACTTCCAACAATGCAAAAATTGATAAATAAGAGAAAATATAACAAATTCTCTAATGCACTAATTACATCAAGAAGAACTAATGCTAATCAATTCCAAAACAATTTTTTTATTTTTGTGTTTTTAAAACAAGCATAAAAACATGTAAATTCAAATCAAAGAAACTGTCCTAAATCTACGATAATTTTTTCAGAATGTAAACTATGCAATTGTAATCTATGCACAATTCACTTGAAAAGTATGCAAATGTATTCTATGCACATTTTCATTCATATTCTAAAAATGAGAATTCTAATTATGCAAATGTGATTTATGCAAGAGAATTCTCAAACACAAGATGATTCTAATGTAATCTAAGAACCAAGTAGTCTCATCAAAATTGGGTGAGGATTCAAGATCATAAGAAAATAAAAATATAAAAGGCAATCTTTTATCATACCTAGACACTAAATGAACTGAGGGGAATTTTTTTTGCAAAAACAAAAGCAAAAAGATGAAAAATTGTGAAAAGACTAAGACAAACCTCGAAGTAATGACCAAAGGAAATCAAATTAAGAATTTCTCAAAAAAGAGACTCAAAACACCTAATTAACTTAACGGAGATTGATGAGATAAAAAATTGCCGAAATAAACTCATAAACAAGGCTTTTTGACAGAAAAATACAGATCTAGGTAAATGCTAAGAATCCTAAATTAAATCTAAACTCAAACTGGAAGGAGAAATCTTAAGTTTTTCAAAAAATTTACAAGGTCCCCAGGCTCCAGAGCAAACATGTGTGGTCTCGCACTGGTTACTCAAGGAAAGTGCGGAGATGCCCGCACTGTGTGTGAAGACAAAGTGCGGTCCCCATAAAACTTCAAGAAAAACAAAAAAGTTCTAAAAAATTTAGAAAGAAAAGTAAAACTAAGCTACCCAAGCCAGTATACATCAATCAAAAACCAGAAAAAACCATTTTCTCAAGTCAAAATAAAAGGAAAAACCAAAAATCAAATTCTTTCCCTAGTATGGTCGCCAATTTATTGGCCGGATAAATTGATCTTGCGGACAAGACCGATCTCCCTAGTATCAGAAGATAGTCTAGCAACAAACAGACAATTAAATCTATCTTTCTCTACATATATAACGATTTATAAACAAATGCTACAAAGGTGTTACGATCCTACCTCGATCCAATGCTTGTTCGTTGTAGTCTTCCTCCAGTCGCCCGAAAGAGTTATCTTTGAAGACTTGCAATCACAAACAAACAAACATTAAATAGCACCTGCATAGCATATATTCATCAATCATATCTATTACGGTGATCAAGGAATCCATAAAATAAACAATCAAATGACAATTTATTGAGAAAAACAAACTTATTTGTATTAACTTTGAAACAGTAGAAGAACCTTACAACCTTTTCAGCCTTGCTGTTGAACAGGTCCTCCTGGGGTCCGAAGCAGGAATTTCCTCTACTTTGACAGGTCTTGCACTCTTCTAATTGAGACACACACAGGTATGTAATCTCTCCTCATAAAATCTCAGTTAAAGGAGTCTAAATTCCAACAGCACTTTACCTCAAACAACACTAAAGCTTGAACTCCCTTTGAGGCTGCCCAATGCCTCTTTTTATAGTGCAAAAGAGGAGGTTACAGTTCCAATTATGAATGGATAGAGTCCTCCTTCAAAGGGATAAGCTCCTCACATCAAGGGGTTAGCTCCTTAAGGCATGGGATACATGAACCTGAAAGGAACGGATTTTCCCCCGCAAGATTCCTTTCAGAAGCTTCTAGAAATGACTGAAAGTGAGCTTTTTGAGTTTACTTGCGCCCTTTTAATCTTTTACAAGGGTCCGCACCCTTAACACAGAAAAAGTGCAGTCAAGTACGCAGGAGACATGACCATTAGGTGCGGGACTGCAGATAAGACAAAGAGAAAGTGTGATACCAGAGTTTTAAAGACTTTTGAGAGCTTTTCTCTTATTTTTAAGGCTTGACGTTAGGAAATAATGTTTTTAGACTTGCAAAGGAGGAAAGTATGAGTGATAATGAGCTCATACAGATAGCAGAATGTCAAGGTGACAATTTTCAGTGCAACAGAACCTCTTCATGAAAATATATTCTCTGATCTCAATCTCTACTCCATTAATGAAGACTCAATTGATGAAAATTCGAAATTGTTAGCGTTGGATTCATATAGGGAAAATAATATTAGTAATGGTATTAGAAAGGGTTCATTATTCACAAGGTGTGTTGAAGTTACAGGAAGTATATAGGGTTCTAGAAGGAAAAAGAAGAGCTTCGAGATTGGGAATGGTCGGGATGATTACAGGTTTGATGATGGATTCCAAACTGGTAGTAGTAATCTCAATCAAGGTAATAATAATAATAACAATCATAGTAATAATATCTTGAAAGCTTACTCATCAGCTCAAGTTCTTGCTAATGTTGATGATCAAGGATTTCAATGGGAAATTAATGAATCAAAAGAGGAACCCAACTTCGATATCTTAGATAAAAATGATCTTAGCATAGATGGGAGAAAAATAGGTTCTGATGAAATCCCTATGATTCCGAGACCCTCTTCAAAAGAAGTGGGGAGCTCAATTGACACCCCAAATCTCGAGATCACAACAGAGAAAAGAGAATCCAATGTAGTAGAGGCAGTCGAGAGATGTGAATCAAATCATGTTAAGAGTGTATTGCAAACCTCTATCGAGATTGAGAATGTTGATTTTGATGTTACAAGGAAATTGGAGCATCATTCGATTGGTCATGTGGAACCAACAGGTATATCACCAAGGGGACACTCAATTGAAAAGAATTTGGTTGATATTAAGGACTGATTATCGATGAAGTTAAGGGAGCCTCAAGAAAATGTTGCCTCTATATCTATCTCTAGGAAAGTGGCATCACAGAAGAGAAGACAAGTTGTTGAGGAACTAAATATTGCCTCTAACAAGTAGAAGGAGATTGAGAAAGAAATAAAGGATGCTAGTGAAAGAGAGGATTTTGAAAGGGCAGAAAGTCTTAGCGAGATCTTACTTTCTATGGAGAATTCAAAAGAAGCAACTTTTAATACCTTCGTAAGTGTTGAAGCAAATTGTGATTCCATGGTCTTAAAAATGCAGGAAATATTATAATTGCAGGTTATAGTCGAGGAGGAAGGCATTTGTCTACTAAAATATTTACAGAAGGTGTGTTTCCCATCTTTATTTGTTTGTAGAAAATTATCTCTCTCTCTCTCTTATTTTTTACTTAGTGGAATGGCAACCTCTTAGAAACATTCGTGCTAAAAAAAATTATTTTATGGTAAAGGTAATCCAAAGATGCAAAAAAATATAGAGTTAACATTAGTAGATCGATGAGAGGAGGTGTTGTCATTTTAAACTTGAAAAATAATAATGGTTTTTCAAAATGATCGAAGAGAGCTAGTGTTGGGATTTTTGATCAGGTGCTCAGTGTAAAAGATCAAAAATTAAAGTGCTTAGAATTGATTGGAAATTGAATGAAAGCGAAGAGCTCATTTCCAGGAATCCGGCGCAATTCGTTTCGTCGAAAATGGAGTCCGGATGAAGGAGATAGAGACTATTGTTCGTTTTCCTAAACAACTAAAACATTTGCAGAAGTGACAGGTTGGTGACATGGCAGCCCAGTCAGAAAATTTAAATGTATTCTAGGAATATTCTTCATTTTTGCCTAATGACACTGTGACAAATGTCACTGGAAGATTCGCCAGTTTGGTTTGAAGGTGAAATTTTTTTATGTGTTGCTCCTAAGGTTGAATTCGATTTTTTTTATATGGATGGAGAGGCCAACCAGACGTTGACATGTGGTGCAACTAGGGGCTAGAGAGGGCGACACGTGGTGCAGCCAGGGGCCACCACGTGCCCCCTCTGGTGGACCCTATCCTAAGTCCAAAATTCGAATTTCTATTTAACATATGGTATTGGCGGTCGGATTAATGTTATATGGTTCTAAAGTCTGCATGGTCGAATTATTAACCATTTCCAAAGGTCGTTTTAATACATATATATATGGGTGCAATTATCAAATACCAAATTTTTTAACGGCGGTCGGATTAATGTTATATGGTTCTAAAGTCTGCATGGTCGAATTATTAACCATTTCCAAAGGTCGTTTTAATACATATATATGGGTGCAATTATCAAATACCAAATTTTTTAAATATGGTAAAGGGTGCGTATTATACGCTAGCAAAATTTGTATAGGATGGGCGGAGGTCGGGGTCGACCCCACGACCTCCCCCACAACAGCACTCTGCTTTTACCAATGAGCCACACCAATGGGTCTTAATAGACCATGGCTTCGACTCCTATTTATTGTCATATGAAATGTGCAGCGGGGGTATGGAGGGGTCCAGCCCCGCGGGCCAACCCCCTCCCCATAAGACCTTACGTTATAACCAAGAGTGGGGTTTCAAAATATGCACGCGGATTATTGTTAATGCGGATTTAATACACCCTAAACCTTTATTTATGTAATAAACCATATTGAAATGCATATTAGTGTTAAAATGTGCTTTACGCGCTAATCCGCACTTATCCCAGTTAATCTAGTATTAGTATTAGTTAACCGTAGTTTAAACTGGAAGAATTTTTGGCGGAACCACCATTTTAGGAGCTATCTCAAATTTGGTGGCCTTAACTAGAGTCTTCTCCAGTTTTGGAGGTCGTTTACTATGAAAATTTGTTTTGGCCATATCTTGGGAAAAATTCAACCAAATTGAGAGCAAGAAGAGTCATTTCTGAATGATTTGGACATACTAGACTCATTGAAGTAGGTTTCGTGAGCTGTAGGTGAATGTAAACAAAAACTTTTTCACTTTTGAGCTAATACAGAGGCCCAAGCCATGAAAGTTGGACCAAGGAGATGTAGCCCAGGAGGGGTGAACTCCTTCATCAAAACACTGTGTTAATGGATCAGTTGTGATGGTTTTTTGTAATTGTTATTGTTGTTGTTCAACATTTTTTTTCATGCTTTATGCTCTTGAATTTAACTTAAAAACTAAGCTCATTTACATGTTTTACACTCATAAACACCAAGTAAACCTATGCATATAAAGCATAAGATCAACAAATTAATTTTAAATCTGAAGGTGAAATTAGCACAATAAAACTCACATTCAAATTCAGATCAAGTTGGTATCAGCGCATGGTTTCTAAGGTTATTTGCTTGATAGTTGCTTGAGTTTGTGCAAGTAGGGTTTTAATGGTTGCAAATTTGTGATGCTGACACGGTTAAAGTTGCAGAGAGGTGAAGGGAAATTTTTGGTTCCAAGTCTTGAGATTAGGACCAGAATAAGGAGAGAAACAAGGGCACCATCTCCACCCAAATTTCCACTCACAGATGCACTTGAAGCACCTCAAGTTTTATCTCAAGAAGCTGAGATTGAAGAGGTACAAGCACCATAAGCTGAGCTTGAATCCATAGCCATCATGTCAGGTGTTGGAGAAAATGAAGGTCATTCAGAAGAGGATGATGTCAAGAAAGACTTCAATAACATAAAGATTATGGTTAAAATTATGTTTGATTCATTTACTGCTGGGATGGCAGGAGAAGGTTCTAAGCCTCCACATGGAGAAGGAACTTCACATGATAATAAGGATGATGAAAAAAATTCAAAGGGTAGTGGATGAAAGCCACCTCCATCTCCCCCATATTCATCGTCATCCTCTTCATCACCATCAACATCATCTTCCACTTCCACTACAAAAACCACCCATGCTTACTCAAAGACCACAAAAGGAAAAGCACCCTTACTCAAAATTGATGTCAAATTTTAGCTTCCAATGTATAATGGCGAGGCAAATGCACAGAGGCTTGATAATTGGATACATCAATTGGAGGTGTATTGCAGAATTTAGAACCTTCATGAAGATGACATAAAGATTCAATTGGCTTCCTTAAGGATGGAAGGATCTGCACTTGTATGGTGGGAAGTAAGGACTCGGGAAGAGATTAAAAACTATGGTAAGATATCTATGTCTTGGTCAAGTTTTATTGATGCCATTAAAAGGAAATCCTATCTATTAGCTTACATGTAAAAGGCCATTATGGATTGGAAAAAATTTAGACAATTGAAAGGGCAAAGTGTGCAAGATTATACTCATGAATTTAGGAGAAGAGCTCTTATTCTGGGTATTAATTTGTATTCTCAAGAAACTTTGTTAAAGTGCATTGGGGGTTTGCATAGTTACCTTAGGCACACTATTCTCATGTTCAATCCCACAAACATAGATGAGGTTTGTGTTCAAGCCACACATTTAGAAGCAAGAGGGAAACAGAACATAGATGAGAAAAGTGAAAGTGAGGGTAAAGGAAAGGGCAAGTTTTATGGAAGAGGAAAGAGGAATAGCTCTATCAAAAGAGAGAAGGAGAAACTCACATGTAAACAATGTTTGAATAATGGCCATGATGAATACCATTATTGGCAACTTCATCTGGAGTTGAAGCCAAACAAACTGAAAGCCAAAGAAAAGGAGAAAATTTTTGCTATCATTGGACATGACTTAGGGTCAGATTCAAGAGATGAGACAAATATTATAGCCATGGGTTTGAAAGGTAAGCATATAGCAAGAACTAGTTCTTCAAATTGTTCCAATGTCACTCAAGATGAAGAACAAGAATAGAACTTTTCCATATTAGAGTCATCTCTAAACGTACCAAGATAGACACACTTTTTGATAGTGGGTCACAAGCTAACTTGATTTCCGAAGACTTGGTTAAGCAGCTAAACATTGAAACTGTTAAACATACAAGACCTTATCATTTAGCGTGGATATGCAAGAATGCAAACTTGTGGGTTACAAGGAAGTGCATACTAAGGTTCACCATCAATTCAAACTTTCTTGATGAAGTTGAACTTGATGTGGTGCCGCTTGAGATATTAGGTGTTGTTTTGGGAAGTCATTTTCTTTATGGTAGGAAAGAAGTATTTAATCACCATGAGAATAAGTATCACTTGTTTAAATATGGAACTGAGTACATAATTAGAGCGCAGAACAAGAAGAAAAGTTTGTCTCTTAAACGTGCATGAGAAATGAAGAGGATAGTGAATGCAATTCAGAATTTGACATTTTTAATGATCAAACATAAAGATGTTTTTAAAACCTTTCAAAAATATGCATCAAATGAACAAGTTGATTTTATTAAGGTTTCTTATGCTTGTAATGAGATGTTTCAGGATTCTAATAGGTTTCCTTTGAAAGGAGGTAAGCAATATGTAAAACATTTGCAGTAGTTAACATCAGTGTTGAGAAGTGTTGGAAAAAAGATGTTGGTGAAAGAGAGTGCAAAGGTCAAAGAGAAAGTGTTTGACAAAGAAGGCATGGGTTCCACAAATTCTTGTTTTTGATTTCCAAAGGGTACATGGCAATGACGAAGATACTTGGTCAAGAGTCAACGCAAGTACAAAGCAAGATCAGTGAAGAATCGCAATGACGACAATGTGCAAGGTGATACAGTTTTTAATTTCCTTTGATTAATGACCAAGGTAGGAACAATATGGTTTCTACAAGAACAAATTGTTGCTCTGCAAATTCATGGAAATTGCAACATGATAGTGTCAATGATAACAAGAGAAGGTCACAAGATTCGAGGAAAAAGTTAAGTTTTTGTGAAAAGCTCAATTTGATGAAAATGGGAAAATTTCAGTGGATAGAGACTAGAAGGGTGTGGGAACAATACCCTCATCCACATGATCAGTAATCAAAGAGATTTTGGGGTCCAAAAGGCTTCTAGTGGGGAGGAATGATCAGGTGCTCAATGTAAAAGCTCAAAAGTGAAAGTGATCAGAATTGATTGGAAACTGAACGACATCGAAGAGCTCGTCGCCAGGAATCAGGTGCAATTCATTTCATCAAAAACGGAATCCGAATGAAGGAGATAGTGCCCACTGTTCACTTTCCTAAATAACTAAAAAATTTGCAGAAGTGACAGGTTGGTCACATGGCAGCCCAGTCAGCAAATTTAAGTATATTCTGGGAATATTCTTTAGTTTCGTCCAATGACACTGTGACAAGTGTCACTGCAGGATTCGTCAATTTGGTTTGAAGGTGAATTTTTTTTATGTGTTGCTCCTAAGGTTGTGTTGTAACATTATTTGGTTTTGATAAGTTAACATATTAGTCAAAAATAAATTCAAAATTTTAAGTTAGGATATGGATGAAAAAGAAAAAGAAATCAAAAAATGTTAGGACTATTGTTCATTTTATATAACCATATCAAATAAAATGTTAGAGGTCGGCTGCTCTAAATAATGAAGGCGTAAAAATGTTAGGGAAGCAAAAGAAAAATAAAATGCTTTAGTTAAAAATAAATAAATAAACAAAAAGTTAAAAAAAAGGCTGATTGATTAAATGCGCCATTCAGAAATGTTAAATTTTCATTAATTATGATTAATTTCCTTTAAAAATTATTAATATTTGACAAAAAACTTTACGTTTTATGGCGCATATATTTATTTTTAGCCAAAGTCACTAGCGGAAAAAACGTCTTGTCAGCTTAAATGAAAAGCGCACATCTTTGAACGATGGATTTACTCCCCGCTCAGATCAACAATGGGGAGAGACTTCGAACCCCCTCGACCATTTCCATTTAATGCGGAGGGTCTGAAAAGTGGTTTTAATGGTGTGCACCTAAGCCTTACGTGTCATAATCTCATGACTTTGCACCCCTCCCCCCCTCTGCACTGCTCAAAACCACAAACCATACGCTACCCCCTCTGAAATCCGCCAATGGTTTTCTTCCACCAATGGTTCTTTATCCCGTACTTTGACCGTTACCCTTTAACCAATAAAACACCGCCACCTCACATATCCGTTGCCAAGTTGTTCTACCCGTTGCCTAGCTGTTCATACCCATTCTTTCTACTCGTCCATTACAGCTCCTCTCCCGGGTCGTTAGCCACCACGTCACAGCTCCACTCCAAAATCATTAAAGCCACTATGGTCACAAACAAACCATTAGCCTGACCCTGCATGCTATAAATAAACCTAAACCCACCTCTTTGTCACTTTCATCTGACTCTTTACTATTTGTTGCAAGTAAAAAAGTTTCCTTGTGCACAGTCTCCTGCCATTTTATTGATCTATCACCAGAGCCAATCAGTTCACCTACTATCCAGTCAGCCAATAACCTTCCTATATTCCATTTCTTCTATCTGTCAGCATGGCCCCAAAGGGGAAAACTAAAAATCCAAATACACAAGAAAGCTCTACTACCACTACCCAGGTTGATCTCGACCATGTTCCCCTCGTAGAATCTCTTTTTAAGATTACAGATGCAAAGTGTGAATTTGACTTCTACAAACTACACCTATGGCTCAAATAAAAGTACCTTGACAAACAGGATCCAATCAGATTATGGGAGTCATTGTTGCCTTTCTTTCATTTTCCAAAAACACATGAATTTCCTTAGTTGATTATTTGGTGTCAAGCCAGATATGAACTTGTAAAAAGAGCAGTGGTGGCTCAGAATGGAGACATTTTGATCACCATCTCTACTAAAATCATTAACCAAATGTTCCTAATTCCTACATTAGACTCCCTCAACCATTTTTCACCAGCAGCACTTGTGGATCTGTGCCATAAGTTGACTTTTCCACAGAGAGCCCAAATTTTTGAGATTTTTTTTCCTGAGGATGTTGAATTTCAAAAAAATAATCCACCCTACCCATCTTCTATATTTCTTGAAGCCTCCAAGCACTATATTTCTCTGCTTTCTTACCTGTTAGGATATCCATATGACAAGACTGTTGATGAACCCATCCTTGGATTCCTTTCCATATTTAACAAAGATCAGCAACCAAGATTCATGTATAATTACAGTCAATTCTTGGCTGATAATATACATGAAAAATTCATGAATCTCACTACATAGGGATTGTTCAAGTACAACTTTGTACTTGTCCATATGTTTCTTTTTCAGCAGGGAGATCTTTTTCCCAACAAACTCAGCAAGAAGGATGAACAAGGAGTGAATCGATCAGTGATTCATAGGACTGAAATAGTCAGTAATACTTCAACAAATTATTCATTCTTATATTTTATAGATACATTCATACATCCAGTGGCACAACTTCTCAACAGTCAAACAGAGCCAAGGATTGGAGATGAGATAAAAAGGATTTTACACTTAAGTGAGCAGACCATAACTGGTGACTGGTATTTATACTAGAACTACAAAGAGATAAGGGTATATGATTGTGAGCTTGCACCATATAAGTTGCCCAAATATGTTCCTATGAGAATATTTTCTCTAGAATATATTAGGCAGATGATCAACATTGATGACCTGCACTTTGTGTCAGGCAAGAGGAAATCACAGTTTAAAATCAAATCAAAGATTGGAACATTCATTTGCAACACCAGATGAGCTAGTGTTGAGGTATATACATTGTTAAAGAATATGAATTTCCAACCTAGTTTTACCTGGTCTTATGACGCTTTTGGTATTATTTATGCTTTGAGAATTGAATTAAAAACAACTCCCTATAATCATACTCTAAGACTAGAGATAGAAAAGTTCATGAATCAAGAGCAATGGGCTGAGGGAACACTTTAAGAAGAAGAAGAGCAGGTTTTATCCATCTCCGATGTACAGACTCCAGTTTCTCAGAGCAAGCAACAGAAAAGGGTGAGAGAAGAGACTACATCTGTTGTGGAGATTATGAAAGAATTCATTGTACAACAGAAGAAGCCAAATATTGGCTTGGCAGTATCAACAGAAGAAAAAAAACCAGAGATAATTGATCTTTGAGATCTAGAAGTTTCTACATCAACAGGAACTAGTGTTCCAAACACTCCTCCTACAACTTCACCTTCTAGAGAACCTTTGGAAATTATTCAGTCTACAGGAACCAGTTCCACAGATGATCAAAACATCTTTTCAAAGCTCCTTGAAATTAAACAGAAGAATGAGACTTTGAAGTCTAGTGTATACAACCAATTTTGGAAACATACCTCCACTTCCCAGCTGTTGTGCTATACAACAACCCCCCATTTATTTTTTATAAATAGGGACCCTTTAGAAATAAATAGGAAATTCTTTTTATAATTTCCTAAAATAAAAAACTAAGAAAATAAAATTTTATGTTTTTCCAAAAAAGCGCATCGCATTTTACATATCTTATTTCAAAAATAATTGTAAAACATAAGATATGCGAATTGTGAAATGCGTTCAAAGCCTTTCCAAAGAAATAATTAAAAAACCTTATAAAAACATCAAAATCATCGTTTTATTCTTCCTTTTTCGCATCGCACTTTATTTAATCAATAAAGATTTAAGAAACGAATGATCTAAGTTGTGATAGTCGCGGACCCAACAAGCAAATAAACTAGGAAACATAAAATCTTTCGTGATCGCGTCCACTTTAATTTTTTCGCAATTTGCATTGCGTGCAACTTATAAAATATACTCAAACGCTATCCTATAAAATTTGCGATCTGAGATTTGCGCAGATCACATTTCGCAGCCTTTAAAGGTTAAGCATCGCGAAATATTATAAGGAATCATTGCGATTTGTGTATTAAATGAATTCAGCGTGTGAAAACAGTTTGTGTCATATGAAATAGAATTTAAGATCTTAACGGATTTAAAACGATTGATAGATCTTACGTGCGAGGCCATGTGAAATATTAAATTAGGAATTATGAAAGATGATTGATAGATTAACATCTTCTCGCGTGCATTAGAATTAAATGATTGATTTACTCTTATAAGACTCCTTATATGTTAAACTCGCTTCACTCTCAGGAAATCAATTACTTGGTTGAAGAAGTTCAAAATGAGAAAAAGAGGCAAGGAAATCTCTCAAACATCATCCACAGAAAACGCAGATATGTCTTCATTATTTTCAAACACCGTCTGCAACAAACACTGTGGCAGTTCGTCATGGGAGGCAATATATAAACTCTTTGAAGATGAAGGACCAAGGGTGATAGACAAATTTTCTGCTACAGGCACTAATTCTACTTCTCATGCAACCCTGTTTGATGTTGCATGCTCTCACATTCACAGGATAGCGGCGAGACCAAATATTATTCCTTATACAGACATGGTTAAGTGGGAAATTGACCACTTAAACATTGAAGATAGAATTTTTGATGTAGGAGCATGAGGCTTAGAGACAAAAGGCTTCATTAATTATTCCAAAAATACAAAAAAAAAAAGTTTACAAGAAAAGGTGTTGGTACCTTTAGCTGTCAATTTACAGTTTTATTAGATAGGGGTAGAACTAGTATCTAGGAAGATTGAACAATTTTAGATTAGATTCAGCATATTTAGCCTTCAGTTGATAGATTTAGGGAAGATATTATGTAATTAGGATTTTATCTAAGTTAGGAAAATTCTATCCTCAAGAGGAGGTCGACTGTTATGTAAAACCCTATAAAATGTAACCTCTGAGAAGGAGAAAATCGAATTTGGACCATAGAAGATTTGATGGAGAAGGTTTTGCCTCTGAGATAATAAAATTTGCAGAATTTAACTATCTGTTGTATGCTTGGAAAATTCCTGGAGGGTTTTATCTCTTCGAAAATCCATTGGATTTACGTTTTTCTGTGTAGAATTTAAGTGTAATTAACTTCTGTGTGAAGGATTCAGAAGATCTTGAAGAAATTCTGGTTTTCTTTGCTTGAGATTGGATAGTCGATAATTGATATATATTTATTGAGTTACAGAGCGGGAAAGGAGATTTCCAGAGAAGCTGAAGTTAGAACGGTAAACCAGCGGAAAATACGTGGTCAAACGTGATTGAAAATGAAAATTTGCAGACCAAGCAATTTTTGAAAAACCAGCCACTGTGGTCACACTGATTTTGGGCGTGCGAGTGGTTTTGTTCAATTGAACGTGATCGAGTAAAAATGTGACACGTCACAGTGGAAATACTGTTGATTTCACGTTACTTTGGAACCATAAAATGCCGGGGCTATTGGAATGCGATAGTCGTCCGATCATAAGCGTCAAATATCTGATGATGTTCGTGTTGGAAGCTGCGCGGAGTTTAATAAAAGGTATGGACCGACAGGTTATTCAATAGAGCGTTATTAAAGTGTTTGAAATCCAAAAACCATTCCTAAAGGCTTAAACATCATTTAAAATGAATTATTATGTTTTCGAATGGATAAGGGGACTTTAGCTTCCGAAAGTCATTTTATTAAATTAATCAAGAAGATTTAATAAAGTTTGATGACTGAGAGTGGAAATAAATATCAAGAACAAATTCCTCCTGAATTAGAAAACATAGTAACAAAATTTGAGCAGCTCTCCTTAACGCCTGCACCCACACTGCCATCATTTGTGGTATCAGAGCAGACTTTAAAGCAACCATCAGAGCAGTCTTCAGAGCATTTTCTAGACATTGAACAAGCTTCCAAAAGTCAGAAAAAGAAATCCAATATGGTTGTCAGACTTGGTAGAGGAGGTGGTGCTGGTAGAAGAAGAGGTAGACCAGTTGCAAATGCTGAAGTACTAGAGACTATGCAGCAGATTCAAGCTAGATTGGAAGCAATGGAAGCAGGACAACAGAGAGATCCTGAAGATGTCAATGAACCTGAAGCCGAAGAAGAATAAGGAGGAAGTGTTGAGCTTACTCCTGAGATGAGATTCTTTAAATCAGTTTTAGGATCTACATCCAAGCCTAGACTTGAAGTATCAGCTTTTGCAGGAGGATTGAATCCAGAAGAATTGATAGACTGGATCAATGAAATGAATAAATGCTTTGATTATGAGGAGATGGGTGAAGAAAAAAGAGTTAAGTTTGTTGTCACAAGGTTAAAAGGACATGCAACACTTTGGTGGGATGGAGTGCAACCAGAAAGAAGGAGAGTTGGTAAGCAGCCAATCAAGAATTGGAACAGAATGGTAGCAAAGTTGAGAGGTAAGTTTTTTCCTAGTGATTATCAGCTTTCATTATTTAGAAAAATGCAGAATCTTAGACAGAGATTAATGACAGTAAAAGAATACACAGAAGAATTTTAGAAAGTAAGCATAAGAGCGGGACAAATTCAAGCTACAGTAAAGAAGATTTCCAGGTACATAAATGGTCTCAGAATGGAGATTCAAGATGAGATAAGTATATTGTCTCCTAAAATAGTAGAAGAGGCTTACCAAATGGCCTTAAAAGCTAAAGAAACACTCATAAGGAAACAATCTGCCAAAGGAAGAGGTACTTTCCAAGGAATAGAAATTCAAGGTGGTAGAGGAAGATCTACAACACCAAGAGATGGAGCTAGAAGCAACTCACCTCAGTATGCACCCACAGAAGGTGATACAAGTGGCAGAAGGAGTCCTTACAGAGGAAGAGGAGGCAGAAACAGAGGAAGAGAAGTCAGATGTTACAAATGTAACAAATTAGTACATAGAGCCTATGAGTGTCTAGAGAATGTGGGGACAAACCGGAGAAATGCAATTGTTTCTCAGACTGAAGAGGAAGCAGAAAAGTTGCCTGTAACAGAGAAATAAATTGTGCTAGAGAAAGGATAATCTTTGGTGGTTAACAAATTTTTGTTAAAACAAACAAAGGAATTTGCTGAACCAACACAAAGAAAGACTTTGTTTAGAAGTGTGTGCAAGGTTCAAGGGAAATGTTGTCAATTGGTAATTGATAGTGGCAGTACAGATAACTTGGTCTCTACAAAGGTGATAGAGAAGATGAAATTGAAGACCAAGGAACATCCCACCCTACAAGGTGTCATGGCTTCAGAAAGGACATCAGCTGACAGTAAAAGAACAATGTGAAATAGAATTGCAAATGGGCAGTTACAAAGATAAAATCATATGTGATGTGATGCCTATGGATCTGTGTCACATATTGTTGGGTAGACCTTGGTAGTATGACAGAGCAGCATTACATGATGGAAAGAGAAACACTTACAAGTTTTTCAAAGATGGTATGAATCAAACATTGTTACTTATAGAAGAAAAAGATGCATCCAGTAAAAAGTCTGATCCAAAGGCTTTATTGTTGAGTGGAAAAGAATACCTACAGCAGATTGAAGATGATGAGGTAAATTTTGCTTTAGTTTGCAAACCTAAAGTAGTATTTACTTCTACTAAATTTTCTGATTTGCCAATTGAAATTCAAGAAATGTTGGACAAATACTGTGATATTATTGTGGATGATTTGCCTGATGAATTACCACCTATAAGAAGAATCAGCCATCAGATATATTTGATTCCAGGATCAAATTTGCCAAACAAAGAAGCTTATAGAATGACTCCTACAGAGAATGAAGAACTCAGAAATCAAGTGCAGGAATTGGTTAACAAAGGTTTGATCAGAGAAAGTTTGAGTCCTTGTGCATTACCCACAGTATTAAGTCCGAAGAAAGATGGAGGTTGGAGAATGTGCACTAATTCAAGAGAAATTAACAAGATAAAAATCAAGTATATATTTCCTTTACCCAGAATTGAAGATTTGATGGATTGTTTGAGTGGAGCAAGATATTTTTCAAAACTAGATTTGAAAAGTGGGTATCATCAAATTAGCATAACGGAAGGAGATGAATGGAAAACAGCATTTTAAAACAAATGAGGGATTGTATGAATGGATGGTAATGCCTTTTGGTTTATCAAATGCACCTAGTACATTTATGAGGCTTATGAATGAAGTATTGAAGGAATTTATTGGTAAATTTGCAATAGTATATCTGGATGATATATTAATTTACAGCAAAACAAAAGAAGAACACTTGAGACATCTTAATTATGTCTTAAGGAAGTTACATCAAGAGAATTTACTGGTAAATTTAAAGAAATTTTCATTCATGAAAGAAGAATTGGTATATCTAGGTTTTGTTTTTTCTGCTGAACGATTAAAAATGGATCCAGAGAAGATAAAGGCAATTGTGGAGTGGCCTTCACCTAAAAGTGTTTTTGAGGTAAGAAGTTTCCATGGTCTTGCTAGTTTTTATAGAAAATTCATAAGGAATTTTAGTAAGATCAATGCACCTATAATTGAAACCATAAAGAAGGAAAAACAACCATTTAAGTGGATTGCTCAAGCTGAAATGAATTTTCAGTTCTTGAAGCAAAAGATAACTGAGAAACCTGTCTTAGTTTTGCCTGATTTTAATAAACCTTTTCAAGTGAAATGTGATGCCAGTGGGGAAGCTATTGGAGCTGTATTAAGTCAAGAAGACGGACCTGTAGCATATTTCAGTGAGAAGCTGAATGAAACAAGAAGGAAGTACTCTTCTTATGACAAGGAATTTTATGCAATTGTACAGTCATTGAAGAAGTGGAGACATTATTTAATGTCTAAAGAATTTGTGCTATATTCGGATAATCATGCTTTACAGTATATTATGAAACAACCTAAATTGAATCAAAAACATGCAAAATGGGTTGAATATATTCAAAGTTTCAACTTTGTATTGAAGCATATAAGTGGTCAAGCAAACAAGGTAGCAGATGCCTTGAGTAGGAAAAGCATTCTTGTTCAAGAAAGTCAAATTCAAGTGTTAGGTTTTGATTTTCTTAAAGAACTCTATAAGATAGATTTGGATTTCAACGAAGCATTTGAAGCATGTTGTAATCTTGTTTTGATAGATAGAAGTCAGTGGTTAGATTATTTCTTGCAAGAGGGTTTATTGTTCAAAAGGAATCAGTTGTGCATACCAAATTGTTCTATGAGGGAAAATTTAATCAGGGAAAAACATAGTGGTGGACTTGCTGGACATTTTGGTGTTGATAAGACTTATGAGCAACTAAGTCATTTTTATTTTTGGCCAAAGATGAGATCTGAAGTGGAAAAGTATGTGAAGAATTGTAAAATTTGTCAATATGCAAAAGGGAAAAGTAAAAATGTAGGTTTGTACATTCCATTACCTATTCCAGACAGACCTTGGGATATGGTAAGTATGGATTTTGTTTTAGGATTACCTAAGACACAGAGAGGGAATGATGAAATTTATGTTGCAGTTGACAGATTTTCAAAAATGGCATATTTTATTCCATGTTATAAAACCAGTGATGCTACTCATGTTGCCAATTTGTTTTTTAAGAATATTGTGAGATTACATGGGTTACCTAAAAGTATCATTTCTGATAGAGACACCAGATTTGATGGTCATTTTTGGAGGACATTATGGAAGAAGCTTGGTACTAAACTAAGTTTCAGCTCAGCTTATCACCCTCAGACTCATGGGCAGACTGAAGTAGTGAACAGAAGTTTGGGTAATATTTTGAGAAGTCTTGCAGGAAAACATCCTAAACAATGGGATCATATTTTACCACAGGCAGAGTATGCATATAATGATTCACCTAACAGAAGTACAAGACAGAGTCCATTCCATATAGTTTATGGAATGCACCCAAGAGGAGTATCTGAATTGAGGAACTTGGGAAAAGCATAAATGAGAAGTGTTGAAGGAGAGGATTTTGCTTTAGAAATTCAAGGAATACATGAACAGGTAAAGCAGCAGCTACAAGACAACAACATCAAGTACAAAAATAGAGTAGATTTGAGGAAAAGAGAAGTTAATTTTGAAGTTGGTGATTTGGTTTTAGCACACTTTAGGAAAGAAATATTTCCAAAGAGGGAGTATAACAAATTAAAATTCAAAAATATAGGACCATGCAGGATATTGAGAAAGTTTTCTGCAAATTCTTATGAAATTGAATTACCATCGGATATTGGAATATCTCCAATATTCAGCGTTGTTGATTTGTACAAATATCAAGACAGTAGCACAGATGACACACCAGAAGACAGAGTAAAGATTGACTGGGTAAAACAGTTACCCACAACAAAGACATTACAGCCGGAGAGGATTTTAGACAGGAAAGTGTTTAAGAAAACCAGGGGACAGGAATATTTTCAATATTTGATCAAGTGGAGGAATCAGCCAATTGAAGATGCTACCTAGTTGACAGAAACCATGCTGCAGAAATTGGGCAGTTCTGTGGAGGAGCTCATGGACAGGAGCCCATGAAGATTTTTTTTGTCCTCAGGAGTCTGATGCAAGAGCATGAGGCTTAGAGACAAAATGCTCCATTAATTATTCCAAAAATACAAAAAAAAAAAATTACAAGAAAAGGTGTTGGTACCTTTAGCTATCAATTTACAATTTTACTAGATAGGGGTTGAACTAGTATCTAGGAAGATTGAACAGTTTTAGATTAGATTCAGTATATTTAGCCTTCAATTGATAGATTTAGGGAAGATATTATGTAATTAGGATTTTATCTAAGTTAGGAGAATTCGATCTTTAAGAGGAGGTCGAATGTTATGTAAAACCCTATAAAATGTAACCTCTGAGAAAGATAAAATCGAATTTGGACCATATAATATTTGATTGAGAAGGTTTTGCCTCTGAGATAACAAAATTTGCAAAATTTAATTATCTGTTGTATGCTTGGAAAATTCCCGGAGGGTTTCATCTCTTCGAAAATCCATTGGATTTACGTTTTTCTGTGTAGAATTTAAGTGTAATTAACTTCTGTGTGAAGGATTCGAAAGAACTTGAAGAAATTCTGGTTTTCTTTGTTTGAGATCGAATAGTCGATAATTGATCTATATTTATTGAGTAACAGAGCGGGAAAGGAGATTTCCATAGAAGCTGAAGTTAGAACGGTAAACCAGCAGAAAATATATGGTCAAACGTGATCGAAAATGAAAATTTGCAGACCAAGCGGTTTTTGAAAAACTAGCCATTTTGGTCGCACTGATTTTGGGCGTGCGAGTGGTTTTGTTCAATTGAACGCGATCAAGTAAAAAGGTGACACGTCACGGTGGAAATACCACCAATTTCGCATTACTTTGGAACCATAAAGTGCCGAGGCTATTGGAATGCGATAGCCATCCAATCATAGGCGTCAGAGATCTGATGGTGTTCGTGTTAGAAGTTGCACGGAGTTTAATAAAAGGCATGGACCGACGGGTTATTCAATAGAGCGTTATTAAAGTGTTTGAAATCCAAAAACCATTCCGAAAGGCTTAAACATTGTTTAAAATGAATTATTATGTTTTCGAATGGATAAGGGGAATTTAGCTTCCGTAAGTCATTTTATTAAATTAATCAAGCAGATTTAATAAAGTTTGATGACCGAGAGTGGAAATAAAGATCAGAAACAAATTCCTCCTGAATTAGAAAACATAGTAACAAAATTTGAGCAGCTCTCCTTAACACCTGCACCCACACTGCCATCAATTTTCAAGAATTCGAGAGGAGAGATTATGGGTTCTTTCAAAGCCGAGGATTTAACAACAATGTATCATCTACCAACCCCACAACAGAAATATGACAATAAGTATGTGCAGACTTTCAAAGCAAAACATCTAGATCTTATCAAAGTCATCCATGAATGAAAGGACAATGAAGGGAAATTGAAGCAAGATAAATCTGGTACGTACCCAATTGCACAAATTCCTAATCCTTATTGTTATGCCGCTGGTATGTTGTGTAGAATATTTTCCAAGCCTGATAGTACTATATTTTGAAGAGATTGGGTTCCCCTAATTGACGCAATCGTCAATTCTTCTATCCTAAATTGGGCAGACATTCTATCCAATTACCTAGCCAAGCATATCACTGAATATAGGAATAAAAGAAGTGTTTCACTCAGAGAAATACCTCAGTTTTATATGCCTGCTTATGTCATGGACGCCATTTGTTTTACTTCTAATTTTCCTACCATGGGTTTCGAAATGGACCACCAAAAACCCTACCCTGATTCATATTTACCATAGAGAACTCTGGGATTCCGAGTTCCACTTACACTTCTATAAAATCTGCTACGGAGTCATATTGCCCATGCATCAGATGATTTTCAACAAAAAGGCTCCTAGGGTTTCTGAAGAAGCCAATGTAGATATTCTTCCCGTAGCAAGATGGTTTGCTGAAGAAAAGTTCACACATATTAGAATATTTGGGAGTCATGATTCTCCCCATGTTTTACCTTACTATGTTCCAGATAAATTACTTGCAAAAGAAATAGCATATCAGCTTGTCAACGGTGTCACAAAGCAGTTAAAATATGGTAAAAAGGCTATTTGGCCTACTTTCCCTCTACAGTGCGGCACCTTTGCTCTGGATAATATTGGCCATACATACAAAGAGGTTCCCAAGATTCAGTTGTTGAAATTGGCATTTATGCCAGGAAGATTATATGATCCCAATGATGTGATTAAAAATTACATCGCAGAGCTACAAATGAAGCCTTTGGTAAAGGAAGAAGATGAATTTGTTGATTTCTTCCAAGGCATGGAAAATTTCTTTGATATTACCAAATACGTTTCTAGTCAATTAATTCAAGAAGATGTTGAAGCTTTTCAAGCATATAGAAACAAGAGACTAGAAAAGGTTCCTTTGAATTTGTTGACTATTGAAGATGAAAAACACACTCCAAGTGTTAGTCTAGATGATGAAATGAAAGATATATCTGAAAATGAATCAGGTCAATCACAGTAGCAGTCTGATAATTCGGATCAATCTGAGGAATTCGAATCTAAGAAAGCAAATTCAGAAATTGACCAAATTTTTCAAGAGATAGAAGTGTTGGAGAAAACAAAGAAAAATGGGAAATTCGGAAACAATTCAACATACTCATGTCATGTTAGATCAATCCAAGCTGTCTCAAGTAAAAGATATGATGAATGAATGGGAACAATTTTCTGAAGTAATAAATACTTCCAAAGAAAATCGCAATATTGATCAAACATCAAGTTTTCAAACACCATAACCTTCACAGAAAATAGTTGAGACTGTAAATCCACTACAAAGAGTTTCAGCAATGCATGACAAAGAAATCATACTGGCCTACCCTACAGATCAGGTAGTTCTACAAATTGAAGATATTCCATCATTAGACATTTTCTACCGTCCTAGCTACAAAGCTGTGGTTAAAAGGAATAAAAGAAGAAGGATTGATGAAACAACTCCAAAACCAACGGATGAATCAATTGATGTACTTTGGAAGGATTCCTCAGATGATCCCACTGAACATCTAACCAAGTTATCACAATATGCAGGGGCTTATGCCACCACTACTGTTGATAAAGCTACTGAGGTTAGAATATTTTTGAAACAAAAGGAAGCCAGAGTACAAGAATTAGAACAGTTGTTAAATGAAGAGAAAGCCAAGTCCATTGAGCAGATCAAAATAAGCACAGCTCAATTTCACGAAGATATTGAAAGCCTCAAATTGAAGTCTCAGACAGAGCTTAATGAAAAGAAAGCACACCTGGAAAGAGCAATGGTTGAATTACAGAGTCAACCACAGTTAGAACAATTCATCAAAGAAGCACTTGATGTAAACACTATGTTAAAGAAAGAACAAGAATTTTTTTGTCACCAAGCTTCCATGATTGATTCTTATTGTGATTCCAATAAGATAATGATTCGTCAAATAGCAATTCAAAAACTGGAATGTGAAAGACTTGAAAATAAAATCGAAGAACACATTCAGTGGCAAATTTCAGATACAGGAAAGTAAGCTAATCTACCACAAATAGATAAGCTTCACAAAAAAAATTTATTTACATAATGGAGAGCACAAATTAATCAAGCAGAGAAAGCAGCAACCAAGACGTCCAAGAAATTCAAATGAGATTATTCAGTCTATATATGATCAATTGTTTAAAACAGAACTTCTTAAAGAAAACATGTCTGATGTGTTTTCAAAACAAAGGAAGTAGAAATAAAATGGAGACAGAGAGCAGATACATAAGAGGAAATGATCAAAAAAGTTAATAAGTTTGATCAGGGAAATTACTAGAATTTTCTTATCAAACCTTACCATCAACATCAAACTCTTCAGTCTCTTACAGATTCGGAAAAAAGATCTCAATCAATAATCTCAAATGCTATTTTCAAAGGATAGATTCGGCCACAGATATCACAACCAGCTCAACTTAAATCAATACTAGATATTTGTCAAATTTGTGATCACACTCAGAAATCAGGGCAGGATTCGCAAAATCAGGATTGTTAGTTCAAAGTTCCTAGATTATTATTTAAGTTAAGTTTTTAGAGAAAGGTTGTTAGAAACCTCCTCTACATTTTTGTAATAATTTAATTTTAGTTTGTAGATAGTTTAATATTTAAACCCTTCTCATGCATTTAGAGAAGGATCCAGAATTTTATTGAGAACATTTGCAAAGAACGCTTAATTGTAAGTAAGTTTGTGAATGCCTTGATAAAGTAATGGAACACGGCCTTTTCAGTTATATATCATTTTGTTGATCACTGTTGATGCACTTTTGTATTCTTTGAAAGGCTTATTGATAGAAGAGTTGAATGTGGCCTATTATCACTAATTAGATGAACAGAGAATTACACATCTGGTACTACTATCATGTATGCTAATTCTGTTTTTGAATATTAGTGATGAATCCAGCTTTCATGAATTATATATGAAATCAATTGTTTTTGTCTGAAATATCAGTTGCACTATTGTATGATATAAAGATAGAAATTGGTTTGTTTTATATATTATCATCATATATATGCGATATATTTCTCATTTTCTTTTGATTAACTATTTTTTCAAGAGAATCATCTTACAAATTAATAATTCTATTAAATCTGTGATGATCTTCATCATCACAGATTGAATAGATATCATTCTAGATCACATCAAATTAATATTATCCCGGGTTAGATTAAATTAGACTTAAATTCAAAGTTTTGGATTTTAGAATAAATTTGTTTTACTTTTTAGTAATTCTTTATGCAAATCCTTTGAGAGAAACCCAATAATCAAAGCAAAAAACCCAACTCTTGGAAACTGATCCCGTTATATCCAGTCGGAGCCACTATCCCAAATGGAAAAGGAATTGTCTTAAGGTCTGGACCGGGTGGTTAACCCCCTTTGTTGTTGCCACAGATTTCCGAGGCCTCAACATTTTGGCACTAGAAGAAGGACGACTATGAATGGCATATAAGTATAAAACTCAAACTAGAAGCCCTCATAAGAGTTGATCTCCCAAAAAGCATTCTACAACTTCCCGATCACATTCTAGATCACCAACTCAGAAATCAGAAATAGTAGAAACCTTTCCATCATCTCCTAAAGTATCTCGATAGTCATTTGCTTCAGAATTCACTCCCGAGTCTCCCGAAGTTCAGTCTTTAATTCAGAAATTAGAAGGAATACCTATTTCTGCTGAAAATCCTGTTAACCCGGAAGCTTCTGAGGAAAGTGTTACTTCTCTATTTATAGAAACTAGTATATTAATTAGATGTGAGAAACTTGGAATTCCACCTTTTGAATTTCCAATTGAATCATTTCGCAAAAAAGTTTCTATATCCAGATCTAAGTCAAATACAAGTGAAGTCACATCAAATTTCCCTTTAGTTACTTTATCACATCCTCTTACTCAATCTGCATCTTCTTAGTCTTCCATTTCCTCTAATCAAACAACCAATGCTATTACAATCAGTATTGTTCCAATTGTAAGTTATTCATTCATTCCTCCTACTTCTAGATCTACTTCTATATCTTCACAAACTTCAAATCCAATTATGGCTAATCGACCTTGGACGAATCCTGGTGATGTATTAATAGCCAATCCAAATCCTCTTTCGGATCATCCAGAAAAATGGTTACCTAAATATAGTCCAGATGATGGTCTTCCTGCCGAAGAACATATCAATACTTTTATGTTAGCCATGAATCTAAATGGAGTTGCTCATGAAGATATTGTAGTTAGATTGTTTCCTTATACTTTACAAGGATCTGCAGGATCCTGGTACTTTTCACTTCCAGCGGGATCTATTGTCGATTGGGAAACTTTTGAGCAAGTTTTCCTTGCAATATTTGGAGACAATAGAACTGTTGCATCCCTAATCAATGCTCTTTCTAATCTTAATAACTCCATATTTAACAAGTTATTAAACAAAATTCCAATTGCTTCCAAACCTGTTGTTGATGTACAAATAGAATGGTATATTTCTTCTTTGCCTTCTAATATAGCTATTTTTGTAGATAGAGCTGGTAAAACTACCCTTTTAGAGAACATGAAAGAAGCTCTTACTGTAGAGAAAATAATCTTAGCATTAGAAAAACGTTCAGAGATAGAAGACAAGAAATCTAGGAAAGTGACATTTAGTCAAGATTCAAAAAAGAAGGTCTCGAAAGATCCATTTGATCTTGAAGGTCTTCAAAAAGTATTAAATACTATGTCAAATGATATGATTGAAATATTCAAACAGGTTGTTGAAACCTCAACCCCTAAAAAATCATTTCGCCCATTTAAGAAAAACCCTTCTTCAACATCTCAACCTCCAAACATAATTTCGAATGCTCAATCCGTTCAAGATACTGAAGATCCCTCACCATCTGAACAAGAGCTAGAATATGAGGAAGAAGTTGAATTAAATGGTTTATGGGATTTCATTCTTCCCACAGAGGAAGAAAGTGAAGCTATGCCTGTATCTACAAGAATTAAATCTTCTTTTGATTCAATTGTATCAAATCATAAACAAAAATCTCTCCCCAACAATTAGAAAATCTAAAATTGTTCAGACATATTCTATTCCACCAGATCCTAATACAACTTCTAAAACTTTGATAGTTTCAGATACAATGGAATATAATATAGTTGAAGATATGAAAAAGGCTAAAGCAAATAATTCATTACACGAAATGAACAAACTCAAACAACAGCATGAAATTTTGCTTAGAGAACTCAAGGCAATCCTCGTAGAACCTATACAACCACCGGTTATAGCACAAGATTCTAAAGATATGGGAAAACCTCCATCGTCTGTAAACAAAGTAAATCCCAATGATCTTGTTTTAATTGGTGATAGATCTATTTCTCACACTCCTCCTTTACTTTTGACTTATGAGTTTTTCAACAAAAATGTTCATAATTGTCTTATTGATTCAG
This sequence comes from Pinus albicaulis, assembly GCA_034641835.2. NCBI lineage: Eukaryota > Viridiplantae > Streptophyta > Pinopsida > Pinales > Pinaceae > Pinus > Pinus albicaulis. The sequence continues at coordinate 266,591,932 of CM076572.1, read as the reverse complement.
GAGCTTCTTCAAACATTATGCCAAGAACGATATGTACAAAATTGAATATCACTCCTCAAAATTCAGTTGTACATATAGTTCAATTGGATAAAACAAGATTTGAATTTATTGGAGAAATGATGTCAGTATCTATTAGGTTATCTTCTAATCCAAAGGTACTGTAAGTAATTGATATTCTGGTCACAGACATCCCTAAATTTTATGGTCTTATTCTAAGCAGGGATTGGTCTGAAAAGTTACATGGACATTTTGCTACCGATTGGTCACACATGTGGTTACCATACAATGGAAAACCAAATCAAATCAGAATTGAACATGAAAAATTCATGAAACATACAGTCATTGAACTAGAAGAAACAAATGAACATGTAGCCTTCACCAATAATATCAGAGGAAATTATTCAGTTGAATCGTTTCTTGGATCATTCAATGCTTAGGTTTCACCTTTTCCAATAAACACTACTTTTTCTCAAATTGAAAACTTTTCTCAAACAGACGCTTCTAGATGTGTTAATCTTAGTAATCAAATTCCAAAACAATCTTTATTTTGGACTGTATACTTTGATGGTTCAAAATCAGAAGATGGTGCAGGAGCAGGTTGCATTTTAATCGATCCACAAGGAGAGAAAACAATGTTAGCTTGTAGACTGGAGTTCCAGTGTACAAATAATACTACTGAATATGAAGCATTTATACAAGGTTTGTATAAAATATAGAATTGAATGGTAAATATTTGCAAGTATATGGAGATTCTGAAATAATTGTTAGACAAGTCAGAAATATGATTCATTGTATTTTGGGACATTTAAAACATTATCAAACTTTAGCTCAGAATCTTACTTTCCATTTTACTGCATTCAATATCTCCACGGTTCCTAGATTACAAAATGCAAGTGTTGATTTACTTGCTAATGTAGCATCTAGACTCATACCATCTGAAGAATTTAGTCTAGATAGATTTTCAATTGAGTTAATTTTTAGGCCTTCCATTCCCGACAATGTGGAAAATTGGAGAGTATTTAATAATGATACAGATATAGTAGACTTTCTTACATCAGACGGAGCTTATGAAGGTTAGATCATAGATGAACATGAACATAATTTACAGATTGAAGATAAACCAAATACTAATCCAATTCCCAAATCTGTAGTCAAAATGGAATATCTCTATGATTTGAAAGATAGGTTTAAGAAGGTAACCAATTCAAAAACTCAAAGTTATACTTTAAAGTTTGAATTGATTAATCTTGGTACACCAGAAAAACCTCAAAATGTCAACTTATGTCTTGGTTTAAAACCTGAAGAAAGGATGTCATTCATTAAATTGTTGAAAACATATAAAGATATCTTTGCTTGGGATTATTCAGCTCTTAAGACATATGATACTTCCATAATTCAGCATACCATACCTATGATCTCAGATGATAAGCCTGTTAAACAAAAAATTAGAAAAGTTCATCCAAATTTAGAAAGTCAAATTAAATCTGAATTAAATAAAATGCTCAAAGCCAAAGTCATTTTTCCTGTTAGACATTCGAAATCGGTGTCAAACATGGTCCCAGTTAGAAAAAAGAATGGAGACATTAGGATTTGCATAGACTTTAGAAATTTGAATAAAGCTTGTCAGAAAGACAATTTCCCCTTACCCACCATGGAACAAATATTACAGTCAGTTGCAGGATCTGAATTGATGTATTTTCTCAACGGATTTTTAGGATATAATCAGATCATGGTACACCGAGATGATATATTAAAGACAACATTCAGAACAAAGTGGGGAACATACGCATATCAAAAAGTGCCTTTTGGACTGATTAATGATGATGCTACATTTCAACGTGCTATGGACATAGCTTTCATGGGACTAATCAATAGCTCAATTGTTATATACTTAGATGACATTACTATTTACTCTAAGCATAGAAATAATCACATTAATCACCTAAAAACATTTTTGAAAGATGTAGAAAATACAATATTTCTTTGAATCCTAAAAAATGTTATTTCGCTTTATCGGAAGGTAAATTATTGGGGTTCATTGTTTCTAAACAAGGAATCCATATTGATCCTAATAGGATTCAATAAATTGAAAATATTCCTCTACCACACAATAAAAAAACGATGCAATCATTTTTAGGACAAATTAACTTTGTAAAAAGGTTTGTTCCAGATTTTTCCCAAATCATCTTACCCCTACAATCAATGATCAAGAAAAAATCAATTTTTAAATGGGGAAAAGAAGAGAGAAATTCTTTTGAGTTGATCAAAAAAGCCATCATTGAAGCTCCCTCCTTAACAACTCCTAATTTTCTTAAAACATTTGTATTATATATATTTTCTTCTGATACATCATACGCAACAGTTTTGACATAGTTAAATGATCAAAACATTGAAGCACCGATTGTGTTTTTTAGTTCTAACCTTCAAGGTGTTGAGTTAAATTATTCAGGTGTGGAAAAACAAGCTTGTGTTGTGTTTAAAGCCTTGAAACATTTCAGACCTTTTCTCCTAAAAACACATACTAAAATAATAGTACCTTACTCAGTAGTAAGGCAATTATTAGTTCAAAGGGAAGTAGGAGAGAAGAGAGCAAATTGGGTTACCGCACTTCAAGAATATGATGTAGAGATACATCCGGCTAAAATTGTTAAAGGACAAGGTCTTTTCAGGATCCTAACCGGAGCCTCTCATTTACCAACAGAAGAAGATCAATAAAATGAAATACAATTGTCTGAGGTAAGCCTAAACGATTCTCAATCACAATATGTTGATTTGAAATTTTTCTTGAAAACTGGATATGCTCCATTATATCTCAATTATACAGCAAAGCGTGCTCTGAGACTTAAAGCAAATCAATATCAACTCATAGATGATGTGTTATTTAGGAGGAATTATGATTCTGTATTATTGAGATGTTTAGAAAAAACTGTAGCTGAAAAAGTAATGCAGGAATTACATGATGGACCAGCTAGAGGTCATTTCGGAGGAAACACCATAGCTCATAAAATACTGCATGTTGGTTATTATTGGCCAAATCTGTTTAAAGATGCACATGAATATTCGAGAAAATGTAAATTATGTCAAACTACAGCAGGAAGAGAAAGGAAAGCAGCATTTCCATTACAGTTAGTAAATATCCAACAACCATTTGAACAATGGGAGTTAGATATTATAGGTGAAATAACTCCTAACTCTTCAAAACAGCACAGGTATATTCTAACTGCAACTGATTACTTCACAAAATGGGTAGAATCTATCCCATTAAAGGTGGTTAATACACAAATTATTACATATTTTATTGATCAGTTCATAATCACCAAGTATGGTCTCCCATCAGCTTTGATATTTGATAATGCATCTTACTTTTCTGGAAATGCCATGATAGAATTTTCTTTGAAAAGAGGTTTTAAATTAAAATACTCAGCTAATTATTACCCTTAAGGTAATGGATTAGTTGAATCTACAAATAAAAACCTTATTAGAATCATCAAACGAACTATAGAATAAAATCATAAAAATTGGCACAAAGCACTATTATTTGCTCTTTAGGCAAATAGAATCACCCACAAAGCTTCAATATGTACTTCTCCATTTGTGTTAGTTTATGGGAAAGAAGAAATTCTACCCACAAGCGTAATGATACCATCATTTTCTTTAGTACAGTTTATTGATGAAAATCCTTCCTCTTCCCTTCAACTTAGACAAGATCAAATTCTTAAGTTGGAAGAAGAAAGAGAAAAAGCCAAACAAACTCGTATCCATCATCAACAAATAATAAAATCTTCATTTGATTCAACTTCTTCTAGTCCAAAGAATTTTCAAATTGGTGATTTGGTATTGAAGTGGGACAAAGAGAATGAGGAAAAGGGTAAATACACAAAGTTTCAAAAACTCTCGCTAGGTCCATTTCAAATAATTGAAGAAATAGGCCCATCAACATTTCTATTACAAGATTTATCAGGAAAAAAGGATTCTTTGCCTGTTAATGGGAAAATTTTGAAAAAATATTTCTCATAGGTGGTAATCCCTTCTATCCTTGTATATTAAAATCTTTTATTTTTCTTGCAAAAATAAAAGTTTGCTTAGTACTGATAGTTGGCCTTTCAAAACAAATCTCAGATAACTTTCTTTTGATTTTTCTTTTCACTTATAAAAAAATGAAAATGTTAAGGAAGGAAAATCGAAAGATTTAGAAAGACAGATTGATTTTATCTTTCTAAAAAATGAAATTTCAATAAAACAGTTATTTGTTTTGATGAAATCTCATTTTTATATAGCATGAATATTCTTTTATCAGTCCAGAAAAGAAACTTTAATATAGTAAGAAACCTTCTTGCAGAAAAGCAATTTAAAACTCGACATTATCATCCAGTATCTTAAAAGGACCTATGATTCATCCCATTCGGAAAATCTTATAAATTTTCAAAAGGAATTCAAAAGAAAATAAAAAAGAGATGATTTGAAGAAAAACTTAAAAGATAATAAGTCTCATCACGAGCTTGTTTACCATGATCATAAAGAAATAGTTAAACTGACATTACTACTAATGTCTACCAAAACAGTGTAATGACTTGAGATTATATCATAAAGACAAGGGGTCTCATCAAGAGCCAACTTGATCAGTTTAATTACTATTTGTGAATGGCATTGTTATTATTTGGTTACCAAGCCAAGAAAATGGCTTTTAAACAGATAAAATATATATAAGAAAGTTTTCGTGAATTAGAATTTACTTATGAAAATTATAAGAAATACTAGATGGAAAGATGGATCATAGCTGGGTAAAATTTAACCCTGCCAAAAGCTTAAAATTGCCTATTGGAACAGAGGCTCTATCTGTGATAAAAAGAGTAAATTTATATAAAGCTAATCTGCAAAGGTTATTTACTTTATAGGACTGATATAGATTTTCATACTTATATCTTTATAGAGGAATTCTCATGAATAGTGAATAAAACAAATTTTCATTGATTGGAAAAGATATTATTTATTTTAAATTTTGTTCCTTTAACTATTTTATTCTCAAAATGGTTCAGAATTTTCAAAAATTTTATCAGAGACATCTGATTCATCCAAGTGAATCGCTAATTGTTGTTCTATACAACAATCCCCCATTTATTTTTTATAAATAGGGACCCTTTAGAAATAAATAGGAAATTCTTCTTATAATTTCCTAAAATAAAAAAACTTAGAAAATATTTTTTTTTTTGTTTTTCCTTAAAAGCGCATCGCATATTACATATCTTATTTCAAAAATAATTGCAAAATGTAAGATATGCGAACTGCGAAATGCGCTTGAAGCCTTTCCTAAGAAATAATTAAAAAACCTTGAAAAAACATCAAAATCATCATTTTATTCTTCCTTTTTCGCATCGCACTTTATTTAATCAATAAATCTTTAAGAAACGAATGATATAAGTTGTGATACCCGCGGACCCGACAAGCAAATAAACTAAGAAATATAAAATCTTTCGTGATCGCATCCACTTTAAGTTTTTTGCAATTCGCATTGCACGCAACTTATAATATATACTCAAACGCTATCCTATAAAAGTTGCGATCTGTGATTTGCGCAAATCGCATTTCGCAACCTTTAAAGGTTAAGCATCGCAGAACATTATAAGGAATGATTGCGATTTGCGTATTAAATGAATTCAGCATGTGAAAACAGTTTGTGTCATATCAAATAGAATTTAAGATCTTAACGGCTTTAAAACGATTGATAGATCTTACGTGCAAGGCCATGTGAAATATTAAATTAGGAATTATGAAAGATGATTGATAGATTGACATCTTCTCGTGTGCATTAGAAGTAAATGATTGATTTACTCTTATAAGACTCCTTATATGTTAAATTCGCTTCGCTCTCAGGAAATCAATTACTTGGTTGAAGAAGTTCAAAATGAGAAAAAGAGGCAAGGAAATCTCTCAAACATCATCCACAGAAGACACAGATATGTCTTCATTATTTTCAGATACCGTCTGCAACAAATATTGTGGCAGTTCTTCATGGGAGGCAATGTACAAACTCTTCAAAGATGAAAGACCAAGGGTGATCGACAAAGTTTCTGCTACATTCACTGATTCTACTTCTGATGCAACCCTTTTTGACGTTGCATGCTCTCACATTCACAGGATAGTGGCGAGACCAAATATTCTTCCTTATACAGACATGGTTAAGTGGGAAATTGACCACTTAAACATTGAAGATAGAATTTTCAATAATTCGAGAGGAGAGATTATGGGTTCTTTCAAAGCAGAGGATTTAGTAGCAATGTATCATCTACCAACCCCGTAGCAGAAATACGACAATAATTATGTGCAGAATTTCAAAGCAAAACATCCAGATCTTATCAAAGTCATCCATGAATAGAAGGACAATGAACGAAAATTGAAGCAAGATAAATCTGGTACGTACCCAGTTGCACAAATTCCTAATCCTTATTGTTATGCTGCTGGTATGTTGTCTAGAATATTTGCCAAGCCTAATAGTACTAGATTTTCAAGAGATTAGGTTCCCCTAATCGTCAATTCGTCTATCCTAAATTGGGCAAACATTCTATCCAATTACCTAGCCAAGCATATCATTGAATATAGGAATAAAACAAGTGTTTCGCTGAGAGAAATACCTCTGTTTTATATGTCTTCTTATGTCATGGACGCCATTTGTTTTAATTCTAATTTTCCTACCATGGGGTTCGAAATGGACCACCAAAAACCCTACCCTGATTCATATTTACCATAGAGAACTCTGGGATTCCGAGTTCCACTTACACTTCTATAAAATCTGCTACGGAGTCATATTTCCCATGCATCAGATGATTTTCAACAAAAAGGCTCCTAGGGTTTCTGAAGAAGCCAATGTAGATATTCTTCCCGTAGCAAGATGGTTTGCTGAAGAAAAGTTCACATATATTAGAATATTTGGGAGTCATGATTCTCCCCATGTTTTACCTTAATATGTTCCAGATAAATTGCTTGCAAAAGAAATAGCATATCAGCTTGTCAACGGTGTCACAAAGCAGTTAAAAGATGGTAAAAAGGCTATTTGGCCTACTTTCCCTCTACAGTGCGGCACCTTTGCTCTGGATAATATTGGCCATACATACAAAGAGGTTCCCAAGATTCAGTTGTTGAAATTGGCATTTGTGCCAGGAAGATTATATGATCCCAATGATGTGATTAAAAATTACATCCCAGAGCTAAAAATGAAGCCTTTTGTAAAGGAAGAAGATGAATTTGTTGATTTCTTCCAAGGCATGGAAAATTTCTTTGATATTACCAAATACGTTTCTAGTCAATTAAGTCATGACGATGTTGAAGCTTTTCAAGCATATAGAAACAAGAGACTAGAAAAGGTTCCTTTGAATTTGTTGACTATTGAAGATGAAAAACACACTCCAAGTGTTAGTCTAGATGATGAAATGAAAGATATATCTGAAAATGAATCAGGTCAATCACAGTAGCAGTCTGATAATTCGGATCAATCTGAGGAATTTGAATCTAAGAAAGAAAATTCAAAAATTGACCAAATTCTTCAAGAGATAGAAGTGTTGGAGAAAACAAAGAACAATAGGACAAAATCAAATTCGGAAACAGTTCTACAGTCCTAGCTACAAATTTGTGGTTAAAAGGAATAAAAGAAGAAGGATTGATGAAACAACTCCAAAACCAACGGATGAATCAGTTGATGTACTTTGGAAGGATTCCTCAGATGATCCCACTGAACATCTAACCAAGTTATCACAATATGCAGGGGCATATGCCACCGCTACTGTTGATAAAGCTATTGAGGTTAGAATATTGTTGAAACAAAAGGAAGCCAGAGTACAAGAATTAGAACGGTTGTTAAATGAAGAGAAAGCCAATTCCATTGAGAAAATAAAAATAAGCATAGCTCAATTTCACGAAGATATTGAAAGCCTCAAATTGAAGTCTCAGACAGAGCTTAATGAAAAGCAAGCACACTTGGAAAGAGCAATGGCTGAATTACAGAGTCAACTACAGTTAGAACAATTCATCAAAGAAGCACTTGATGTAAACACTATGTTAAAGAAAGAACAAGAAATTTTTTGTCGCCAAGCTTCCATGATTGATTCTTATTTTGATTCCAATAAGATAATGATTCAGCAAATAGCAATTCAAAAACTGGAATGTGAAAGACTTGAAAAGAAAATCGAAGAACACATTCAGTGGCAAATTTCAGATAGAGGAAAGCAAGCTAATCTACCACAAATAGATAAGCTTCACAAAGAATTGTTATTTACAGAATGGAGAGCACAAATTAATCAAGCAGACAAAGCCACGACCAAGACGTCCAAGAAATCAAATGATATTATTCAGTCTATATGTGATCAATTGTTTAAAACATAACTTCTTAAAGAAAACACGTCTGATGTGTTTTCAGGAACAAATTAAGTAGAAATAAAATGGAGACAAAGAGCAGATACACAAGAGGAAATGATTAAAAAATTTAATAAGTTTGATCAGGAAAATTACTAGAATTTTCTGATCAAACCTTACCATCAACATCAAACTCTTCAGTCTCTTACATATTTGGCAAAAATATCTGAGTCAATAATCTCAAATGCTATTTTCAAGGGATAGATTCGGTCATGGATATCACAGCCAGCTCAGCTTAAAGCAATGCTAGATATTTGTCAACTTCGTGATCACACTCAACAAGAAGGGCAGGATTTGCAAAATTAGGAATGTTAGTTCAAAGTTCCTAGATTATTGTTTAAGTTAAGTTTTTAGAGAAAGGTTGTTTGAAACCTCCTCTACATTTTTGTAATAATTTAATTTTAGTTTGTAGTTAGTTTAGTATTTAAACCCTTCTCATGCATTTAGAGAAGGGTCCAAAATTTTATTTAGAACATTTGCAAAGAATGCTTAATTGTAAGTAAGTTTGTGAATGTCTTGATAAAGTAGTGGAACGCAGCCTTTTCAGTTATATATCATTTTGTTGATCACTGTTGATGCACTTTTGTATTCTTTGAAAGACTTATTGATAGAAGAGTTGAATGTGGCCTATTATCACTGATCAGATGAAAGGAGCAATACACCTCTGGTACTACTATCATGTATGCTAATTCTGTTTTTGAATATTAGTGATGAATCCAGCTTTCATGAATTATATATGAAATCAATTGTTTTCGTCTGAAATATCAGTTGCAATATTGTACGATATAAAGATAGAAATTGGTTTGTTTTATATATGATCATCATATATATGCGATATATTTCTCATTTTCTTTTGATTAACTATTTTTTCAAGAGAATCATCTTACAAAGTAATAATTCTATTAAATCTGTGATGATCTTCATCATCACAGATTGAATAGATATCATTCTAGATCACATCAAATTAATATTATCCCAGGTTAGATTAAATTAGACTTAAATTCAAAGTTTTTCATTTTAGAATAAATTTGTTTTAGTTTTTAGTAATTCTTTATGCAAATCCTTTGAGAGAAACCCAATAATCAAAGCAAAAAACCCAACTCTAGGAAACTGGTCCCATTATATCCAGTCGGAGCCACTATCCCAAATGGAAAAGGAATTGTCTTAAGGTCTGGACCGAGTGGTTATCCCCCTTTGTTGTTGCCACAGATTTCTGAGGCCTCAACACCAGCATAGGCTTCTTTTTGCTTTTAATAGTGAGAAAGACAGAACGCAGATGGCTTTCTTGCAAGCCCGAGTACCATTTCTTAAGTCTCCATCAGGCTATAAAAAGACTGTATTTTCATTTGATGCCAATCAAATCCATCCAATTGATCAGATGGATATGCACAGACAGTCTGGTGAGATGTTATTTTCCACCATGACAACTAGTGCTATGTCTCTTGCTAAAATTAGGACTTCCTTATCCAATGTTCAATCTCAGCTCAAGATTGAAAATTTATCTTCCTTAGCTAAATACAACAAACTCAAGTCCCTAGAAGATCTTGTAGTCAAGATTGGATATGATCCAAAGGACTGCAAGGCAATAGAAGAGATCCTTAAAAAGAAAGATGCAGTCATTGTAGCTCTGCAAAAATAGTTAAAGTTGCCTTCAAGTGAGGATCCATAGACCAAAGAAATTGAAGAGAGTGAATAGAACAAGGAAGAAATTATCAAGCTTATCATTGAGAAAACTATACAGCTAAAGAAAATGGAAGTGCAGATTGAAGGGGTACTAAAGGAGAAAGAAGCAACACATCTTGCTATGGTTTCATTCACAGCAGTCCCAATAGCAGTTGCAGGTACAGAACCTAGCTCATCATCAACAACCATTGATTCTACATCAACAACAGTTGATCCAGCAAAATTATCACAAGAATTGGCCACAGAGAAACAGGAAAATGAGAAGTTACTCTAAAAATTCCAAAACTTAGAATTGCAGAAAATCAAGAATGATACTATGTATATGGAATGCAGAAGTCCCACTGATTGGGACTTAAGATCAAGAAGTTGGAAAGTAAGTCTCTAATGGCAGATACCTTGGCCCAAGCCAAGGAAAATATTTGGACAGACATCAACCAATCCATGACAGATGTATGGCCATCCATATAAATAATCTTTGAGCAACAAGAACTCATTACCAGACGCAGAGAAAAAATAGAAGAACAGAAAGCAGCCTTGGAGACCAAGCCAGCAAAAGCCACAAAGATGATAAAGTTGTTAAATTCAAAAATCATAGAAGAGATGGAGATAAACATTCCTAACATAACAACTACCATCTTAGAGATTAAGAAGTTCTTACAAAAGAAGAATTTGATTAACTAGCTAGAGAAAAAATGTCAAACCTTGGACATTATTGTCCAAAGGTTTCATTCAAAATTTAATGTTTTAAATCAAAAAGGACTACCAACATTGGTAGATCTAAAAGATAACTTGATCAAATTAGAATATTATTGCAAGAAATTGTATACTATTGCAATGGACAGAGCTAAGTTTGCAGGAATCAAAGGACATGTAACAGGGAAGGCCTTTCTGGAAGCCTTAGAGTTTGATTTGATCATCAAGCATGAAATTAAACATCTATTCCTTAAGCCAACTTTTGAAAGATACACAGAAACGGATGAAAGTATTTAGAAAGATGGTAAATTTGGAAATCTCAAGTGAAGAAAGCTAGGATAAATTGTGTGATACAATTGAGTAATTTTTTATCCTAACAATATGACAACACAACAACAATTCAAGGGCCAAGTCATCAACAACCTCCTTCAACGCAGGGACACATCATTCAACAGTTTCATTCTTCCTATTATTTGACACTACTTTTATAATCATTTCTAGATATTTTTTTAGTCTTAGAACTAGTATAAATAACTCTCATTACGAGTTATTAAGGGTTGCACCCTTGGATAAGCATTTTGTAAGTAGCAGTGTACAAGCTTTTGATCATTAATAATATATGAAGGACTCTGGATTTGTTTCATAAAGCCTTGTTCTCCTGTGAGTTTTCATGTTTATTATTACATTTTGTTTTCTACATGTATTTATTTTTTATGAAGATAACTAGGTGAGAATAACTGAGTTTCAGTTGTCTTAAATTCCTCCTGAAGTTGCTATCTATATCAGAGAATGATTTACTGAACTGTTTGTTTTTGTAAGTCCCTCTCGTAAATAAATTATCAACATCTTCATAATGTTAAATATATTTTGTTAAACTTTTAGACATAGTTTGAAAGTTCTCACACTTATGATCATTTAAAACATTCAATTTGAATATTTAAATAATCATATCTTCTTACATATTCTGCTTAAACACCTGCAAATCTAAATCACTTCATGGAATAAAACAGCAACCCCTTTGCCTTATTAATTAATATTATCTAAAGGTTTAGACACAGTTGTTGAAAAATTGTTTCATGCATTGGTCATCCAAAAATTCCAAACTTAAAACAAAACAAAATATTATAAATGCTCTGGCATAATTTATTGACCCCGATTATCTCAGAGGACAATATCAGACTGGCGTCATTGCCAGGGAACAAAATTTGATTTTTTTTTTCCCTAGGAAAATGATAAATCCTATTCCTTTAAGGGTGATTAAAGGTCTATTTAGGTCAAAAAATTTCACCTGGCGACTTCACTGAACCCAAGTTGGCTCCTTCAAAGCATACGAGGTTTCATTCTAATTCTGAAATTGTCTTACCTCTATCAGATCCAAAGAGACTGGTAAGACAAGATTCTTCTAGAAGAAGAAATCAAACCCCTTCTTTTGTTCCTCAACATGAGACCACAATAGTTCCTGATCCTTCCAGATCTGGACCTATTCCCTTAGAATCATAAGACTTACCTCCTAGAGTGCATGAATTAGTATCCAAAGGAGCGGATTTTCAATCTACTTTGTTAGTTCATTCTTTGGATTCTTATAAATTACGCACCTTCTGAATCTCCTACATCAGAACAGAATTTGGATCTACATCTACCTGGATTCAAACCTACTGATTTCATAACCCCTATCTCATATTTTGTTCCATCTACTCCTGCACAACCAAAAGATCTCTTTTCTCTCTATTCTAATCCTTTATTTGAACATAAAGAAGGATAAGAAGAGGTTCAAAAGTTGGTCATTCAAACACCCTTAAGATCCATAAAAATATCTTCAACTCCACCTTCTTTTACTCCAAAATCTTCACCTCCTTCTTCCCCATCTTCATCCTCTACTTCTACAACCACTACCACTGAATCTTCTTCATCCTCGTCTTTAAGTATGGATGGTTTTAGGCCAATTGTTCAAGCAAGATATGTTTCCCTATTACTCCCAAAAATACTTAATGATTTTCCTGTTGGATATATAAAACATCTTCCAAGCTTTAATGGAGAAACTGGTTTGTCAGTTGAAGATCATCTAGCAGCATTTATAGATTTTGATGATAACATGAAAATGTTTATAAGAGATTGTTTGTGTAGTCTTTAGAAGGAAATGTTAGGATTTGGTTTAGACAGATACCAGTAAATTATATAAGATCTTGGGAGGAATTGAAAACTATCTTTAAAAATCAATGGGGTGTGAAAAAGGATCATGTTTATTTATTAACAGAATTTGAAGAGCTTAAAAGAAATTATGGTGAACCAGTAGATGATTTCATCAAAATATTTAATAAACTTTATCACAAGATGCCTCATGATTGTAAACCACCTGTAGCAGCAGCAAATTTTAGATTCTCCAAAGCCTCTGAGGATGATTTTGTTGTCATGTTAAGAGAAAAAATAGCTCGTACCTTAGAAGACATGCAAACAAATTCTATAGAGGTTGAAGCAAATAGGTATGCCTCAACTAAGCTAAAGGCCAAAGCTGAAAAATCTCAAAGAAATTAAAATCAAATCAGGAAGTTTCTTCTTCTTCTAAATCTAAAAATGAAGACTCAAAAATAGATGAAATCACATCACTTCTTAGAAACTTTTCAAATAGGATTTATAAGATTGAAACACAACCTAGAACAGTCCAACAAACTATTGCTAGACACCAAACACAAACCCAAGGTCAATTCAAGAAAGTCTCCCAATTGCAAATTCTTCAAAGAACAACTAATGATCAACAAGTACCTACACCTTTGTTGATTGATGATCAAGAACCTAATGATAATACTTTTTCAATCACTAAATATATTAACAACATAGACATTACATCTATTCAGACTGTTATTGTCCATATCCCTCGGAGTCAAATGTCCCAAGAAGATCAAGAAAGTTCTCAGGTCTCTAAATATCAAGCCTTCACTGAATTTTTAATTGATGAACTTAACAAAAGGTATGATTTAAGACCATGAGCAGGTTCTGGTAGACCTCCTAAAGATCCTGTCATAATTGAGCCTCAAGTGAAATCTACTGAAACTCAAACTACTTCTATTCAACCTCTGAATCAACCAAATGATACTACATAAATTGATAGAACAATTTTGACTACTTTTAATGTTGAAAAAGGATTAGAAATAGTTAAAATTCCTATTCCACTTTTAGAACTTTCTAAAAATCCTAGATATAAGAGTCAAGTCACAAAATGGATCCAAAACTCTAGTGTAGATGATGAAGGAGATGTCATTAGCCTTCAAGATGAGAAACCACCAGTAGTATTTGGTCCAAGTTCTGATATGATAGATGAAATTGTACCTCCATTTTATGTAACTTTGAATGCTCATGATTCATTGTTATATAATTGTATGTTAGATCTGGAGCCTCACATAAGCTTATGCCTAAGGTTATCATGGATTAATTAAACCTTGAAATCACTAGATCTAATCATGACCTATACACCTTTGATTCTAAAAGAGTACCTTGTTTAGGACTTATAAAGGATTTAGTGGTAACTCTAGCTCAAAAACCAATGAAAATTATAGTTTTAGACATTGTTGTAACTGATATTCCTCCAAAGTTTGGAATGTTTCTTTCAAGATCATGTTGTGTCAAACTAAGAGGAAGTCTTCATATGGATATGTCTTTTTCCATAATTCATGTGCATGGAGGAGAAAATATTAGGTTGTACAGAGAAGTCAGACTTATACATATTGTGTGTAAAGCAGACCAAGCTAGAAATCATCCCATTTATGCAGTTGACCAAGATTTTGGTTGCTTCCAATTATCTTCAAACAATTCACAAAACTTTCAACTTAAGATTGAAGATGTAGTTGAAACTCCTAAATCTGCTCAAACTGATATTTGGAAACTTTCCTCTGATGGGTCTTGTACCAAAGATAGAGCTGGAGCTTGTGTTGTTTTAATTTCACCAGAGAAAGAGAACATAACCCAATCATGCAAGCTAGATTTTGAGGTCACAAATAATGTTGCAGAATATGAAGCTTTCCTCCTAGGCTTAGAGTTTGCTAGAAGCTTAAAGGTCCAAAATTTAAGTGTTTTTAGTGATTTTGAACTTATAGTAAGACATGTTAGGAATATTTGTCAAACAAAGCATCCTAGGCTTAAGTCTTATAGAAATGAAGTTTGGGATTCAATTGAAAACTCCTTTAATGCTTTTAATATAGCTTTTATTCCTAGAAATGAAAATATTCACGCAGACTCCTTAGTTGTTTTGGGAAGTTCTTTTAAAATACCATACCAAATGCAGGTACAATACCAAATCTAGGTTAAATATAGGCCATCAATTCTAGATAATTTAAAATATTGGCAAATATTTGAAGATGATGAACAACTAAAATCCTTTCTCCAAGTTATTGATGAATTTTTTGTTTTACAAATTGAAGAGGATAAATAAGATATGAATGAAGCTACTAAAGAAAATGATCATTCAGATTTAAATTCAAAAGTAGCTGATCATAACATTATACAACTATCAAGAAATTTCATTCCTAAAGGCCTTGTTCCTTTAGAAAAGTTATTTGATCAAAATTATGTCCCTAGAAATCCACTGTTTATTTCACCAAATGATGATATTGAAGAAACTAACATTGGAACTGATGAAGAGATTAAGAACATTAAAATTTGTGCATCTTTAACTCCTGAAGTTAAAACTGAATATCTTAAACTTCTTAAAAATTACACAGATGTTTTTTCTTGGTCTTATGTTGATTTGAAAACTTATGACACATCTCTTATAGAAGCATAAATTCCACTAAAACCTGAAGCAAAAACTTACAAACAAAAACTAAGAAGAATTAATCTAGTTCTGCGTCCTACCATAGAAAAGGAACTTAAGAAGCTTCTAGATGCCCAAATAATTTTCCCTTAAGAAACTCTAACTAGGTAGCCAATTTGGTTCCTATTAGAAAGAAAAATGGAGAAATTAGACTTTGTGTAGACTTCAGAAACCTTAACAAATCATCTCTAAAAGATAACTATCCACTACCAAAGATGGACCAGTTACTCCAAAAGGTTTCAGGTGCTATTAGAATTTTCATGCTTGATGGCTTTTCTGGTTATAACCAGATTATGGTAAATCCAGAAGACAGAGAGAAGACTGCCTTTACCACACCCTGGGGCACATTCATGTATGTCATAATGCCTTTTGGGTTATCAAATGCAAGAGCAACATTCCAAAGAGCTATGGACATAGCCTTTGTTGTTAAGGTAAATAAATTTGTTGTTATTTATCTTGATGATCTCATTATTTTTTCTAATTCAGATTAGAAGCATTTAAAACACTTGATGAAGGTTTTTGACAGGTGTAGAAAGTTTGGAATATCTCTCAACCCTGAGAAGTATTCATTTTCCATCAAAGAAGGAAAGTTTTTGGGCCACATAATTTCAAAGGAAGGAGTGGTGATAGATCCTAAAAGAGTATATCCTATTCAAATATTATCATTACCCATAAATAAGAAATAAATCCAAGCCTTTCTAGGAAAAATTAACTTCTTGAGAAGATTCATCCCTAAATATGCTGAAATATTTAAAGACATAACTGATATGATTAAAAAGAATCATGAAGTTAAATGGACTATTCCTGCTAGATATGCTTTTGATCAAATTAAGAAGGTTATTTCTGAAGCTCCTACCTTAGCCAACCCGAATTATTCTGAACCTTTTAGTATATTTTCATTTGCTACTGAAACCACTCTTGTTGTTGTCCTTTTATAGAAAAATGAATATTTGGATGATCAACCCATAGCATTTTTCAGTAAGGCCATGCGAGATGTTGAACTCAAGTATGATATTATTGAAAAACATGCCTATGCCCTAGTTCAAGCCTTAAAATCTTTCAGAATGTATGTCCTTCACTCAGCCATTACTGCTTATGTCCCTAACAGTGATGTAAAAATTGTTCTTACCCAACCAGACACTGATGGAAGAAGATGAAGGTGGATCACCAAAATCCTTGAGTTTGATCTCAGTATCAAAACTGCTAAGTTTGTAAAGGGCCAAGGTTTAGCTAAATTGTTAGCTTAATCCAATTGCAAAGTTTTAGGAATAAATTATGTTTTTGAAATCTCTACGAAGCATACATAAGAACCTTATTCAAATTTAGATAGGGAGAATCCACAAGAACATTCCTTAAATGTAGAAGGGGAGAATCCACAAGAACCTTCCCAAGATTCTCAAAGAAAGAACACACAAGAACCTTCTCCTTCGAGCCAAACAGTTCTTGTTCACATTGATGAAAATTTTTTACTGTCAGATTGGTATGCATATATTGTACATTTTTTGATCAATTTTGAGTGTCCTACTTAGTTTTCAAGAAGTCAGTGCAAAACACTTAATTTGAAATCTATTAAATATTGTATCATCGATGCCAACTTGAACTGGAAATATCCTCTCAACATTTTGTTACTTTGTTTAACAGAAACAGAAACTGAAGGAATCATTGAGCAATTTCATGCAGGGTTATGTGGAGGACACTATGCTTGGAGAGCCACAGCATAAAAAATACTAAGGGATGGATTTTATTGGCCTAATTTGTTTTCACAAGTAGGAGGAAAGATTAGAAGTTTCATTCCATGTCAGATGTTTGTCGGTAAGCAAAAACTAGCAGCTCTTCCTCTAGTTCCAGTGGTTGTTTCAACACCATTCCTTCAATGGGGACTAGATTTTATAGGAGAAATTCACCCAACTTCAAGTAATCAACACAGATGGATTTTAACTGCCATAGACTATTTCACCAAGTGGGTGGAGGCCATTATTGTCAGAAATGCTACAGATATAGTAATAATTAAATTTATGGAAGAAAACATTCTCTCTAGATTTTGTTGCCCTCAACAAATAGTGACTGACAGTGCCACAACATTCAGTAGTGTAAATATGACTGAGTTTTGCCAAAAATATTAGATCTTACTACATCATTCAACTCCTTATTATCCTCAAGGAAATGGTCTTGCAGAATCATCCAACAAGAGCCTGGTCAAGGTAATAAAAAATACTCTGGAAGACCATAAGAAGAATTGGGACATTCATCCTATCTATGCAGTTTGGACAAACATAATTTCTCCCAAGAGATCAACAGGTAAATCTCCATTCTAACTGGTCTATGGTAAAGACGCCATTTTTCCTACCAATTTGGCGTTCCCTATTATTAAATTTTTACAAGAGTCTATTGATGAACCTCGTGATTTCTCTAGAAGGATAAATCAAATTATTGAATTGAATGAAAACAAAGATGAGATTCAATACAAATTAAGGAAGTATCAGAATAAGATGAAAGTCACTTTGACAGAAAGGCCAAGGAAAGAGACTTAAGGGAAGGACATCTAGTATTGATATGGGATGCCAGGAAGGAGGACAGAGGTAAACATGGTAAATTTGAAAATATTTGGTTTGGACCTTTCAGAATTGCTGAGGTCAAAGGCAACAATACATTCATTCTACAAAATTTGGAAGGACAATTTTTTACATTGCATGTCAATGGAAGATTTATGAAACATTACATTCAGTACTTAATACTCTAAAGAATATTCAAAATCATCATTGTACATTACCACTTTTCTTTAAAATTTTCAAGCCTGTTTTATCTTTCACAGCAAAGACTCCATAGCTCGAGGAGAAGGCACTTGGATCTGTTTGTTCTTCGCATCCCATAGGAGGAAGAAGTCCCCAGTTGGAGTCGATGTTGTAACATTATTTGGTTTTGATAAGTTAGAATATTAGTCAAAAATAAATTCAAAAGGTTAAGTTAGGATATGGACGAAAAAGAAAAAGAAGTAAAAAATATATATATATATATTAGGACTAATGTTCATTTTACATATCCATATCAAATAAAATGTTAGAGGTCGACTACCCTAAAGAATGAAGGCATAAAAATGTTAGGGAAACAAAAGAAAATAAAATTGTTTAGTTACAAAAAAAAGAATAAATTTGAAGGTTGCTTGTTTAAATGCGCCATTCATAAAAGTTAAATTTTCATTAGTTATGATTAATTTTATTTAAAAAGTATTAATCTTTGATTTTGAATTATTTGACAAAAAACTTTATGTTATATGGCGCATATATTTGTTTTTAGCCAAAGTCACTAGCAGACAAAACGTCTTTTCAACTTTAAATAAAAAGCACACATCTTTGAACGGTGGATTTACTCCCCGCTCAGGTCAATAGCAGGGAGAGACTTCACACCCCCCTCGACCATTTCTCGTTAACGTGGGGGGTGGGGGGGTGCGTCCGAAAAGTGGTTTTAATGGTAGGCACCTAAACCTTACATGTCACAACCTCATGACTTCGCAACCCCCCCCCCCCACCCCGCTTAAAACCACAAACCATCCGCTACCCCCTCTGAAATCTGCCAATGGTTCTTCAGCCCGCGCTTTGACCGTTACCCCTTAACTAATCAAACACCACCACCTCACATATTTGTTGCCAAGTTGTTATACACATTTCCTAGCTGTTCTACCTGTTTCCTAGCTGTTCATATGTATAATTTATACAACATGCATGTATATCTTGGATTCACCCGATCTAACAATGTACTAAAGTTAAATATTGAATCACTTCTACAAATCTTTTGCGGAATTAAAAATACAATCGCTAATCACATGAACGTGAAGAAGAATCAAATCAAACCACAACACAGATAATTTGTCGGGGAAACATGAAACAATTACATATAAGGAATCATGAAACAATTACATACAACTCTTCTCACAAGAGCCCTCCTCTATTCAGCTAATTGTATCACACTGATCCAGACAAAATCGGTCCAATACTCAGCCAATTCTCAGCCTGTCTTCAACCTTCCTTTCTCACGCAGTTCACGAGGAATACAATCCCTATTCACAAGGAATTCCAGCCTTCCTACACTGCCTGAGTATCATGGGCATCCTGTGGTGTTTTAACTACACCTAGGTAGCCTGCTAATATCACAACTGATAGTTACACTTCCCTTTCACCTAGATCTCAACTGGGTCTCCACTAGAACTAACATGCATGCAACTAATAATAGTAAATCCTCAGTTGCATGTGAGATCACTGATTGTGAATTAAATAATATTTAATTCACTTGATCTCTCACTATTGTATCTGACAGTTACAACTAGCACAACTGAGTTTAACTCACTTAACTGAGTTAAATTGTTTACTACTTGCATTAACTAATGCACCATTGCACTTCGAACTTTGTTACAACTATAATTGCTCTGCATGCCTCACCAACTACCCTCAACTCAAAATCCACTAGCTAACTGATTTTATCACTCTCAGTTAACTATTTCAAGTTTACTTTGAGAATAGATTACAGTTTATTGTCCATCTTCATTAAGGGATAACTAAAATAGACATGCACCAAATTTAGCCCTGTGGGCCCCACCCTAGTGTAGGTGCTTAATGTATTAGGCGTGGGTGCCGAATGTTGTTTCCAGATGCCGATTTCACTGTTTCTTGTTGCAAACTTCAAAACTCCCTCTCAAAAAGAAAGGAATGTCCTTGCTTGCGACATGCAACCTCATGCATGTGACATGCAACCCTTGCGTGCAACACTTCTCTAGTGTTTCTGGCACATGCAACCTTTTCATGCAACATTTCTCCAGTGTTTCTCACACATGCAACCTTTGCATGCAAAACTTCTGAAACTGAATAGCCTCCAAACAACTAAATCAGTATAATGCATCTGTCATCAAAGTATTATGACTGCTGGTACCCATTGCACATGTCTATTAGATTCTCTGCGCTATTGACATCTGCATCCATGCACTCTGCACTACTACCAACACTGATCTGCCCTCCAATATCCGACACTATCACTTTGATTTCATGTCCTCCTGACATCCGGTTGCATCAATCTAACTGATCCTGCTATTGCTTCTCTGTGGGTTCCTCGTAGCCAAGTTTGATCCATGAGACGCACCATCTCTAGGATCCTGACCAAATTTATCCTTGGGATTAATCATGCATGTCGCCCCACCTCACACCTGGTGGTATAGCTGCATGCACTCTCTCTACTCATCTGGCTCGAAATTTATTTGCTTGAGTGTTTGTTGCCACTCCATGATCCTCCGCATGTGGCTGCTCCACATCTTGAGGTTCATTCTCACCAGCATGAAAATCCAGCTCCCTCTCAAGGATCAATTGCGTGGCTTTCTCGCACTTCCCAATGGTTGGAATCTCTATAGAAATTGCATCTACATCAAGTCTATAGGGATTCTTAACTTAAATCCCAATCGTCTTGGCTTGTCTTGTTGCTTTGTGTCGCAGGAAAACTTTTCCTTCACTGAAAACAACATCATAGCCTCTATCCTCTAACATTGCAATTGAGACTAAATTTTTCTTTAAACCTGGTACATGCATTACATTTTTTAATTGAAAGAGTTTACTTGACTGCTTCTGGAAGGTAATGGTACCAATCCTGGTAGCATTGTACTATCCGTCAGCACCCATTTCAATATGCATCTAGAGATCCTTCTCCTCCAAGTTACTGAAAAGTTCCTTGTCTCCCGTCATGTGAAAGGAAGCACCATTATCCAAGTACCAGCCCAATCCAAATGCACTTGACACCATGCATGCGATCATTGAGAAGTTAGGCTCAAATTGTGAGGCCAAAGGCTCACTAGCTACAGATCCTCCAACCCTCTTGTTCTTCTTCTTTTGTGGACAATTAGTGGCATAATGTCCATGCTCGTGACAGTGAAAACACTTCACCCTGGACATGTCGCGCTCCTTTCCATCTTCACTGGCCTCAGATTTTGAATGGAATTTCTTCCCCTTCCCTTTCTCCACCTCGGCAGCCAAAGCACAATTTTCTTCATCTTCATTCTTAGATGAAGATCCATCTCTGGTATTCCGTCTAAACTCCTCCTACACCAAATCTGACTACAGTCGTTCCTAATCTTCCAGCTTTTCCCTTCCATTGACAGAGTCTTGATAACTATGCCAACTCTTCGGAAGTCCTAGGAGAGATAGGCTCACCAAATCATCATCAACGACAGTTATTCCTACACTCCCCATCTCATCTCGACATTGGACAAACTTTGTTAGATATTTTGGAATGGTGTCGCCCTTTTCCATCTTGATCTTCCTGAGTTTATCTTTGAGCGCCAATTTCCTATGGTCGCTGCTACTTTGGAATAGATCCATCAAAGCCTTCCACATTGCATATGGTGTGGCTTTCCCATGGAGGCTTGAGAAAATGTGGTCTCGTACTCCCTCCAATAGGATCCTCCTCGCCTTTGCCACTTTCTTTTTCCATGCATCAATATTTGCAGCATCTGCCACAGCGGGTTTAGGAACATCATTGTCAATGAATTACTTCAAGCCATTGTCTTCGAGTACTACCTCCATCCTATCCTTCCAAGAAATATAGTTCGAGTTGCCCTCGAGTGCATTCTCCGAACTCAAGCCATTGAAAGCCATTTCGATCTTGAATCAGCTATAGCACCAAGAAAGTATTTCTGCAAATTCGAATTCTATCTAGTCACAAACTCAACTCCTGCTTCACTTCTGCAATTTCCTGTGCTCTGATACCATGTAGAAATTATAAAACATGCATGTATATCTTGGAGTCACCCGATCTAACTATGTAATAAAGTTAAATACTGAATCGCTTCTACAAATATTTTGCGGAATTAAAAACACAATCGCTAATCACATGAACACGAAGAAGAATCAAATCAACCCACAACACAGATAATTTCCAGAGGAAAGCTTTCCGCTCAAAAACCCTTTATCATATATTGTATATTCCACAAGGAATCATGAAACAATTACATACAACTCTTCTCACAATAGCCCTCCTCTATTCAGCTAATTGTCTCACACTGATCCAGACAAAATCGGGCCAATACTCAGCCAATTCTCAGCCTGTCTTCAGCCTACCTTGCTCATACAGTTCATGAGGAATGCAATCCCTATTCATAAGGAATTCCAGTCTTCCTACACTGCGTTGAGTATCATAGGCATCTTGTGGTGTTTTAACTACACATGGGTAGCCTGCTAATATCACAACTAATAGCTACACTTCCCTTTCCCCTATATCTCAATTAAGTCTCCACTAGAACTGACGTGCATGCAGCTAATAATAGTGAATCCTCAGTTGCATGTGAGATCATTGATTGTGAATTAAATAATATTTAATTCACTTGATCTCTCACTAGTGTATCTAACAGTTACAACTAGCACAACTGAGTTTAACTCACTTAACTGAGTTAAATTGTTTACAACCTGCATTAACTAATGCACCACTACACTTTGAACTCTATTATAACTAGAATTACTCTACATGCCTCACCAGCTACCCTCAACTAGAAATCCACTAGCTAACTGGTTTTATCACTCTCAGTTAACTATTTCAAGTTTATATTGAGAATAGATTATAGTTTATTGTCCATCTTAATAAGGGATAACTAAAATAGACATGCACCAAATTTAGCCCTGTGGGCCCCACCCTAGTGTAGGTGCTTAATCCACTAGGCGTGGGTGTTGAATATTTTTTCCGGATGCCAATTTCACTGTTTCTTGTTGCAAACTTCAAGATCATACCCATTCTTTCTACTCATCCATTACGACTCCGCTCCCAGGTCGTTAGCCACCACGTCACAGCTCCACTCCAAAAACATTAAAGATGGCACGGTCACAAACAAACCGTTAGCCTGACCTTGCATGCTATAAATAAACCTAAACCCTCCTCTTTGTCACTTTCGTCTGACTCTTTATTGTTTTTTGCACGTAAAAAAATTTCCCTGCGCATAGTCTCCTGCCATTTTATTGATTTGTTACCAGAGCCAATCAGTTCACCTGCTATCCAGTCAACTAATAACCTTCTTATATTTAGTTTCTTTTGTCTGTCAGCATGGCCCTAAAGGGGAAAAATGAAAAGCTAAATACAGAAGAAAGCTCTGCTACCACTACCTCGGTCGATCTCGATCATGTTCCCCTTGCAGACTCTCTTTTTAAGATTATCAATGCAGAGTGTGTGTTCGACTTCCACGAACTACACCTATGGCTCAAACAAAAGTACATTGACAAACATGATCCAATCAGATTCTGGGAGTCATTGTTGCCTTTCTTTAGTTTTCCAAAAACACATTAATTTCCTGACCTGATTATCTGGTGTTAAGCCATAAATGACCTTTGTAAAAAGAGTAGTGGTGGCTCAGAATGGAGACATTATGATCACCATCTCTATTGAGATCATTAACCAGATGCTCCTAATTCCTACATAAGACTCCCTCAGCCTTTTTTCACGAGCATCACTTATGGATCTGTACCATAAGCTGACTTTTCCACAAAGAGCCCAAATTTTTGAGATCTTTTTGCCTGAGGATGCTGAATTACCAAAAAAGAATCCACCCTATCCATATTCTATATTTCTTGAAGCCTCCAAGCACTATATTTATCCACTTTCTTACCTGTTAGGATATCCAGATGACAAGACTGTTGATGAACCCATCCTTAGATTCCTTTCCATCTTTAACAAAGATCAGCAACCATCATTCATGTATAGTTACAGTCAATTCTTGGCTGATAATATACATGAACAATTCATGAACCTCACTACACAGGGATTGTTCAAGTACAACTTTGTACTTGTCCATACGTTTCTTTTTTCAGCAAGGAGATCTTTTTCCCATCAAACTCAGGAAGCAGGATGAACAAGGAGTGAATCAATCAATGATTCATTGGACTGAAATAGTCAGGACTACTTCAAAAAATTCTTGATTCTCAAATTTTATAGATACATTCATACATCCAGTGACACAACTTCTCAATATTCAAACAGAGCCAAGGATTGGAGATGAGATAAAAATGATTTTACACTTAAGTGAGAAGACCAAAAATGGTGATTGGTATTTATACCAGAATTACACAGAGATAAGGGTATATGATTGCGAGCTTGCACCATATAAGCTGCCCAAATATGTTCCTATGATAATATTTTCTCTGGAATATATTAGACAGATGATCAACATGGATGACTTGCACTTTGCATCAGGCAAGAGGAAATCATTGTTTAAAATCAAGTCAAAGATTGGAACATTCATTTGCAACACCAGATCAACTGGTGTTGAGGCATATACATTGTTAAAGAATATGAACTTCCAACCTAGTTTTACCTGGTCTTATGACCTTTTTTATATTATTTAACTTTGAGAGTTGAATTTAAAACAACTCCCTATAATCATACTCCAAGAATAGAGATAAAAAAGTTCATGAATCAAGAGCAGTGGGCTGAGGGAACACTTCAAGAAGTAGAAGAGAAGGTTTTATCCGCCTCCAATGTATAGACTCCAGTTGCTCAGAGCAAGCAATAGAAAAGGGTGAGAGAGGAGACTACATCTGCTGTGGAGATTATGAAAGAATTCATTGTACAACAGAAGAAGCTAAATATTGGCTTAACAATATTAATAGAAGAACAAAAACCAGAGATAATTGATCTTGGAGATCCAGAAGTTTCTACATCAGCAGGAACTAGTGTTCCATACACTCCTCCTACAGCTTCACCTTCTAGAGAACTTATGGAAATTATTCAGTCTACAGGAACCAGTTCCACAGATGATCAAAACATCTTTTCAAAGTTCCTTGAAATTAAACAGAAGAATGAGACTTTGAAGTGTAGTGTACATAGCCAATTTTGGAAATGGACCTCCACTTCCCAGCATAAGCTTCTTTCTGCTTTTGACAATGAGAAAGGAAGAATGCAGATGGCTTTCTTGCAAGCCCAAGTACCATTTCCCAATCAGACTATAAAAATATTGTATTTTCATTTGATGCCAATCAAATCCATTCAATTGATCAAATGGATATGCACAGACAATCTTGTGAGATGATATTTTCCACCATGACAACTATTGATATGTCTCTTGCTAAAATTAGGACTGCCTATCCAATGTTCAATCTTAGCTCAAGATTGAAAATTTATCTTCCTTAGCTAAAGATATCAAACTCAAGTCCTTGGAAGATCTTGTAGTCAAGATTGGATATGATTCGAAGGACTGCAAGGTAGTAGAAGAGATCCTTAAAAAGAAAAATGCAGACATTGCAGCTCTGTGAAAACAATTAAATTTTCCTTCAACTAAGGATCCACAAACTAAAGAAATTGAAGAGAGTGAACAAAATAGGGAATAAATTCTCAAGCTTATCATTGAGCAAAATACACAGCTAAAGAAAATGGAAGGGCAGATTGAAGGGTTACTAAAGGAGAAAGAAGCAACATAACTTGCTATGGTTCCAATCACCTCAGTCCTAATAGCAGTTGCAGGTACAGAACCTAGCTCATCATCAACAGTCATTGACTCTACATCAACAACAATTGATCCAACAAAATTATCACAAGAATTGACCACACAAAAACAAGAAAATGAGAAGTTACTCCAAAAATTCCAAAACTTAAAATTGCAGAAAATCAAGAATGATACTCTGTATATGGAGGAAATTCATAAGTCCCATAGATTAGGACTTAAGATCAAGAAGTTGGAAAGTGAGACCTTAATGGAAGATAACTTGGCCTAGGCCAAGGAAAATATTTGGACAGACATCAGCCAATCCATGACAGATGTATGACCATCCATACAAATCATCTTTGAGCAACAAAAACTCATTACCAGATGCAAAGCAGAAATAGAAGAATAGAAAGTAGCCTTGAAGACCAAGCCATCAAAAGCCACATATATGATAAAGGTGTTAAATTCAAAAAACAGAGAAGAGTTGGAAGAGATAAACATTCCTAACAGAACAACTACCATCTTAGAGATTAAGAAGGTCTTACAAAAGAAGAATTTGATTAATCAGCTAGAGACAAACTGTCAAACCTTGGACATTATTGTCCAAAGGTTTCATTCAAAGTTAAATGTTTTAAATCAGAAATGATTGCCAGGATTGGTAGCTCTAAATGATCAAATTAGAAGATTATTGCAAGAAATTGTATACTATTGTAGTGGATAGAGCTAAGTTTGCAGGAATCAAAGGATAGATAACAGGGAATGCCTTTCTGGAAGCCTTAGAGTTTGATTTGATCATCAAGCATGAAATTAAACATCTATTCCTTAACAACCCAACTTTCGAAAGATACACAGAAGTGGATGAAGTATTTAGAAAGATGGTAAATTTGGAAATCCCAAATGAAGAAAGATGGGATAAATTGTGTGATACAATTGAGTAATTTTTTATCCTAACAGTATGACAGCACAACAACAATTCAAGGGCCAAGTCATCAACAACCTCCATCAAAGCAGGGACACATCATTCAACAATTTTCTTCTTCCTATTATTTCATTCTATTTTTGTAATCAGTTCTATATATTTTCTTAGTCTTAGAACTAGTATAAATAAATCTCATTATGAGATATTAAGGGTTGCATCCTTGGATAAGCATTTTGTAAGCAACATTGTACAAGCTTTTGATCATTAATAATAAATGAAGTATTTTGGATTTGTTTCATATAGCCTTGTTCTCCTGTGAGTTTTCATGTTTATTATTACATTCTGTTTTCTACATGTATTTAATTTTTATGAAGATAACTAGGTGAGAATAACTGAGTTTCAATTGTCTTAAATTCCTCCTGAAGTTATTATCTATATCAGAGAATGATTTACTGAGCTGTCTGTTTATGTATTCCCTCTCATCAATAAATTATCAACATCTCCATAACGTTAAATATATTTTGTTAAACTTTTAGACATAGTTTGAAAGTTCTCACGCTTATGATCATTTAAAACATTCAATTTGAATATTTAAATAATCATATCTTCTTACATATTCTACTTAAACACCTGCAAATCTAAATCACCGTATGGAATAAAACAACAACCCTTTGCCTTATAAATTAATATTATGTAAAGGTTTAAACAAAGTTGTTGCAAAATCGTTTTATGCATTGGTCATCCAAAAATTCCAAACTTAAAACAAAACAAAATATTATAGATGCTTTGGCATAATTTATTGACCCCAATTATCTCAGAGGACAACAGGTTGAATTCGATTTTTTTATATGAATAGACAAGCCAACCAGAGGCTGCCATGTGGTGCAACCAAGGGCCAGGGGCTGCCACGTGCCCCCTCTGGTGAACCCTATCCAAATTCCGAAATTCAAATTTCAATTTAACATATGGTATTGTTGGTTGGATTAATGTTATATGGTTCTAAAGTCCGCATGGTCGAATTATTAAGCATTTCCAAAGATTGGTTTTAATACATATATATGGGCGCAATTATACAATACCAAGGTTGTTAACTATGGTAAAGGGCGCGTATTATCTGGTGTAAAAATGTGTATAGGATGGGCGGAGGTCGGGGTTGACCCCACGACCTCCCCCACAATGGCACTCCGCTTTTACCAATGAGCCACACTGATGGGTCTTAATAGACCATGGCTCCGAGTCCTATTTATTGTCATGTGAAATGTGTAGCGGGGGCATGGAGGGGGCCAACCCCATCCCCATAAGACCTTACGTTATAACCAGGAGCAGAGTTTCAAAATATGTGCGTGGACTATTGTTAATGCGGATTTAATACGGCCCAAAACCTTGATTTATGCACTAAACCATATTGTAATGCAGATTAGTGTTAAACTGCACTTTATGCGCTAATCCGCACTTATCCCAATTAATCGAGACTTAGTATTAATTAACCAGAGTTTAAACTGACAGAATTTTCAACAGAACCACCATTTTAGGAGCTGCCCCCAAATTTGGCGACCCTAACTAGAGCCTTCTCCAATTTTGGAGGCAGTTTACTAGGCAAATTTGTTTTGGCCATATCTTGGGCAAAATTCAACCAAATTGAGAGCAAGAAGAGTCATTTCTAAATGATTTGGACATTCTGGACTCATTGATGCAGGTTTCAGGAGTCGTAGGTGAATGTAAACAACAATTTTTTCACTTTTGAGCTAATACAAAGGCCCAAGCCATGGAAGCTAGACCATAGAGATATAACCAAGGAGGGGTGAACTCCTTCATCAAAACATTGTGTTAATGGATCAATTGTGATGGTTTGTTATAATTGTTATTGTTGTTGTTCAAGAATATTTGTTTCATGTTTTATGCTCTTGAATTTAACTTAAAAACTCAGCTCATTTACCTTTTTGACACTCATAAACACTAAGGAAACCTATGCACATAAAGCATAATATCAACAAATTAATTTTAAATATGTAGATGAAACTAGCACAACAAAACTAACATTCAAATTCAGATCAATTTTAAACCTGAAAGATCACACAATTTTTCTTGGTATTGGTAAACAGAGATGCTATTCCAATTCAAAATTTAGTTGGGTAGCATTTTTGTGTTAGAGCCATACATTTTTATATTTCGAAAGATATTTCTTGAGTTTTGTTGTTTTGAATCTATTATCATCCCGTTAAGTCAGTACACATTGAGAAGTAAAGATCATGCACTGCTCCGTGCTAAAGATACCTTTTCGACGGATATGAGTCACTAGAAAACAACCCTTCGTCATTTAGAGAGATGATTTTGTAGAGGAATTTGGGTTTTTAAAATCACTGATCACTGATCACTGATCCTGACACAACCTTTTTAGTTGGGATTTTCTTAACTTCTACTTTCTTTAGTTTTGAAGGTGAGTTTTATGAGCAAAACTGTGGTGTTGCTATGGGTTCTCCCCTTTCCCCGATTGTTGCTAATCTCTTTATGGAGGACTTTGAATCCAAGGCACTTTCCTCTGCTCTGCACCAACCAAAGCTTTGGAAAAGGTTTGTAGATGATACTTGTGTTGTCTGGCCTCATGGTAAGGAAGAGTTGGATCGTTTCTTCGTTCATCTTAATAGTCAATCTTCCTCCATAAAATTTACGATGGATTATGAGGTGGATGGGTGCCTTCCTTTCCTTGACGTTCTTATCTATAGAAAGGAAGATGGTTCTTTCTCACATCAGGTTTTTCGTAAGAAAACCCATACTGAGAAGTATCTTCGTGTGGATTCGCATCATTTCCCTGCTCAAAAGTTAAGCGTTCTCAACACCTTAGCCACTAGGGCATTGAGAATCTCTGATGAATCTCACCTTGAGGGAGAAAAGACCCATCTCCTTAATGTTTTTTGTTTTAATGGTTATAGTAAGTCTCAAGTGTTATGGCGTAAATCTACCTCAGGCTGAAGGAAGGCAGAGTTCAGGGTAACATCATACCACACTCAATCTGGTAGCTAGCCCTACCAGAACAGGAGAGGGCTCTCTCCAGCTCAATCTCAGGAAAAATGTATCAATAGAGCTTTAGATGACTGAAATGAGTGCTAATTTTAGTCTAGGTATATGAATCAAGGAGTTTGGAATGATTTTTTAGGGGTTTTTCTTGAAAAAAGGAAAAGGAAGTTTTGGGCTTGGGGATGAGGCCAAATTCTTGCAGAGTTCAAGTTGGGGCAGGGAAGGCAATGGATTTGATGTCTTAGATTCAATGAATGGATAGAAAATACTGCTGAGGAGCAGAAGAGGGCAAGAAGGTGCAAGGATCCTCTTCAAACGGAGGAAAACATATAAAACTAAACAAAATTTTAAGGCAGAGCACCAGCAAACTAATGAATTCTACCTTAGTTACTCATTTGTTTAATTTCGGAAGCAAAGAGAAGGGAAATGGCATACATAAAACATTAATGAAACTTACTATTACATGAAGAAAAACATCGTCAAAACTCAGAGCCACAAGGATCCCAACAAGTGCTGCAAAACTCTGGTCTTTCCTTTGCCAAAAATACTAAAATGAATATACAATGAGGTGCCAAACTATTCCCAAGAGTCCAACCCTGAAAATGACTCAGAAAATACATAATATAGACCAGCCTAACCCCTTCCCATGCCTCTAGGGGTCGAGCTCATCCTTCTAGGAGTTGTTTCAACCAATTCTAAACAAGGAACTGAAATCTAGGCAATCAAACAACTTGCCTCTATATGGAAGGAAACTGATTCATTCATTTAATTTTAACTTTTTAGTGAATGAATCCCTTAGAACAAGTAAATATGTGCCAAAATTACATCATATTCATCAAATTACATCAAGGTAGATCAAGAATTACATCAAAAAGCGAAACTAGTCAAAACTGGGCGAAATTCTGAGCTGAAGGGTGAAAAATAGGCAAAAGTCCTCTATGCGCTGCGCCCAAAAACTCAATGCGTCATGCCACTTTGAGCCTGTTTTTGAGGCACTTCCCGAAGTCCAAATTGAGCTCATGATAGCTCGTTGGAAAGCCCTGTCTGTCTACTATCCAACCCAAGTGGAATGTCTGGATTTGGATGTCATTTGCCCCTCCAAAATTTCAATCTCCCAAGACTGGTTCCTGTGTGTGCAAAAGGTGGCAGAAAGGCCATTTTCAAGGTGTTTTTGACCCTTTAAACCACCCAGAACTTGATGAAATCCTTAGGCCATTCCTGAGCATGCATAAATTTTCATAAAAAATCCAAAAATGTAAAGTTTTCCTCCAGAAGATCTCTCAAACGTAAGCGCGCGCAAGGTGGCGCGACGCGTCGGGTAGGAAAATCTGTTTTGTGACCAAAAATTCAAAAATGACAAAAATTTCTCCAAATTCCTTGAAATTTGGACTGAAAGTCCCTCATCGAGTATCATGCTCAGCCAAAGAAGCTTCGGCCAAGATTACGCCTTTTCACGCCTCCTCGATGCCTTCTTCATTTATGTTGCCTGAGGTGAATATGAAGAGTTTGATGTCTTTGTCCTGATTTCCAAATATGTGGTGATATGGGAGGGATTGTGGGGGAAAGAGAGGACAGTGAGGATAATGAATTTAAATCAAGTGATATCAGAGGTGTAGGAGAATTCTCGGGGTTTTGGGAAATTTTACAAGTGAAATGAATGATAAGGAATGCAATGACTTTAGGCATAGGGATAGTGGGACTTAGGAGTGAACGACCTTGGGGATGTAAGGGAAATGAAAAATGGATTAAAATGATAATATAACACTGACGGGGAAGGAACAACATATAGGGAAATAGAGTTGGAGTATTTGGGCACCAAAATCAAATTTCAACACTCAAACTCAAACCCTAGGAGCAGTTTTTGACAAAAGCTATGGTTTATATTTTCATCATCCAAACTCTTATATTCCTCCCTTCGAACCACACCAACACTATTTACAAGCAATTTTAAGGGCTCACAAACTTATTTGAATCATAGGAGGTTAAGTCGATTTGTAATTTCATAAAGCAGTGGCAAAAATTTGGTGCTGGCTCTGTGCGCCGCGCAGTCAACCCAATGCGCCGCGCGGGCTATATGCGCCGCGCCAATGTAATTTTTACACTGTGCAAAGTGGCTCTATGCACCGCGCAAGCTGTGTGCGTTGCGCCTCCCTCCAATGCGCCGCGCGCACTCCAAACACAGTTTGCCTTCAAAACCACAATTTCGCCCTTCCAGAACTAAACTCGACTTCAACCGATCTCTTGGCATACCAATGGATGTTTCAAACAATTAAAATATCTTATAGTGATGGATTTGATTTTTGCTTTGTAAAGACCCACCTTTGTAATGTTTTAAGTGCTGTTTTCACTTTAATACAAGCTCGTCTTTGTTGTTCCTCTTTACCTGTTAAAAACAAGCTCTTAGAACTTTTGTAGGGATGGTTGCTGTATTGATGGTGTTGGTGCACCTGAAACATTTACCAATAGAAATTTTACAATGATATGGCAAACCTAATTACAAAAGACAAAATTAACATTTCTTCTTCAAAAAACAAAGTTTTGAGAAAATCATCCTCAGCCTATGACGATGAAATTTTGCAATGAAATGAGTGAAAACCTCATCGTCTGTTAGTGTTATTTGACAATTTGCAGAGCGAAACCTGAACCTAATGGTAAAAAACCCTAAAAGACCCTTTCTTGGTATTGAGGAGGTAAATCCCCTCTGCGGACAGAGGTGATCCCTACTAGCCCAACAGGGGTCTAGCAACAATCACGAAATGTTACAACGCAAGTTCCTAGTTACGAAATGAAAAGACCAAAGATGGAGGCCTACCTGGAATCCAATGCTACGATCTGAAGAAGAGAGCGTTCTCGTTCCTCAGCCTCGGCAGATCACAATCCTCCACGATCTCCGCGGATGGATACCTGCACGTGCAAGAAACAAACAGATACAAGCATAAAATCCGGCATACGCAACTAAATATCAGTCAGAAAGGATACTACTCATATTAACATAATTGAAAACAGAGTGGAACCATAATCGTAATCATTCATTAAATAACAATCGAAAGAGATTACAATCAATGTTCTGACGTCATGGTCTCCTTCGGATGGGTCTCCAGTCGTTCATGTCTCGCAAAGCTCGCCAGGGAAAGGGAAAACCTCTCCAGAGTCTTTCGACGATAGCCTCCTTACTTGAGTCGGCCTTAAGGGAAGAAAGAGGGCTCTAACAGCTCGAAGGCTCTTGGGAATTTGGAGATTCAAAGCTTAGGCACTTCAAGACTATCAGCCTTTCAGCCCTTTCATCAATGGATAAAAGCTATATTTATAGAGGAGAGGAGGAGGTTGGGATCCCTACAATAGTGGAAGGGAGGCCTTATCCTTTGGGAGGTTCCCCATATGGTGGAAACAAGAGGCCAAAGGAGGAAGGCCGTGGTTATTCAGGCGAAACCACTCCTGATGACTCATCCATGAAGTTGTTGTAATCGAAACTTCGCCTCTTTTTTTAAAAAAACTTTCCAAAAGCAGAGTCATGGCGTGGGTGCTTAACTGGGACAGAGCGCCAATTGGCGCGGGTTCAGTGTTAATTTTCCCCCATTGGCACGAGTACATAATGGGCTACTAGCGCCAAGGCAAAAACAGGTGTTTTTAGGGGTCTGCTCAGGAAATGATCAACAGAAGAAATGTTGTCCTCATGGAAAGGGATGCAATGATGGTATTTGCAAGGCATGACACTGCTTATTGGTCACAGAAACGACCCTCCAATGGGCGAGATGGGAATTGCAGGGACGGTGACAAATTAATGTGTAACACTGACCAAGAGATCAAACAGGACTGTAAATGACCTTAAAAATTATTTTGATGAACTTCGATAAACAGACCTAAGCCAGCAGGTACAAGGCATGAGGGGTATGAGTGACAGAACCCTTCCGGCAGAAGACTGATGCTCCTAATGGAATGCAAATAACTGAAGTGAATGAGACGCCTAAAAAATTAAATGCAACAAAGAGATTTTGATCTCTGATGGAGGGATGAACAGACCGACTCTAACATTGGCTCCAATGGGGATGGTAGCTCCTGGGAGGTGCCAAGAACTACAGATCTTTGGAAAGCAGACAATGCCTTTATCCATTGGGCTATGGAGTCTAAACACTACAACTGACGTTATTCAGACTGACTCTGACTCAAGGCTAAAACTAAAAACCGAAATAAAATCAAACATGACTGAAACATAACTAACAAACTGGAAAGACGCTCATAGTTGAGCTTATTCATCAAACCTACTCTAATCGTTCTTTTCACCACCCGATCAAGTGAAATGGAACAACCAATGCAACCATGTAAGCATCCTGGCTGCTATTTGATTTCTTCCCAAATGCTTTCTGATACGCAGGAAAAGGGAAGAATCGAAAGGCAACTCCCATGGAAACTCGGAATCAAGTTGACTGCTGATAAACTTGCAAAACATGAATTGACTGGATGACTTCAAGAAAACTGCGAAAGGATCTTCATAAACATAGCTATTGATTTCCTTCGACACATTACTACTCTGGTCCAAGTAATCTTCATAGTTGGATATTAAGATTTTCCTCACATCTGTGTTGTCTTTCTTTGGTGACTGCAACAAGATGTCAAAAGGATCCTGAATTTCATGAATAACCAAACTCTGGAGCTGATTCCAAACAGAACAAAAGTCTCCTTCATCAATCTCCTCATATGACTGCAAATCTTGATATGGGATTTGTAATGAAAAACCTGTTAAACAAGACAATGAAGGCGGCTTTTGAATAAGATTATTATCAACATTCTTTTCTGTCACAGGGTTAGCCAATGGAGAAGAACCTTTACAGCAAACATCATCCAACACACAGGCAATAGGATCATCAAAAACTTGAGAAGACTGCTGCGATGAATCCATTGAAACTGTATGACATCCTAGTGGTTGTTCATCTTTTTCTTTAGAGATATTACGAAGATTCTGTTTTATAAACTAAAATGCCTCAAAACAAAAGGGTACAGAATCCTCTTGCATCATTAAATCATGTATTTCAGCTTCCACGCCTTCATCTGTAATCTGGCCTTCAATTTTGTTTGGTGGCTGCAAATCTAGAGCTAGGGAGGGTTTTTTATCAGAAATGATTTCATTAGTCGTTTCAGGGGAAGATTTCTCATCAACAACTTGCTCAAGAATTTCACTATCTGTCTCATCCTCCACATTAAAACTAAGAGATTGTTGATTTTCTACAGGTTGCTCATTTGAAGATTTACCATGCAATTTACTCTTCAAAAACTGAAATGATTCAAAACAAAATGGAACGGAATCATCTTGTATCATTTGATCATATGTGCCAGTTTCCATGTCTTCGTCTGCAACTTGACAATCAATGGGTTTTGAGGGCTGCAAATCTGAATATGAGAAATCTTGAACAAGGTTTTTATTGCCCTCAAGATGGTCCAAATTAAGACTTTTCGACAGTTGATTTCTGATTGCATGGAAGTTATCTCTCATGAACTGAAACGAGTCAAAACAAAAAGGTAAAGATCCTTCACTTACTTCAAAATCTGCTGCACTTTCCTCATCATTGTCATAGCTGATATGCATCGGTTGATCACTGTACTCAAGCTGCTGAAAGTGAACTTCCTCCTTCCACAAACTAGCTGCTGATTTGTCTGCAAGATTAGCTTCTGTTTGGAGAACATAATCATCATCATACTGATCAAACTGAGGCAAATCATCAGTATACAACACATCATCAAGCATACATGTCATATCAACAGCTCTCTCTTCTTCAAGATGATCTATAAAACAATCACTATGACAACTGGAATAAGAAACAAAATGTTTTGGATCAGCAACTGGTTCTTCTTCAATCAACAAGTCATGGGCTTGAATATTATTCTCATTCCTTGTGGTGTTCTTTTGCATCATCTCTTCTACTGCACTTACCAACATGTCAAGATTTACCTCTAAAGATATCGATTTCTCCAGATCCATGTTTTTCATCTCTTCTTCCTTCAACCTTGCCTTTCGGATCAACAAATGAGCCTCTACATTTACTGCACTATTCTGCATCTCGTGAAGTGTTGCAAGATTCTTTTCTCTCAGCTGAAACTCCATTTCCAGATCAAAGGCACCCGGGTAGTGCAAGAGAGAAGATCTAGGAGAAGGTCTTATATCAGCTGGCATCGAAAAATATACTTGGTTAAATCTGGCAGAAAACTGTTGTACTGTCTCCCCTGGCAGTCTTTTCAGCTGGTTATACTCTTCTAAAATAAGGAAAGGATTATGTCCGATCACCCACCTGTCAAGGAAAACTTCGACGAACTGTTGGAAATCTGAGATGCTCGCATCAGGCAAGGTTTTGAACCAACTCTTCACTTGGCCTTGAAAAGAAAGAGCAAAAAGCCTAATACTAACCTCTTCTTCATCAACTTCAAAAAGGTCTAGGAAAGTCTCAACATTCTGCACATGTTGCTCAGCATTGACATTGTTACATTCACCATCAAATCTTGGTAGATATAGGTCATAATTTTTAGGGAAAGCATGAAGAACAGAAGGTAAAACGAGAGGTTTATACCTATCTGGGACTATAAAAGGTGTAGGAGTATATACAAGAGCTACGGGATCAATTTTGTTTTATTTAGGCTCATCACTCTGAAGAGAATCATCATAAGATGTGGGAAAAGTAAGGAGACCAGGATCAAAGGGAAACTCAGTATTTACACTTTTTGAATAGGTCGAGCGAAGATTTTGATCACCTTTATCATACAAAAAATTCTGAAAAACTTTTAGGATAGCTTCAAGAACAGCAAATAAGTAATTTACAAGAAAGAAGACTAGATCCTGAATACCATTCCACTTTGGATACCTGAACTTAGTGTAAAATCCTTCCATTTTTGCAGAGAAAGAGTCAGTCCTCCAGTGGAGTCTCTACATCGAGTTAGAGTCACCAGGTGAATGATTTCAGCCTTCTTATGTCTGATCATTGTCCACCATCAATCATCAGATCTGAACTTGATACATGTATTGGGGCAATTGGAAGTCAGATGTTACGTTTACAAGTTAGACCAGAGATTGACAGAAGCAGCTTTTATCTACTATGCACTCGCAAAGCAAGAGCATTTCGAAGGCTTTCTGGCATAACTTCAGGCTCCGTCTGTAGCTTATAAAATGAATAACACCAACAAGCAAACCATTGATCCCCAGTATGGTCGCCACTATGTTATTGCCCAAATCCACCTCAGGCTGAAGGAAGGCAGAGTTCAGGGTAACATCATACCACGCTCAGTCTGGTAGCTAGCCCTACCAGAACAGGAGAGGGCTCTCTCTGGGTCAATCTCAGGAAAAATGTATCAATAGGGCTTGAGATGACTTAAATGAGTGCTAATTTTAGGCTAGGTATATGAATCAAGGAGTTTGGAATGATTTTTTAGGGGTTTTGTTTGAAAAAAGGAAAAGGCAGTTTTGGGCTTGGGGATGAGGCCAAATTCTTGCAGAGTTCAAGTTGGGGCAGGGAAGGCAATGGCTTTGATGTCTTAGATTCAATGAATGGATAGAAAATACTGCTGAGGAGTTGAAGAGGGCAAGAAGGTGCAAGGATCCTCTTCAAACGGAGGAAAACATATAAAACTAAACAAAAGTTTAAGGCAGAGCACCAGCAAACTAATGAATTCTACCTTAGTTACTCATTTGTTTAATTTCAGAAGTAAAGAGAAGGGAAATGGCATACATAAAAAATTAATGAAACTTACTATTACATGAAGAAAAACATCATCAAAACTTAGAGCCACAAGGATCCCAACAAGTGCTGCAAAACTCTGGTCTTTCCTTTGCCAAAATTATTGAAATGAATATACAATGAGGTGCCAAACTATTCCCAAGAGTCCAACCCTGAAAATGACTCAGAAAATACATAATATAGACCAGCCTAACCCCTTCCCATGCCTCTAGGGGTCGAGCTCATCCTTTTAGGAGCTGTTTCAACCAATTCTAAACAAGGAACCGAAATCTAGGCAATCAAACAACTTGCCTCTATATGGAAGGAAACTGATTCATTCATTTAATTTTCACTTTTTAGTGAATGAATCCTTTAGAACAAGTAAATATGTGCCAAAATTACATCATAGTCATCAAATTACATCAAGGTAGATCAAGAATTACATCAAAAAGTGAAACTAGTCAAAACTGGGCGAAATTCTGAGTTGAAGGGTGAAAAATAGGCCAAAGTCCTCTATGCGCCGCGCCCAAAAACTCAATGCGTCGTGCCACTTTGAGCCTGTTTTTGAGGAACTTCCCGAAGTCCAAATTGAGCTCATGATAGCTCGTTGGAAATCCCTGTCTGTCTACTATCCAACCCAAGTGGAATTTCTGGATTTGGATGTCATTTGCCCCTCAAAAACTTCAATCTCCCAAGACTGGTTTCTGTGTGTGCAAAAGGTGGCAGAAATGCCATTTTCAAGGTGTTTTTGACCCTTTAAACCACCCAGAACTTGATGAAATCCTTAGGCCATTCCTGAGCATGCATAACTTTTCATAAAAAATACAAAAATGTAAATTTTTCCTCCAGAAGATCTCTCAAACGTAAGCGCGCGCAAGGTGGCGCGACGCGTCGGGCAGGAAAATCTGTTTTGTGACCAAAAATTCAAAAATGACAAAATTTTCTCCAAATTCCTTGAAATTTGGACTGAAGATCCCTCATCAAGTATCATGCTCAGCCAAAGAAGCTTCGGCCAAGATTACGCCTTTTCACGCCTCCTCGATGCCTTCTTCATTTATGTTGCCTGAGGTGAATATGAAGAGTTTGATGTCTTTGTCATGATTTCCGAATATGTGGTGATATGGGAGGGATTGTGGGGGAAAGAGAGGACAGTGAGGATAATGAATTTCAATCAAGTGATATCATAGGCGTAGGAGAATTCTCGGGGTTTTGGGAAATTTTACAAGTGAAATGAATGATAAGGAATGCAATGACTTTAGGCATAGGGATAGTGGGACTTAGGAGTGAACGACCTTGGGGATGTAAGGGAAATGAAAAATGGATTAAAATGATAATATAACATTGACGGGGAAGGAACAACATATAGGGAAATAGAGTTGGAGTATTTGGGCACCAAAATCAAATTTCAACACTCAAACTCAAACCCTAGGAGCAGTTTTTGACAAAAGCTATGGTTTATATTTTCATCATCCAAACTCTTATATTCCTCCCTTCGAACCACACCAACACTATTTACAAGCAATTGTAAGGGCTCACAAACTTATTTGAATCATAGGAGGTTAAGTCGATTTGTAATTTCATAAAGCAGTGGCAAAAATTTGGTGCTGGCTCTGTGCGCCGCACAGTCAGCCCAATGCGCCGCGCCAGTGTAATTTTTACACTGTGCAGAGTGGCTCTATGCACCGCACAGGCTGTGTGCGTCGCGCCTCCCTCCAATGCACCGCATGCACTCCAAACACACAGTCTGCCTTCAAAACCACAATTTCGCCCTTCCACAACTAAACTCGACTTCAACCGATCTCTTGGCATACCAATGGATGTTTCAAACAATTAAAATATCTTATAGTGATGGATTTGATTTTTGCTTTGTAAAGACCCACCTTTGTAATGTTTTGAAATTGGAATTTTTTCACTTTTAATACAAACTCTGTCTTTGTTGTTTCCTCTTTACTTTTTGGCTGAAATGATGAAACTCTTGGCAACTTTTTGCAGGGATGGTTGGCATTGTATTTCGCCAAAGGTGACCAGGGTTGCACCTGAAACATTTTACAACTGAAGAAATTTTGACAATGACATGGCATTAATTACAAAAGACAAAATTGACGATTTCTTCTTCAAAACAAAGTTTTGAAGGAAAAATCATCCTCAAGCCTTATGACGATGAAATTTTGCAATGGAAACTGATTTGGAACTTCCCTCATGCGTCTGTTGGTATTATTTGACATTTTGCAGACGAAACCCTAGACCTAATGACTGAAAAACCCTAAAAGACTCTTTGCTGACCAAGAGATCAAACAGGACTGTAAATGACCTTAAAAATGATTTTGATGAACTTCGATAAACAGACCTAAGCCAACAGGTACAAGGCATGAGGGGTATGAGTGACATAACCCTTCCGGCAGAAGACCGATGCTCCTAATGGAATGCAAATGACTGAAGTGAATGAGACGCCTAAAAAATGAAATGTAACAAAGAGATTTTGATCTCTGACGGAGGGATGAATAGACCGACTCTAACATCAAGGACTTAAAGCTTTTCTTAAAGCAGAAAGAGGTCCCTTAGTTAAAAATAAAAATGATCCTAATCAATGGTCCTGCAATGTAAGGCTTCATTTCATTCAGGGTACCACTGATAGGATTGCTAGGATTCTTAGGAAGCATAAGGTTTCCTCTTCTTTCAAACCCCTTAACACGATTCGCAGCTCTCTTAATTCGGTTAAAGATCTGGTGAACGCTAGGGATGGAAAAGGTGTTTACCTTATTCCTTGTTCCTGTGGGACGCCTTACATTGGTGAAATGGGTAGGTCCATTAGCCAAAGGATATGTGAACATTTAGCTGACATTAGGCATGGAAGGTCTCGCACCTCTGCCCTAGCTGAACATGTGGAAAAAACTAACCATCATATCTGCATCGAAGAGGCTAAGGTCTTAGCCAGGATTGATCACTTTCATCATCGTAAGTTAAGAGAGGCCCTTGAAATTGAAAAAAAGCCCGTAAATCTCAATAGAGATGACGGTTGGAATATAAGCAGGTGTTGGATCCCTGCCTTATATTCTTAATTTTTCTTTTTTATATATTTTTAGTATTTTATTTTATTTTAATATTATTTATTTATTTATTATTATTATTTATTTATTTATTTATTTTAATATTTTTTATATTTTATATTTTTAATTTTATTTATTTATTTATATTTATATTTAAATTTTATTTATA
The DNA here is from genome assembly GCA_034641835.2 of Pinus albicaulis. Classification (NCBI taxonomy): domain Eukaryota; kingdom Viridiplantae; phylum Streptophyta; class Pinopsida; order Pinales; family Pinaceae; genus Pinus; species Pinus albicaulis. Next base: position 266,551,067 of record CM076572.1, on the reverse strand, counting down.
GATTATTATTATTATTAATTTATTTATTGATTTTTTTAATACTTTTTATTTTTTATTTTTTATTTTATTTATTATATTTATATTTTTAATTTTATTTATTTATTTTTTAAGATAGAATTACAATAAAATAATATATAATTATAATAAAATAATATTTGTATTATGAATAATCAATTAACGATATTAATAAAAATAAAAAGATTTTTATATATAAATTAAACTATTAAATTGACCTAGCCGTTATTAATTTCAATATTCAAACTAGTCGTTACGTTGTTTAATTAAATAATTAAATTAAAAGAACTAACCGTTATGGATTTCAAAGTCAAATTAGCTGTTATTCTAACGGTTTTCTTTGCCTTTTCTACATCTATTTAAACTCAACGACTGATTTGATCTCTCGCCTAGTCCTGATGATGAACCACACTGGTTGGTTCAAAATGCGTCGACTTTGTTCATTGTAATGTGATTATTACCGAAAGATTTCTTCATAAAATAAAAAGAAGTATCAGGTTGTAAAAATTATTATTTCCCTAACAGTAACATTAACATTAAATGACCCAGGATGCGGGTGCAATCGGTTGATGGGATGGCAATAAGCCTGCGGGACGACGTGTGGCAAGGCCACATGGCCTCCTGTAGGCAGCAGTTAAGGAGCTCCAGGCAGTTTAATTCTCCGGGCCATCACCCTATGCGGCATTTATGCCGGTGGGGAGGCCGAGGCCGCAAGCAAGGCATAATGCCGCCCTCTGGTTTTTTGTTTTTGTTCCTCGTCTATGTGTCAGGGTCTTCGGCTCTGTCTCAGCTCCGCTTGATAGTCTCCATGCCGAATTGGCCCCTGCTTGTTGGGTCTGGTTGCCCTCCGGAGGCTGAGCTTCCTAGCTCACGCACTTCCCTCGGCAAGCGTTGTCACTTGGGATGTTGTCTGGATTGTCTTCCTGGTTTTCACTTCTCCCACAGCCCGTCCTGCCCTCTGCAATTCGCCTCCCTTCCTCAGATTAATTCGACTCCCTCTCTATCGCCTGCTGCCAATTCATCTCGCTCTCACAGGCTTCGTGACAAGATGCCCAGGCTTAGGCACCGTCTCAGATGTCGTCGAGGCAGCACCAGGGCTCGCCCCTCTGGCCGATGCCACTCCCCATCCACCAGCTCTCAGTCGTCCTCTTCTGAAAGTTTCTGCGGAAGATATCCCTCTACGCGCAGTGGGCGTGGGCGCATACTCCCCTCCTCCCCCATTCGTGGTGGCTCGGCCTCTCTGTCGCCTCTCCGTTCTCGTCCCGCTGCCTCTGCCTCTCTTGTCAGCCTGTCTACAGCCCATTTCCATTTCCAGTGCCAAACCAATCGGCCCCTGGTCATAACGACTGTTACAGTCACCTTCAAGGAAATTCAGGAGGCTGGCCCCGACCCCCCCTCTCTCGCGCATCCAATTCACAAGCCGGACCCCTCCGACCTTGTGCAGCCCACTCAAACAGGGGAAAAAGATGTTTCTGTGAAGGCAGGCGATGGCAGCTCGAGTCTACCACAAGATAAAGGCAAGCAGGATGGCAGCAGCGAGGCGGGCGCAACAGCAGCTCGAAGATGTCCCGTTCCGGATGACGATGATGGTTACTGGTGCAGAATTGAAGAAGAACCCCCCTCAGAAGATTATGGTCTCTAGCGCAGGTGACATTATCCAAGTAATTTTGTTCATTTTTTCTGTCATTTTGTTGTTCTGGGTAGTTATAGTCTTTTGTTATGACAAAGCTGGTTTCCTCCTTCGAGGCAGTTCAAATACATTGCTCAGGCTAGTTTCCCCTTGTGGGCAGCCCATTTTTGTTATGCTGCTGAACTCATGAAGCCTCTGATGGCCATGGATCAAATGTACCATATGTTTCAGTAATAGAATTTAAACTTACTTAGAAAAAAAAACATTAACATTAAATGTAGTTGATATATGTGAATTCACATTATTTTTAGGCCGACGAAGTTTACTTTGCGGACTTAGGGTGAGCAGACACTGTTCACCCCAGCCAATAAGAGGCCCCCAATTTCTTCCTCCTCAAACAACATAAAAGAGAAATATGACAAACTTATTTATATTTATTACAAGTTATATATATATATATATATATATATATATATATATATATATATATATATATATATATATATATATATATATATATATAGGTGCTTACAAAATAGGTAAGTTTTAGAGTCTAATCTAATTATTTTATATATTAAAACATATATATATATATATATATATATATATAAGATTAACTACCAAAATAAGTTTTAGAGTCTAATCTAATTATTTTATATATTAAAACTATGAAAATTATAATTTTAGATGATATATATATATATATATATATATATATATATATATATATATATATATTAAGTCTAACCCACCCATCTAATTTTTCGATTCAATAAACAAAAAAAATTAAAATCACTATTTTGAAATAAACATGCCTATCCACTAAAAGAGAAATATGAAGAGCATAAGAAAAAATATAATATATTTTTTCAAAACTTTTTAGAAGAAATGTTTATATTTCTTTCTTCTTAAATAAGGATAGATCTATTTTAAGTTTAGGTTTCCTAAGCGTAGAGAGGGATCAAACTTTGTAGGGATCAAACTGGACAAAGTTTGATGTAATAAATTTTAGCTTTATTGTTGAAATTATACAATTCCTTGAAAAGATTGGAGCATGTATATTCTTCATCTAAAATATAAACGTGGAAATGATCAATTCTCACAAGTGAAGTAATGAAGTTTGATGTAATGAATTTTTTCTTTTTGTTGCATATTCTTCATTTAAAATATAAAAATGTGGATATGTTCAATTCTCACAAATAACATAATAAAATTGTAATAACTTGAGTCTTCAATTTTGGAGGCAGTTTACTAGGCAAATTTGTTTTGGCCATATCTTGGGCAAAATTCGACCAATTTGAGAGCAAGAAAAATCATTTCTGAATGATTTGGACATTTTGGACTCATTGAAGCAGGTTTCAGGAACTGTTGGTGAATGTAAAGAAACAATTTTTTCACTTTTGAGCTAATACAGAGGCCCAGGCCATGGAAACTAGACCAAGGAGATGTAGCCGAGGAGGGGTGAACTCCTTCATCAAAACATTGTGTTAATGGATCAATTGTGATGATTTTATATACTTGTTATTGCTGTTGTTCAACAATTTTTGCTTCATGCTTTATGCTCTTGAATTTAACTTAAAAACTCAGCTCATTTACCCGTTTGACACTCTTAAACACCAATGAAACCTATGCACATAAAGCATAAGATCAACAAATTAATTTTAAACATGAAGATGAAATTAGCACAACAAAACTAACATTCAAATTCAGATCAATTTTAAACCTGAAAGATCACACGATTTTTCTTGGTATTGGTAAACAAAGATGCTATTCCAATTTAAAATTTAGTTGGGTAGTATTTTTTGTGTTAGAGCCATACATTTTTATATTTCGAAAGATATTTCTTGAGTTATGTTGTTTTGAACCTATTATCATCCTGTTAAGTTGGTACCCATTGAGAAGTAAAGATCATGCACTGCTTTGTGCTAAAGATACCTTTTCGACGGATATGAATCACTAGAAAACGACCCTTCGTCGTTTAGAGAGAGGATTTTGTATAGGAATTTGGGCAGGTTGTAAGAATTATTATTTCCCTAATAGTAACATTAACATTAAATGTAGTTGATATATGTGAATTCACATTATTTTTAGGCCGACGAAGTTCACTCTATGGGCTTGGTGTAGAAATTATAAGCACTAAGCATGCATATGTCCAAGATCCACCTGATCTCACAATATTTAACTTTATGCAAGATACTGAATCTATTCCACTTGTTAATCTTTTGCGGAAAAATTAATTTCACACACATGTGAAGCATAAACAAAAATTATCAATCACACATAACACAATTTTTAACCGGGAAAGCCTTAAGCTGAAAACCCCAACTATATATTATGTAACATGGAGATCATATGAAAATATCATACAAACATACAAAGCTTATCACAAGCTCTCAGTACAATATAATCGTCATACACTAATAAGGCCCAATCTTGTAAATCCATGCACCAATCTTTGCCACCTGCTAGCCTGCCTCCACTGCGTAATCTCTGCTGAAGAATAGATCTGAATGAATTCAAATTACTCTTGCTTGCACTGCGCAATCCTCATTGGCATCTCCAATATGTGTTGGATGCAATTAATGCATCATTATAGTCACAACATATAGTCTATCTTGCCCTTTCACCTATCTCTCCACTGGTCTCCACTGAAACTACCATGCACTGTAGTTAACTGTTGTATTGTTCAGTTGATTAATGAGTTATTATTTGTGAATTAATTAACTGACTAATTCACTCCACTCTCACTAGTGTATCAATCAGTTAGACTAGATACAACAAAACTCAGCGGAGTCCTAGCGGGTTAAATTGAATACAACTCCACCTTTCTTCATAACTATGTCATAACTGCCACTTGAGTTCTAGCGGAGTCCTCCATGCATACCTGGGAATAGTAGTCATATGATTGTTGCCACATCATGTGACAAAGTGCTCCAAGAGAATAAGTTGTTGTTTAGTGTCTGATTATTATTAAGAGCTAATAATAATCGACATGCATCTATTTTTAGATTGACGATTTATAAATAGACTTCGCTCAATATTCTAAAAATAGAATTTCATCTATTTTTCCAACTTGATCAACCATCCACAAATAACATCCTGCAACTTCTGAAATATAATCGACATGTCTAAAAATAGACTTGCACCAAAAATAGCCTGCGGGCCCACTTAGTGAAGGCGACTCTTTTCACTAAGCTCATCATCTTGTTGAATCTCAACACTTGGGGTGAGCACAGACACTGTTCACCCTAGCCAATAAGAGGCCCCCAATTTCTTCCTCCTCAAACAACATAAAAGAGAAATATGACAAACTTATTTATATTTTTTACAAGTTATATATATATATATTTGATTAACGACCAAAATAAGTTTTAGAGTCTAACCTAATTATTTTATATATTAAAATGATACATTACTATATATATATATATATATATATATATATATATATATATATATATATATATATATATATATATATATATTAAATCTAACCCACCCATTTAATTTTTTAGATTCAATAAATAAAAAAATTAAAATCACTATTTAGAAATAAACATGCCTATCCACTAAAAGAGAAATATGAAAAGCTTATTTAGTTGTATATAAGAACTTTCGGTGAAAATCACTGGTTCATCATTAGGTCAAGATGAGAAATCTGATCAAGAAACCTGTTTAAATAGATAAGGACAACTCCAACTAGCCATTGAAAAAAATGGCTAGTTTGACTAGAATGAAAAATTGAATAAATTTTTATCCTATTTTATTATTTTTTAATTTTAATTCTATTATATTTTAATTTGATTATATTTAAATATAATCTAATATTAATATTTTTTAATAATTTAATATTAATATTTTTTTAATAATTTAATATTAATACTTTTTAATATAATTTAATATTTATTATTATTTTAATACTTTAAATTATATGTTATATAATTAAAATTCATTAATGGTTTAAAAAAATAAAAAAAAATAGTAATAATAATAATAATAATAACAATATTAATTAATTAATTAATAAATTTAATATTACTAAATAAGTAATTTTCAAATTAAATCATAAGAATCATACTGATAACAATTAAAATAATAAAACAAAAGTAATAGATAGAGAGGAAGAGGGAACGACAAGAGGGAGCACACGGGAAGGGGAAAAAACAACTAAGAGTGAAGGGCAGGAATTCAACATATGCTAACATTCCACCTATCATCCCTGTTAAGGTTAACCAACCTCTTTTCAATTTCCAAGGCTTCCCTCAACTCTTGGTGGTGGAAATGGTCAATCCTTAACCAATCTAACCTAACTTCGAATAAGCGAACTTCAAATGGTACTGAGAGGCCTGAATGTTGAAGAGAGATTATGTTTCTTCAAGATCCTAGTATATATTATTTTAAATTATAATAATTTTAATTTATTTTTTCAAAGCTTTAAAAAAATATTTATCTTTTTTTTTTTTAAATATAAATAAGGATAGATCTATTTTAAGTTTGGGTTTCCAACTATAAAGAAGGATCAAATTTTGTCAAGTTTGATGTAATAACTTTTAGCTTTATTGTTAAAATTATACAATTCTTTGAAAAAGTTGGAGCATGTATATTCTTCATCTAAAATATAAAAAGTGGAAATGTTCAATTCTCACATGTGAAATAATAAAGTTTGATGTAATGACTTTTGTTTTTTTGTTGCATATTCTTCATTTAATAAAGTTTGATGTAATAACTTTTGTCTTTTATTGAAATTAAATAATTCTTGGTAAAGAATAAATATTCTTTATTTAAAATTTAAAAATATTTTCCAAATAAAAAAAAAACAGGAGTTGTCTTTAATGCACTTTTAGGTGGTTGATTTTTTGGGTGTAAAAATTTGAAGTGAAATATGATTTGTGTTATTTACATTGGTTTTTTAACTACATATATGAGGATTTACCGTGAAAAACTTTGGATTTACCGTGAAAAACTTTTTAGGGCGCTTAGCTTGTGCAGAGTTTATCCATCAAACTTGTGATTTCAATGAATTCTTGTTGAATTTTAGATAAATAAAATCCGAAAATAAATTGAAAAAGCTTCAAAAAATAATTGCATTAAAACAACTCAAAAAATATTCTTTAAAATTTCTGAATCTCGTGAAATATTCACTCTAATTAGATTTCCAAATAAATACAGAAACTCTAATCAACAATTTAGAATATCCTAAATAGTGTTGAAACCATTTCCATTGTAAAAACAAAATTTAAGCATTTCTAAATCCATTTCCACAGTAAAAACATAATTTAAGCATTCTTACTTCCAACAACCGACAATGTTTTTTAATTTACCGAAATTTTAAAATTGAGTGAAAATTCTGTGGAAAGGATCCATTGGAAATAGGTTATGTTTGTTTGCGACAGAGTTAGCTTATTCGTTGAAAATTTATCAAGAATTTTATCTTCTGGAACAGCAGAATCTAGTTAGCTCTTTTCCGATATGTTGTGCAGTGGTGATGGCATGCTTGAGAAGCATCCACGGATGGAATTACATTAAACCCTGAGAATAACTCTCCAATTGAATGGGGAGCTCTCAGGACCTCTGATTTCGCAGCAGCTTCAATGGAATCCAATCGGCCATTAAAGAAAGAAGAAGAGACAAGGGGTTGTGGGTCCTTTTGATTAAAAAAGCAATATAAAATTTAGAAATGCGGAATGCCGGAGATAAAAAGGGCTGACAAGATTTTAAGGTTTCATGGCAGCAGAAGAAGATAACAAAAATGGAGGACTGGGAGATATGGATGGAGGAGACCAGCTTGTCCTCGCTAAGTCCGCTGCAGTCAGCCGTCGCCTCTCCGCCTTTCCCTGTACCATTCAACATTTCGGATGGGGACGGAGATCTCTCGTTGAGGAAGAGAATGATGCAGGCGTTGAGGTACATAACGGATTCCGAATCTACCGAGCCGAATGTGCTGGCGCAGGTGTGGGTGCCCGTTAGACAGGGGGCTAAACACATGCTCACTACCTGCGGGCAGCCCTTCGTTGTGGCCTCTCCCAACGACGTTCTCATCCAGTACCGTACTGTGTCCTCGACTTATCTCTTCTCGGCCGGGGAGGATGAGGAGGAAGGTGATGGTGACGGGTGCGGGCACTCCCCCGCGCTTGTCGGCCTGCCTGGGAGGGTTTTCCGGCGGAAATTGCCCGAATGGACTCCCAATGTGCAGTACTACTCCGTTAACGAATACCCTCGTGTCGCTCATGCTCAGCACTATAATGTTCAGGGGACTTTGGCTCTTCCGGTGTTTGAGCCTCAAGGCCAGTCTTGTGTCGGCGTAGTGGAGCTCGTCATGACTGCGCAGAAGATTAATTATGGCCCTGAGATGGACAAGGTTTGCAGAGCCCTCCAGGTATGTTATATGGTCAAATTTGTATCTTATTTCTTCGGCTCAGGTGCCAAATTTTAAGCGGCAACTATTCTGCCAAAATTGGAGGAACCGACCCAACCAATTCGAAAGCGAACATGGAACTCTGAGAATCACAGTAGCACCTCACAACTTTGTATGGATTCTTTAATGCGAAGAATCAAAATGAAAAAAAAATTGAGCTTCATAAAAATAAATGGAATGATCTAAATTAGTAAATATTCTTTTTAAGCTCGGATCTGTTAAGAATCCAGAGATTTGTGTTTCAGTTAAGCAGAGCTTAAGATGAATCTTTACCCAAAGACAACAACGATTAAACATCTAAAAATAATTATCTAATATAAAGTACTACATCGACCCAAAAATTTAAAGACAAAAGCTAACTTTTAGGCAAATCCTTGAGTTGATGTAATAGCATCCAAGTTACTCGAGTCTACTCATCTAGGTGCCTGTGTGCTTTACGTATCGCTTAGCTTGTGATTGTCAAAGTTCACTCTCCTTTCAACAGCATGTTTATCCCACTTACCTCACTGATTAAAAATTTGTCAACAGCATGTTTATCCCACCACTCACCTCACTGAAATTAAAAATTTGTCAAGCCAAAAGCTGACTTTTGGGCAAATCCTTGAGTTGATGTAATAGCATCCAAGTCACTCGAGTTTACTCACCTTGCATCGAGGTGCCTGTGTGCTTTGTGTATCCTTTAGCTTGTGAGTGTCAAGCCCACTCTCTTCTCAACAGCATGTTTGTCCCGATTCCCACTTACCTCACTGAAATTATCTAGCTTACAGAAACACAAATAAGAACAAAGTTGTTTCTCTTCTCTCCCCTTTTTTAAAAAAGATGTTTGAAAATTACATAGAAAGAGTCACCAATTGTCTTGACCTTCCAGAAACACAGCTACACCACTGAGAGTGGTGAGGCTCCATGTTGGTTGGAACCCTGGTGGATGTAACAAGCCATCATGCTCACCTTTTAACTGACACTACACTAGCAAAATGCTGCCTTTTGAAACTTGACTTAAGAATTTTTTTTAATTTCTGTTATGTTTGGACTAAATATTTGAAAAAAAACACCATTGCAGGCTGTTAATTTGAGAAGCTCTGAAATCTTGGACCACCCACAATTGCAGGTAAATGGTTCATTCCTTTCATGCGTTTGTTTTGCCGTGATTTAATTATTTATATTTTGTGCTGCAATGAATGCATCTTCTTGAAATGGATTTAGTCTGATGAATATTGCGGGAGGATATATGTTTGACCAGATATCTAATGAGGGTCGCCAAGCCGCACTAGCTGAGATTTTAGCTGTATTAACTGCAGTTTGTGAGGCACATAAATTGCCATTGGCTCAGACTTGGGTTCCATGTAGGCATGGAAACATCATCGCTACTGGTGGTGGCAAGATGAAAAATTGCGCTAGTTTTGATGGAAGTTGCATGGGACAAGTCTGTATGTCTACAATTGATTCAGCATTCTATGTAGTTGATGCTCACATGTGGGGATTTCGAGATGCATGTACTGAGCACCATTTGCAGAAAGGGCAGGGTCTCCCCGGAAAGGCATTTGCATCCAATCAACCATGCTTTTCCAAGGATATAAGTAGCTTCAGCAAGATGCAATATCCGCTAGTGCACTATACACGCTTGTTTAACTTAGCAGCTGCAGTTGCTATACGCCTCCGAAGCACCCACACTGGCAATGATGACTATATATTGGAGTTCTTTTTGCCCCCAGACTGCAAAGACAGTCAGAAGCTGCAAATGCTCTTGAAATCTTTATCTGTCACTATTGGTCACGTCTGCCGAAGTTTACGGATGCTGACTGACAAGGAGCTGGAAGATGAAAAACTACTTGAAGTTTCAAAAGAGTTTGAAAACTTCGACTGTCAGAATGAGTTGCCAGAGGATATGCAATGGCCAAGTTATAAAAATATTTCAAGAGTATCTCCAGATTTGCAAATTTCTCCAGGGGTCAAGCTTGTGCAATGCCAAGAGAGGAGACAAACAGTTAGGCAAGGTTCTTTCCAACAAGCTCTGCAGGTGGAGAGTGAGGGTGATGAGAATGAAAGCCAGATGGGGCAACATCCCATTGCCTCGTTACCTTTTGTCAGCTGTCAGCAACAACAGCCAGAGCTTGAGGAATCGAATCTATCAGATTTGAATCGTCACGTACATGAATCACTATCAGCTCATGTCGATATGAAAATTTCTGCTGTTCCTGCTAATGATACTTCTTGTTCTGGTTCATTCCCAGAGCATACAAACATCAGGAAGGGACTTGAGAAGAAGCGAGGTAAAGTGGAGAAAACAATCAGCTTAGAAGTTCTTCAGCAGCACTTTGCTGGAAGCCTGAAAGACGCTGCAAAGAATATTGGTGGTAAATACTTTATCCAAATCTATAGCAAATTTGTTGAATCACGTGTTGGGTTTTGCATATTTTAGAAAATAATAACAGGGAAAAGAGAGTTTCAAAAATTCCTAAAAGGGAAAAAGAGATAAGTGAGCAAAACTCAATTGAAAACATTGCTTATTGAAGATGGATTATCTGTGGTCTGTTTTATCCCACTGCCTATTTTTAGAGTGTTGCAATTGGCAAGTATGGTATCAGGTGATTTCCTTTGTACAATGGTGGTATGCTGTTCCTGCCATTTCTTCTGGTGAAGTTGTCCATTTCCATGTGCCATCAAAACAAACAGCCATGGCTTTCTATATTGCCCATAACTTGGGTTCTCAATGGTGGCATGCCAAGTTGGTGTAAGTGGTGTGATGTTAGATCCCGCACCAGGTTTCAAGTCCCACTTAAGACATCCTTGTGCTTGTTTTTATTGTGCACCAGTACTTGCGACAATGCTTGGGCTTAGGTGCAAGTTCTGGGTGAAATTTGTTGTCGTAGCTACTATTTAGTTGCTGCAGCATAGCGCACCAGTACTTGCGACAGCACTTGGACTCAGGTCCAAGTTCTGGGTGAAATTTGTTGTCGTAGCTACTCTTTAGTTTTCCTTAGCCAAACACTTGCGTTCACAAGTCCGTGTACTCATGTTCATGTTGACTGGTGTTAAATTTAGATAACCATGGTATGTTCTATGCTTGAATGCAATTTACTTCAATCTTCTTTAATGCCCAATTCAGATTAAGCAATCACATAAACATGAAAGTAAAATGATGATAGAGCATAATAATAGATCGACAGAAGACAAGCCAAATAATATATCAGAATTTATAATTCTTCTTGTCCAACAAATATAGAGGAATGTTTGTTCCAATAGTCAACAGGATGCCCTAGCCAGCAAAGACTTTAGTTGGCCAAACCAATTTCTCCAACATACCAAATCAGCCTTTCTCCAAGTGTCACACACACCCTTCAAAGACAAATCCAAAAAGTCAACGCAAGTCAACAGAAAATGGTCAACGCTACGGTCAAAGCTGTGGTCAATGACCAACAATCAAAGTCAACGTCCAGCCTCGATTTTTGTGCCCTCCAATGCAGCCTCAAGAAATCGGAATTTCTGTGCTGAAATCAAGGTCAAAGCTCAAGGGTTGACCCAAAGTCAACGCTGTCCAGAAGGTCCTAAAACAGTTCGCAATTTCTCCAGCTTCAGATTCACACGTGTGAGAGATAGAAGCCTCTCCTAGGCTGTACGAACCAATCAGATCACCAGAAGAATGTGTGATGAGATGAAGATGAAATGAGCATCATCTCTCTCCTATTTATATCCATCAATGAGGGTGTGTGACACATCTGCTGGGGCTTGTGAGCCTACATTACAAATCTGGCTGACCTTGTCAATTTGTACATGTGGAAAATAAAATCAAAATATAAGTTATGCTCATCCAAACAAGATGATCTTTAGATCAATCTTGCACCTCTTCGAAAGAGGAATCCAACAAAAATATAATCATCATCATATGAACAGTGCAACATGGAGTTTGGACCTAGTTGCCCAAAATTAACCACTGGAAGCATCCATTAAAAAAATGGTCTGTTTTGGGAGATAGGTACATGTGGAGTTGGCTGCTGATTCATTTTACTTGTAGATACACAATGTCTATAAGTGCCATAATTGAGAGAAAGTTATTCTACTCTTTTTTGATTTCGACTTCACTCTTTCTGTAACTTACCATCCCAATCAGGGACACATATAGAGAAGAATTATATAAGGAATCTCTCCAGGCAATAAATTTTCCTTTAGGGCATTTTTTCTTTCAAGATCACCGAGTGAAAATCTTTAAGTAGCATGTTGGAGTTAATGCCTGTTGGTGCTACCAGAGCTTTTTGCTTCTATCGCTGTCTGTTTTTACATAACAAAGAAGGTAGAGCATTTTTGAACTTTGTACCACTTTCAGGTAAGTGGTTACATTCCTACATTAACCTTGATTCCCAACTCATTGATTCTAAATTATAATCACTTGTACCATTTCAATGAATAGATATGACCTTCCTAGGTACCCCCATTCTATCTTAATTATCAATTAACCTAGTTGCCCAAAATTAACAACTGGAAGCATCCATTAAAAAAATGTTTTGTTTTGGGAGATAGGTACATGTGGAGTTGGCTGCTGATTCATTTTACTTGTAGATACTCAATGTCTGTAAGTGCCATAATTGAGAGAAAGTTATTCTACTCTTTTGATTTCGACTTCACTCTTTCTGTAACTTACCATCCCAATCAGGGACACATATAGAGAAGAATTATATAAGGAATCTCTCCAGACAATAAATTTTCCTTTAGGGCATTTTTTCTTTCAAGATCACCGAGTGAAAAGCTTTAAGTAGCATGTTGGAGTTAATGCCTGTTGGTGCTACCAGAGCTTTTTGCTTCTATCGTTGTCTGTTTTTACATAACAAAGAAGGTAGAGCATTTTTGAACTTTGTACCACTTTCAGGTAAGTGGTTACATTCCTACATTAACCTTGATTCCCAACTCATTAATTCTAAATTATAATCACTTGTACCATTTCAATGAATAGATATGATCTTCCTAGGTACCCCCATTCTATCTTAATTATCAATTAAATCCCAATTATTTATGCTTAAAGGGTATAATACAAAGTAGATATCAGCTACCAGCTTGAGGCCATTTAAACGAATACTTGTAGAAACATGCAAAGATAATGTATCGCTTACTAAATTATTCTTATTGGATGTTGTATTATCTATGAATGCTAGAAAAAATGGTTTTTGGACAACATGACTAGAGTGGAGGCCATGTATGGTTTGTATAATAGTTAATATTTACTTAGCTTTATAACAACAAAAGTGTAGGTTTTAACCCTGTACAGAAATTACCTGCAAACGAATTCTTAAAAATAATACACAATGGCAAGAACATAAAAATATACACAAAGATTGTCTCATGGAACCCAAAACCAGGAAAACCAGATTGATTTTTCATTATATTCCTTTCAATGTTACGATACATTATATACATGCCGAAGCATTCATAAACCCTAATCCATTAACCTTGGATTAGAACATAACCGTAGTTCCCTTGACCGGATCTACAAAATACAATGGGCAAAACCATCATGTCCAAAAAACCATGTGCAAAAACTGTGCAAAAACCATGGGTAGGTCCTCCCACCATTCTTGGGTCTACGTAATTTTTTTTACCGGGCCCGATTCAACGTAACAACACATGGAGCTAGTTGTGGAAAGAATATAACACATACCCAACAAAAAGGCTACTACAAGTGTAAAATGTGTGATGCAGCAAGTGATGTATAGAGATAAATAAAAAAAGGTTTGAGAAATGAAGCTCTTAATACTTCATCGAGCTTATCATGGGCATGTTCTAGATTGAGCTTTCCTTGAGTTAGGTTGAGTGGGTTATTTGAGATCAATGATAGGTAGAGCATGTGTAAATTTTTGTAGATGTTCTATGCTTGAAGCAACTTTACTTTTCTTACAGCAATCACACAAATAGTTAAGTAAAATGCTGATAGAACATATAAGTGGATCTTACAGAAGACAAACCAGAAACAAAAAAATGTGATGGTGCGTTACGGCGGTCAACAGGATGCTTCAACCAGCAAAGTCTCCTTGATCAACCAACCCAGAATGTGTCACAACAATCCTCCAATCAGCTACCGAGTCAACCCAAGTCAACTCCAGAAAAGTCAACGCTGTCCAGAAAAGTCAACGCAGGGCAGCAAGCTAAAAGTCAACGCAGTAGTAGTTTGGTCAACCCTTTGACTTTGATTTATGTGCCAAAGTGTACGGCCTCTCAAAATCGAACTCTCCAACAAGTTTCAGCCCTTTCGGACCATGCGTTGACCAAAGTCAACGCTGGTCAAACTTCCAGCAAAACCCTAGCTGCTGGTCAAACTTCCAGCAAAACCCTAGCTGCAGAAATTCGTCCTTCCCTTCAGCCGTACAGATTTCGTCCTTCTTCTCCACACGTGTGGGCTGAACTTGTCCTCCAATGAGCTCGTATTAAATCAGATGAGAGAAGAAGATGTGTGTTGAGTTGTTGTGAAATGCTCTCCAACGTTGACTGTATTTATATCCATCATTGAGGTCTGTGACACATCTGTTGGGGGTGTAAAACCTTAAGGCCAACCTGCACTTAAATTTGTTATAAATAATAAATTCAAAATAAATGTTCTGCTCATCAGATTAAAATCAATTTTATATCGATTTTACACCTCTCCGAAAGAGGAATCCAATACAAATATTGGAATCTTCATCTGAGCATCACAAGATGGAGTTTGGACCTGGTTGTCCAAATTTAACACTCCCTCTCAACTAGGGAGAACTCCATCCACCAGTGCAATCAAACATCATGCGTCATCCTGCCGTAACTTGCTTTGCTGGCCTCTTTGTTCATAACGGTAAGGTCGATCACAAGACATCATCCCCAGCGACATAATCGGCCCGGAAGGGTTTGAAACCTCTATCGGACTCCTGAAGGTCTCCAGCAACAAAGTTGGTTCATGCGACACGAAGTCGGTGGGGTCCCCGGACCTCCCTGAAACGATCCCGAGAAAAGAGTGGATTTGGACATGCCATCCTAGATAGAAGTACGGCAATCTCTGGTCGTCCCATCGATGTTGCTACTAGTCTCTAGCTTTTCCCACCTCATTGGCCCAAATGAGAAGTGCTTCCCCATAACGAGCACGAACTCGATGTGGTGGGATGCATACGAGCACGAGAGATAAATAGAGACTTGAACCCGACTCAATAATCACGAGTTGGGCGGAGAAGCATTATGAGTGCTTCTTATAGCTCCGAGAAGCTATCCCCAAAGCCCCCCAGAGCTCCCAGAGCTCATCGTCCAACAGGACCCACATCATAGGGTCGTTCCACGACACCAAGACTCTCACGGAAGGTTAGGAACTTGACTTTCCCCAGGGGCTTAGTGAGAATATCCGCGACCTGCTCATCAGTTCCTATATGATCGAGCCTTACGGCGCCTCGCTGTACCATATCCCGGATAAAGTGGTACCCGATATCAATATGCTTGGATCGGTCGTGGAACACAGGATTCTCAGTCATACGAATCCCACTCTGATTATCACAGAGTATCACAGTGGTATCAACGGCTCCGATTGCGACTCACTAAGGAAGCTTACTTATTATTTATGCAACGAGGCCATTCTTGCGGCAATATAGTCGGCCTACAGTGATTAACAAAAACCACGGAAAGCACGCTACTGTCATCCATGAGATCGAAGCAGAACCAAGATTGAAGCAGCATCCCGATGTGCTCTTACGATCCACCACACTGCCAGCCCAATCGGCATCGGTATATCCACGGAGTGTCACACTCCCGGCAGTGTATCTCAGCCCATGGTTTATCGTGCCCCGAAGATATCTCAGAAGATTCTTGGCACCAACCCAGTGAAAGTGATGAGGCTCAACCATCTGTTGACTCAAAGTGTTCACTGTAAAACATATATCCGGTCGGGTGTTCACTAAGAACATCAAAGCTCCTATGAGTTGACGATACTCAGTAGGATTGGCCAAGATAGGCCCAGCAGCGCTGCCACTCAACTTCTTAAAGTTGAGTTCCATCGGTGTCGACACGGACTTACAGTCCACCATGCCAAATCTTTCCAGAAGCTTCACAATGTATTTTCCTTGAGAAAGGAAAATCTCTCCAGGTCTCTGCCAGACCTCCAGGCCTAGGAAGTAGTGCATCAGTCCTAGGTCCTTCATCTCGAACTCAGCAGCGAGCTCCCTCTTGCACTGATGAATGAGAGAGTCAACACCTGTCAGGAAGAGGTCATCCACATACAACACCAGAATGAGAGGTTTTCCCTTGACAACCTTGAAGTAAGGGTTCGGATCAGCATTACTTCGAGTGAAGCCCAACTTCATCAAGTAGCTATCTATCCTCTTGTACCAAGCTATGTACCAAGCTATGGTGCTTGCTTTAACCCATAAGAGGACTTTCTTCCGTGGAGCATGAGTGTTTCGATCTGAACTTCAAATCCCAGTTGTTCTACATACACCTCACCTTTGTGCACCATACGAGAAAAGCGGTCTTGACATACATCTGATGAAGACTCCATCCTTGCGTAGCAGCAAGGGCTATGATTGATCGAATGGTGGTATATCGTGCCACAGGTGCAAATATGTCATCATAGTCAATTCCTTCCTTTTGAGAGAAGCCACGGGCAACAAACCTTGCCTTGAACTTTTCAGCACTCCCATCGGATCCATGTTTGATCTTGTAGAGCCATTTCGCGGTGACAGGCCAGTTTGTCTCCTTCGATCTAAGGACCACATCCTAGGACATCTCATTCTCGTGGACCCATATTCTTGCGTACATAACGTCTCGGAACTTGATGCTTTACGGTTCCTCAAAAGATCCAGAGTTCGGTTATTTTTAATGGTATACGCAGCCGAAATTTAGATACCCTTGGTGTCTGCGACTTCTTCCTTTCTCGGAATGTCCTTGAGAGCGGCATGACCCTACGACATCTTCGAGGGTGTCCACAGGCCATGATGATGGTTATGATGGTCTCTTTCTCAATGAAGGAGATGGATCGATTGGGTCCATTGGTCCTTCAACATCAGGCATTGTCTCATCCTGCGGTTCTTCTTGATTTCTAGGCCTTGCTTCATGATTTTCCTCAGATCTCGGAAGATCTACTACTTTCTTTAGGGAAGCATTTTCGTCAAAAGTGACATCATGGCATATCTCTACTTCCCTTTGACTAGGTACATAGACTCTATAGGCCTTAAAAGTTTCGCTGTAGCCCACAAATATTCCTTTCTTCCCAGAAGCATCCAGCTTACTTCTCTTTTCTTTTGGCACATGAAAATAAACAAGACATCCAAAAATTCTAAAATGTGAGACATTAGGTTTCTTACCAGTGAAAACCTCTTCGGGAGTTTTGGAGTCCAGAGCGGAATGAGGGCATCGGTTTTGAATATACGTGGTTAATTGTTGCAGCTTCTCACAAAAACTTGATGGACCACCAGTCACATAGAATAGCACGGGCAGCTTCACAATAGTCTGTCAGCACGTTCAACAACACTACGTGTTTTTCAGGAGTATATGCAGTGGTAGTCTCCCTCTTAATGCCAGCTTCTCTGCAAAAGTCTTTGAACTCATTTGACTCATATTCAGTGCCATTGTCAGTCCTCAAAATCTTGATCTTCTTTCAGGTCATATTTTCCACCAAGGCTTTGAATGTACGGAACCACATGAAAGCCTCATCCTTCTTCTTCAAGAAATATATCCAGGTTTTGCGAGAGAAGTCATCGGTAAATGTCATATAGTAAGAACATCCCCCCAGGGATGTTACAGGCAACATACCAGAAAGATCAGAATGGACCAGTTGCAATATCTCAGATGTCTTTGTGACACTTGAGGGGAAAGATCCCCTTGTATGTTTTCCTTGACACGACCACATACATACACCTTCATGGATACCCAAAATCGAGCATCCTTTGTCACCACCCTTGCTTCGGGAAGGGCCTTGCCATGGAAGGTGTCCAAATCTTCGGTGCCATAGTTCGGTTTGTCGGATAGTATCGAGATGTCATTGCTCCCCAGCGGACTCCCTCCCTTTGGTAGAGTGTGCCAACTCTAAAACCAATCGAGATAGCTTCCTTTGAAGCTCTGTTTCCCATGAGCACCTTTCCATCGAGAGAAGAGTGCATTTGAATCCTTTGTCTTTGTGTTTGATACGGACACAAGGTTCTTCTTCAATTTTGGTACATAAGTACATCTTGCAAATGTGGGACTTGTCCTTGAGACAAGTGGAGGGTCACAGTCCTTCTCCCTTTCACAGGATATGTGGCATTATCTCCAAGGATAATTTCCAGATTAGTATCCTTCTCAACCATATCAAAGAGTGCTTCCTTGATCCCAATGATGTGTCTTGAGGCACCACTATCTATCAACCAGACATCCATAGTGTCAGGTGGAGATGCAACAGAGAGGGAAGATACAAGAATGTATTCATTTCTTTTATCAACAACATTAGACTCCTCATAAGGTTTCCACCCCTTTTTCGAAGTTGATTGTTTCCACCAGAGGGAGCCTTCCTCTTTCCTTTAGATCTGTCATTTCTTCGATTCCCATTCCTCCAGTTGTTGTTGTTATCATCACTATCGAGAGAATCCTTCTTGAAGGGAAATTCTCTAGCATAGTGACCAGGCCTATGGCAAGTGAAACACTTACCCTTATTTTCTTGAGTCCTTGTTCTTCCTTTGTCCTTAGGACCACCAGAGTTCTTCTTTTGAGAATGAGCACCATAAGCAGCATTTCTGTCACTATCAAATTCCTTCATTCTTGTTTCTTCTTGCATACATCTAGATAGAAGCTCGTCAAAGTTAGGAATGGTATTATTATTGAGAATGGTAGTGGTGAATACTTGCCATTCATATCGGATTCCTCCAAGTGCGGTGATAACCATCTCACGATCCGCTATTGTCTCCCCAATAGCTAGCAGATTGTTCCTTGTTTCGGTCAATTTCAGAAAGTAACTTTGAGCAGATTCATCACGGCCCTTCTTCGTATTCTTCAATTTATTCTTGAGGAATAGCACTTGGTTCACATTGTTTACTTTGAACATCAGGATCAATTTTTTATACATCTCCTTGGATGTGCCTAGCTTAGATATATAGGCAACCAGACTCTTATGTATGGATTCCCTGATCATCAGATTTGGTTTGATCTCCCCCTTCTTATACTTGTTTTTAGTAGTAGCGGTGGCATTGGATGGAGGTTCTTGAATCTTACCCAGTACATGATCCAAGAGATAATGGTCTTCCAATTTGAGATCTAATATCATCTTCCAGGCATGGAAGTCATCCCTTCCAGTCAGCTTGTCATTCTCCTTGAATTCAAAACTTGTGGAACCCATTTCCTCTGATGGTGATTGCTAAAGATAGGGCTTGTCTTCACCTCGTACGTACCATGTAAATTTTTGTAGATGTTCTATGTGGAAAACCTTTACTTTGTTCTGACAATCACACAAATAGTTAAGTAAAAATCTTTGATAGAACATATAAAGTGGATCTTATAGAAGACAAACCAGAAACAAAAAAATGTGATGGTGCGTTACGGCGATCAACAGGATGCTTCAACCAGCAAAGTCTCCTTGATCAGCCAACCCAGAATGTGTCACAACAATCCTCCAATCGTTGTTTTCAAAGGTCAGCAAGAGTACTCCCGGAAGAAAAGTCAGCGACGCCGAGAAAAGTCAACGCGAACGACCGGCTAAAAGTCAACGCAGCAACAGTTCGGTCAACCCTTTGACCTCGATTTCTGTGCCAATATGTACGGCCTCTCAAAATCGAACTCCAACAATTTTCAGCCCTTTCGGACCATGCGTTGACCAAAGTCAACACTGGTCAAACTTCGTTGAAAACCCTAGGTGCAGAAATTTCGTCCTTCCCTTCAGCCGTACAGATTCGTCCTTCTTCTTCACACGTGTGGGCTGAACTTGTCCTCCAATGAGCTCGTACTAAATCAGATGAGAGAAGAAGATGTGTGTTGAGTTGTTGTGAAATGCTCTCCAACTTTGCACATATTTATATCCATCATTGGGGTGTGTGACATCTGTTGGGGGTGTGAAACCTTAAAGCACGACACTCGCACACATATAATTTTATTATAAATAATAAATTCAAAATAAATATTCACTCATCGGATTAAGATATATTTTATATGGATTTTACACCTCTTCGAAAGAGGAATCCAACAAAAATACTAGCCACTTAATCTGAGCATCACAACATGGAGTTTGGACCTAGTTGTCCAAATTTAACAGCATGTTTATACCTCTTTCAGGGATATGATTACATTCCTATATAAATTCTAATCACTTGTACAATTTCATTGAATAGATATGACCTATGTTGCATTGCCTATGGGGACGGGGGGACGAGTTTCCGGGACGGCTAGAGCGCACCCCCAAATTTTCAGGGGACGGCGGGTTGGGGACAGCAAGTGCGGCAACTATTTATTATATTTATTATTTATTATTTAATATTTAAAATTTATTAAAAAAATTAAAATTAAATAAAATTAAACATGAATGAACACTGAAAATAAATAAAATTAAAAATACTAAAATCATAAATCATAAATCATAAATCATAAATCAATGAATCATAAATCTAAACTTTAAAGACAAATTTTGAGAATTGTGCATCAAAAAAACAAATTTCGTCATCATTGCATAACTTAAACTTTAAAGGCATAAAAGCTGAATCATTTCATTAGTCATACAACTTACAACCTACAAATTACAATCTAGTAATCTACTAGACTACTACTGTCTAAAGACTAATATCTACATAATCAATGATCTTTCTATGATGAATCATTTCAAACTCTAAATAGCAGCTAAAACATATTACATAAAGATGTAAACATGAACAATTCATTAAAATTTAAATAAAAATCTCATATTAAGAGTCTAGAAGTAGAAAACCATGGCTTATAATTTATAAATTATAGTCATAGACTATAGTCCAAGAACCAAAATACTAAAATAGTCACTAGTGTAGCTGCCAAATAGAAAATCTGAAAATCAAAATCAAAATGTCTCAAAACAACAAAAAAAGGAAATATGAGCCAATATCCGGGGGATGCGCATTCCATAGTAGAAATGAAGGCTGAAGCTACTCAAAGATTCATGTCTTCTCAGATCAAGTGTATCCAAAAATGCTTGACCCTCACTATCTTCTCCCATCATCATCAATGCTTTGCAACTCTCGCTTCATGGCTTCAATGTCATCTAATGGTATACATTAACCAATCCCGTCCTGATAGATGGCCCATCATCATCATCATCAATCATGAAGCATCCTCAGGGATTCACATCCCACCGTGGCCGCCTGTCCTCGTAAATACTGTGGAGTCTTCCTTGTAAGAAGGCAAAGACTGCTGTGAACATAAACTAGTTTCTCCGCTCTTTTAGAGGTAAGCCTATTCCTCTTAATAGAGTGGATAAAACTAAATGTAGACCAATTCCTTTCTACAGCTGAAGAACTGGCAACCTAAGATAGTAAATGCATAGCAAGGATGCGTATTTCTGTTACTTTATCCCCATACATTCTCCACCATCCACTGGGACTTCTTTGTGCCATACCCAACAAATCTTCCTTTGCGGCTCTAGAGAAAATGGGGCTACTGAACAAAGCAAAATCAAGAAATTGTTCTCGAACTATGGTTGCTTGTTCTGATGTATACATCTTTTCTATGGCTGCATTAAATCCTTCTTTCACTTCAGGGTCATCTATTGGTGGAACTCTACCTTCTCTCTTCACATAAAAGCTGAATCATTTCATTAGTCATACAACTTACAACCTACAAATTACAATCTAGTAATCTACTAGACTACTACTGTCTAAAGACTAATATCTACATAATCAATGATCTTTCTATGATGAATCATTTCAAACTCTAAATAGCAGCTAAAACATATTACATAAAGATGTAAACATGAACAATTCATTAAAATTTAAATAAAAATCTCATATTAAGAGTCTAGAAGTAGAAAACCATGGATTATAATTTATAAATTATAGTCATAGACTATAGTCCAAGAACCAAAATACTAAAATAGTCACTAGTGTAGCTGCCAAATAGAAAATCTGAAAATCAAAATCAAAATGTCTCAAAACAACAAAAAAAGGAAATATGAGCCAATATCCAGATGGCAGATTCCATAGTAGAAATGAAGGTTGAAGCTACTCAAAGATTCATGTCTTCTGCATCAAGTGTATCTGAAAATGCTTGACCCTCACTATCTTCTCTCCCATCATCATCAATGCTTTGCAACTCTCGCTCAATGTCATCTAATGGTACATTAACCAATCCTGTCCGGATAGATGGCCCATCATCATCATCATCAATCTGTGAAGCATCCTCAGGATCTACATCCCACTGTGCTGCAGGTCCCTGTAAATACTGTGGAGTCCTCCTTGTAAGAAGGCGAAGACTGCTGTGAACATAAACTAGTTTCTCTGCTCTTTTAGAGGTAAGCCTATTCCTCTTAATAGAGTGGATAAAACTAAATGTAGACCAATTCCTTTCTGCAGCTGAAGAACTGGCAACCTGAGATAGTAAATGCATAGCAAGGATGCATATTTTTGTTACTTTATACCCATACATCCTCCACCATCCACTGTGACTTCTTTGTGCCATACCCAACAAATCTTCCTTTGTGGCTCTAGAGAAAATGGGGCTACTGAACAAAGCAAAATCAATAAATTGTTCTCGAACTATGGTTGCTTGTTCTGATGTATACATCTTTTCTATGGCTGCAATAAATCCTTGTTTCACTTCAGGTTCATCTATTGGTGGAACTCTACCTTCTCTCTCCACATACCACTTTGGATTAAGTGCATAAGCGGCCATATGAAGAGGTGTGTTTAACTTGTTCCATCTTTTTTCAATCAACCTTTGGAGTTCATTAAATAACACCAAAGAGGGCTCCCTTTGACGAATGATGGACTTGATCTTTCCAATCATGCTATCAATTGACTCATATATTTCCCCAAGGCAAGGGGAATCTAAATCTGCATACCTAATTAGCTCCACTATTGGAGCAGTGAATGAGACAATGTATTTCACATCGACCCACCAATCATCATTCAACACCAACTACCTTACTTTATTTCCTTGATTTGTTTTCGATTCCCCCCATGCAGACCACTCAGAACTTATAACTGTGGCCTTTAGGGCATGCTGCACCTCTAGCATGCGGTCAAGAAGGAGATAGTGGGTGGCATACCTTGTATCTGTTGGTTTCAGGAACTCCTTTCTTGCATAAATTCTATAAATAGCTAAAGAGGCATGGTGGTTGAAAATGAACATTTGCACCTCTCTTGCATCCAAAATAATGCGGGTGATCCAAGAAATTTTACCAATGTCTTTGAGTGCATTATTTAAAGCATGCACACAACAAGGTGTCCAAAATAGATGCTTGTACCTGCTTTGAATCATCAACCCTGCAGACCTACAAACTGGTGCAACATCTGTGATAACTTGAACTACGTTTGTAGGACCAATCTCCTCAATTGCATCTTTTAATACCTCATATTGAAAGGCTGCATCCTTCATATTTCCAGTACAATCAATTGCCCTTAAGAAATATGGTCCACTTGGAGAGGTGACAATGATGTTCAACAAAGGCCTTTGTTGAATATTTGTCCATCCATCCATGACAATTGAACATCCATATTCAACCCATGTTTTTTTAAGGCTTTCCATCACCCCTTGCATCTTTGTGACCCCTCTATCTAACAATGTTGTCCTCAATTTATTGTAACCAGGGGGCTGAAATGATGGACTAGCAGCGATGACTTTCTTTATCATCTCTTTGTACTGAGGGGAGCGGGTGACATTAAATGATATTCCGTTGGCAAAGAAGAATTCAACCATTGCATGTTCTGCCTCAGTCTTGCGTTGCACATTGAACCACTCTGCCACAACACTAGTAGCTTTGTCTTTCTTACTTGTACTAGATTTGCTCGAACCTAAATCAGTGGATTTTTTTTCATTGATTCCTGTTTGAGGGTTCTCTTCTTCTATGCTTAAAATTCTGGGTTTTTTGAAGATAGAAGTGTTTTCCAACTTTTCCTCCTCCATCTCTACATCACCCCCTGTGGCAGCCATGTGAAGTTTAGTAAGTTCAATTCTCTTTTCCAATGAACATGTGCATGCCTTTACTCCATCTCCTGGAATAGACAAAAGATGATGGTAAACTCTAGTGTAACTTCCCTTGAAATGATGACCACAAAGGTTGCATTCCCAATCCTCTGAACCACCGCTGTTTTTCTTTTTATTCTTGGTGATTTTTTTGACAAACTGAAGCAAGGGTTTCTTTGTGTTGATGAAAACAGAATTTTCTGTTGCCCCTGCTAATGTTTGAGTTTTAGCCCTAGTTTGAGCCATTGGTGAAGTATTGCTATCAGTGTCCATTGATTTGTTTTTAGAAGTGAACTCTGAAATTTAAAAATACAATAAATTTGTTTTAAAATTTTAAGAATATTTATTTTTTTAAAATATCAGACTACTGTTTAAAAAATAAAAATATAAAATGAAACTGTAAACTTACTTGGCAACAAAAAATGCACTGTTGCTCCAAGTTTTTTGATAGCTCCCCACAGTTACTGGACAGTGGTACTGGAAACTCTGCTTAATAAATTAAAAACAGTGAAAAAATTAAAAAAAAAATTATCATTTATAAACTCTGCGAGTCTGCTCCCATTGGTATTAAAAACGCAGTTACTAAATGTAAATTAATTTAAAAAATTTGCAGCGTTTTAACCTTCGTTTTTTCGCTGTGGGTGTGCACTGTGAAATTTAAACCAGTGGTGGCTGCTGTGTTTTAATTTTTTTTTCTATGAGCAGAATGCCAGAATGGAAACGAAGTGTCCTTGCCAAGGAGTCTAGGCACATTTATATTGCTGTCGACGGAAAGTTTGGTGGAGCTGCTGGAGTATGCGGGCTGAAGCTCTTCAAAGAGCCAACTGAGAACTCTTGAACCTGCGGGCAGAGATCTCTAAGCTCGGTCGGGCGGCGACAGAATAGTCTCGGTCGGGCGGCGGCAGAACAAAACAGGACAGTCTCGGGCGGCCAGTTTCAAAGTGTAAAATGGGCCATGGAAAATGCGTTCAAGCGTTGCCTTTAGAACTTAGGTTTAGCCTTTAGGTTTTTAATTTAATGAATTAAAAATTTAAAACTATTAATTTCAATTTGTAATGCCGCGCGGCAAGTTTTATTGTTTTGTATTTTATTTTATTTGAAATTTTATATTTATTATTTTATAAAATTGATTTTTTAATTTTTTTTAATAAAAATAAAAAATAACAAAATAACAAAATGTCAAACATTCGATTTTATTTTTATTTATAATGTTTTAAAATTGTATATTTATTATTTTATAAAAATTATGTAAAAAAAAAAAAAAAACGAAATATAATAAATATTTGATTTTTTTAAATTCATAATGTTTTTTTTTTTTTTTTGGGGACGTCCAGAAGTCCCCGATTTATCGAGGGACGTCTTGGAAGTCCCCGAAAAGTCCCTGAATTTTCGAGGGACGGCTAGGGGACGGCTTTGAAGTCCCCAACTCAACGGGGACGTCCTCGGCAAATCTGGAACGTTTTCGAGGAGTTCCAAAGTCCTCGGAATGGAGGGAACGGCATGAAATTTAGGCGGGGACGGGGCCCCGTGCAACATAGGATATGACACTTTTAGGTACCCCATTCTAGCTTAACTATTAGTTAATCCCAATTATTTATGTTTAAAGGGTTTAATACAAAGCAGGTATTGGCTGACCACTTTGAGAATAGGCATAGATAATGGATCGCTCATTAAATTATTCTAATAGGATGTTGCCTTATCTATGAATGCCAGGAAAAATGCTCTTTGGACAGCGTGACTAGAGTGGAAGCCATATATGGTCCATATGGTAGTTAATATTTGCTCAGCTTTATAACAACAAAGGGCTACTACAAGCATAAAAGCATGTAATATAGCAAGTGATGTATAAAGAGAAATAAGAAAAGTTTGAGAAACGAATATTTAAATAGGCCATTAAGCTTATCACAGCCATGTCCTAGATTGAGTTTTATGCTGTTTCAGGGTTATTTGAGATCAATGATAGGTAACGTGTCTATACTTCTTTCAGGTAAATGATTAAATTCCAAAATTCACAATGGTTTCAAAGTGATTAATTCTAATCACTTGTACCATTTAATTGAATAGATATGACTTTTCTGGGTACCACATTCTATGTTAACTATTAGTTAATCCCAATTATTTTATGTTGAAAGGGTATAATACAAAGTAGGTATCAGCTCATGACTTTCGGGGTAGGCATCTATGCATGCCATTTAATTGAATGCTTGTAGAGACAAGCATAGATAATGTATTGCTTATTAAATTGTTCTAATTGGATGTTGCCTTCTCTATGAATGCTACAAAAAATGCTATTTGGACAGCATGACTAGCTTGGAAGCGATGTATGGTCTATATGGTAGTTAATATTTCGGATTTCCTCACTTTACAACAACAAAAGTATACTACAAGCATAAAAACATCCAGTACAACAAGTGATGTATAGAGATAAATAAGAAATGGTTTGAGAAATGAAGCTCCATATGTACTGTTATACAGGTTTTATGATTGCGGACAAAGGTATCTCCCCTAGGTTTGGTGGTCAACCTAGAACAACAGAGAGAAAAGGAACCCAATGCTTTTCTTAAAGTAAATAGATGATGGAGTGAGGCCTATTTGGAAATTGTCGCTCACTTCGCTCATTTTTTAGCTTGGAAGCGCCAATTCCAGTTCCAACCACCAAAATTAAAACCTGCATAGTCAGATAACACAAGCCAAGAAACTACGAGATGTATGCAGTATCATCTAAATACTCTATTCAATAGATCAACATGGTATTAAAATAAGTGAATCAACATTACATATAGGAAAACCAAGAATTTTTTGCATTAATATAAATAGAAGGAGATTACAACCATAAGTGGCATTTGATCTTGTAGAAGAGCTCCTCCGAGTTGTTGACTTGTCTTTTCCTTGTCACAATATGGACCTCCAGTCACACTATGCATGAGATGATAACTACTTACTGCAGCAACATAAGGGTAGAATCACTCTGCAAAGCCAACCATTACCTCTAGCATATGAGAGGGTAAATATATAGGAGAGAGGCGTAAGTTGGGAGTTCTTATCCAATTACCATTCTAGGGCTTTAGATCCACCTTTGATGGAAGGTATAGGATCAAAGGATAAGTGCTGAAAACTCCAAAGTAGGGTAGGATAGGATCCGAATGTCAATCCAAGGTAAGTAGTTGAAACAAATTTTGGAAACTCCTAGAAGGTGAAGCTTCTGAAATTTCGCTCATTCTCTCGGAATTCTAGAACCAACGTAGTGGCAAAGGAGGCTTACATGCTGGTGACCAACGCTGGCTACAGGGGAGCAACTTGTAGGTGAATGCACCCCAGCAGGCTTGCAGGGAGCGTTGGTGCTCAAATTGGCTCAGATAGGGTAGTTTAGGGTTGAAATTCTGCGGGATGAAAGGTACATGCGTAGGGCTTTGTGCAAGATGATGACAAGGAGAATAGGATGTTTATTGATCCCATTAGGAGGCTCATTTTGATTGGATGTGACAAAATGGCCTATAATAGAATGCCTCCTAAAGCACAAAGTCAGAGATGGTGACTGATGATTGCAGTGCTTTAATTTGTGACAAGTAGGGATCAAGGACAATCGACGAGCTTCATCTGTTACAATACAAGTATCATGACATCTGGATGCTGAGGGAGGCATACCCACACTCAATTTATAAGCTAACATAACATGTACAATGATAAAAAAACGCATCCATAGATGCAACTAATGGAGTCATGACTGGATGATTGTCTATATGATCACGGCAATCATACATTGTGATCTTTGGATAACTCTTGAAATTGCAGCCTGGATGGATGAAACTAGATCCCGGGTCTTCTATCTCATTCACACGACCAACTAATGTACGAGTCTAACCATGTGAATCAATGAGCTGGAGTCGAACATGGTAGACACCATTTGATCACTGACCAATGATGTAAGCCATTAACAAACGCGAGAGAAACCACCGATGATGTACATTGCTCTCAAGATAAAATGGTACAATCGGCATGGTGCGAGTAAATAAGCTGACGTCGAACACCACACAAAATCTTTCGGTTGAAGGCCATTGATGTAAACCTGTTGCCGAGAGCGAGGAAACTTGCCATTGATGTATGCAAGAACCAAGGTACCAAAGGGGTGTTTCTAAGTCAACTTCTTGGATGATGTGTTGATGTCGACAGGAAGCGACTAGTCACATGAGGGCCTTGATGTATCCCCCATCAATGACACGAAACGGGTATCATGATTGAGACAAAATGATCAAAATGATGCTGATACGGAACTGGATTAGGAAAGACAAACATGAAATGAAGGCTTAAGTGTATTGAAGCAGAGATCAATTGAATAGACTTCTATTGAACACATAATGACATTGAATGGAGTTGGCAGCATTGACCCAAAACCGAAATGGAGGCTCTGAAAATAGTATGATAACCAAAAGACAAGCAGATTACCCAACCCAATAGCCGCAAAGATGAAGTGGAAAGTGTCGTGTTCAAGAGCGACTCGCTGCCATTTAGCAAAATGGAATCCCCTGCTTTCCCAATTTCCCCAGCCATACTGGTTAGTGCCTCTTTATTTTTTAACAAGCTTGAGGAGGATAACATATGCTTGATGTATAAGTTCATCCTTCGGAGGAATCTCTCCAAGTATTTTTAATGAACCCTAAGAAGGAGTGGTTCGGCCTTGTCATGCTCGGCAAGACCATCAGTGTTTTATGTTTTAACGAGTCTAGCGAAAGTAAAACTGAACATCTTTTTCATGTTTAGAGAGTTTGAAAAAGAGGCAGAAAAGAAAATGTAATATTCCCATTTTTGGTATCACCCATGACAGGGCTAGGAGGGACTTCCAGAGTTAGGAGCAAACAGGTCACATGTACAGATTGGTGCTATCAGTGGGCTCAGGAGCTTTTCAGAGGAGTTTTGGGGAGTTTTCATGGTGTTCGGAGGCATTCACTTGATATACTCCACCATTCGAGCAGTTTGGCTTTCGTTTCGATGCATTCCGATAACTTTTGGAATTTTGAGTTATTTATGGGCTTAACTCCGCTGATTATGCTCAAGGTGGCATTCCGGGAAGAATACACGATGGAACACCTTAGTGTAATAGCTCGTTGGAACCGGGACGAGGAGACCTGCACGATGGGACAGTTAGACACATATTTCAGTGACCGGAGGAGGCGTGGTAGCCGATTTACCCTTTTCTGTATTAAAAAGGAATATTTCATAATATTTTAATAAAAGGGAAAAGTGCTCCATGAATAAAATAATAATAAAATAATGATCTAGAAGGCTCCAAGGGATATATAAAAGAAAGGGAGGAGGCCATTGGGATATATCTTTGGAGTAGATCATTTTCTTGTGTATGAGAGGTTTGAGAACGTGGATTCTCTACTTCAGCCGTAGCCCCAGGACGAAAACCCTCAGGTGAGTTGTGAGTGTTGGACGAAAACCCAACTCTCTTTGAGGAGACTTCATTCAGAAGTTTCACAGAGCTTCAGTGATATTGGAGTGAGGATCATTCAGATCTTCAACGGGAGCTTCAGTGGATTCAGTGGTAGCTGTTGCCGAAGGGAGAGGGCAACAGTCAGTTTTGGAGGCCATTGCCGTGTAGCAGTGCAACAGATTTTCTTGAGGCCAGTTGTATTTCATTTATCTCAGCTATCTTTTATTTCAGCTTGTAACCCCAGTGATAATATAATAAAGCTGAGTTATATTCCTGCATTATGGTGTTATGGATTTGCATGTACTTGCATGTTTAATTTTACATGGCAATCTTCTGTAAGTAAATGTTGATTTTGCGGCATTTTGTGGAGTTTATTTATTTATCTGCATTTTTAGTAAAAATATCCCATCCGGGATATTACAGTGGTATCAGAGCACTGGTTTTGGTTCAGCCTGTGGGTTCATTATGGATCAACATTAGTAAAATATAGGATTTGTAAGAAAATCCATCACAGAAATACTACAAGGCCCAAAAGTTGAAATCATTTTGTCAAGGGGTCGAGATTTCTAGTAGTTGCAGATTATTTAAAAATTGGGGCTGAGTTGTCTTTTTCTCTCATGCTGAATTGGAAGTTGGGTTCTTCAAAGGGAAAATTACATTTGTGAAACCAAGCTGATTTTGGGTGGAAGCAATCTACATAGGCGGCGTTAGCCAAAATTCTGCGCGATGTATCCATTGGCGGGATCGAAGAGCTACACGTCTGAGTAGTGCATTTTTTTTTGGTCTATCAAATCACAGAACTTTCTCGGCATCGATAGACAAGTCAATCTGAATCGTAGTCACAACTGTTACGGAGCGGAGTTGCGGCTGGCAGAGGCTCATCATTATCACCCCATCAGACATAATTACTGAGATTAATTTAGAACCTGCGACGGTTGATTGAGGACTCCCATCGATCTGGCGTGAGCTTCCACAAACTAAACTCTCTGTATCAAGCCGCCTAGAGAACGTGTGGATGCGTAATTCAAACTCGGTGTGTTGGGCGTACACTCGTTCAACAGAACAATCGGGGTGTGAATTTGGGCCGCCATATTAAGGACCGAATTAAAACTCGGCGTGGTTTGCAGCAATCAAACACCACGAATAAAAACTGTGCGTGGAAAAAGAAAGGGGCATAGAACGTTGGGTTCGTAGGCTACACCACCGCTACGGGATTTTCAGAGGGTGAAATGGAGTTACGCGGTGCAGTGATCGGGTCACCATTCCAGAGGCAGAGCGATTGACCAAATATTAAAGCCACCGTTAGGGCAAGCCAACGCATAACCGTTCAAGCATTGAAATTCTCAGAACGAGCTCGAGGATTTATGAGCAAGGCCCACAAGATTCATCCAAAATTAATGATCGAGGAAGTGTGAGGTTGTGTGCTGTAAAGATCGGTGCTCAATTGTTGGGGCGGATGCAGTTTTGGTGGTCAAATCGACTTCCTGGATGAATTATAACAGTCGCAGCATTAATATTAATTGGGGATAATAATGTGCGGGGTCTCGATTCTAGGTTCAAAGGTGTTTATCATGAGGATTAAGTTTCACCATGTGGACTGAGGTACCGAATTTTGGGTCTGCTGTGTGTTGCCCGAATAGCATTAGCTGCGGGAGTCATGGTGCTATCAATGGGCCAAATTTTGCGTTGGATGGATTTTATTTAAAGCAGAAAGGAACAGTATGCCAAATGCTTGAATCATGATTCAGTTTGGAAATAGAGGCGGTGCATATTTCCTAGACAGCCAACCGTAAATTTTTTATTCTCTGCTAGCTGGGCGTATGCTACTTCTGTCTGGTATACCCTTGTTGCTTGTGCGTAGGAGATATTTCCTTGGCATTGTATTTCTTACCTAAATGTTGATCTATTCTGCCGTGGGTCATGCAATCATCTGCGTGGGGGCTAACAGATATTTGTGCCAAGAGACACGACTTCTGTAATATTCGACTGATATAAGGGAGATTGCAACAAAATGGAGTTTCCAATTGTTGACAAAGGTACCCAGAAATCTGTTCCTTACTGTGTAAGGACCACAACTTAAACCATTCTTTTCTTGGTTGTTGCACGCTGGTTCACACTGCTGAAAGAGAACGTTGTCATCTTATAAGCAACCAATGTTCATTTGGGAACCATATCACTGGAGATTGTACTGCTGAATGTCAACTCATTAAACTTTTAGCTAGAAGGTCGTCATAAAATGAATTTATCAGTCCTGACCACATTGGTAACATGAATACTAAATAAAGTTGTGAGCCTTGACAAGACGTCAAGATTGCTGAATTCTGTCATAACAGTGTTGGGCTTATGTAATGTTGTTGAATCATGATGTATGAACCTTGTATTGAGTCCCAACTGAGGAAGTGCTTGCGTATTTGAGTGCATGGATAGAACTATTCAGTCTTTATATTTATGATGCTGCTAGGATCTAACAGTTCAACAAAGAGTTGGTTGGAGTGGAATGTCCATTACATATGTAATGTTGAGTTACAACAGCTCAGGAATGCAATACTGAGTTGAAGCAACTCAGAATTGCACGTGAAACATTGTGCAAATAATCTGTTGTTAAAACACTTCACTGGGAAAAATAACAAACCCAGAAAATAATGTTCTCATGCAAGAATTCCGTGATGGAGGAACTCCTCAATAAGTTGAGAAGATTGAACATAGAAATTAACCATGGCACGCACCCAGAAACCAAGTAGAACATCAGACCTCTTTCAAGAGAGATTTGTACCATCCTTCAAAAGGGACAGCCAAAAGATTTGCAGGGAACATTGAAGATTGGTCACAAAATTTCTGCGCTTGGGACAGATCTGAAACACATGAAGATGTCATGGAGAGTTTTGTCCAAACTAGAAGAGCTTAATGAACTCATGTCTACAATAGACCAAGCAGAAGGGAAGAAGTTGATTTGGGCTCTAAAGCCTGCTATGCTTGCTCTTATACAGCCCAAATTCTTGGAAGAGCCTTGTGAAGGGGTCACACTTCTAGTTGCAGCTTGCCTCAGTAACATCATGAAATTGATCGCACCTATAGAGCCATATAATGACGCTGTTATGAGGTTGATTGTAGGGACTTTTCAGGATTTGGGCAATAGCACAGGCTCTACCTTCGGGAAGAAGCTTGAGATTCTATGGAGTATGGCCACAATCAAGACTTATGTTATCATATTTGACCTTGAGTGTGATGACCTGATTTTGCAGATGTTCCAATGCTTCTTCAGCATTAGGAGGCATCATCCTGATACTGTCATAGCACACATGCAGTCCATCTTGTCATCATGTATGAGAGACCATGAGACCATTGGCCGAGAGTTGCAGACCTGGTTGTTGAGCATTTGGAGGAGAGAGCAGTTGGTCTCACCTGCTGCTTATGAGCTAGCCCAAGGGCTGGTTGAGCAGAATATTGGGCTATTCAGGAGACAGTTGACCAGGGAGGAGCTGCTCCAGTTTGGTGGGTCAGGTAGCAGAAATGAGCTGAGGAGGAAGGGACTTTGCTTCATTTGCAAAGAACCTTGGGGGCCTGATCACTCATGTTTGAGAGATGCAGATGAGGTGGCAGAGGTAGAGCAGGTAGACGTTCCTTCTGTATGCCAGGATGAGGACTCTTCTTCAGATGAGTCCATGGGATCATATGAGGATGCTTCTGGGAAGCGAGAGCAGCCATGTAGAGATGATGATGACAGTAGACCAGAGCTGTGTTCTGGTGTGCAGGGTGAGCAGTCAGGGGAATGTATAGGTGATACTCTGGGTGATGAGTCACTTGTGACGATTCAGCCAGAGCAGCATATGATGGAGCCTGAGTCAGCAGAGGAGGATACTATGGACATCAGGCATGACATTTCCTTGGGTGAGATCCAGATGGGCACCCACATTGAGCCTATGATGGATATGCAACTAACATTGGGGTCAGCCTTTGAGGAGGAGCAATCAGATGCACAGACACCAGTTGCAGATCCATATCCTCTAGAGACGTTGGAGGTCGATGGGATAGTTCTGCAGGGAGCTAGGGGACAGCAGGAGTTTTACATTCCCGATGAGAGGGATGAGTTGTTGGAGATGGTCGAGCATCCATCTTTGGGCCGACACATTGATGAGGTACAGATAGATGTACATACAGTCGGCCGAGCTGCAGTACTTTCGATGAGTAGTACTCTCCAGGAGTACATCGATGGGGCTTGCAGCATGTCTTGCCCATTTTGGCCCACTATAGAGAGAGGGGCTTCCTTCTACAGGCAGCTTCCATTGGTAGACAGGGCAGAGCAGTGGGAGTTGATTACGGGCTGGCGGCAACACCCTGGGCGTGTCCCATGTGTGGTTGTTGCTACATTGGATTCTTCTTCCAGGATGGACTGGCGGGAGATCATGAGTTGGTACCCTCTTGATGGTACGGTATTTTTCGTGACGAGCACAGTGGAGCAGGGGCCCTTAGACATAGTAGATGTTACAGATTCTAGTTGGCAGGAGGGCACCGGTTGTCGTTACTTCAGGACTCCTTCCCGATTCCAGGAGAATAGGATCAGCATGGGATTGAGTCAGGACTTGGATTGAAGAGAGGTGATGAGCTGGTATGCAGTTGGTGGGGCAGCATATGCAGTTACAGGTACAACACAGCAGGAGCCCGGGAGCATTGATGCTTGCTGGTGGGCTTCACCTCTGAGAGCATCAGCTATAGCCCTAGACAGTGCGCAGCCTGAGCCGTGGGACTTGGGCGATGATTGGCCGTGGTGGCATTGGGATTCGGGAGGATTGTTTGTTGACTGGGACAGAGAGAGAGCAGTTTGGGATTCCGCCATTGAGGGATCTGTTCCGAGAGGTTTGACACAGGTGCATAGCAGCACCCAGAGGTTGGTATGGGATCTAGGCATTGGGTCTGAGATGCGGCGGGCCAACAGAGTGGCCCACATATTTCGATTGCTTGAGGGCAAGCAATCTTGGGGCGGGAGGTCTGTAATATTCCCATTTTTGGTATCACCCATGACAGGGCTAGGAGGGACTTCCAGAGTTAGGAGCAAACAGGTCACATGTACAGATTGGTGCTATCAGTGGGCTCAGGAGCTTTTCAGAGGAGTTTTGGGGAGTTTTCATGGTGTTCGGAGGCATTCGCTTGATATACTCCAGCATCCGAGCAGTTTGGCTTTCGTTCCGATGCATTCCGATAACTTTCAGAATTTTGAGTTATTTATGGGCTTAACTCAGCTGATTATGCTCAAGGTGGCATTCCGGGAAGAATACACGATGGAACACCTTAGTGTAATAGCTCGTTGGAACCGGGACGAGGAGACCTACACGATGGGACAGTTAGACACAGATTTCAGTGACCGGAGGAGGCGTGGTAGCCGATTTACCCTTTTCTGCATTAAAAAGGAACATTTCATAATATTTTAATAAAAGGGAAAAGTGCTCCATGAATAAAATAATAATAAAATAATGATCTAGAAGGCTCCAAGGGATCTATAAAAGAAAGGGAGGAGGCCATTGGGAGATATCTTTGGAGTAGATCATTTTCTTGTGTATGAGAGGTTTGAGAACGTGGATTCTCTACTTCAACCGTAGCCCCAGGACGGAAACCCTCGGGTGAGTTGTGAGTGTTGGACGAAAACCCAACTCTCTTTGAGGAGACTTCATTCAAAAGTTTCACAGAGCTTCAGTGATATTGGAGTGAGGATCATTCAGATCTTCAACGGGAGCTTCAGTGGATTCAGTGGTAGCTGTTGCCGAAGGGAGAGGGCAGCAGTCAGTTTTGGAGGCCATTGCCGTGTAGCAGTGCAGCAGATTTTCTTGAGGCCAGTTGTATTTCATTTATCTCAGCTATCTTTTATTTCAGCTTGTAACCCCAGTGATAATATAATAAAGCTGAGTTATATTCCTACATTATGGTGTTATGGATTTGCATGTACTTGTATGTTTAATTTTACATGGCAATCTTCTGTAAGTAAATGTTGATTTTGCGGCATTTTGTGGAGTTTATTTATTTATCTGCATTTTTAGTAAAAATATCCCATCCGGGATATTACAGTGGTATTAGAGGCCCAACCACTACACCAAAATCTCGAACTGTTAGTGAGGGCGGCATCCTAGGGTGTTAAGGGTGGGGTCTTAAGGCCCACCAGAGCATCTCGGGACGGGGACCCTCACGCAGTCCCCCAATTATGCAGACCTCGGTAGCATGTCAAGGCCCATCGGACCCTCAATAGGGAGGCTGCCCTAAACAGGGATATTACAGCCCACCACGCTCTGCGAGTCTCGACCTCGAGACCTCGGCTCTGATACCACAAAGGCCCAACCACTACACCAAAAGCTCGAACTGTTAGTGAGGGCGGCATCCCAGGGTGTTAAGGGTGGGGTCTTAAGGCCCACCAGAGCATCTCGGGACGGGGACCCTCACGCAGTCCCCCAATTACGCAGACCCTGGCAGCGTGTCAGGGCCCACCGGACCCTCAACAGGGAGGCTGCCCTAAACAGGGATATTACAGAAAACTCCACATGTCCCTTTTCGTAGATAGTCTCTTAAGTCCGAAAAGGTAGAAGCAATGCTCAAGAGAACTTCTTAGCTATGTTCGACTAAGGTATTCCTTTTTCGTAGTTAGTCTATCTGAGTCCGGAAAAAGGTTAGACTTATACTGATTAGACGTCTTTTTATTTACTTTTACGAGCTCGAAAAGATAAGTTCTTGACAATCTTTTCATATTTTGGGAGTTTGAAAAGAGTTGAAATAAGACTCCTCTTGGAGGAATGAGTGGTATAAAAGGTAGCAACTGGTTCCGGTGATGATGGATCTGCTCAAAACATGTAGAGCTCAAGAGGATGGCTAATACAACCACTCATCGCAGCGGTTCCCCAGGCAAGGGTAAAAAACCAAGTGAAAGCGTATGATCGGCCAAGCAGACGGTGACGATGGAATGAGAAAACCAAGGCTCATCTAGCAGAAATAGGCCGATAAAATGGCAATCACGAGAGGTAGGAATGGAATGGTTTCATTTTTTACACAAGTTTGAAACATGGGAAGCTATGCTTGAAATTGGTTTCATTTTTACACAAGCTTGAAACGAAGAAAAAACTATGCTTGGAATAAGTTTGCATGCCCCCAAACTTCATTTCATTCACCTAAGTAGACTACTGGTTGCTAAGAGGTGGATGGAATGAAGGTTCATTTACAAGATCAAATGAAAGACTCGACTTAGAATTTATGAGATCTAATCAAAGACTCTAATTGGAAGGGGATTTGTTTCATTTTTTAACGAGCTTGACACAGGAAAAAAATTATGCTCATAGACTTTGTTTCATTTTTTAACGAGCTTGACACAACTAAAGGAACTGTGCTCTAGAGACCTTGTTTCATTTTTTAAGGAGCTTAGAAAAGGAACTCTGCTCCGAAGAACCTTGATCATGACCCATAAGAGGCCATGGCTTCCAAGAGGTTCTCATCATATTGGAGAACAATGCTCTAGAAAGGATACATATCAAGAGATCTAATGGAAAGATCAGGCTCCAATGCCCCCGGTACATGATGCACTATATCACTGACTAGATCTTTAGAAGACGCGGGCATGGATTAGGTTGCCACATAATTAACCTGTGGCGGGGTAGATACCACTTGCATATAAGGACCATTTAGGGATGCTGGTTGATTGGGAGTCAAATTAGGACCAATGAATGAAAGCTGGTCAATGGTCACGATTCTTCCTTCATGCAGGAAACATATCACACGAAAGAGAGAAGAGACAAGAGCTCCCATGACATAAATATAGTCACGTCCAAGGAGTAAATTAAAATCCAAAGGGCCTTGGACAACCATCACATCGATATAGACAATTTTTCCTCCCAAAGTAATGGGCAACTTAGGAAGGATCCCTAACGGTTGGCTGGTTCCTTTGTTAAAAGCCAAGATATTCTAGGTAACAGGCACAAGCTGCGGAGAACCTAAAGCTTGCCAAGCAGTTGAGGACAAAATACTAACATATGTGCTTTCGTCTATGATTGTGCTAGGTACGGCCACATTATAAGCCTGTACTATGATCTGGAAAGGCACGTAAGAAGGAAGACAATATCCTGTCAGTCGACTCCAATCAAAAGAAGTGACCATACTACTTGGAGGGGGTACCGTAGGAACAGGAGAACTGCCCCCTAATGCTATGGGAACGAGAGGATTACCCTCAAGTTCATTCGAATTTGAAGAAACGTGAAGAACCTGAGCGGTATGAAGTTCACTCTCTACAGGAAAGGTACGATCAACTGAAGGTGGAATCGAGTCAACCATTTTCTCAACCAATGGTAGGTCGGGAAAAAACTCATGGGATTCACGTTCAGAGAGAGTGGGATTGACTAGAGATGTATTCTCATCAACGAATGGAGGACCATGGGAAAGCTTTCGATAACCAGCCGGAAGATGAGGCCGAGAAGCTGTAAGGTTTTTCAACACTTTTGAGGCTTCATCCCTATAAGGAAAAAGGTGAATAAGATGATTCCCTTCACATAGCTTAGAGGAAAACTTGACTTTACCCATTTTCCCATGGACCTTACTATCACTAGTTGATGGTTTGTCACCAGCATGATCTCTAGAAGTTGACGACAAAGGCCGATGTGAGCGTGTGGACCACACTTCTAATAACTTGGGAATACCAAGACAATCTCTAAGAAGGTGGTCACCCTTACATAACTTGCAAGGGAATTTTACTTTGCGGGGCTGATTGAAAGGTTTCTCCATACTAGTTGCATAGGCAACAATGGTTGCTTGGTTTACCCCTTGCTTATTTTGCTTCTTCTTCTTCTTCTTAGCTTCCTGGTTACTAGAATCAATACTTTCACCAGGCGGGGAGGAAGAAAGGGATGAAAAAACAACATGTGAAGAAGGCAAAGGGTCAATTTTAGGATCAACATGATGTTGATGATGTTCAGGTGGAGGAGAACTCGGTTGAGAAGCAGTTTGGACATTCAGAACCATAGGGGTCGAAAATGACCAAACTGACAAACCAATGGTAAATCCGGGAAGGGACAACGTTGCCATATAAGGAGCATCAATATTTCCAAAAGAAGGAAAAGGACCAGGATTCCCGTCAGAGGGGTTTCCTTGATTGGTGGATTCAGGAACTATTGCCATTAGTCTCAATCTAAGATCCACTAAGGGGTTGTTCCACGGGGAGGATGTTATTCCGCGGTTAATTAATTGATTTTAGAAATTAATGACACAAATAAAACAAAGGGGTAACTAGGCATAAAGGTTTACCAAGCAACCATGAACTGCAATATATACCTTGGCGAATCAAGGACTTTAATGTATGTGCAGGTAATCTCCTCGAATGCTGTGTTCGGTGTATCACGGTATGCAAGGCGGCCAACTCAGTTACCTATGGCTAGGATAGCAACCTATAGGGGACTCGCAAA
Organism: Pinus albicaulis; assembly: GCA_034641835.2. Classification (NCBI taxonomy): domain Eukaryota; kingdom Viridiplantae; phylum Streptophyta; class Pinopsida; order Pinales; family Pinaceae; genus Pinus; species Pinus albicaulis. The sequence goes on along the minus strand of CM076572.1, from coordinate 266,512,053 downwards.
ATACTCGATGGTACGTGGGAGTACAGTCTGTAGTAGTGTTGTCTAATGCGTAACAGTTTGATGAGAGCATTCCCATATACTTTTCATGCGTGGAGCACCATCTAATATACCCCAATGTACGTGGAGAACGGTCCTCTACACTAACGTATGTGGAACGAGATTTCATCCCCGGGATGCAATGCTGGCAAGCAACGACAACTGCCACGTCGCTAGCCTAGACCTCTATGTGTGTTGTTAAGTTTCAAATGCTCCTTAGGTTAATTGAGATGAATTTTAGAGTTGATCTTGAATTATGTTTCAGTTTCAAGGCTCGAAACTTGATGTCACCTGAACACACCTATAATGCAATTAATATGAGAGAAAGAACCCTTTTCATTTTCGATGAAAGCTATCTAGTGTAGGGAAGAGATGCAAACAGTGACGCAACAGTCAAATATGCAGCAAACAAGAGCTTCCTAACTAGATCTTTCAATTTCACTTTCCCAATTCAATTCAAAGCATTAAAAGATGTCAAACCATGCAATGCAATCTATGCACGATTCCTCAGAAAATTATGCAAATTTAATCTGTGCACAATTTCCTTTCCTGCTGTGAAAATGGGAATTCTAACTATGCAAATGTGATCTATGCAGGAGAATTCTTCGAATCAAACACGAGTTTTCCAATGAAATCAAACGTAATCTCAGATTTCATGAACAGAGGACTCAAATTGAAATTGGGTGAAAATCCCAAAAATCAAAAGAGATGTCACTCAAAGGCGATTTACACTCACACAAAAATGAAAGCAAAAACATGCAATTTCACACTAGGGAATTTCAATTTTCACACACAAAACCCTAGATGTAATGCATGAGATTTTTCTTTTCACCACACTTAATTTTTGAAATGAAGAAAACTAAGATGCAAATGTTCGATTACTAATTCAATTACACTTTTCATAACGAGGACTCAAACAACAATTCATCCAAGCGATCAACAATCAAACAAAACAAGTTTGCAACTGACCAAACGATATGAACAAAGAAAAATTGAAACCAATTCTTATCGGAGGAAAACAAACACAAACACAAACCGAATGGAGGTTTTAGAGAGACCACAAGGCACTCAAGACTCAGGGAAGTTCAGCTGGAAGCAGGCTGATGAAAGGGAGGATAAAAAACCAAGGCAAAATTTGTGCAAAAATAGGGACCAACGCTGGTGCAGAGAGGGCATTAGTGCTTTGCAACACTGGGATAGAGTGGGCCTGGGTGAGGTGCAATGCTTTGTCAGAGGCACTAGGGGAGCATTAGGCCTGGGAAAGAGGATTTCGACACAAAAATTGCAAAAAAGGTTGAATGAAGCCACTTCCTAGATCTGTTCGTGGTTGGATGATGCAACAAAGGTTTGTCAAGGAGCTAATCAAACACAAAGGACAAGGAAAACCACCAAGGGAATACTTCGTTCCCTAGTGAATTGCCAATTTGTTATACGAGATTTACAATTGTGGACAAAGGTATCTCCCCTAGGTTTGGTGGTCAACCTAGAACAACAGAGAGACAAGGAATCCAATGCTTTCCTTAAAGTAAATAGATGATGGAGTGAGGCCTCCTTGGAAACTGTCACTCGCTTCACTCCTTTAGCTTGGAAGCTCTAATTCCAGCTCCAACTGCCAAATTTAGACCCTGCACAGTCAGATAACACAAGCCAAGAAACTGCGAGATGTATGCAGTATCATCTAAATACTCTATTCAATAGATCAACATGGTGTTGAAATAAGTGATCAACATCACATATAGGAAAACAGAGAATTCTTTACATTAATATAAATAGAAGGAGATTACAACTATTAGTGACAGTTGATCTTGTAGAAGAGCTCCTCCAAGTTGTTGACTCGTCCTTTCCTTATCACAATATGCACCTCCAGTCACCCTATGCATGAGATGATAACTACTTACTACAACAGCATAAGGGCAGAATCACTCTCCAAAGCCAACCATTACCTCTAGCATATGAGAGGGTAAATATATAGGGGAGAGGGGTAAGTTGGTAGTTCTTATCCAATTACCATTTTAGGGCTTTACATCCACCTTTGATAGAGGGATAGGATTAAAGGATAAGTGATGAAAACTCCAAAATAGGGTAGGATAGGATTCGAATTTCAATCCGAGGTAAGTAGTTGAAACAAATTTTGGAAACTCCTAGAAGGTGAAGCTTCCAGAATCGCAATCATTCTCCTAGAATTCTAGAACCAACGTAGGTGCAAAAGAGGCTTACTCGCTGGTGACCAATGCTGGCTACAGGGGAGCAACTTGTAGGTGAATGCACCCCAGTAGGCTTGCAAGGAGCGTTGGTGCTCAAACTGGCTCAGATAGGGAAGTTTAGGGTTGAAATTCTGAGGGATGAAAGGTACATGCTTAGGGCTTTGTGCAAGATGATGACAAGGGGAATAGGATGTGACAAAATGGCCTATAGGAGGCTCACTTTGATTGGATGTGACAAAATGGCCTATAACATGTACATTCCACCAAGTATGGGGGAGCACAGGAGCAGGGAGATGCACAGGGGGAGGTGTGGGAACACCCCCTGAAATGGTTTGAGAATCGAAGTTCAAAATCTACTTTCCACCAAGTTTTTAGGATGGGGGAGCACGGGAGTAGGGAGATGCACAAGGGGGATGTGGTGGAGCACCCTATGTCATAGGGTTCGCCGAACCTAAAGCTTGAGGTTCGAAATTTGGCGAACCTAAAAAAAAATTTCGAATTCGATCAGGTTCACTGAACTTGAATGCCGAACCTAATGTCAAACCTGATGCCGAACCTGATATCGAACCTAATCGAACCTAAAGGCGAACCTAATTGAACCTAAAGGCGAATTTTATGATTTTTTTTCCATGAAGTTCGATTTTAATAAATTTTATGACTTTTTTAACATAAATTATCATTTCTATATTTAACAAAGTCCATTTTACTAATAAAAATTTGTCATTCATAATTTTTACTAATCAAAATTCGTACTCATAGTTTTATATTTTATTAATTGATTTTGATTTATTTTATTTTATGCCATATATATATGTATATATATTGAAAAATATATATAGTCGAACCTCATTACGAACCTCATCGGAAAATTCGAATTCGAATTGAACTTAATCGTTGCCGAACTCGAATTCGAACCCGAACCGTGTGACATAGGGAGCACCCCCAAATTTTAGGGAGATCCAGGGGGAGAGGGGGGCATCAGGGTTACTAGCATAGGGGTCCGTCTCTAAAATTATAAATATAAAATTTAAATGGTAAAATCCCAATAATGACAATTTATCCCATGTGAATTCATCATTGTGCAATCCAGTGGAAATGCTATAATATTTGCCAATCCTGAAAACTGTTTAGTCTGCTGAATTCTAAATGGGATATGAAATTCTGCTTTCTCCATACTTCTCCTTTATCTTCCACTTTCTATCCTTTTACATTAAAATTTAATATGACCATTAATTAACAGACTCGTCAAAGCACTATCCTCTATCTTTGTTTTCTCTTCATGTGTTGTTGGAAAAAAAATCTTGAGTAGCTGCCCAGGCATACTCCTTTTGAGGGAGAAGGGTGTCCATATGTCCCCCTTTTTAGGAGTGCATCCATATGTCCCCCTTTTGGGGAACACATCCCCACATTGGGGAAACATTTCCCCAGGCATCCCCTTGTCCATGGAGTGTGGGAAATGTACGGAGTGCGCCCTCCACCCTGGGCCCCTGACCAGGTCTAGCCCACGTGCAGTCCATTTGACCACTAGTCAACAGAGACCCAACTAGGTTCTGGTGAACAATCATATATTAATGTAGTCCAGTTGAGTGGTTGAACAATTTTAGTCTCAATGAGATGGATTCAACCCCAGTTGAGATTGAGATTTTTTGCAGGAAATTCTTGGACTTTCTCTTATCAATATTGATCATCAAAGACTTGTGGATCACTGTCCAAGGCAATGAAAAGGAAGCATCAACCAGGAAGATATTGGGGATTATTGTTCGATATTTCTTTGACAACATGACAAATTCTTTCATTTGCAGGGACATCCTGAAAAAACCTTCAGTAACGGAATGAAATTGGGACAAATATACGACCACACACATTTCCCTGTAATATAGGATGTATTCAGTGCTTTATTGTTTCTTGCACTCAGCAAGATGCTCTCTAGCAGGTCCACTTTGTACATTGCTTCCTTTCTCAGATGCAGGTTGATTTGACTTTCTTGGCTTTACATCTTCTTCATCCTCGTTGTCATCTTCATGCCCCTCTTCCTCGTCCTCATTGTCTTCTTTATCAATGTCCTCTAACTCACCTAGCTGGGAAGCTTCTCTAGTAAACCACGACACGGCAAGTGAAATTACTTTAAACTCCTAACATAAACTAATGGCAGATGTGCTCCTTGTCTTTGCCCTTATGTGTACCCCCATTTTCCCCCGGTAATTGTTCTGCTTTTCTCTCTGAGTAACCTTGCTTAGCTCAGACTCTATCAAAATGTAGATGTAAATGCAAGAAGAGAGAATTTGTTTCATCGTGCCACCATTCACCCACCATCAATTATTAGCATGACAGTAAGTTACCAATTGTCTACCTTTCTTTTGACTGTGCATCAATGATGACATCTGTTCTGGCAATATCTTGATTTCTCATCCTTTCTTGAAGACATTTCAATCCTGTTGTGTACATATGATAGGAGCGGTGAACCCATAGTCCTCTCTTACCTACCACATGGACTCCGTGTTCATTCCTATTTCACCTATTCATTGGATTTTGCTTCACCAATTATTCACAATTAAGTTAATGAGATTGGTTTTCGACTCTCAAAGAAATTCAACATTCATGTGGAGAATTTGACTATCACACGACATAAACTGACGAGATTTAGAGAAAGCAATAAGAAAAAGACACAACTAATCTGAGAGCCTGTACTTGAAGAGGCATCATAATTTATTCATCTCATAATTTGCTGGTTTCTTTGCAGAGAGCAGCATCGATGAGCACGCTCATCTCAGCATCTCTTTCATTTTTTGTGCAGATTTGTTGGGTAGCATTCACGAGCAATTATTATTTCAAGCTAGCAGGTCTTCTACAAGCATCTTCTCGAATAATTTGCAGTTCTTCAATCTCATTACTTGCTGAAATCCTGGATCTTGTACCATTGACAATGGAACCAAAGTGTTTAAACCAGGGCATCAACACATTCAGGAAGAGACTAAATTTTGCCAAGAACACACCTGTACTCAACGAAGAAGAGATATAATTGGGAAGGGTATCCAAATGAGTTATTCATTTTCATGAGTATTTATACATAGGAGAAATGGTTGGAGCAGTTGTATCGGCTTCAATTTAATCTTTCATTAGGTGTGCTTTATCCTTTATTACATTTACATTGATATATTTACTTAATATTTGATATCTAATGTATTATGATCCATGAGCCTAAGAGGCCTCTCAACAGAAATGGATTCCCATGGTTTATAGGGCACTGTTAAGGGCCAGTGTAGGACAAGCCTGTTAGAAGGTGTGTTTTGGCTGCAAAATCATCGTTGATTTAGTCATCCACTTGTTTCCTCATGGAGTGCCAGAAGAAGTATTGTTGTAAATGCAACAATATTTACTACATTCCAAGGTGCTCTCCATAGGATGGAGAGTGATCCCCTGGAGACAAAGATGTGCTGGCCCTTTTGGAACACAGTTGATTCAGCATATACAACAAGCCATCTCTGAGTGTATAGTCTAAGAAAGGGGTCAGATTGATTACTGTGGAATGTTGGATGGTTTCCACAATAGGACCAAAACACTGCTCAGTGACGTAAATTTTTTTCCATTCTTCATATGCTGCATACTTTAGATCAATTATGTGAAGAGGCCTGGCAGGAGTCTGCTAAGCAAATCGACAACTGTATTTGAGCTGCTCTTTTTGTTCTTAATAACCAAATGAAATTTCTGTACATAGGACATTCATTTCAGATGGTGTTGCGCATCGATTTTAGATTGAGAATTTGAAAATTGAAGGAGCTGATGATTAGTGTGCAGGATGGTTTCCTTAGTAGTAGTGCTGCCATTGCTTGAGTACTTGAAACAAGAAGTAGGCGTCCTGGTCATAATGCTGGAATTGAGCTTGGTTTGAGTCAAGGTTTCTGAATGGTATGCAGTTGGGTGTCCTCCTTGCTTAAGAATGGTGCCAATTGCATATTGAGTGGCATCAGTCCCTATTCCAAATGGTTATTGCAGATCTGGGAGTGCAAGTATAGGTGCCTAACAAGGGGGATCCTTCAACTTGCAGAATGCTTTGTCTGCTTCTGGAGTCCATTGAGAGTCTTGATTGTCAATTTGGTTGAAGGGGTGAGCTATATGGGAGTAATGGTAGATGAATCTTCTATAGAAATTTATTCTCCTGGAAAAATCGAGATGCGAAATGGTACTAGGAGTAGGCCACTCTAGAACCCTAGATTTGTATGAACTGCTGCATCAATAACAGAAGCCATGTATTAGTCACAAGTCTTACCAAAGAAAGGCTTCTTGTGATGGTGAAGAAGATCCAGGACTGTGTGAATCTGCTCCAAATGTTCTGCCCAGTTTTTATTATATATCAGGATATTATTAAAGTGGAACATAAACAAATTCTCCAAGGCGAGGGCAAAAATTTTCATTGATGAACTCCACAAAAGCGGTAAGTGCGATGGTGAGGTCAAAAGACGTGACCAACCTCTTGTAGAGACCCAAGTTAAGTCTTGAAAACTTTCTGCTATACATTGCTAGGCGTGGAATTGGTGATAGCCGAAAGCTAGATAACCTTGGTCAAGTATCTCACTCGCTTGAGTTGATCAAGAATGTCATTAATCCTTGAGAGTTGATAACAGTTTTGAAGGGTTATCTCATGGCCCTGTAATCTGTGCATTGTCTTCACTCTTGTTGTTACTTTTCAGGGATGGTGAATGCTGGAGATCCACAGGGTGAGATGCTAGGTCTGATTTGGTTGTCTTATGAAGTTACAACAGATAATCTGTCACTCAACCTGTGTGCTTTCCACAAGTGTGGTTAAGTAGGCAAGGTAACAAGGCAGGGAAGAACTTGAGGCCAAGTGAATGAAATGCCCGTGACTCTAAAGGAAGGGAGCCCTTTTGACTTCTTAAAAAATATTGGTATATGATTTTATGAGTGCCTGAAGATCAGAGGGAGGGATCTTTCTGTGGATGTCCTCCTTGATTTGGAGGGTTATGTATTTGCTGAGGTTAACCTGTTTAACAACATTCCAACTAGTAGATAGAGAATTAAAAAAAGAAGAGACAGAGTTTGTAAGTCTTACCATCTTTGTGAAGCGTGTAGGTGTTGTATAACTCATCATAAACTGCTCTTAATCAAACTGGTAGGGTTTGCCAAGAATCGTGTAGTGGAAGTCTAGTTGAGTAATGTCACAGTCCACTCTGTTTCCGAAAGGTCCAATAGCTAAGCTAACGGAACAGCATTGTGTGGTCAGGGTAAGTTGCTCGATGTCCTTGGAACCTGATACAACCAAGCTGGTATGGCTTGGGTTGAGTTGAGGTTGGCAGTTTGAGCTCCTTTGGAAAATGATAGGATACAAGGTTCTTTTGATTGCCACAACATTATGCAGGCCATTATATTTTTCATCTGTCAGTTCTACATGGATAGAGCTTCTTTCTTGTTGTTGGAATAGTCCCTGGCCATCAAGATGGGTTGAGGATCAGTGGAGGTGGGTTTGCTGACATCAACCACTGAATTCCCAGTTTCCAGTTGCTGTTAGCAGGTGCCTCTTTGGTTTTCTTGTTTTTTTTTTCCTGCAAAGCATGACATTTGTCATCGGAACGATCAGGCTTCTTGCGATAATTGTAGTATTTCTTCTTATTGTGGCCAATAAAGGAGGTGGACTGGTGGCGCTCCTTTATTTTTTCCACTGCAGTTAGTCTGAGCCTTAGGGCAAGGGAGAGAAGAAGTGGTTTTCTTCCGAGTGAACCAACCAAATATTTGTTTTATTTTCATGTTAATAAATAGATTAAGGTGCTTACTGAAGATCTGGTGCAGTATATTTTCTTTTTGATGAAAGCATAGATTAAATGTCTGGTATACGTTTTAGATGAAAGTACCTATATTGGTGTTTGACTGGAAAAATTGTTTCATATGAAACATTGTGAAATATATTTAAATGTAATTATGGCATGAACCACCATCATCCGCAGGTGATTGTGGATAGTATGGGATACCTAGTCCTCCTCTTTTCCTGTTGATGCTACACTGTGCATTGCAATCCAAAGAAGAGGTGATATGAAGCTAATTTATTTGGTATTCTTCTGCTTCAGTCTAGTAGGTTTGATGTGACAATTATTAATTTCAATAATGAAATCTACAGATGCATCTAGATCCTATATGTGGATTTGAGTTGAACTGAAGAAAAGGGAGATTTCCTCCAATCAGATCTGAATTTCTTCATTTGTAAGTGTTCAGCATAAAAATGGGGTTGCAGGTTTTTTAACAGAGGCAACACAACCCCAAGAGGGAATGGCTCAACCTTAATGACATGTCAACTGTCTGCAACCTGGTAAAAACTAGGTGCAGATGAGGCCAGGTGGAAGTCCTTGGGCGATGGAAGAGAAACATCCCTCATAGCATGACAGCTTAGCCAAAGAGACAGCTATAAGCAGTATCCCCCCAACCAACAAAAGAAGAAGGAACCACACTTACACAACCATAACAGTGTGCTATATAAACTTTATAAGAACGTGATGCAGCAATATATGCTTAGAATAGAAACACAGCTATCGAGTTGTGAACAGAACATAAACATAACATTAGAAGAATGATTGTGAACTAATCACTGAATGAGAACAGAGCACAGTAAAATGTGACCAAACATGGACAGTATTTGTATTATTAACAACAGAATTCAGCCTGCCTCCCTTTGTGGATGTGCCATGAAAGATGAGATGTACTTAAATATTCTCATGACCACATCATTTTAGCTTTGTGTTTGTATCTTCAAGGACTGCTGCCAGACATAGCTTCTTGAGGCTCTTAAGAGCCTTCCATCTCAACAGTTCATATACTTGATGTTCATCCCATTGTTGCACTTTCAGCTGCACAGCCTTCTATATGTACTGGTTTTATGACTCTTATTTAAAATATTAACTAGAATATTACATGTTCAAGTTAAAGTTCACCCAACAGTAAGTTTAACCAAACTGATATAATCTCCTAATAGTATTTATTTAAAGTATTATTGTTTACACCGTATATGAAGGTTAGATTATTTATCCTGGCAATTATCTGTTAAAAGTTTTGAAAAATGAAAAGGGGCATAACTTTGAAAGACGCCAAGGAAAGACTTGTTTATACTTTCAACAAAGAGACTTTAAATAATAGATAATTTGAAATCTAGAATAATTAACTTTTTATCTGTGTTGATAATTATATCAAGCAGCTTTTCTGTATACTGTTGTCAGTATTCATAATGGAAAGTTTACAAACCACATTTCAAAAGACATCGAAATATGATTTTGTAGAAAATGGTCATGCCAGACGCAATTGTTTTTTTGTTTGGACTGATCACTCATTTGTTCCTTGGCAACATGCGATGAGAGAAATTCCATGACAACTGTGGTGGCTTCCTGAATTGCTTCAAGTCTGTTATGAAGAACAATGTGATAAAGAGACTGACAATAGGAAAACTAGATTTACCTTCTTTCAGTATTACTGCTCCTTATCTTCTGCATACACTTATGCTTGACAACTTATTCAGATGTAACACTTGGTGTTAATATATATAACTATTTACATTGACTTATACTCACTGACACTCCCCACATTTCTCGTATGGATCTAAATATTTATATGCTTTCACAATTTTATGAAAAAAACATATACCTTTTGTAGTTATTTGTGATTTAGGGCATATGCCTTACACATTTTATTGCCATATTGATGGTCAGTGAGAAAGCATGTACACTATGCATCGCTGCGTATAATTCTCTGGTTAAAAGGTTTTTCAATTTGGTATTGCAGTTTGCCCAACTACACTGAAAAGGATTTGTAGACAGCATGGAATTTCTAGGTGGCCATCTCGCAAGATAAGCAAGGTTAACCGTTCGCTGAAGAAATTGCAGGGAGTTATTGAATCTGTAAAAGGCGTGGGAGCATTTAAAATTGGAAATCTCTCAACTGGTTTGGTCTCTGCGGCAATGGCACCAAATATAGTAGCAAGCAATACTACATCAGATCATCGTAAATCATTGCCTGCTGTTGTTCAGGGTGCTGCTGATCATGATCCTGACATGGTTCCTCCAGCTACTAATGAAGTTATAGGCACTAAAACTAGTCTTCCTGGAAAAGATTGCATCACGCCCAAGGATTTTTCATCTTCACAGTGCCAGGTGATTGCTACTTTGGGTATGAGTCTGTCATCAGGATTACAGTCCAGAAAGCCAGGGAGCACTCATATTTTTGAAGAAACATGTTCTGTTGACCATGCTGTACATGTGAAAGATGTTATGATAGATGGAAATACCAATGGTAATCTTCATCAGGTGGAAAATAGACATGTCTCTTATGTGCATGGAGCAACTAAGGGCATTTCCGAATCAAGTAATAGTGAGTCACCTGAAGAAAGTATTGGGAAGCCATCGTCTCAAACTTCTCAGGCTGATCTCATTCGGAGCTCTCTCAATTCAATTGAAGATCTTGCGGACCCACCTACCATCACTGCCTTTTGTAGGCCACCAGCATCTCAATGCTATGGAGGTGGAGAAAACTTAACACCCCAAGTGGAATCCATTAACAATGGAGAAACTAGCCTGCACAAAAGACAAGCTACTTCAAGTATTCCAAAAAATACACACAGCGAAACAGCTGTCAATCACAAGCGCAAAAAATTACCTGTTAAATCCTCAAACATCCAAAAGCCTATAGACTTAAGTGGGCAGGGTGAATGTTTAGCTGAAGCTATTCAGTCAAACTCACAAAGCCTGTCTCCACAACATAGATGTGACTCTAGAATCTTAAATCTAGCAGGTATGCAAAGGGACAGGATTATCCAAGAGGGGAACAAATCAACGATATTCAAAGTAACATATAAACAAGACACTGTACGTTTTCGATTGCCTTTGAATGCAGGAATTTCAGAACTGCATGATGAAGTCACAAAAAGGTTCAAATTAGAGGCAGGTACATTTGATCTGAAGTATTTAGATGATGATCATGAATGGGTGTTACTAGCGTGTGATGCGGATTTACATGAGTGCATTGACATCTTAAATTTCTCCATTGGAAAGGCAATTAAACTTGTAGTTGGTAATACATCTTTAAATGTTGGAAGCTCATGTGAAAGTTCTGGAGAACTGTGACTCAGAAGATCCTCCAATCCCCTCGGCAAATGTTATCATAAACTTGAGTCAATGTTCTCAGTTGGCCTTTCTAATTATAAAGTTTTGCAGGAAAGCTTTTGTTAATTCCTTTTGCCTTGGGAAGCTCCCGCTGTAATCTAGACGCTTTTTTCCCTGTACATAATGAACTATATATACATGCCATCTCTAGGCTGGGAAACACTGTAAGAAACACTGTACGTTTAGTTATTATGATCACACATCCCATGATTTTTGCTTTGAAAGTGCTTTCTGATTAGGTTTAGATAGTTCTTTTTCTTAAGGTCTGATGATGATGTCATATGTTTCTGCCTTCTATGTGGGTATATTACCAGGAATAGGAAAGTTGGCAGGGGTTTGATAAATACTATGGTTACTGGAAATGATTATCAAAATCTCAATAATTGGAAAAAGGAAGATTTTGTGAGAAAAACCAAGGATTGCTTTTTGGCATCCTTGATAAACCAGTTGAAGTAAACTAGTGTAAGGATTTGAATTGAACACCTGCTGGCATGGAACTGACCAATTTCATAGCCACATCGACAACAATCAATTGTGTAACCTCTAAGACTTTGATGGGACTCACCCTTGCTTAATTAAAATAAGAAAATATACTATTTACACATAACTCACCCATTCCAAATTAAGGAAACAAAATATGCTATTTTTGCAAACATGAGAGGGCATTTTCATGTTAGAATCTGCTGGGAGAGTATGGGAAATACTTCCGTAGAGAAACTTTGGAAAATGTTTCCAAAAGTTTCTGTACCAGAACATTGGATCTTTGTATTGGTTGATATGGATCTTTAACTATATATAGGGGCTGTTTGTTTGATTGGTATTTAAAGCAAGTGCAAAAATTAATTTATGCTACAAGCAATTTTGGTCAATGATTTTCCCTAGGTGAACTGAGAATTTCAAAATGGCCAACCTCAATTATATTTTATGAAATTTACTTTGGCTTATGTTTATTAAATTTGATTACTAAATTTGGAGGGCAAAAATAAAGGCCAATACATAAAATAAAAATGCTTTTAATGTATCTTTTATTGCAAAGAGGCCCCAAACATGCCAGTGGAATGCCCTTTCAGGCAATTTAGATTCACTTTCGAACATCCCAACTCTCAGAAATTGTTCCAAAAAAATGTATTTATGAAATTAAAAAAATATTTTTTATTTAAATTAAACTTGATTTATCTACTCCTACCATTTCTTTTCATAGGCTTCTACTAATTAGTAATAAACATTTTTGTATTTAATATTTCTTTTTAAAATACTATCCAACATTCCTTGATGTGGGTGTCATTTAAGTAGTCTGAAAGGGCAGATAACCACATGATTAGCATGTGGAGGGTACGAGTGGAGGAAGGGTTGGTTGCTGTTGGAGAGCGTGCCACTCCCTACATTTGTCACTCCCAAGGCATTGCATGGCGCTCATCTCGTAACCAGGAGAGGGTTAACCTTAACCCAATCTTGTCACATAAATCACTGTCGGGGATCGTATTACGAGAGCGATATTTCATTTAGTTAATCACATAGATGCATCTGCTTCTAGTGGGCGGATTGGTTATTATAGTGATGGAGCCTGACATGCATTATTGCGAGTTCATTGATGAGCGCCTGTACTAGAGAAGGAATGTGAGTTTTATACAAGGTGCCAGACATCACACCTGTCTGTGCCTTGATCTTGCATGCGGTGGTATTTGCTGTTTAAATTAGAGTGCAAAGACGTCGTTCCTCTATTACAAATGCATGGATGTTATAGTAGGGTGGCGGCCTTGTAGATATGCTTGGGGTGGTAGACAATATTTCTTACTACTTGATGGCTTTTGGTCTCCATATCAGGTATATTTCGTCTTCGAGGGTGGTTACCTTAATGTTCTTTATCAGTGTTTGGATACCTTCACTCTTTGTTATTTCTCCACAGTAAAATGGCTTAGTTTGCACAATGCTTTGACAACAAGAGAGGGTCCATTTTTTTTGTTCTATTTCTCCACTGTACAGGAACGGTTCCTGCCTTTGAGCTGGTGGCAGTGCTCCTTACTGCATCGCTTCAGGGCCTTGACCCCACGGGGATTTCCTTTAGCTGCCCGGTTTTGGTTTGTGGGGTTTAGTACTCAGGTACTTTCTCAATTTGGTTCTAAAGGTGTCAAGTTAGGTTCTTCCTTTCTCTGGCAGGGTTTTTTCGTCGTCGCTTTGCCTTGGTTTTTGGAGTCGGGTAAATGCGAACTCTTATTTTGTTTCAAAACTTCAAATTCTGTGGCCTATTACTTCTAGCACTATAATTCTCTGGTCTGGTTCTTGTTCCCCGTCTTCCCAAAGGGGCTTCCAAAGGTGGTTTGGGTCAATGATATATGGGCACCATCCCATATTTCATCTCATTACAACGCATTTCGTTTGGTGGGTTGATAGTCATACTTGCATGAGTCCTTTATTATTACACAACTTGTGTCGTGCCAGTCCCTGGGTGCAATTAACTCCTTCAATGTTCCTATTACTCTCTCCTTTTCGTTCACAAAGGCTTCAAGTCCATTTCTATTGTCAGTTCCACTTATATTCACTAGTCTTTATGGCTCCTCGGCAAAGAATACAAAGTGACTGAGGTTGTACAAGTGCCTCTTCTTCCCATAAGTGTCCGCTGTTTGGATGGGAGTCAATGGCTAATTACTTTGATTTTTCCCCTCCCGAGGTCAGGAAGGAAATTCTCCTTCTTGAATCAAAGGAGTTTGGTGATCAGGTTATTTCTCAGATTCAGAATTGGGAGGTGTCTCACTAAAGTGGATACCAGACCCGCGGAAATTTCTGAAGCATAAGCTCCATTTCCTACATTCTATCACGGTGCATAAACAGATGGAAACTCTTTTACATATGATCCTCAAAGATGAGCATGTCGACAACTATAAATTGCTTGCAGGGTAGGAGGACATCAAGCAGATCCTTAGGAATATTTGCTACATCTTGGATGATATTGTAACTAGGCTAACAAGGGTGGAGAAATTTGTGGTTTTTGACTCCAATACTGAGTCAAAGGAGCTCAATGAAATACTTATTGTCATTAATGATCATTAACTCACTACATCTCTATTTGCTTCTTCTCCTCAAGGGAAGTCCTCTTTCCTATCTCTTGTCATCATCTCTGATTGAAGCAACAACTACCTTTGCAATGCTCGCTTTTTGTCTGATGGACGTTGATGTCAACTTGCGGCAACGGTGGTAGTTCATTATGGCGGTGTTATGGTCAACTTCTATAATTTTGGTTCCTGTCAACTACTATACTTTTGGTTCTATGTTGGACGAATCTGGTTTTTCTTTTTGCCTGTTGGCATGTGACCGCACACAAAGTGGAGAAGGAGAAACGAATGGAAATCCTGATTGTCAAAGAGCTTCAAAGGAATCAATCTGCATTTCAGTTCAGTAGAAAGGGGAAAGTGTTGTTGATGAGGTGTGATGGTGATCAAACTTCATTTCTGCCCTCATTCCATTTCATTCACGCTCTATGCCCTTCATTTCCTCCATGTTCTGAAGTTCTACACCTTATTTCTTTCAAGGCCCTCCTTCAACCATCAACACCCAAATTTTATAGTTAAAAAAGGAGCAACACTAGAATCAAAGGAAGCAAACACAATGGAGAAGCAGTTAAGGCAAAAAAATAGCAAGGGCGGAGTTTTGAACGAAATTGGGTCAATTTGTGCACGCTTTCGGGTCGAGTCATGAACGCTAAAGCAGGTCAAGTCGTGAACGCAGGGCAAGTATTCCACGAACAAATAAGAAATGACCGGGTGCAACCAAAGAGACAAGATCAACAAACCACAGTGAGGGAGCGGTGAGGACCGTTGGATCTAAGCAAAAATCAACGACGAAGATTCAAATCGCAATCGCAGATTGCAAGTTTTTCAGGATGGGCGTAAGGGTAAATGTTAAAATGAGCGAAATGCGATTTGCAATGAGGTGGGACCCGTTCACCCGTGGCGCGCATATGAGCCTTACTTGTTGCACACACTTTGTAGCCCGCAGGTTTTTAACCTTACCTCTTAAGACTTACGCCAAACCTTGTTTTTCCGTCGATGCAATGAAGCGAGACTTGCCATACCTTATCACATTATCGAAACCGCATGCAAAATCTTGTTTCCGCCTTAAACTTTACCTTTCTCCGCCGTTCCACTTTATCTTTATATTTTTCCTTTTTCACCGCTATATCATTGTTTCATATCCACTTTTCTCCATTCCCTGATTGCGATTAAAGTGGGGCCATTCTCCTCGACACGTCACCCTTCTTCCACCGTCCATCACATTTCGCAAAATTACAACTTATTCCATTCTACCAAACATTAAAACCTGCGATTGTCGATGTGTGATATCACATCGCACAATTTTTAACTTACCTTTTGAAACGCCCGCAACCTATTTTGTTTAACTTGCGATGCGGTTGGGTCCCATCGTCTGCCACATCACCTCCCTCCTCGCGTTTCGCAATTCGTTCATTTTAGAGTTTACCTTTACTGCTTCATGGTAAAGAGTTGCAATTGCGATGCGGTTTGGCCCACCATAATACTCCGCTCACCACAAATACTCCATTCCTTCGCTATCGTTCCCATTCCATTGCTCCACGTCATTTCCTTCTCCTCATTGCCCTCCACCTTTCCTCCATCTCCAATCACCCCCTCCTCATCTGACGATCCTTGTTTCATTTCGCGCTCCCCACAGCATTCGAACTTTAATCATGGCGAGGGGCTCTGAAATGGGAGTATCAATTACTGCCCACCCCTCCACGTGTCGTCCTCTCCGATATCGCTTACCACTTGAGACCCCCTTCGAAATCCGGTTCTCGTTTGCAATTCAAAAACATCACATGGGTTTTTGAGGCGGAAAACAACAGTTATGGTTTATGCGGTCTGCTCAGGAGATCTCCGGTGAAGAACCAAGTGCACACAGTACTACAGGGCTCTTCATAATGGATTAAGTGGAAATCACCAGAGTGAGGGAGTGGAGGTTTCTAAGCAATAAATGGAATTGTAAAATGATAATCACCCTGTCCACCTACGACCGCTCCTTGCCATACCGTCTTGAAGGCTCCCATTATTGGTCTCAATGGTTTAATTTTGATGATTTTGCTGGCAAAATCTCAATTTCACCCCATTCCTGTTTTAATTATCTCAGTACAGAAGTAATTGTTCAATGCATGCTCTGCAAGTTAGGTAGGATGTTTTGATTTCATAGATATGGGTCGATCATAAATGATTAAGTACCGTAAATCCTCAAGGAGAACTCTATATATAGTAAGTTCTAAGATGAAAGCAGGGTTCTAGAATTTGGAAGAATTTTGCTATAGTTTTGTATGATTGTACTCCCTGTGCTCTGAGATACATATTTGGAAGAGCTGCCTAAACTTAATATGATACAGAGCTGTTATTTGGATTCTAGATGGAGCAATGAGTAGTATGTATATGTTTCCTTTTGTTATTAGTAATATCCTTTTTATCTATAATCATCTGTCATGCTATGTTGCTTTGATGGTCCTTTATTCATGAATTCGTGTTTTCATAACGCTCAGGTGTTAACGCTCATGTATTAAGCTCGTTTCACTCCCTTAATTCGCGCCCTATGAACCTCTGTTGTTGCCCATATCTCACTCATATCCACTCCTTTTGAGGTCGCGTGGGACAGATTCTTAAATCTCTTAAGCCTGTCTCGTGGGTTCCTTCTCCATTCTTCCTCAAGGCCTCTCCACATTTTAAAGGTTTTGCTCATTGTTTTATACTTGGCCCATCTAAAAGCCATCAGCCTCACAACCTCTTGAGCTCTCTCATCGTTTGGGGAATTCACATGAAGCAAGCTCAAATGGTATTCTCCATTCTCGAACCACCAAATCCATTATTCTCATGACCCATATTCTGTTAGAGGTATTTATACAATTGTCCACTTTTAACCTCTCATTTTAAGATGTCTTAGGCACTGGTCTTTTGCAATTCAAGGCTATCTCTAGGAGCTACAACATCTTTTTGGCGCCGTTGTCGGAGATTACGAATTAGAAAGCCTTTTCCCTGGGATACGACATTATCTTCACCCTTCAATCAGGTGAGCACGAAAAGTTGAGAGTTGCATAGCCCTCACCTTGGCGACTCCACTGTAAAAGAGTTCAAATCTGTTGAAATCTTGGCTTACAAAAGGCCTCATACCAGATCAGACGTTTCCCAGCAGAGAACCCCTTCTATATTTGATCTTGAAAATATTATATTTAGGAGAATCTGGAAGGAGAAACAACCCAGCCAGGTAGACCTACCCTCATCTACTCTAGAAGCTTCACCTTCCTCATCTCAGAAAGCTGACATCTATGGTCCTGGCACCACAACCCGCATACTTGAGTATTCTCTAGAAAGCTTTGCTCTAGCCAATTCAATCATAAAAAACAAAGCTGAATCCGTTGATATTTCTTTGCCTCCCTTGCACCTTACTCCCGAGGTTGAAGAGATTAAAGAAGTTACAATCCTCCAAAGCTTTTTACAGACCAATATAGCAACCTCTATTCAACACACACCTGTTATACCACAGCCAATTCATCCTCAAAATCTACCACCATTGCCCCTCATGGCTGTACCCGGTTTCCTCCTCAACAAATATGCCCCACTGGCTCTACCTCCAGTACTGAATGACATGCCTCAAGATTATCTAAAACTCTTGCCTCGGTTCACCGGGGAAGATAGTACTTCCGCGCAGAGACATATTAAAAACTTCTGCACCTTTGCTGAGAATGTAAATGTGGAGCAACTAGATGTGGTGTTGAGGCTTTTCGTCCAATCCTTAGATGGAGAGGCTCGAAAGTGGTTCAAATCTCTTGCTGATCACATAGTCACCACTTGGGAAGAAATGGAGAATTTCTTCACACTAAAGTGGGGAGAAAAGAGGGACCATGGATATGTTCTTACATAGTTCAATGCTCTCAAGAAGACACACAATGAGGATGTAACATAATTTATAAAGAGGTTCAACAAGCTTTATAATAATCTTCCTGCTGAAATAAAGCCTCCCCAAACAGCTACTAAGGTGGTTTTCGCAGGAGCTTTTGAACCAGAGTTTGGGTTCACCCTAAGAGAAAGTCTACATCTCTGGATCAAATCCATACTGATGCATTGGAAGTAGAAGCAAACTTTGCTTCTATTGGTAAATTTAAAGAGAAGAAAGAGCATGAGGCCAGAAGTAGGGAGGAGGCTTCTACCTCTAATCCAGAGAGGGAATCATAGGAGTATATAATCGAAGAGATGAATAAGCTGATCAAGAATCTCTCAAATAAGTTGGTTAAGCTTGAATCAGAGGCCAATAATTCCACTCCTCGTTCCAACCAAATGATTCCTAACCGGGGGTTTAATCCTCAATATCGGAGGACCCCTCTGCAGCTGTTGCAACAGGTCGAGGAAGTCATAGATAACCAAGAAGATCAATTCCTCGCCTACTCTGATGATGAGGAGGGTGAACCCATCCTGAAAGGGGAACAAGAAGAAGAGGAAGTCCCTCCAGAGGATCAAGAGATTGACAGTGACTGCAAATAGTTCGTGGATTTCATGCAAGCTCAACTCCACAGGAAGTATGATCTCAGATCCTCCAGAAAGAGAACCTGAGCGCAGCAACAAAATGAAGAATCGATATCAAGAGAACAAACCCCTCCTAGTCCTGCTAGTAAAGGGAAGAATCCATTAGAATAATCAACCCCTCATAAGGCCACTACATCCTCTTTCAAAAAGCAAGAAGCTGATCCTCCCAAAGACAAGAAGCCCTCATCTATACCCTTTAAACTGCCCGACCCTCCTAAAGAGCAGTTTGAAGAAGCCATTACAGAAAAAAGGGCCCACACCCTCCAATCTCCAAGAAGAACAACCCATGGTGGTTTTTGGACTGCATGTGGAAAACCATCTTCTATCCTGTGCAGAAGAAGAGGGAGGTGAGCTTACCCTCCATGAAGAAGGAGAAGAGATGGAGTATTTCCCAGAGGACAACACTAAAAATCAACAACAGTCTGGTGATCCGGAAATAGAGGCAGCAGAGCTTAATTGTCTAGATCCACAAGAGCACCTTCAGCGAGTAGCGTTGTATTCAGAGATTGAACACCAATTAAGTGTGCCCAATAAAAGCCAAGAAAGCTTGCCAAAAGAAGGCCAGTCAGGTTTGCTGATTGAAGACCACTCAAATATTCTTTTTGAGTGTGCAGAATTTGAAGAAGATCATAAAAGCTCTACATCATTAAGTTCCTTGTGGGATGCTGGGAAACACAATATATTGTTATCAGTGAAGATCCTTTACCTTAGATGATCGAGAGTTTGCATCTCCCCTGCAAGCCTCTGTATGACAAAGGAAAAGATGAAGAACACACAAATTAATTGATTATATTGTTTGAAGACAATTAGTGGATACACACAAGAAAAGCAGCAGTTTGGAGTGAGGTTTGTTTTCTTGTTACAAATCCTTCAGAAAAACTCATGTTGCATGTTTACCATGATCCTTTGGGTAGTATATTGTAGTGATTAGTGAAGGAGGAATTTGCTAGGTTCATAAATAGAGCTATGAAATTAAGTGGAAGAGATAAGTTGCCACATTTTGAACCCATTTCTCTACCTACGAGAATGGGATGCCAATTTCAGTTGAGCACTCATTTTCTTGATTGGTTACATTGGAACTCTGATTATTATTTGATGGGATAATTTTTGATCAGAATAGGTGTAGGTAGGAGTGCCAATAAGCTGAATACTATGAACATCTTTCTAGTTTAGTTTCAGATTGCTTTGTAGTTTTTAGTTCAATTGTGTTTCAGTTTCCAATTTCAGCATAGTTTAGATTTCAGCATTTAAGATTTACAACGTACGACAGTGACTTTTGTTTTATATAGTTGGTAGTGTACAACTCAGTGGTAGTTTCAATTCAGGCTTACAGTATGCATTTGCGACTCCATGAGCCTAATAAGGCACAAGCATTTAGGTCTGCAGGTTCTCAACGCACTTAGAACAACATGTTGTCCCCAGATGAAGCCAATGTTGGCCTGTGACTGCACACAAAGTGGAGAAGGAGAAAGGAAAGGAAATCCTCACTATCACAGAGCTTTAAAGGAATCAATCTGCGTTTCAGTTCAGTAGAAAGTGGAAATGTTGTTGATGAGGTGTGATGGTGATCAAACTTCATTTTTTCCCTCATTCCATTTCATTCACCCTCTATGCCCCTCATTTCGTCCATGTTCTAAAGTTCTACACCTTATTTCTTTCAAGCCCCTCCTTCAACCATTAAAACCCAAATTTTTATAGTTAAAAAAGGAGCAACAGTAGAATCAAAGGAAACAAAGACAACAGAGAAGCATTTAATGCAGAAAAACAACAAGGGCAGAGTCTTGAATGAGATTGGGTCAATTCGTGCACGCGTTCGGGTCGAGTCGTGAACGCTAAAGTATGTCAAGTCGTGAACACAGGGCAAGTATTCCACGAACAAATAAGAAATTACTGGGCGCAATCAAAGAGACAAGATTGGCAAACCACAGTAAGGGAGCAGTGAGGACTGTTGGATCCAAGCAATGATCAACAACAAAGATTCAAATCGCAATCGCAGATTGCAAGTTTTTCAGGATGGGTGCAAGGGTAAATGTTAAAATGAACGAAATGCGATTTGTGATGAGGTGGGACCCGTTCACCCGTGGCACACATATAAGCCTTACCTATTGCCCGCACTTTGTAGCCCGCAAGTTTTTAACCTTAGCTCTTAAGACTTACACCAAACCTTGTTTTTCCGCCGATGCGATGAAGCGGGACCTGCCATACCTTATCACATTATCGAAACCACATGCAAAATATTGTTTCCGCCTTAAACTTTGCCTTTCTCCATCGTTCCGATTTATCTTTATACTTTTCCTTTTTCACCGCTATATCATTGTTTCATATCCACTTTTCCCTATCCCCAGATTGTGATTAAAATGGGACCATTCTCCTCGACACGTCACCCTTCCCTCACCGTCCATCACATTTCACAAAATTACAAGTTATTCCATTATGCTAAACGATAAAACCTGCGATCGCCGATGTGTGATATCGCATCGCACAATTTTTAACTTACCTTTAGAAACTCCCGCAACCAATTTTTTTTAACTTGCGATGCGGTCGGGTCCCACCGTCTGCCACATCACCTCCTTCTTCCATGTGCTTCACACTTCGCTCATTTTAGAGTTTACCTTTACTGCTTCATGCTAAAGAGTTGCGATTGCGACGCGGTTTGGCCCCACTAGAATAATCCGTTCACTGCGAATATTCCATTCCTTCGCTATCTTTCCCATTCCATTGCTCCACGCCATTTCCTTCTCCTCATCGCCCTCCACCTTTCCTCCATCTCCAAGCACCCCCTCCTCATCTGACAGTCCCTGTTTCATTTCACACTCCCCGTAGCTTTTGAACTTTAACCATGGGAGAGGGGTCTGAAATGGGTGGTATCCATTATCTCCCATCCCTCCATGTGTCGTCATTTCATCATTTTGTACCCCCCCTCTCCGATACTGCTTACCACTTGAGACCCCCTTCGAAATCTGGTTCCCGATTTGGAATTCAAAAACACCGCATGGGCTTTTGAGGCAGAACATGGCAGATATGGTCTATGTAGTCTGCTCAGGAGATCTCCGCTGAAGAATCCGCTGCGTGCAGTACTACAAGCCTCTTCATAATGGATTAAGTGGAAATCACCAGACTGAGGGAGTGGAGGTTTGTAAGCAATAAATGGAATCGTAAAATGACAGTCAGCTTGTCCACCTACAACCACTCCTCGCCATACTGTCTTGAAGGCTCCCATTATTGGCCTCAATTGACGACCATATCCTTTCTGTTTTTGGTTTAATTTAGATGATTTTGCTGGTAAAATCTCAATTTCACCCCATTCCTGTTTTAATTCTCTCAGTACAGAAGTAATTTCTCAATGCACGCTCTGCAAGTTAGGTAGGATGTTTTGATTTCATAGATATGGGTCGATCATAAATGGTTAAGTACCGTAGACCCTCAAGGAGAACTCTATATATTGTAAGTTCTAAGATGAAAGTAGGGTTCTAGAATTTGGAAGAATTTTGCTGTAGTTTTGTATGATTGTGCTCCCTGTGCTCTGAGATACATATTTGGGAGAGCTGCCTAAACTTAATATAATACAGAGCTGTTATTTGGATTTCAGATGGAGCAATGAGTAGTATGTATATGTTTCCTTCTGTTATCAATAATCTGATTTTTATGTATAATCCTCTGTCATGCTATGCTGCTTTGATGGTTCGTGTAATGTAGCTGCAGGTAGTCTGCAATTTTATTCATGTATTCGTGTTTTCATAACGCTCAGGTGTTAACGCTCATGTATTAAGCTTGCTACACTCCCTTAATTCGCGTCCTACGAACCTCTATTGTTGCCCATATCTCACTCATATCTGCTCCCTCTAAGGTTGTAGGGGACAGATTCTTAAATCCCTTAACCCTGTCTCTAGTGGGTTCCTTCTCCGTTCCTCCTCAACGAATTTGCACATTTTAAACCTTCTGCTCATTGTTTTGTACTTGGCCCATCTAAAATCCATCAGCCTCACAGCCTTCTGATCTTTCTCATCGTTTGGGGAATTCACATGAAGCAGGTTCAAATGGTCTTCTCCATTCTCGAACCACCAAATCCATTATTCACATGACCCATATTCCGTCAGAGGTATTTATACAATTTTCCACTTTTAACCTCTCATTTTAAGATGTCCTAGGCACTGGTATTTTGCAACTCAAGGCTATCTCTAGGAGCTACAACATTTTTTTGGCACCATTACCGGGGACTACAAATTAGAAAACCTTTTCCTTGGGATACCATCATTATCTTCACCCGTTAATCAGGTGAACACGAAGGGTTGAGAGTTGCATAACCCTCACCTTGGCGACTCCACTGTAAAAGAGTTCAAATCCGTTGAAATCCTGGCTTACAAAAGGCCTCATACTAGATCAGATGTTTCCCAGCATTTGTGTCTGATCCTGAAAAGATTATATTTAGGAGAATCTGGAAGGAGAAGCAGCGCTGCGAGACAGAACTACCCTCATCTACTCTAGAAGCTTTGCCTTCCTCATCTCAGAAAGCTGACATCTATGGTCCTGGCACCACAGCCCGCGTACTTGAGTATTCTCTAGAAAGCTTTGCTCTAGCCAATTTAATCATAAAAAACGAAGCTGAATCTGCTGATATTTATTTACCTCCCTTGCACCCTACTCCCGAAGTCGAAGATATTAAAGAAGTTACAGTCCTCCAAAGCCTTTTATAGACCAATATAACAACCTCTATTCAACACACACCTATTATACCACAACCAATTCATCCTTAAAATCTACCACCACCGCCCCTCATGGCTGTACCCGGTTTCCTCCTCAACAAATATGCCCCACTGGCTCTACCTCCATTACTGAATGACATGCCTCAAGATTATCTAAAAATCCTGCTTTGGTTCACCGGGGAGGATAGTACTTCTGCGCAGAGACATATTGAAAACTTTTGCGCCTTTGCTGATAATGTAAATGTAGAGAACCTAGATGTGGTGTTGAGTCTTTTCGTTCAATCCTTGGATGGAGAGGCTTGAAAGTGGTTCAAATCTCTTGCTGATCACATAGTCACCACTTGGAAGAAATGGAGAATTTCTTCACACTAAAATGGGGAGAAAAGCGGGACCATGGATATGTTCTTACAGAGTTCAATGCTCTCAAGAAGAGACACAATGAGGATGTAACAAAATTTATATAGAGGTTCAATAAGCTTTATAATAATCTTCCTGCTGAAATAAAGCCTCCCCAAGCAGCTGCTAAGGTGGTTTTCACAGGAGCTTTTGAACCAGAGTTTGGGTTCACCCTAAGAGAAAGAAAGTCTACATCTCTGGATCAAATCCAAACTGATGCATTGGAAGTAGAAGCAAACTTTTCTTCTACTAGTAAATTCAGAGGGAAGACAGAGCATGAAGCCAGAAGAAGGAATAGGGAGGAGGCTTCTACCTCTAATCAAGAGAGGGAATCACAAGAGTATAGAATCAAAGAAATGAATAAGATGTTCAAGAACCTCTCAAATACGCTGGTTAAGCTTGAATCGGAGGCCAAGAATTCCCCTCCATGTTCCAACCAAATGATTAATAACCGGGGGTTTAATCCTCAATATCGAGGCCCCCTATACAACTGTTGCAACAGGTCGAGGAAGTCACAAACAACCAAGAGGATCAATTCCTCACCTACTCTGATGATGAGGAGGGTGAACCCATCCTGAAAGGGGAAAAAAAAGAAGAGGAAGTCCCTCCAGAGGATCAAGAGATTGAAAGTTACTGCAGATAGTTCGTGGTTTCATGCAAGCTCAACTCCATAGGAAGTATGATCTCAGATCCTCCAGAAAGAGAACCCGAGAGCAGCGACAAAATGAAGAATCTATATCAAGAGAACAAACCCCTCCTAGTACTGCTAGTAAAGGGAAGAAGCCATTAGAAGAATCAACCCCTCATAAGGCTAATGTATCCTCTTCCACAAAGTAAGAAGCTGATCCTCCAAAAGATAAGAAGCCCTCATCTATACCCTTGAAACCACTTGACCCTCCTAAAGAGCAGTTTGAAGAAGCCATTACAGATAAAGGGCACACACCCTCCAATCTCCAAGAAGAACAACCTATGGTGGTTCTTGGAATGCAGGTGGAAAACCAACTTCTAGCCTGTGCGGAAGAAGATGGAGGTGAGATTACCCTCCATGAAGAAGGAGAAGCACTGGAGTATTTCCCAGAGGACAACACTAAAAATCAACAGCAGTTTAGTGATCCGGAAATAGAGGCAGCAGAGCTTAATTGTCTAGATACACAAGAGCACCTTTAGCCAGTAGTGTTGTTTTCAGAGATTGAACACCAATTAAGTGTGCCCAATGAAAGCCAAGAAAGCTTTCCAAAAGAAGACTAATAAGGTTTGCTTATTGAAGACCACTCAAATATTCTTTCTGAGTGTGCAGACTTTCAAGAAGATCATAAAATTTCTGCATCATTAAGTTCCTTGTGGGATGTTGGGGAAACATAATATATTTTTATCAGTCAAGATCCTTCACTCGAGATGATCGAGAGTTTGTACTCCCCTGGAAGCCTCCATATGACAAAGGAAAATATGAAGAGAACAAAAAACAGTTGATTATAATGGAAAAGGAGAAGAAACAAGAGTCATCCTTGCTGTTTGAAGACAATTAGTGGCAACACACAAGCAAAGTAGCAGTTTGGAATGAGGTTTGTTTTCTTGTTACAAATCCTCTAGAAAAACTCATGTTGCATGTTTACCATGATCCTTTGGGTAGTATATTTCAGCCATCAGTGAAGGAGGAATTTTCCAGGTTCATAAATAGAGCTATGAAATTCAGTGGAAGAGATAAGTTGCCACGTTTTGAACCCATTTCTATACCTACAGGAATGGGATGCCAATTTCAGTTGAGCACTCATTTGCTTGACTGGTTTTATTGGAAGTCTGATTATTATTTGATGGGATAATTTTTGATCAGACTAGGTGTAGGTATGGGTTCCAATAAGCTCAGTACTATGAGCATATTTCCAGTTTAGTTTCAGATTGCTTTGCAGTTTTCAGTTCAAGTGTGTTTCAATTTCCAATTTCAGCATTTAAGATTTTCAACGTATGACAGTGAATTCTGTTTTATATAGTTGGCAATGCACAGCTCAGTGGTAGTTTCAATTCAGGCTTACAGTATGCATTTGCGACTCCATGAGCCCAATAAGGCACATGCATTCGAGTCTGCAGGTTCGCAACACACTTAGAACAACACGTTGTCCCCAGATGGAGCCAATGTTGGCCTGTGACCGCACACAAAGTGGAGAAGGAGAAAGGAAGGGAAATCCTGACTTTCAAAGTGTTTCAAAGGAATCAATTTTCCTTTTAGTTCAGTAGAAAGGGGAAAATCTTACTGATGAGGTGTGATGGTGATCAAACTTTATTTATGCCCTCATTCCATTTCATTCACCCTCTATGCCTCTCATTTCCTCCATGTTCTAAAGTTCTACACCTTATTTCTTTCAAGCCCCTCCTTCAACCATTAACACCCAAATTTTATAGTTAAAAAGGAGAAATAGTAGAATCAAAGGAAGCAAAGACAACAGAGAAGAAGTTAAGGCAGAAAAACAGCAAGGGCAGAGTCTTGAACGAGATTGGGTCAATTCGTGCACGCGTTCGGGTCGAGTTGTGAATGCTAAAGCAGGTTAAGTCGTGAACACAAGGCAAGTATTCCACAAACAAATAAGAAATGACCGGGTGCAACCAAAGAGACAAGATCGACAAACCACAATAAGGGAGTGGTGAGGACCGTTGGATCTAAGCAACGATCAACGACGAAGATTCAAATCGCAATCGCAAGGGTAAATGTTAAAATCAACGAAATGCGATGAGGTGGGACCCGTTCACTCGTGGCGCGCATATAAGCCTTACCTGTTTCCCGCACTTCGCAGCCCCCAGGTTTTTAACCTTACCTCTTAAGACTTATGCCAAACCTTGTTTTTCCACTGATACGATGAAGTGGGACCCACCATGCCTTATCACATTATCGAAACTACATGAAAAATCTTGTTTCCGCCTTGAACTTTACCTTTCTCCGCCGTTCTGCTTTATCTTCATACTTTTCCTTTTTGATCGTTATATAATTTTTTCATCTCCGCTTTTCCCCATTCCCCGATTGCGATTAAAGTGGGGCTATTCTCTCTGACACATCACCCTTCCCCCATTGTCCATCGCATTTCACAAAATTACAACTTATTCCATTCTACCAAATGCTAAAACCTGTGATTGCCGATGTGTGATATCGCATCACACAATTTTTAACTTACCTTTTGAAACGATCGCAACCTATTTTGTTTAACTTGCGATGTGATCGGGTCCCACCATCTGCCACGTCACCTCCTTCCTCCCCGCGCTTCACACTTCGCTCATTTTAGAGTTTACCTTTACTGCTTCATGGTAAAGAGTTGCGATTGCGACATGGTTTGGCCCCACCATAATACTTCGCTCACCGCGAATACTCCATTCCTTCGCTATCGTTCCCATTCCATTTCCTTCTCCTCATCGCCCTCCAACTTTCCTCCATCTCCAATCACCCCCTCCTCATATGACGGTCCTTGTTTCATTTCGCACTACCTGCAACTTTCGAACTTTAACCATGGGGGGGGGGCGGGGTCTGAAATGGGCGATATCCATTACCACCCACCCCTCTACGTGTCGTCCTCTCATCATTTCACACCCCCCCTCTCTGATACCGCTTACCACTTGAGACCTCTCCAAAATTCAGTTTCCGTTTTGCAATTCAAAAACACCGCACGGGCTTTTGAGGTGCAACATGGCAGTTATGATTTATGAGGTCTGCTTAGGAGATCTCCGTTGAAGAACCAGGTGCATGCAGTACTACAGGCCGCTTCATAATGGAATAAGTGGAAATCACCGGACTAAGGGAGTGGAGGTTTGTAAGCAATAAATGGAATCGTAAAATGACAGTCAGCCTGTCCACCTACGACCGCTCCTCTCCATATCGTCTTAAAGGCTCCCATTATTGACCTCAATGGGTGACCATTTCCTTTCTGTTTTCAGTATAATTTTGATGATTTTGCTGGTAAAATCTCAATTTAACACCATTCCTGTTTTAATTCTCACAGTACAGAAGTAATTTCTTAATGTAAGCTCTGCAAGTTAGGTAGGATGTTTTGATTTCACATATATGGGTCGATCATAAATTATTAAGTACCGCAGACCCTCAAGGAGAAATCTATCTATAGTAAGTTCTAAGATGAAAGTAGGGTTATGGAATTTGGAAAAATTTTGCTATAGTTTTGTATGATTGTTCTCCTTGTGATCTGAGATACATATTTTGGAGAGATGCCTAAAATTAATATGATATAGAGCTGTTATTTGGATTCCAGATGGAGCAATGAGTAGTATGTATTTGTTTCCTTTTGTTGTTAGTAATCTCCTTTTTATGTATAATCATCTATCATGCTATGCTTCTTTGATGGTCCGTGTAATGTAGCTGCAGGTAGTTTGCAATTTTATTCATGAATTCATGTTTTCATAACGCTCAGGTGTTAATGCTCATGTATTAAGTTTGCTTCACTCCCTTAATTCACGCCCTATGAACCTCTGTTGTTGCCCATATCTCACTCATATTTACTTCCTCTGATGTCGCGGGGGACAAATTCTTGAATATCTTAAGCCTGTCTCTTGTGGGTTCCTTCTCCATTCTTCCTCAACGCCTCTGCACATTTTAAAGCTTCTGCTCATTGTTTTATACTTGGCCCATCTAAAAGCCATCAACCTCACAGCCTCCTGATCTCTCTCATCGTTTGGGGAATTCACACGAAGCAGGCTCAAATGGTCTTCTCCATTCTCGAACCACCAAATCCATTATTCTCATGACCCATTTTCTGTCAGAGATATTTATACAATTGTCCACTTTTAACCTCTGATTTTAAGATGTCCTTGGCACTGGTATTTTGCAACTCAAGGCTGTCTCTAGGAGCTACAACATTGCCAAGGCTTCAAATGATGTTATCATTCACACTTTTTTGATAAATGTGCTCATGATAGCTAAGATCTCAGTAGAATTATGTATTAATGGGTTATAGGTTACACCTGGCTGAAGATTTTTGTCGAGCCATAAAAATGTATCTTTCAAACACCTAATTAATTTACATTAATCATCAATCTTGGAGCGTCTTTTTATTTCAAGAGTGTACTTTGTCTGAGGCTGCAATTATCTAAGAGTAATGCTGTGAAGATGTAGTACAGAATTCTGAATACAAGAATAAACAAATGCTTGTAAAGGAACCTAATTACAAATGGAAATTCTCAGAAAATTTAATTAAATCAAACTGCAAAACATCGATCAGGGATACAGTAGCAATAACTCTTTCCCTTAGAAATCGATGCAAGATAACCAATCTGGGGACTTGGAAGCAATAACCAGTGTCCTCTACAGTTGGTGATCTTAAAACAATCGGAATGAAATCAAACTCGAACTACTTGCTGATAAAGATAACTGAAAGGAACTGCAAAGGCTAAAAAGGAACAACAATCTTGTAACTCCTACGCATACACAACAACTGTAACCAAATTATCTGCTAAAGTAAAGCTATGAATCAGAAATAAGCAATAAATAGAAATGGAACATCAATATAATTTGAAAAACAACTACAAACTTAACTAACTTCAATCTATCGCCAGACAATACTTATAGATCAATCGATCACAAAGAATTGTAAACTAAGAGAATAATAACTTAGAGTCGAATATAGAACAGTAAAGCTTCACAATGATAGAAGAATAAATGAACAACATATGTCTTTCTTGCAAAGAGTAAAATAGCAATACAATTCATTAATGAATCAAAAGTCAATCAACTCTGCAATCGAAATAAAATGTAAACATAACTTCACACAACAGTAAACAAAGGTTAAGAATACAAACAACAAATTAATTCCACCAGAGCCGGGCCCTTGGCACCAGTGAAATACTGCTGGGCTACTTCAGATCTTAAGAAATGAAACGAAATGCGTGCTTGATATTAATTAAACATAAAGTATCATAGAGGCTGTTCTCTCAAAGATGAGAGTCAATAAACATAGTATTGCAGAGGAAATGTCTGAATATAAGAACTTTTTCTGACCAACTGACTCTCTGATCACTAAATGACATTGCTTTATATATCAAATCCTAACGGACAAGACGAGGAATAAGATAAGTTTGAACAGTGATCCCTCAGGATCGAAGGATCCTGAGGGATTCGCTCCCCTTTGTTTAGTTATCAACTTGTCTGCTTTGATCGAGACCGAGCTGTCCCCTGCCTTTTCTTGGCATTTCGTTCGGATCTCCTTGCCTTTGGCTGGATGTGGTTCAACGCTGATGGAGCAGCAGTTACATTGATCTCAGCCTCACCTTTGGTATAGTTGTTTGCTTCGTCTAATCCCTGTTTTATCAACAAAAAGAATCCTTTAGTCATCTTTTTACAATGAACGTAAATCTTTCCAATCCCATCATAATTCTTATAATAAATTACCTTCTCAAGGAAAAAAGGAGTATGTCCATAGTAAAAGAATCAGAAAATATACAGTAATTTCATACCTTTTTCACTGCCCAACATACCCCCCTGCTTAATCTTTTTCATGTCCTCATGAAAACTATAGTTCACATGGAGAGAAGTCAAAGAATAAGCCGGATAAGGTTTGTCATCGACAGGTCTAAAACCATGTAGTGCAGCTAATTCCTCAAAAACATGTTCTGTCTGTCCTTCGGGGAGTTCATAAACAACTTTGTAGTCTGAAGTAGGAAACCATGCAATAGGGCTGCAGACCTACATCCTAACCAGAATGGTCCTTATTTTAAAACGAGATG
Organism: Pinus albicaulis; assembly: GCA_034641835.2. Classification (NCBI taxonomy): domain Eukaryota; kingdom Viridiplantae; phylum Streptophyta; class Pinopsida; order Pinales; family Pinaceae; genus Pinus; species Pinus albicaulis. Next base: position 266,481,286 of record CM076572.1, on the reverse strand, counting down.
ACTATAGGGAATCAAGCGGTCTGCAGCTAGCCCAAATTTTCTATAATTAAGTGGTTCTCTGTTTTGCACGTTCTGATTGGAAATTCTCCACCGGACCTTAGCTGCTATATAAGCTTGGTTTCTAATGGATGAGAAATAATCTGTTCCATTCAAGATAATCGATTTGTGGACAAGCCCCAATACTTGGATAACGCCTTCCTTTGTCATCGAACTTCTGTGCCTAGCCCAAAATTGGGATGGGTTCTGAGGTTCACTCCTAACCCACAAATCTAATTCATTCTCTTGCCTTTGGAAAGCATTATAGTCTTTAAGCCATTTTAATTGATTTACAGCAAAGGAAATGAATGCCTGAAATTGAACATCTCTCACAAACGGGCTAGGGTTTGATTCACAATCATTTTCAAGTATTAGATTATGTAAATAAAATTCACACAAAAGGCGCTGTACTTTGATCCCATAAAGTTTGCAGCATCATACAAAGTCATCTATAGTTTTTAGCTCTATGGATTTCCCTGCTTTAACTGCCTTGATTTTTAGCTGTAAATATCTTTCTAGTAAAAATAAAGCATAGTTTTTGGCGGGGCATCTACAGGCTAAGACATCAGTGTATAGGGAGCAGAGAGTGTTCATTCGATTGTAAGATAGTTTTAATTGGTTCATTAACTTGTCAGTTTTTTTCTCTGCTCTTTGACACTTTTCGTGAGCTTCTGCTTCTGCTTCATGAATACTCTTCATCTGTTGCTGCAGTTTCTGATATCTCTTCCTTGGGACAGTGTCTTCTTCCAACCTTTGTCTTTCTATTCGGGCCTGTGCCAACTCCTCTTGGAGTCTGGCTAGTGTCGAGTCACTAAAAGTATGCTGACTACTAGATTGCATGTTTTCACTTGAAACAGGTCCCTTTGGAACAACTTGTGTTGGAATAGCTGTTTGCTGTTCCGTATCTCCATAATTGGGTTCAGGCATGGCTTCTTCAACTTGGGGGTTCCTCTTAGTGGCCGCTTTTCTCTTTTTCTAAGCTCGCTTAGTAGCTATGTTTCTTCACTTAGGGGCTCGCTTAGGCATTTGTTTCATTCTCATAACCCTAATGGTTTGCCTGAGCTGTTCTACGAGTTTATGAAGCTTCATTTGCTCCCTGCGAAGCTTTTCAATCTCAGTTACTTTCCTCCTCTTTTTTAATGGGACAACTATTCCTTTATCTGAACCTGTTTTCTCGACAGGGTGTTGGTCCATATCAGCAGTGCCTTCAGTTAAGTTCTCTTCTTGGTCTTTTGCTTGGGGTTCCTCTTCCACATTCATATGCCCTTGGCTAAATTCTTTAGGAATCATATTCTCGGTTAACTCTGCAATCTCTTGAGGGCTTCCAGTTGGGATATTACTTCAGTGTTCTCATTTTCTTGTTCATTCCTTTTAGGGGAAGCAACCCTAGCTTCGCTAGGGTTTGCTGTTTCATCCAGCATTTCTTCAGCTGTATTTTTGTTGACTACAGAGTGCTCCTGTAACTTATCAATATTAAGATCCAAAGGACTATGAGGCTGCACATAGTTACTCATATTGGCCAAAATTTGGGCCAATTGGCCTTCCTGTAAAGGGCTTACGGTAGCATTCTCGGGAGGCTCTGTTCCTTCTTTATCGCTGTTATGATTGTCTTCGTTCTCCTCACATGTATGATAGCTTCCTTCTTCCTCATCCGAATATCGAATTTCTCCTTCAATTTCTTCTTCCTCAGTATTTCCTTCCTCTGCACTGGATTGTTTTTCACCACTGCTGTGGTGGCTTATTTATTTTTCGTCCGAGTAGCGAATTTCTCCCTCCATTTCCTCTTCTTCATCAGTACGAGGGCTTTCTCCCTCCAATTGTGGAGGCTGTTCATCCTCTGAGCTGTGCAATTCTAGAGGCTAGCTACTACTGCCCGAAAGTCCTTCCATCATCCCCCTACTTCGTTTTGAACGGAGGGACTGTTTGCGAGTTGATGGCTCAGCGATTGAGCCAACCATTCTCTTCCGTTTCGGGGCAGGTAAGGCCAACCCTCCATCAATGGAGAATATCAACTCTTCCCAGCTGGTTTGTTGTTGGGCGAGGCTACGACTTACTATTAATCGAATTAAGCAATGGTGGCTGACCACCATATCTGCGTGCTGGGATTTTCTTATGTTACGGGCAATATCATACAACAGGGAATTTAAAAATGCAGGCAAATTGATAGTGCATTTCTGTTTTAATACAACCAGTAGCTTAAGGTGACGAGGTCTCACTACATCTTTTCGTCCGTTGCACGTTATGTAGGCCTGCAAAATCTTGGCCAATTCCATCATGGTTCTCCCAATGATGCTAGCTGAACTCCTTTTCCTTTGATAACCAATGTCTGTCTGTCATCCTGAAAGATCTTCATGGCTTCTCGAAGCCTAAGCTTCTTCTGCATCCATATAGTTCCTTGCGCTGTTATGCCCGATAATTCTGCAATTATTTCATCAGATACAACTATATGTCTTCCTCTAACCATGGAGAATCCTTCTTGTAAGTTCTGTAAAAATTCTGTGGCCACTGTTTCGTGAGGTTGGTGCATCCTCATGAAATATGTAATCCATCCTATTCTTTCCAAAATCTCTCGTGCAACATCAGAAATGACCAGCACCTGTGGTTCACTGCGAATTGGTCGCCTTCCCATCGTCTCTACACCTTGTTAGTTTTTTCCAAACACACAGTGATCGCAATGGAATATCACAACACATTAAATTTGAATAATGTCGTTATTTCCTAAAATGCAGGGATTTAATTCACATACAAGTAAAGAAATATCAGGATTTGCTCTGCATGCAAACATCTGCACCCCCCTGCTTGATGATAGGTCGCTCTCAACCGTCAATTGAGAGAGGCAGCGTGGCACATCATTAGTACAACAGGAAAAAGGTAGGCATAATTATTATACATTCAATCAAATTATAGCAATTACTGAAATCAATGCGTGTGATAAATCAGTAATAGATATAAAATCGTTTTGTAATGATTCAAATATGAGGAGAAGGGACAACTTAGGATAAACATATGTACAGATGTGTTTATTACCACTTCAAACTAATATGATCGATTTGTAATGATATTCATGTATAATAGGTTCGAAATGGAAGGTTAAAGATTCATACTTTCATTTGATCCTAAATAGAGATATAGGAAAAATGGTTAAATATGACTATTGATGTGTATAAATGTGACTCCAATACCATCATCAGAGCTCTGTTGCCCACAGGTGTCCATAACCTTGACAGAGTTGCTTTCTCACCCTTGGAACCATTGTCCTTTATTTATATTGAGGAAGTGCTTGTTAAATGTCATAATGGAGGCCATTGTGCTGGCTTGGTGACTAGATAAATCACAATGCCATTCACCGGGAAGAAGTGAAAAGTGGGCAGGCCAGCTCATGATGAGACCTCCTGTTCCAAGGACTTCCTTAATTTTTTTTAATTGTCCATTGGACCATATCCCTAGTTTGGTGGCCATGATGAGAATTCCACTTCACTGACTTCCTTATGATCATGGTAGGCTGGCTCTTAATGAGACCCCCTATCCTCCATCTGCCAAATCATAAAATTATTAGTGGAACATATAAATATTTTTCTTTTTCATATGGCACTTTCCTAGTTATTCATAAAGGATGACTCATCACTCCTTAAGAGTAGGGATGGTGGAAGAAGTCTGAACATCTCAATAGAAAAGAATATGCCCTTATTCCTACTCCATAAATAAAAATCAAAGAAAGTTATATCATATTGGAAAGAACCAATCATGATAAGGATAATCGATCAGATTAATTCAATGGTAATAAAACAACAAGATTATGTTATTAGTTAAGTCCATTTTTCCTATTTTCTTATCATTACTAAACATTTTTCTTAAAAAATGACGATTTCTTTTGATTTGCTGATTACAGTAAGCTTTAATTTGTATGATTGTATATGAATAATATGTTTTCCTTTAGAAGAGTCAACATAAATTCTCAAAATGCTAATCTAAAACAAAAACAATTCACTCAAAAGGCGCTGTTTCTTTAAAAAGAACAACAGAAACAATCTGCGAAACTGCTGTTCCTTTCAAAAGGAACAACAAAAAGTGTGAAACTGCTGTTCCTTTTAAAAGGAACAGCAAAAATCTGCGGAACTGCTGTTCCTTTCGAAAGGAATAGCAAAAGTGCTGTTCCTTTGGAAAGGAAAAGCAAAACTCAAAACAAGAAAAATGAACAGAACTTTTGAAAAAAACGAATTGTATAAAACAGACAGTGAAAACTGAAATAACCAGAAATTTGAAAAAAAATGAATTTTCCAAAACAAATAATCCAAATGAATAAACAATATTTATGTACAAAAATTTAAAAAAAGAATTGATTTAATGAACTGGTGCCGAGGAGGAGTTATCCCCTTCAACAAGAATTTCCATGGTAGAATCTTCCCGTAACTGTTGGTAAAAGGATTCTCGGGTAAGCGGTTTATGATACAATCGTACTCGATGACCGTTTACCTTAAAGGAATGCCCAGATCCATCAATGGTGGATAATGTTAGTGCCATTATTATGCACTTTTTGTATTTCACAGGGTCCGAGCCATCGTGTCTGGACTTTCCCGGGAAAATCTTGAAACCTAGAATCATATAGGAGTGCCCAGTCTCCTTCGTGGAAGATATTTTGTTTAATCAGGGCGTCATGCCACTTTGCTCTCTGTTGTTGAATTAACGCTGTGTGCTGAAGAGCAGAGAGCCTAATTTCATCTAACTCATTAATTTGCTGCAGTGTTTTGGTCTGGGCTTCATTTAGATCTAGACCCACCTTCTGAGCTATTTTCAATGTCTCAATTTCAAATTCTATTGGAAAGATGGGTTCTTTTCCAAATACCAATTGATATGGTGAATATCCCATAGTGGGTCTCCACGTTGTTCGATATGCCCACAATGCTTCTGGAAATCTGTAGGCCCAATCACGTCTATGTGAGGCAACAATTTTTATTAATATAGATTCAATGACTTTGTTCGTGCTCTCAACTTGGCCATTGCCCTGTGGATGGTATGGGGTTGTAATCTTGTGCTGAATGTGATAATTTTGTAGTGTTTCAGCTAATTTATTACCTACAAACTGTGGTCCTCCATCTGTGATTATGTCCCTTGGGAGGCCATACCGAACAAAGATTTGGAAAAGAAACTGTATTACAGAGTCCTCTGTAGCTTTTGAAAGAGCCTCTGCTTCAACCCATTTGGTGACATACTCAGTTGCAACTAGGATGTATGTTTTCTGGTTTGATGGGGGGCTAATGGCACCAAAAAATTCAAGGGCCCAACGTTCAAATGGTTCAATCACTAGTTGAGGGTTCAAATGCATTTCATCAGACTGCCCAGGGCGACCTGCCCTTTGGCAGCTGTCACAAGCCTGCACAAATTTCTTGGTATCTTTAAAGATAGTGGGCCAATAATAGCCTGTTCGTAAAACTTTATGGGCAGTTCTACGATCTGCAAAATTCCCACCACACTATCCATCATGGCATACTTTCAAAATTTCAAATACCTCATCCTCCCGAACGCATCTTCTTATTTGCATATCTGCACCTGTATGAAATAGGTAGCCCCCAATCCAAGAGTATCGGGTACTACGGTGTATTATCTGCTTTCATTCATTAAGGGATAGATGTTTAGGTAATTTACCTATTGCCAAATAATTTTCTATATCAACATACCATGGGGTTCTAATAGTAACAGAGAATATATGTTCATATGGGAAGTGGTCTTCAACTGCTTCTGCATCTGTTGGCTTTGGCATTCTTGACAAAAAATCAGCTACAGGGTTCTCCTTTCCAGGTCGATCTTTGATTGTAATGTCGAATTCCTGCAATAAAATCAACCATCTTGTCACTCTTCCATTTGTAACAGGTTTATTTGCTAAAAACATAATGGTAGAGTGATCAGTATATAATACTACAGGATACCCAGTTATATAATGTCTAAACTTATTTATAGCATGTACTACAGCTAAAAATTCATTCTCAGTCATAGTATAATTTAATTCAGCAGGAGACAGATTTTTGCTAATATAATAGATTGCATATGGTTTCTTATCTTCCTCTTGCCCAAGTACTGCTCCAATTGCTGTGTCTGAGGCATCAGATGAAATTTGGAATGGAAAATTCCAATTTGGGCCCCTCAGCACTGGGGCCGTTGAAACAAGCTTCTTCAGATCATTAAAGACATTGTCACATTTATCTGTCTAGATGAAATCAACATTTCCAGTTAGTGCATATAAAGGTGCAGCTATACGAGAATAATGTTCTATAAATCTTCTATAGTAACCAGAAAATCCAAGAAAGCTACGTACCTCTGTCTGTGTGGTAGGTGTGGGTATTAACAAGATTATTTGAATTTTAGCTGGGTCCACCTGAATTCCAGCTGCTGAAATATAGTGGCCAAGATAACTCCTTCAGTCATCATCATATGACACTTTTCATTGCTTAAACAAAGCCTAGTGTCAATACATCATTCCAACACTTTTTCTAAGTTTTTCAATGCTGGCTCAAATTCATCTCCATAAGGTGTGAAGTCATCCATATATACTTCGAGACCTTCATTTATTAAGTCTGCAAAGATGATAAGAATGGCCCTTTGGAATGTAGCAGGGGCATTGCATAGGCCAAAAGGTAAGATTCGGTAGGAAAATGTCCCCCAAGGACAGGTAAAAATAGTTTTGTCTTGGTCTTCAGGGGTAATCTGAATTTGATTGTACCCACTGAAGCCATCTAGGAAAGAAAAAAATTTCTTTCCTGCCAATGTGTCTAATACCTGGTCAATGAAAGGAAGGGGAAAGTGGCCCTTCTGTGTTGCCTTGTTAAGTTCACATTAATCTACACATATTCTCCACTTTTCGTTCTTTTTTGGTACCACTACTAATGGAGAGACCCACTTACTATCAGATATTGGGTAGATGAAATTAACATCCAATAGTTTTTGTAGTTCAGCTTTCACAATATCTTTAAGGTGAGGGTTTAGTCTTCTTTGGGGTTGGCGAATGGGTCTCGCATATTTTTCAATATAGATGTGGTGTGTGCACAATTGAGGATCAATTCCTTTCATATCGGGGTAATCCCATGCAAAGGCTGCTTTGTATTTCCGCAATAGTTGGACCAACTTCTCTTCTTGTTCAGCAGTCAGATTTTTGTTAATGTTTAGGGTTTTTCCCGGCTCAATTTCTACAATATTGCTATTATACACAGAAGTAGTGGGTATTACTTGATCAAGAATGTCTTTCAAAGGATCTTCTTCTTATTTATTATCAAATGCTGCCTTGATCATGTGACATTGAAAATGAGATCTGATTTGTGGTTTATTAACAAAACTATTAATAATATCATCCTCTGTTTGATCTTTAAAATCAAGAGCATTTTCTATAGTTAGAGGTGATCTCATATTTTCCATAAGATATGATACAGGTGGTTTTCTTGTTTTGATTATTGATAGACTTGGCTGGGCTGGGGGGTATAAAGCTAAATTCTTGACACAATTTCTCCTTGTTATTGTCATGTTGCCTTGTCGGCATCCAATATAAGCATCGGCGGTTTCCAACGAAGGTTTACCTAAGATTAATGGGTGTCCATCTAGCCGGTTTTTTGGATTGATAACCAGGAAGTCAGCAGGGTATTCCTAGGAATCTACAGATACCATTACATCTTGTAGTGTACCCTCTGGTTTGACTACTGATCGGTCAACCAATTCCAATAAGGTTTTTGTTGGTTCTAGTGATGTAATGCCAAGTTTTTGACAGGTAGTAGTTGTTAGGATATTGATTGCTGCTCCCAAATCAACTAAGGCATTTGGAAATGATTGTCCATTGATTTGCACTGTCACTATAGGATTTCCTGGGTCTTCATATTTGATAGGAGTTTCCATCCCTGATAATAAGTCAGATAAAGTACCGACTATTTGGACAGTTGGATTGGTGGTTGGTCTCATCTTTGGCTTCTTTATACATAATTCCTTGATGGTTTTTGCATATATAGGAATATCTTGAATAGCTTGGAGGAGAGGGATTTTTATACATAAATTTTTTAATTCCCCCAGAAGATCAAAATTGGGCTGTTCTAATGGGCGTGGTATGATTAATCGTTCTGGGAATGGTGGAGAGGAAGTTGTTACTTGTTGTTGATCTTGTTGTTGAACTTCCTTTTCTTTCTGTAATGTTTGTTCTATAGGTAAAGAATCTTCAACATGAACATCGTTGTTTCTCTCTGTTTCTACTATGCATCCACACCTTAATTGAAGATCATTGCACCCCCTCAGTTCAGTTTCTAATTCTGGGGGTTCCATTATTTGGACAGACTGAACTGGCCTATTGTTTGGGTTTGGGTTGGGTTGGGCTGGGAATTGCGGTCTTAAGTTGGTATGGGGGTTTGTATAGGAAGCTAGCAGTGTAGGTTGAGAGAGAGGGATTGTTCCAGCTGGCTGATTTGGAGGTTTTTTCCATTTCGACTGCCAGGCCTCACTCTGTGAGGTAGAGGGGGACCATTGTGTTGGATAGTTATTTTTTTTCCAAAACGGTGGACATAAAGGAAAGCTAGGCCAATTATTTTGATTTGTTTGATTTGACCAAGATGTTGTAGGGAATGGTTGTTGTGACCAATTGGGGAAAGGCAGTTGATTTTTCCACATTCCACTATATTGCTGAGCATTGTATTGAGGAGCTTGAAAAGAAGAAAATGGATCAGTTGGCATACCTGATTGTCGTGGCTGCCATTGTCGGCGTTGATTAAGCAGACATACCACTTCTGATTCTTCTTCTGCCTCCTTATAAACCACTTTTAGGCCAGGAAGTGAGGGACATCATTCTATAGGGTGATCTTTCGTGAAAATGGCACAAAATTTTATTACATCCAACGGACATTCTTTGTGGCTGTGTTTCTTTCTGCATCTAGGACAGAATATCGCCAAATTTTGCTCTGCTTCTGCTTGCTTATGTTTGGCTTGCATAATATTGAACTGCCTTGTTAGAGTCCCAAGTATGTCTGTCTTAAAATCTTCCAGCAGGTTTCCAATCTCTGCACGAGTCACACCTTCATTGGAGGTCTTGTTGTCTCTTGTAATCATATCACGTTCTGCTGATTTTAGCCTTGTATTGCCCCTTGAACTCCTGATACATAAAACAATGATGTCAGCATAAATTTCCTGATATATATCACCTTTTCCCATAATATTCAATGTTCCAACCCATTGATCTTTCATTCCCCTAGTTAATGTAGTTTTCAAAACATTATCAGGTAAGGGTAAGGATGCATAGGGAGATCTCTGAAGATTGTATTGAAACCGCTCCACATATTCTTCCAAGGTTTCATTTGGTTTTGCTGTCATTTGGAATAATTCATCCTTTAGTTCCCGAGACCTGCAATAGTCTTGATATTTCCTTAAGAACGTAGCCTTCATATGATCCCAATCAGTTATGACACCCCCACCTAATCCCATAAACCATCGTAAGGCTGCCCCTTTTAATGTAGAAGGGAATAGTTTTAGTTTTTGGGGATTGGTGGTATAATCATATCCCCTACATAACACATCAAATTCAAACAAAAACACATCTGGGTCTTCTGATGTTAAGCCATGAAATGTGGGAATATGTTGAAGGGGAATAGCCTTCATAGGTGCATTGAATGTAGTATCTACTATAGGATATTGCAGCGTAGAGGTTTGCTGGGGTGTCTGCTGATTTTGATTTTGGTTCTGGGCCATTTGGTCAAAAATGTGCCAATATCCTTCCGGGATCTCCAAGGAATTCCTAGGCTGACTAGCAGGGATAGGAATGGCTTTGACAACACTCCCCTTGTCTGGAATAATGAGTATTCCTTCTTGTCCTACTGTTTGAGGTGATTCAGGACCTTGATTTTGGCTGAATTTAACAACACTTCCTTTATCCAGACTGTTTACTGTTTGGACTATTTTAATAGGAGATATTGAATCTCCTGTTTCTCCTTCTCCTTCACGGAGATTACTAGAGTTCCCTTATTGAGGGGAAATTATGCAAGGATTCTCAATTTCTTGCTCAATTCCCTCTGTTTGACTGTGTATCTCAGCAAAGGCTTCAGATGGTGACTCTGTAGCCTGAAGGGAACTAGTAGGCTGTCTAGAAATGGATTTTCTAAATCCTACTGATGGCTGAGATTCAGTTCTTTTAAGGATTTCGTCAATAAAGGTTATTCGCCCAAGGGTCATCGGTCCCTTAGGTTTTTCAATTTTAGGAGGAATTTTGTTTTGCTTAGTTGGTCTATTCATTTAAGAAAACAAACCTTCATTCCTACCCAAAGAAAGAAGCTTACCTACTTCTGCTGTGAAGCGGGCTGTGAGCAAGTGTGTTTCTTTCCCAATGCGCAGGTTCTTACCTTTCGTCTTTAATACCCAATTCTTCGCAAGCAGAAGAAAATCTGCTGTGCATCACTCCTTTAAAATGGCACACACTCTCTCCGGCAACGGCGCCAAAATGTCGAGCCATAAAAAGGTATATTTCAAACACCTAATTAGATTAAATTAATCATCAATCCGAGAGTGACTTTTTATTTCAAGAGTGTACTCTGCCTGAGGCAGCAATTATCTAAAAGTAATGCTGTGAAGATGTACTACAAAATTCTGAATACAAGAATAAACAAATGCTTGTAAAGGAACCTAATTACAAATGGAAATGCTCTGAAACTTTAATTAAATCAAACTGCAAAACATCGATAAGGGATACAGTAGCAATAACTCTTTCCCTTAGAAATCGATGCAAGATAACCAATCTGGGGACTTGGAAGCAATAACCAGTGTCCTCTACAGTTGGTGATCTTAAAACAATCAGAATGAAATCAAACTCGAACTACTTGCTGATAAAGATAACTGAAAGGAACTGCAAAGGCTAAAAAGGAACAGCAATATTGGAACTCTTACGCATACACATCAACTGTAACCAAATTATCTGCTAAAGTAAAGCTATGAATCAGAAATAAGCAATAACTAGAAATGGAACAACAATATAATTTGAACAACAACTACAAACTTAACTAACTTCAATCTATCGTCGGCCAATGCTTACAGATCAATTGATCACAAAGAATCGTAAACTAAGAGAATAATAACTTAGAGTCAAATACAGAACAGTAAAGCTTCACAATGATATCAGAATAAATGAACAACATATGTCTTTCTTGCAAAGAGTAAAATAGCCATACAATTCGTTAATGAATCAATAGTCAATCAACTCTTCAATAGAAATAAATTGTAAACATAACTTCACACAACAGTAAACAAAGGTTAAGAATAAAAACAACAAAGTAATTCCACCAGAGCCGGGCCCTTAGCGCCAGTGAAATACTGTTGGGCTACTTCAAATCTTAAGAAATGAAACGAAACACGTGCTTGATATTAATTAAACATAAAGTATTACAGAGGCTGTTCTCTCAAAGCCGAGAGTCAATAAACATAATATTGCAGAGGAAATGTCTGAATATAAGAACTTTTTCCGACCAATTGACTCTCTGATCACTAAAGGACATTACTTTATATATCAAATCCCGACGGACAAGACGAGGAATAAGATGATTTTGAACAACGACCCCTCAGGATCAAAGGATCCTGAGGGATTCACTCCCCTTTGTTTAGTTATCAACTTGTCTGCTTCGACCAAGGCCGAGCTGTCCCCTGCCTTTTCTTGGCAATTCGTTCGGATCTTTTTGCCTTTGGCTGGATGTGGTTCAACGCTGATGGAGCAGCAGTTACATTGATCTCAGCCTCGCCTTTGGTACAACTGTTCGCTTCGTCTAATCCTTGTTTTATCAACAAAAAACATCCTTTAGTCATCTTTTTACAATGAACGTAAATCTTTCCAATCCCATCATAATTCTTATAATAAATTACCTTCTCAAGGCAAAAATGAGTATGTCCATAGTAAAAGAATGAGAAAATATACAGTGATTTCATACCTTTTTCACTGCCCAATACTTTTGTTTTTCAGAGTTGTTTTTTGTGACTAAGAAAACTATTTGTGCTTGATGTCATCCTTTTATAGTAATATAAATCATTCAAAGAAGCTTACCAAAAAAAGCTTTAAATATGCCCTCTTTGGACTTGTTTGAAAAAAAGAATCTGTTCTATAAAAAAACCACATTACTACACAACATACTTATGAAGTGACCATTTTGTACGATCCTCGTACATAGACAAAAAGTGTCACATGACGTCCTTGTATGCATCTTATACTGTACTTCGAGTGGTGATATTTGAATCTGTCTTTATTTTTTTTTAACATTTATGAACATTGATGTTTAATGAGTAAGATATGATTGATTTTTTTTTTTTTTTAAGGTCAAACTTTTTTGGGGTAAAAGTTTGAAATTTTCTTGACCAATATTGTAATTGTATTTGTGTTTATATTTCTCATTTACACGTTTTAGAAAATTGTTGAAATTTTACTATAGCATTTTAGTACAAGGTGTAGTACATAATGATATATGTGGAGTGTTTTGATTAAAACATTTTACAAAAAAACATATCATCTATATTTTGGGCAAACTTTAACTCTTTCTTTTTTATTTATTATTTATTATTATTATTATTATTTTTTTCCGGAAGAAACTTTGCGCAGATCGACTTGAAGGGATCACATTTCACAAGTCGAAATAGTAGAGCCTAACCTCAAGGGTGTTGAGGAGAATTGACCGCATGACCTCCCATTGGCAAGGTACTTTAGCAATAGGAACTCGACTAATTGAGCTAACTCTCGAGGCCATGTTTTGGGCAAACATTGTATGTGTACTTTAATAAAAGTAGAAGGTTGAAAGGTTGTTTCTATTGAAATTGTGGCTGTGTACGATGGTATTGATATTACCTTGATGTCTTTCATACAATGCTCATGATCCCGTTAATGGAAGATAATGTGACAATGTTATTACTATTTTATGTTTGATGAAATTTTGCGCTTTAATATAATATAGAAAATAACACAGGTAATACATTGCGAGCTGTAGTCTAATTAAAGTAATATTGTGCTTGTTAAGTCCCTATATTAATAGTGTAGTCCTTTATTTTGTTAGTGTAGCCCCTATTATTGTTATTGTTGTACCCCTGTAACCCCCATATTGTCATTATTGTGCCTTTACATTATTATTGTTAGGTCGGCTAGAATTACATTGTGGCCCCACTAGGACTACATTGTGGCCCCATGGACTCCTATATATAGAAATGAGGTTTTGTCATTTGTATCATCCAAGAATTTCTAATTCATGTAATGTATTGGAGGTTTCCCCCTCAAAGTGGCTTATTTATAATGTGTTGATATCTCTTTTATTCTCTTTTTGGAGCTGGTTTCACAACATTTGGTATCAGAGCTTTGGATTCTAGGGTTTCGCTGCACCAAACAGGTCATCATGGAATTTTCTCTATAAATTTTTTTATATGAAGGTTTAGAAGCTGAAATTTTTAGAGCACGAAGCCGAAATCCTGAGAAACATCATCGCAAAATTTCAGAGCTTGGTTCGCAATATTTTCGGAGATATGATCTGTGGAACTTAGGTCTCTTTCAGGCTCCTGAATTTCATCTCATGGTCAACATTCGCATTGGAAAATGTCCTGCTTTCTCTCGGAAGCATGGTGATTTGCAAAAATTGGCTGGAATTAAATAGGCTTTAGTTTCCTTTCTACCAATTTAATTTGAAGGAGGAAAGCGATTAGCGCGTGGAAAGTCGTACAAGTTCACCTCTACGGAACTGGTCCATAATTAGGTCATCAATGAGAGGGTAAGAGAAACAAATTTGTCTTCAAGAATCAAATGAGTCGGAACTGGCATTAGAAATTGAGAGGCTAACTCAATGCAAATTTCATATATTTAAGATTCTAAATCACAAAATATAAATTGATTTCATTATTGAGCTCCTCAAAAGAAAAGAGAAAAAGTGTGCATTTGGTTTTAAAATTGCATAGCGTTTGTTGAAAAGAAAAAGCGGTTGAAGTGAATCCAAGGGAATATTTTAGAATTTTTATAAGTATTAGGTTCTATAATGCCTCCAAAAAATAATTCCATACCCATTAAGCCCTCAAAAAGCTATACTATGATGCATGAAGAGGAAGAATTGCAGTATGAGATATCAAAATTACGGTACCAAGTGCAACAAATTTGGATCTTAGGAAGAGCAACCGAAGATGACATAGATGGTTTAAAAGTGAAAATGGAGGCTAATTTGGATGGTTTGAAGGATCAAATAATAGCTAATATGGATGATAAATTAGTGGAAGATCACATCGAGCATCAACAACAAGTTCTCCAACTCTCAAAGGATAACCTAAATTTGGTGCAGAATCTAATGAAACAACATGAAGATCAAAATCACATAGAAAGAAGTTCTGAAGCAGTCACAGAAACAAGAACTTGACAATTAAGATAAATTTCAGAGTATCTCAACAAGTGGAAGAACCTTCCCGTAGAATATTTCACATGGGAGGATGAGAATTTTATACAGAAGCATCAAGAAATAATCAAGCGTGGAGGACAACTCTTGTTTGAAGAAGAGGGGCATGTTAAGTCCCTATATTAATAGTGTAGTCCCTTATTATGTTAGTGTAGCCCCCCTTATTGTTATTGTTGTGCCCCTGTAACCCCCATATTGTTATTATTGTGCCCTTACATTATTATTGTTAGGTCGGCTAGGATTACATTGTTGGCCCATGGACTCTTATATTTGTATCATCCAAGAATTATTCATTAATGTAATGTATTGGAGGTTGCCCCCTCGAAGTGGCTTATTTCTAAGGCGTCGATATCTCTTTTCTTCTATTTTTGGAGTTGGTTTCATAACATTTGGTATCAGAGCTTTGGATTCTAGGGTTTCGCTGCTCCAAACAGGTTATCATGGCATTTTTGCTATAACTTGTTTTCTACAAACGGTCAGAATCTGAAATTTTTAGGTCGGCTAGGATTACATTGTGGCCCCACTAGGATTACATTGTAGCCCCATGGACTCATATATATAGAAAGGACGTTTTTTCATTTGTATCATCCAAGAATTTCTCATTCATGTAATGTATTGGAGGTTTCCCCCTCGAAGTGGCTTATTTATAAGGTGTTGATATCTCTTTTCTTCTCTTTTTGGAGCCGATTTCACAATAATGCTACACTAGGCAATTGTGAAACATGTCAATGTTGCATGCTCAAGGGATTGCAGTGCATACAAATGCATCTTGTGATCATAGGAGGCCCTAGTATTAGGGAAATTTTGAGGTAAAAATGGGCCTCAAAATAAAAAATGTACTAACAAATTTAACTCTAAAAACACCATAGGATTCAAGATGATAATGCCATTCCTAGGGGAAAATATTTTGGAGGGAAAAGAAGAAATCTATTTTTCTTAATTGTATTTTGGCTGATCTCCATATAGGTTTTAATAAAATGTCAAGTGTAAACACCTAGGGGCTAAATTCCACATTCAACGAGTACTCACTTTGCATATTTATGAGTGGACCCACATCGAAAAAAATTTAAAATACATGAAAAAAACATGTTGAATATGTTTTTTTCATGTATTTTCAAATTTTTCAATGTCGGTATACTCATAAATATGCAACGTGAGTACTCATTAGATGTGGAATTTAATTCCACATCCAATGGGTCTATACACTTGACATTTGAGTAAACCTACAAGAAGATATGCTAAAAATACAATAAGATATATATTATTGTATTTTTAGCTTATCTTCTTGTAGGTTTACTCAAATATATACTTAGGTTTATCTTCTTAGAATATATATATATATATATATATATATATATATATATATATATATATATATATATATATATAATTTTATTTATTATTTATTTTTTTATTTTATTTTAATTTTCTTTAAAAATTTATAACTATTATTTTATTATTTTCCTTAGGAGACCCATTTTAAACCTCAAAATTTCCCTAATGGGTCGTAACAGGTGGTATCAGAGCAACACTCAACGAAAGTGAAACAGTTCAACCAAGATAGAGATGCGAAAGTTAAGAGGTATGCCATATTTTTGTGGTTCATGTTCATTTGAAGATTCTATTAAGAGGATAGGTGTCATGGGAAGGGAACAAGATAATCAAAGGCACAAGTTGTGCTTTGTGAACATGGAAATTGAAAAGAAAATTAGAATAATTTATTGAGGGCATGTTTGGCATAACAACTTGGGTTGGAAGTAACTGTGAACAATACAACGATGAAGGTAGTCAACTCCAAGGCTAAGATGGAAACATGATTGGTAGCAGACGTGCTAGTTCATATTGATGGCTGGAAGGGACTTTTGGATTCACAATGATTTCGATGGATGATTTCGAGGTGATATTGGGACAAGAATTCTTGAGAGGAAGTTGAATGGTTCTGATACCATATATGGGCTGTCTCATTATCTTGGATGACAACAAGATGTGGGTTGTGCGTACAATTGCATAAGAGAAATAAAAAGGGAAGGTGAAACTTGTGTCTGCACCAAGTATAATGAGAAAATCACAAAAGTCATATTCCAATATATATGTAGTAGTGATCAAGGAGGTAGGAGATGATGGAGTGGGGACACCTATTCCACCATAATTTTTTGAGTTGTTAGAGGCATATGCAGACAAGATTATGGATGAGTTTCCAAAATTGCTTCTGCTAAGAAGAATAGTATATCATCGCATTGAGCTTGAGCCTGGAGCTCCACCACCAATGTTGACGTCTTACAGGCTGCCAGTACCAAAGTTGAATGAGTTGAGGAGGTAGTTGACAAAGTTAGTTGATGCATGACTAATTCATCCATCTCAATCCATTTATGGTACTCCTATACTCTTCGAGAAGAAGGATGCAAATGAGTTAAGGATGTGTATTGACTACCAAGCTTTAAACAAACATATTGTGAAGAACCAGTATCCCATTCCAATAGCAACAAATTGCATCAACAAGTTGGCCAAGGCCAAAGTGTTCACGAAACTAGATGTTGGGTAATTTAATTGTTGTTTAAATTACTTGCATTAAATTATCAATCCAGGGTTCATGAACTTGTGAAGTATACTTGTACTATATAAGTTAGATTATCAACTTTTAATTACAAGAAAACTATTCTAATTGCAAGATGAAAATTAAATCTACTAATGACAAGATCTTAATAGGCACACATACATGTTCTTTCTCAGAGACCAAAACGAAATTCAAGACTCAAAAATTAAATTAATTCAAAGCACACTATGCTAATGTGAAAACTTCAAAATTCTATTCTATTAAACAAAGAAATGAAATCTTATTCTATTGAATTTCAAAAGATAAATTTTCTCTATTATACATGGAAAGGACACCTAAATTATTTGACTTGGAAAAAAAATCTATTATATGAAACTTTGAAGGAAATCAATTCTATGAATCTACTCTAAATTTAATCTATGAAGCTTGAAGAAAATTTAATCTACGAGACTTAAAATGAAATATAAACTATCAAACTATGAAAGAAAATTTAATCTAAAATATACTAGACCTTGGAATTAAAATTATTCTAGAAAGAAGTAACCAAAGAGCAATAGAATATTGACAGAAATTTAAGTGCAGGAAGCCTTAAGAGATTACTAGTGTGTGCGTTCAAAACTAGAGCCAATGATAACTCATCAAACATAAATATGAGACTAAGCTAGAAAAGATAATCAAAGTAAATATTTTTGGTTGTTTTTGGTCTTTTATCAAGCGCTTGAATTGTAGAGAAGAAAAGGGAAAATAAGTGAAATTATAATTTTAAAACAAAGCATTAAAATGAGACAGAGCATCTAAATGAACTGAATAACTAAATGAAACATATTTTAATCTAAATAAAGAGTGCGAAGAAATTAAATCAAGGAAATGAAATACATATATATTATTCTCATACATATCTAGGGAGCTCTCCTCATGAGTGCGAGGTGTTGAAAAATCATATTGCAAGACTGGATTCGCCAAGAAAAATCATGGAAATGCCATAAACAAAACTTATATTACTAGTGTTTCAACAAAAAAATTGAATCAAAATAGGAATTTCGCTTCTCATGATTCACTACTGAAGGAGTGAATCATGAGAAGACATTTATTAACAAATCATCAACTTCAAAATGGTATTCAAATCTCACTCGATTGTAGAACTATTCACTTGATGCTTTGCACAAAATATGTATCCCATAGCCATGTTGACCAAATGTTTGACCAATGAGATATGCTTATTCTATGATCGTCCATCTGTAAGCAATAGGTAGATGTTAATTTTATATAACCATGGTATGTTCTATGCTTAATGCAGTTTTACTTCAATCTTTCTTATAGGCTCAATTCAATTTAGCAATCACATACACATGAAAGTAAAACGCTGATAGAACATAATAATATATCAACAAAAGACAAGACAAATAATGTAGATCATATTTTACAATTCTTCTTTTCTAACAAAGATAGAGAGTGATGTGCATTACGAAAATTAACAAGATGCATAAGCCAAAAAATACTTTCTCAACATTAGATCAACCAACTTTCCAAGTGTCACACACACCCCTTAAAGACAACTCCAAAAGTCAACGCAAGTCAACAAAATAACCCCTCATCTAGATTTCCTACATCCATTTCCGGCATCATCCATATTTCCAGCATCCATTTCTGGCATCCATATTTTCGACATCCAGATTTCTGGCATCATCCATATTTTTCGACATCCATTTCCGGCATCATCCATATTACCGACATCTTTTCCGGCATCCATATTTTCGGCATCTAGATTTTCAACATCATTTATGACATCCATATTTACATGTGGGAGAGAGAGAAGCCTCTTCTAGGATGTATGAACCAATTAGATCATGAGGAATGTGTGTGATGAGATGATGATGAAATGGAAATCATCTCTCTCCTATTTATGTGTGACACATCTGTTAGGCTTGTGAGCCTACATTACAAATTTGGTCAACCTTGCACATGTGTGGAAAATAAAATCAAAATATATGTTCTGCTCATCCAAACAAGATGATGTTTAGATCAATATTGCACCTCTCCGAAAGAGGAATCCAACAAAAATATAATCATAATCATATGAGCAGCGAAACATGTAGTTTGGACCTAGTTTCCCAAAATTAACACTCCCTCTCAACTAGGGAGAACTCCATCTGTCCACTTGTGCCATCCCAAGATCAATACCATAATGTAATATCATATATCATCATTCGTCATCCTGCCATAACTTGATTTTCTGGCTCTTCTTTGCAAATGGAAAAAAAAGTTGAGTCACAAAGTCATCACACTCTGTTGACCTGAAGTCAACTTAGAGGTTAAAAACTTTCTTGGATTCAGAAAGAGTCTCATACTAACCTGAAGTTCGGTTACTGACCCAAAGTCAGTTTAGAGGTAAGAAACTCATCAAACTTGATCCCATATCAAGGTGTTGGACATGTGCCATCCTAGACATAGAGAGCACAAATTTCTCCGATGCGTTCATCGGTCTTGCTATTGGTCTCTATCCACATTTCCCACCTCATTGGCAAAATGAGAGGTACTTCCCATGAGTCCAAAACTCCATGGGTAGGATGCGTGCGAGGCATAGATCAAAGAGAGGTGAACCAACTCAATATAATAATGGTGGGGCAGAAGCACAACAAGGTTTGATAAGCCTATCCCCGTGTGTGCTTGTAGCTCCAAGAAGCTATCCCTAAGCTCCTTAGAGCTCCCAGAGCTCATATTCCAACTCAAGTAGGACCCTCACAATAGGGTCTTTCCATGATTCCAAGATTCTCATGGAAGGTTAGGAACATGACCTTCTCCGGGGGCTTCATGAGAATATATGCGACCTGCTCATCAGTTCCTATGTGATCGAGCCTTACGACGCCTCGCAGTACCATGTCCCGGACAAAATTAATATCAATATGCTTGGATCGATTGTGGAACACATGATTTTCAAAAAGAAGAATCCCACTCTGGTTATCACAAAGGATATTGATGGCATCTAACACATGTATGAACAACTCACTAAAGAGATTTCTCAACTAAACAGCTTCACAACAAGCCACACTCACTGCAATGTATTCTACCTCAGTGGTGCTCAAAGCGATCGACTTCTGCTTCCTACTCATCCAAGATATCGAAGCAGAACCCAAGGTGAAGCAACATCCAGATGTGCTCTTGCAATCCACCACACTGCCAACCCAATCGACATCAGTATATACATGGAGTCTCAAAATCCCGACAGACAGTGCATCTCAGCCCATGGTTGATTGTGCCCCAAATATATCTCAATATATTCTTGGCACCAATCCAGTGAATGTGATGAGGCTCAACCATATGTTGACTCAAAGTGTTCACTGCAAAACATACGTCTAGATGGGAGTTCACTAAGAAAATTAGGGCCCCCACGAGTTGTGAGTACTAGGTGGGATTTCCAAGCTCGGGCCTAGCAACGTTTCCACACAAGTTCTTAAAGTTGAGTTCCATCGATGTCGACACAAACTTACTGTCCACCATACCAAATATTTCCAGCAGCTTCACGACATATTTACCTTGAGAAAGGAAAATATCGTCTGGACTTTGCCAAACCTCCAAGCCTAGGAAGTAATGCATTAGTCCTAGGTATTTCATCTAAAACTCGGAAGATAGCTCCCTCTTACATTGATGAATGAGAGGGTGATCATCTGTTAGGAAGAGATAATCCACATAGAGAACTAGAATGAGAGGCATTTCTCTATCAAACTTAAAATAAAGGTTTGGATCAGCATTACTTCGAGTGAAGCCCAACTTCATCAACTAGCTATCTATCCTGTCATACCAAGCCTTGGGGGCTTGCTTCAACCCATAGAGGGCTTTCTACAACCTGCATACATAGGTGTCTCTATCTTGGACTTCGAACCCCAGAGGTTTCTCCACATAAACCTCTTCATTTATTGAACCATGCAGAAAGGCAGTCTTCACATCCATCTGATGGAGACTCCATCCTTGCGTTGGAGCAAGGGAAATAATAGATCGGATGGTGGTTTAATGGAAGATCTATGCCTTCTTTTGAGAGAAGCCTCGAGCAACAAATCTTTCCTTGTACTTTTTAGCACTACCATTAGATTCATGCTTGATCTTATAGAGCCATTTCGAGGTGACAACAGATTTTTCCTCCTGTCTCGGGACCACTTCCCAAAATCATTTTTCACAATGGAATCATATTATTCATGCATAACATCATTCCAAAATTTATGCTTTACGAATTCTTCAAATGATCCAGGCTCAGATTGCACAATTGTACTCATGGCTGCTAGATACCCTTGGTATCTATTCGACTTCTTGCTTTGATGGAATACCCCCCTTGGGGAAATATTTCTCTCGACATCTTCAAGAGTATCCCTAAGCCATGAGGGTCTTCTCTTATTTGAAGGAGGTGGATCAATAGGATCCATAGGTCCTTCAACATCAGACATCGGTTCATCCTTCGGTTCTTCCTGCTTCCCTGCTTCTTCATCTTCCTTGGAGCTAGGAAGATTTCTTACTTTCTTGAGGACACCATCTTCATTGAAGGTGACATCGTGGCATATCTCCACTTCTCTTTGACCATGCACATAGATTATATATGCCTTCAAAGTTTCACCGTAGCCCACAAACATTCCCTTCTTTCTAGAAGCATCCAACTTGCTTCTCTTTTCTTTCGGCACATGAAAGTAAACAGGACAACCAAAAACTATAAAATGAGGAACATCAAGTTTCTTACCAGAGAATACTTCTTCAGGAGTCTTGGAGTTTAGAGCGGAATACGGGAATCTATTTTGAACTTACACAACAATTTTCGCATATTCTCCCCATAGAAAATTCAGAATACCTTGGTCACATAGCATGGCGCGGACAACTTCCACAATGGTCCTGTTCTTTCTTTCAACAACAAAATGTTGCTCAGGAGCATACAAAATTGTGGTATCCCTATTAATGCGAGCTTCATTGAAAAAGTAATTGAATTCATTTGACTCATACTCGGACCCATTGCCAGTCCTCAAAACTTTGATTCTCTTCTCGGTTTGATTTTCCACCAAGGCCTTGAAGGTACGAAACCATTTGAATGCTTCGTACTTCTTCTTAAAGAAATATATCCAGGCCTTGGAGGAGAATTCATCTGTAAAAGTCATGTAACAGGAAAATCCTCCCAAGGATGTCATGGGCAACATACCAGATAAATTCGAATGTATCAACTGCAAGATATCAGTTGTCTTTGTGACAATTGAGGGGAATGGTCCCCTTGTATGCTTCCCTTCGTCACAACCCTGAAATATAACTTCATGATCATATTTAAATTCAGGCATCCCTGTCACCACCTTCTTTTCTTCGGGAAGGGATTTATAATGAAGGTATGCAAACCTCCGGTACCATAACTATGTTTGAAGAGATGTATCACATGACATAGCCCCCAATGGACTTCCTCCAACTTGGTAGAGTGTATCAACTCTAAAACCAATGGTAAGAGCTTCTTTGAAGTTATTCTTCTAGATGCGTACCTTTCCATCAATGAATGCCACCTTGAACCCTTTGTCTTCCATTGCTAAAATAGAGACAAGGTTCTTCTTCAAATCATGTACGTACAACAAATCTTGTAAACTGAGGACTTGAACTTGAGATAGATGAAGGGTCACAGTCCCTGTCCCTTTCACTAGATATGTGGCATTTTATCCAAGGATAATTAATATCCTTCTCAATAAAATCAAAGAGGGATTATTTATAACCAATGAGGTGCCTTGAAGCACCACTATCAATAAACCAAACATCTCAGGGGTCGGGAGGAGATGCAACATAGAGGGAAGATACAAGAATATATTCATTTTTCTTATTATCAACAACATTAGACTCATCGTAACTGGAATTTATTGACCTCTTGAAAGGTTTCCCATTGCCACTACGATCAGATGGAGCCTTCCTTTTTCCTTTGAACCCATTGTTCCTTTGATTTTCATTCTCCCTGAAGTTGTTGTTTTTGTCATCCCTGGGAGAGTCCCTTCTATTGGGGCACTCTCTTGCATAGTGACCATAATTTATACAAGTGTAACATCTTCCCTTCCTTCCTTTGGACTCCGCTCTACCATGGTTTTGATTTCTCAGGCCACCATGGTTCTTCTTCTTTGCATGAGTGTCGAAGGTAGTAGGGTCACCTCTATTTCTATTAGAGGGATGATCTCTCTCCATCATTCTTGTCTCCTCTTGAGTGCATCTAGTCAGAAATTAATGAAAATCAAGAATCATATTATTATTAAGAATCATAGTATTGAATACATACTAGTCTCGGGTAATTCCTCCAAGATAAATGAGGACGAGCTATTGAATAACTACTTATTCTCCTATGGGAAGGAGATCATTCCTGATTTCTGTGAGCCTCATAAAATATGATGGAGGCTCATGAATCTTCCCCTGTACATAGTCAATGACATCTTGATATCCTAATGCCAAATCCAAGGAAATATTCCATGCATGATAATCAGACTTGTCAGTCAACTTATCATCAATCGATTGGTCCTTGACAAGACTTCTTCTTCGGTGATTTATTTTCACACTATCTTGGGCTTTGTCTTCACCTTAGCTCTAATTCCATGTCATGGTATGTTCTATGCTTAATGAAGTTTTACTTCAATCTTTCTTATAGGCCCAATTCAATTTAGTAGTCAGATAAACATGAAAGTAAAATGCTGATAGAACATAACCATAGATCAACATAAGAGAAGCCAAATAATGTAGATCATATTTTACAATTATTCTTGTCCAACAAAGATAGAGAGTTATGTGCGTTACGACAGTCAATAGGATGCATCAGCCAACAAAGTCTTTCTCAACATCAGATCATCCAACCTTCCAAGCGTCACACACACCCCTCAAAGAAATCTCCAAAAGTAAAAGCAAGTCAAAAAAAGAATCCCTCATCCATATTTCCAACCTCCATTTCCGGCATCCAGATTTCCAGCATCATCCATATTTCCAACATCCATATTTACGGCACCCAGATTTCCGGCATCATCCATATTTCCGGCATCATTTTCGGCATCCATATTTTAGGCATCATTTCCAACATCCATATTTACACATGGGAGAGAGAGAAGTCTATTCTAGGTTGTACGAACCAATCAGATCATGAGGAATGTGTGTGATGAGATGATGATGAAATGGAAATCATCTCTCTCCAATTTAAATCAGTCAATGAGGGTGTGTGACACATCTATTAGGCTTGTGAGCCTACATTACAAATTTGGCTGACCTTGCACATGTGTGGAAAATAAAATCAAAATATATGTTCTTCTCATCCAAACAAGATGATCTTTAGATCAATATTGCACCTATCCGAAAGAGGAATCTAAAAAAAATATAATCATCATTATATGAGCAGTGAAACCTGGATTTTGGACCTGGTTTCCCAAAATTAACAGTAGACCACCATATTGATGACATTTGGCAATTGCTCATGTTATTTGGATGATATCTAGTATGTGCAAACCTATGAAACTTTGGATTCAATTGCAAAATATTAGGTTAGTTACATAAAGTGAACATTTCAATAGCTACACTTTAGTTAAACAAATTTCATAAATAAAAACATAGATTTTAAGCTGATGATGGACTTTTACCTTTTTTCATGTAATTTTATGACCCAAAGAACTCTTAATATATAGAGAGATGAAATAGGATGAAAATATGTAATGAAATGAGTGGAAGAAGCGAAGATAAACTTCTCAAAAATAGAACAAAATGGAGGTTTAACATTTCCCTATGTCAGAGTGTTGCATGTCCTCGTGAATTTGAGAGTGAAAAAATTTCAAAATTGCGGATAAATATTTCAAAGAATTGCCTCCGTGGCTTCAATTAAAACTTCAAGATTGGTGTGCCTTTTCTTGCTTTTAACATTCACTGTCCACCTTGGTTTTTTCATCAACAACTTATCTTGCAACCCTTTTATTTTTTGTATGAGAATCTTATTGTTTTCTTTGAGATTTTGATTTCTCTTATACCAATAACACATTTTGAGAAGCGTAGTGTCATTTTGAGCTTTTATTACTTCATTATCATCCTTTATATGCTTATTTTACACTTCTAGTTTATTAACCTCTTGATTCAAAGTTTTAATTGTCTCTTGATGTTTAGGAGAAGGGATATTTACTTCTTTCTCAAGTGGATCAAACATAGGAGCATCATCATGTAAGACATCATCATGAAATTTTGGTTCCAGGGGATATTTACCTTCTGCTACACCTCTTTCTCTAATGTTTCAAAATAATCATAAGCATGTTGCTGGATGAAGTCTACTTATGGAGTCTTCCTTGTGGAGGTCTATAGTGGATTTTATTCTACTTCATCTATTTGTATGGTCTCATGTGGACCGTGACTAATCAATTTGTTCATACATCTTGTTAGTCTCCCGATCTTCCTCTCTTTATGTATAGGCTCTATGATATTTTGACTACCTTTCCTCTCAATGCCCCATTTCTGTGATTTTTTGTCTTATTTTGATGACTATTTGTTTTTCTTCCTTGCTGTATTTATTTCTTCTAAAGTTTTCCAATTAATTTTTCTATTCTTTTGATTTTGTGGCTTCTTCTTTGGCATGCCCTTTGAATATTTTTCATGCTTCATGAATCCAGTGAATATAATGTTATCCTCTACATCCTCAACATTTGGAATCTCTACCTCTATTATTATTTGCAGTAAAACTCTCATCTTCCCCTGTTTTGGTCCTAGGGTTTGTAGAAACCTTCCTTTAGCTTCTCTTAATTTTCTTGACCTCTTATTCTTCTCCAATTTCCACAAAATGATTCCTCATAAGGAAATATTGCCAATTGTCACTATTTATTTTCAGCTATGCTTCCTACAAATATTTTTATTAACCCATGATGATATAAGGCCCGATCAATGTTTCTAGAGTCCCTATGGATATTGAACACCATATTTTTCAAGCTCCACATAAGACAATAAGGAAAATTGAGCTATTTTACTTTGATAAAATGAATCAAAAGTCTAGCATGGTAGAAGAGTAAGGTCCCATACCTCCCTTCACAGGTAAGGAATTTTTTAACACTAATAATAATTTTTTCCACATAGAATTTATTAAAAAAATACATTTTCTGAAGGCCGAGAGGTCAATACATGGATTATGAAGAAAAGACTTCCACTATTCATCCTTCAACCTCTGGTTTTTAAACCAACTTTCACCTTTCCTTAGAAGGTTAGTTACATCAGTGATGAAGGATTGGGTTATCTTCAACTTAATGTCCCTAATTTCTGCCCCTACTCCGTCAAAGGCCTCGACCAATGCTTTGGTTACCTCACTTTCATGCCCATTAAAATTTTTAAAGAACATAAGCCATCCTACCTTCTGCAATTGTTCTTGGACTCGAGGATAAGCGCTAATAAAATTCACTCCCACAAGTTCATGATGAACAACAACCCCCATCGTTGTGAAGGAAAAGTTTTGCCTCCAAATTGCTTCTTTTGACAATGTATCAATGGGAAAATGAGCAACAAAATGGGTGAAATTCGGTAATGGTAAGGTTAAAATGGTGTGATGAATGGTTAAAGGTGGCAGTGTTGGAATATAATTCTCCCTTTTAACTCATGATTACCCATGTTTTTCTTAAATTTGATTCATTAATATGGTCATGGATATTGGGATTCGAGTTAATCATATGTGATTGGGAGACATTTTGATATGATGCAATGACATAATAGGAGTGTGAGATGTTAGGGTATGTATTATGATTAGTCATTGAAAAATAAGCGCAGGTCATTAACTTCAGAGGTCCATCTAAATATAAGGGCGAAAGCATGGAGTTGGGTTACACTTTTTGGTGAAAGAGAGCGCGTTTGGGTGGAAAAAACAATGGCTTGACCAAGCCATTTAAGCGCTCGATCAAGCCTTTTTTAAGTGCTTAATCGAGATCCTTGGGCACTGAAAAGGTAGCTTGATCAAGGGCTAAAAACTAACCCTTGTTCAAACTTGATCAAGCTATAGCGCTCGATCGAGCTACATCGCTCCTGTGGTCTACGCATTCCATTTGCACAAACCACGGGAGCTCGACCAAGGTTATTGGAGCTCGATCAAGCAATGAAGCGTTCATTAGAGAACTTCTGAGATCTAAAATGGGCCTCCTAAGAAAAATGTATAGCCAAAATAAAATTTATAAGAACCAATAGGATTTAAGATGATGATGTCAACCATGGGGGATGATTCACCATTTTTGGAGTAAAAAAGTAAAAAGATTAAAAAATAATAAAATAATAAAACTATTTTTTCAACTCGTATTTTCAACTTATATCCCTAAGGTTTTACTCACATTTCGAGCGAGAGTACTCGTTGGATGAAAAATTTAATTCCTCATCCAAGGAGTAATCATGTTGCATACTTTCGATGGACCGTGCTACACGAAAAATGAGAAATATATGTAAAACGTGATTACATATTTCTCATTTTTTGTGTAGCAGGGTCTATCAAGGTATGCAACATGAGTACTCCTTGGGTGAGGAATCAAATTATGCATCCAACGAGTGTTTCCGCTTGAAATTTGAGTAAACCCATAGGGAGATAAGTTGAAAATATGAGATGAAAAACAAATTTTTCTTTTTTCCCTCTAAAATTTGATGATGTCATATAGTTTTATTTTATTATTTCCACTATTAGTTTTATAATTTCCTTAGGAGGCCTATTGTAAACCTCAAAATTCCTCTAATGCAAATCAATCTCACCAACTACCCCACCAACATCATAGGGGCTTAGACGAAGGTAGGTACTCTATCTTTTTTTTTTTTTTTTTGTTGCAAAATGTGACAAATTAATTAAAAAAAAACAACGATGTATAAAAACCATCAAAACCAATCAATTAAAAAAAAAACAACCATACAAAAACTACGAAAACCACAAAAAAACCCTTAAAAAAAAGCTTAGAAAATCACAAAACCAACCAAGAAAACCATAAAAAACCCTTCAAAACAACTTAGAAAACCACAAAACCAACCTCGAAAACCATAAAAAACCTTTCAAAACAACCTAGAAAACACTTTAAAACCACAAAAAAAACTATAATTTAGGTTTTAAATTTGTTTCTTCCTTGCAATGTTTTGTGTATTAAATGCATATTTTTCTGATTTTGAATGGTTATTTAAACATTTTTTTTTCTAATTATTTTAGGTTTTAAAGTTTTCTTTAGGAATTTTATGATTTTTTTTTGTTATTTAAAATGCATTTTAAATTTCTAGCAAAGTTGAGCAAAAATATACTCCATAATGCTCCAAAATAGAAAACAATAAAACTATAACCAATAAATAAATAAACTACGAGCTTGAGATTGACATGATGAATATGATTGTTCATAGTGAACCTCTATTTATAAAATAAAATTGTTTACTTTATTTTATTATTTTAAATTTAAATTAACTTATATTTTAAATATTTTTTTTAATAATAAATATAATATAATTATAGTTTTAAAAATAAAATATTAATCTTTATATATATATATATATATATATATATATATATATATATATATATAAAACATCATGTGAATGTATATATAATTAAAACATTTTACATACCCCACACACACACACACACACATATATATATATATATATATATATATATATATATATATAACATAACATGTAACTATATTTAACTATTATTTAATTATATTATCACATAGATATATATTATAGTTATATATATATAACATAACATAATTTTACAAATATATATATATATATATATATATATATATATATATATATATATAATCATGGCTATAGTTCATAACATAATTTAACATAAAGATCTATAATTATTTAACATATATAGCATAAAATTATTTAATATAACACACATATATATAACATAATATGTAATATAACTATTTAATAACTATGTAACTATATAATTATTTAAATATAACTATATATTTAACTAGATTATAAGGTTATAACATATCACATAGCTAAATGTATTATAGTTATATACATATTACTTATAACATAATATACTTTTTTTTTATAGCTATTTAACATAACATAACTCGTTATTTAACATTTAAAACGTAATATAAAATTAGTTGACATAACATAGTCCTATAATTATTTAACATAATATATATATATATATATATATATATATATATATATATATATATATATATATATATATATATATATATATATATATATATAATAAATATTAACTATAACTATAACTATAACTATATATATATATATATATTATAACATAACATAGTTCTATAACTATTTAACATAACTTGTTATTTAACATAAAACATACACACACACATATAAAAGTTATAGCTCATAACATAATTATCTAACTAGATATATAGTTTAATTATTACACTATAACACACACACACACACACACACACACACACACATATATATCATAACATAAAGTCATTTGACACACACACACACACATATATAACATAGTGTAACATGTACATTGTGCATACTTTTTTTTTTTGGTAATTTAGGCTAAAATATATTAATTCAAAGTAAAACATTACATAGACTACATGCTGAGTTGGTAAACTACGCTTAGCCAATCCCAACCTTCATTGCTTTCAAAGTGACGCAGGTATGGGGCCGCCTCCTTGGAGGAAACCAAACCTGTAATAACATCAGACAGAAAATTACAAAATGTGTTGTGGCACTTGTGAAAGTAAAAGTTATATGATATGAGATGAAATAACATAAAACTAAAAAGAGCTGAGTGACCACACAATCACGGTGTTCCTACATCGTCCTCTTTGTCTGGGTCCTCCTCCTCGATGCAATAACCATACTCCTGTGCTATGGCCTCCTCCTCAACAGAAGGTCGACGCTAAGGTTGAGAAGCAGGTGCGCAAAGAATGGGAGCGACTGGGTACTCAGCTTCCGGTACTCACGTCCAAATGCCCTGAGAGTCCATAATTCATACATAAATGTTTTCCACCACAACCTCCTGAAACATAAGAGGCTCGGTTTTATAGGGCGTGGGTTGCTCCTGGTGCGCAATGGTGGATTTCCTGGGTCCACTTCTGCCCCTCTGCATTTCTTGAGCGGGGGCTTCCTCCTCTTGGTCGTGCACTGGGCATTGAGGAGCATCTCTGGAAGAGGATCCCTCAAAGGATTCCAAAAGATTATCTGGCCCTCGTTGGTAGCGTCTAGGGAACACACCTCTTTGGACGCCCCTGATTTTCCTCTGGCACAGATGTGGAGCTAGGGGAGAGTGAAGCAACAAGGGGGTAGGGGGATGAAAGGTATTAGAAATTTGCTCTTTAGGGGGGGTGGTTAATACATGAACAGAGTCGGGAAGTGCGCAGATGAGTGCTATTGGGTAATGTGGCATGCAGGTGGGGTTTGCGCAACTAGGGGAGCTTGTTGCTCGAAACGCGTAGTCGGGAAAAAAAAGTTAGGCAGGGGGAGCCAAGGGGAGGCACGTGTCATGTTGATAAAACAGTTACCGATGTCAACCCACACTCAGGCTAACCCAATATTGAATGGGAATTTTGACCAAAATTAATATATTCTGGTCAATAATGCTTTTGATGGTTTCTACTTGTCGAGATGTTTCAAGTGATATGTGTCTCACAATCTTTCACGTTTGAGATATTCATGTTTAGTGTTTGAAATTTCATTAGTGTGGATAAACTCCATGGGAAGTCAGCAACAGTTTGGAAAGTCATAATTAATATTTTTTAAGCTTCTAAAATCCCTCCCACGTTCACTTGTTGAAGCCCCTCTCAACTTAAGCATTCATATATATTGTGATCTTCATTTCCTCCTTAGGCAAGGGATTCAGCCATCTGAAACAGGTCATCGTGGAATTTTAGCTCTAAATTTTTTTCTACGAAGGGTCAGAAGTTGAAATTTTTATGAGGCGAAGCCAAAATCCTGAGGAAGCTGCAGTAAAAATTTCAGATCAAGTTCTGCACTATTTTTGGAGATATGATCTGTGGAAGTAAGGGGTTTTGTAGGCTCCTGAAATTCATCTCAAAGAAGTGACCTTGGTAAAATTGTCATAACTCTCTCTCTGAGTATCAGATTGGAATTCCGTAAAAATTTGCAGATAGTTCACAGTCTGTAGTTTTTTATCTATCAATTTCAGAGGCAAATGAAGAAACAGTGACTTGTGGCATGCCGTACAATTGAGCTCTGCTGAAACAATCCATAATTAGGGCAGTGTGAGAAATTGGGTATAACTCTCGAAGAATCCAAATTGGGTCAGACCTATGGCATTGGAAAGACGACTCAGAGGATTACTACAGGACCAAAAATCAGATATTGAAGATCTGAAATAACATAGATACACCAGATTCAATATCGAGCTCCTAGAAAGCAAAAAAAAGCTAGATCATGTGTTGTCAAGGGTTGCAAAGGACTAGACTTTGTACGGCAGAAAAGAAAAGCAAGGTGCAACAGAGGGTAGCATGACAAGAGCAGCATCCAAGGTGCATAACAGTAGCAAGAAGTTCATAATATGAATTCTTCAAGTGGGCAACACTGCATACAATCATTGTAAAGATAACATTGTACCTAGTCATTGTAAATACATTATTGTACAAATTGCACTAGTATCTATCTGCCAAGGGTTGAAGAGGCAGCGTTGGGAGGTCTAGGATCATTATTAGGTGTTTGTGTCAAATTTGGGGTTATGAACTAGTATATCTTCTTCTTCTACATCATTCTACATCATTGTAAAGTGGACCATTTTCCCTGGTACGGGAGTCCATTCATTTTTTATTCTTCTATAGGGTGGTAGGGTGGTGCTAGGGTGAGTTGTAGCTCATTGGGTGTTGGGGCATCTGTTCAGTTGACTACTGAATAATCTTGGGCGTTGGAGCGTCATCCAGTGGGAGCTGGAGAAGAATGATTTTCTAGATTCTAGGAAGTTGGAGCTTTATTTTCAATTAGAGTTGAAAATAATTATTAGAAAAGCATTAGGTGGTTTTTGTCCCGGAGTGGGTTTCCACCTTAAAAACTGTGTGAATTTGTGTTCCTCTTGTTTGCTGCTATCATTGTACAAAAAATAATAATAATTGAAGATTAAATAATGCTCTAATTGAAAGAAATACCGATTCACCACCCCTCTCAGTATTTCCAACAATTGGTTTCAGAGCTTGGTTCCTTAAATAGTAGTTTAAAAGCTGGAAGGAGGTCATGGAGCATACCAAGAATGGTGTACCTCTATTCAATGAAAATAATTATGCACTTTGGAAAGGAAGAATGGAGGTCTATCTCTTAGCGCAAGGTTACGAAGTATGGGACACTGTTCAAAATGGATTTACATCAACCGCGGATGAACAAGGTAAGAAGAATTTGGTAAATGATGCAAAAGCAAAGAATATTATTATCAATGGACTTATTGAATCTACTTATCATAAGGTGTTGGGTTGTAAAACTGCCAAAAATGTATGGGACAAGCTTGAGAATATATATGCAGGTGACTCAAATGTCAAATAAGCAAAGCTTCAAATCTATAGAGAAAAATTTGAGCAACTCAGAATGAAATAAGATTGCAACATTGCTGCATACTTTCAATACGTTGATGAAATAACCAATACTCTGGAAGGATTGGGAGAGCCAGTTGACGAGAAGACTATTATACGGAAGATTCTTAGAACGTTACCAGGGAGATTCAACCCAAAGGTATTGGTCTTAGAATACAGTGCAAATCTGGACAAACCCAGAAAAGAGGAATTACATGGAGTTCTCATAGCATATGAAATGAGATTTGATGAAGAAGAGGGTACTTCGCATCTAGAAACCGCGTTCGTTGCATCTAAGAGAACCAATAAGGATAAACAACCTTCAATTGAAAAGACATGCACCTGCAAGTGTGAAGAAAAGGAAGATGATGAAGAAGGCCTTTCAGATGAAGAATATGCTTACTTCACGAGAAAACTACAAATTGGTAAGGGACAATTCAAAGGTAAACTTCCATTGATATGTTTCAGCTGTAATAAGGTTGGGAATTTTGCAGCAAAATGTCCAAACAAAAGTAATGGCAACTCAAAGAGAAAGAAAGGCTTTAAGAAATTCAACAAGCAAGGATCCAAAAGGAATTTTCTCTCTAAAGAAGATAGCTCATCATCCGATGAAGACAATGATAGTGAAGAAGAAGCCAATGAGAGAGTATTGTTTATGGCCAAGCACAATAAACCCAAGCACAATAAGCAAGAGGTATCAAACAATGAAGAAGTAGGATGGACCATAGACGAATTTTATGAGGAAGCAATCAAGCTTATAAAAGATCTCAAGGCGGAGAAGATCCGTTCCAAAACTCTTGAAGAACAAGTTCAAGGTATCAAAATTGAAGTTGAAGAACACAAATGCATTGAAGAGTCACTTCAAAAGAAGTTGGAAGAAAGCAACCAAGAAAGGGAATAATTAGAAGCCAAAGTAGTCTCGATGCGTGAGGAAGTGAAGAAAGGAAAAACTATCCAACACTATGTGAATAGCTCAAGGGCATTGGAAGAAATCATCAACAATCAACGATCTTACAATGAAAAAACTGGCATCGGTTACAAAGAAGAAGAAGCAGGACCTTCTACAACAAAATACAATGAACCTATGAGATCTGACATGCATGTAGACTTCATTGGACAAGATTCGCAAGAACAACCTTGGAAGACAATTCCTTGACGAAAATTTCCATCCAGGTACCAACATATTTTTTATGGCTACTGTTATTCATGTGGAAAATTTGGTCATAAAGCTGTAGAATGTCGCACGTACCCTAGGAACGAATACAATTCCAGGAGATCTGTCAAATATGAACCTCCTAGGGCTCAACGAAACATCAATAGATTTGAACATTTAAGAAATAATATTGAATGTTACAAATGTCGAAACTTTGGACACATAGCCAAAGATTTCAGACTTGAAAATCCTCCAGAAGAATCTTCAAAGCCACAAAATGAATGAGCATGGAAGAAGAATAAGAATGATAATTGTGCTCTCTCTCTCAAGGCTCAAAAGAACAAATATGTGTGGTATGTTGATAACGGTTTCTCAACGCATATGACTGGAGATAGAAATAAATTTGTATCTCTGAAAGAGAAGAAGGATGGAACCGGGTCCTTTGGAAATGATGGATCTTCAAATGTTATAGGATCAGGTACTGTCAGTCTCGGAAGCAAAGATTCTCTAGCCAATATGTTCTATTGGTTGAAAAAATGAATCACAATCTGCTCAGTGTTGGACAAATGTGTGATCAAGGACACACAATACTATTCAACTCCACGAAATGTGAAATCAGGAAAGGCGTGTATGGTGAAATTGTGGCTACAGCAAGTCGAGCTCCAAACGACATATATGTTCTGGATGAAGCAACTAAAGCATGCCTAATAGCTAAAGAGGATGATACAATAATTGGTAGCAATGATGATCGACTAAGTAAGAATTTTTCTACAAAGTTGCAAAGTGATTTCGAGATGTCTTTACTTGGTTGCAAATTGAGCATAGACGACTCATCTAAGGATGTGGATCAAAGGTTGTACATATCTATGATTAGTAGTCTTATATATGTAACAGCCTCCTGACCAAATGTTATGCAAGCAGTTGGACAAGTAGCAATATTCCAAGCAGCACCAAAAGAATCACATATAAATATTCGCCAGCATTGGAATATCTTCGCCAAAAGCTTGGGATTCTCCCAAGCTCTCATTAGATTTTCCTTTTTCAGAATATAAAGGGGGAGTGGAAGTCTGCAGGACGGTTGTGTGTCAGCGCGAGTGGAAGTGTGTACAGGTTTGCAAGATGGTTGTGTTTCAGGGGGAGTTACCCTTTGCCATTGATGTCAAAGGGGGAGAGAATGTTGTAGGAAGAGGTGTCATGATCGCAGGGGGAGTACTTATGTTGCCATCAATGCCAAAGGGGGAGATTGTTGATCAGCGGTTGTCATTGATGTCAACCCAAGCAGCACTAGGGGCTAAACCAATATTGAATGGAAATTTTGACCTACAAAATTAATATATTCTAGGTCAATAATTCTTTTTATGGTTTCTACTTATCGAGATGTTTCCGTTGATATATGGCACGCCATGTAATTCTTCACGGTTTGAGAGATATCCATCTTTGAAGTTTGTACCCCAGTTAGTGGGCTAAAACCCCATGGGGTTGGGGCATGGGTCATTGAAAAGTCATAATTAATATTTTTTAAGCTCCTAAAATCCCTCCCACGTTCACTTGTTGAAGCCCCTCTCAACATAAGCATTCATATATATTGTGATCTTCATTTCCTCCTTAGGCAAGGGATTCGGTCATCTAAAACAGGTCATCGTGGAATTTTAGCTCTAAAATTTTTTCTACGAAGGGTCAGAAGCTTAATTTTTAATGAGGTGAAGCCAAAATCCTGAGGAAGCTTCAGTAAAAATTTCAGATCAAGTTGCACAACATTTTTGGAGATATGATCTGTGGAAGTAAGGGTTTTTGCAGGCTCCTGAAATTCATCTCAAAGAAGTGACCTTGGTAAAATTGTCATAACTCTCTCTCTGAGTATCGGATTGGAATTCTGTAAAAAATGGAAGATAGTGAATAGTCTTTAGTTTTCTCTCTATCAATTTCAAAGGCAAATTAAGAAACAGTGACACGTGGCATGCCATACAAATGAGCTCTGCTGAAACAGTCCATAATTAGGGCAGTGTGAGAAATTGGGTATAACTCTCTCTTGAAGAATCCAAATTAGGTCAGACCTGTGGCATTGGAAAGAAGACTCAGATGAATACCGCAGGACAAAAAATCAAATATTGAAGATCTTAAATAACAGAGATACACCAGATTCAATATCAAGCTCCTAGAAGGAAAAAAAAAGCTAGATCATGTGTTGTCAAGGGTTGCAAAGGACCATAATTTCTACGGAAAAAAAGCAAAGAAAGGTGCAGTAGAGGGTAGCATGGCAAGAGCACCATCCAAGGTGCATAACATCAGCAAGAAGTTCATCATATGAAGTCTTCAAGTGGGAAACACTGCATACAATCATTGTAAAGGTATCATTGTACCTAGTCATTGTAAATACATTATTGTACAAATTGTACTAGTATCTATCTGCCAAGGGTTGAAGAGGCAGCGTTGGGAGGTCTAGGATCATCATTAGGTGTTTGTATCAAAGTTTGAGTTATGGTCTAGTATATCTTCTTCTTCTACATCATTCTATATCATTGTAAAGTGGATCATTTTCCCTGGTACAGGAGTCCATTCATTTTTTATTCTTCTATAGGGTGGTAGCGTGGTGCTAGGGTGAGTTGTAGCTCATTGGGTGTTGGGGCATCTGTTCAGTTGAATACTGAATAATATCGGGCGTTGGAGCGTCCATCCAGTGGGAGCTGGAGAAGAATGCTTTTCTAGATTCTGGGAAGTTGGAGCTTTATTTTCAATTGGAGTTGAAAAGAATTATTAGAAAAGCATTTGGTGGTTTTTGTCCCGGAGTGGGTTTCCACCTTAAAAACTATGTGCATTTGTGTTCCTCTTATTTTCTGCTATCATTTTAAAAACACTGATAATAATTGAAGATTAACTAATGCTCTAATTGAAAGAAATACTGATTCACCCCCCCCTCTCTCAGTATTTACAACATCAGTAAGGTGCACAACCAAGAGGGTGCCCAACGACCTGACACTAGGGGGAGGTTGCGCAGCTGGTGGAGCATGCAAGTGGGATGAAACTGAAGAAGAATGGCTAAGGGGGTGAGGAGGGCTTTGAAGACCAAAAGGAACAAACTATTAATGACACAGTGCGGGGGGGGGGGGGGGGCTCCATTTTTGTAGACCTGTGGCATAAGCGTAGATGCTGTGCATTATTGTGATATGCTCTCAAGTGCATGCTGCAATAGTTCTCATGTGGTAGCATGTGCTTCGAGTTATGGTAGTGAATCATGTTCATCCAAGATCTCATTCAAATGATTGTAGATGATAGGTTCCACACCAGGTGGTTTCTGGCGTTGCGTATCTTCATCATCCCGTGCCTCAGTAGCCTCATGCAAATTATTGCAGAGAGGTAGTTCCACTTCAGGTGAAGGCATGCATTGAAGATCTTCATAAGCTCGAGCATGGGAGGGAACGTTTTCATGCGTGCGCGTCATGTCAACCGCATCCAGAGACATTGTGCATAATTATTGCATAATATAACTATAACATTTACCATAAAATAATTATTTAAAACATAACACACACACACACACACACATATATAAGTTCATGTTTCAACAATGCATCATTGATAGATACATTAAATCCATCATGAAAAGTGCATTTGGTCTAGTGAATAAAATCATTTAGAATCAACTTTTTAATTTGTACCATATTTTTTCATTGTGTAGTGTGTTGTACAAGAAACATTGTCTTCATGTGCTTGCACCTAGTACATGCCATGTGTCAAAGTCAAATATTAAGAACGTAAAGCCCATTGTAGTATTTGGTTGGCATGAAATTTTATTAGTTTTGAAAATAGGTTTATTTCAATTTTTTACATATATATATTTACATATTTATGCTCTATGAATAAAATGCATTATTTAGAAACAAGAAAAAGTGTGAGGGTAGATTTGATCACTTCTTTCGATTGTGTTTACATAGAACTCAATGTACTTTGGTTGATAAATTATCAAAAAATGGACTTTAAAGTTTAGGACTTCAGGCTAGATTATTCTGCTTGAGTTTAGAAATGATTTTTTGTCAAAATTTATTTTTGGATTAGTTTATATGTACTATATGTAATACACTGAGGCATCCCATATATGTGCCCCAACTGCAGGCCATCGTAGTGCGAGAGGTTCTGTTATATGTGGTTGGGCTTACGATAGATCACATAGCCCATCGAGAGTTCATGTTCCCATCGTAGACCCTGCCTCCGACACTAGTTAGAGTGTCAAAGGGTGTGTTTCAGTTTCTGTTAATGACCATGCTACATCTAGTGGACCTTCTCGCGCATTTCAGGTACACCTCATACATTTTTAAATCCTCTTTAAACTTTATGTGTTTATGTCTTGAAATTGTCTTTAATTTTTAAATTGTCTTCAACCGATGTGTTTGAATTTAATGTATATTTTTTTGTAGTTGTTTTTGTTTATCAAGTTGTTTGAGTTCATTAGAGATTAAATTAGTCTTGATCTGTGGCTGAAGAAACCATGACCTAGTGGCATCTAAGCCATCAAAATCACTTGAGGATCGCACCCGGCCTGGGCCACACCAACACTAAGCTAACTGGGTTAAACTTGTCTCCTCCCCGTAGCACATGCGCAACAACCTCCGTGAGGTTTGATATTGGGTTTCCCTTCAGGCGAGGCCCACCCTCAACCAGTTGTGCTAGTGGGACTTAAAAATTTAATGTATATGTTATTATGCTTCTAGTTTGTTAATTATATATATGTTAAATTATGTTTATTCTTTATAGGTCCTCAACAGGCCGAAGCGGAGGATTAGAGTGCAGTATTAATCCCTCTATGGGATTATGCTACAAATAAAATCACATTAGAGGATGTTATGACTCGTCATACACGGATCACAACAAAGATAGAGAAGATCCCCGCCAATTCACTGAATCGTCTTGAATTATTTTTGATGTTGGATAGCATGAATAGGTTGATTGAGACATATCGGAGGTCAGACCCACATAGCCACATATTAAAGTTCATACATAAGGTCAAGAGGCATGAGGCTAGAGGCCTAGATTCTTGGGAGGTAGTGAAATAAGCCACCAAGGACATTGTTGTTCATGGGGAGTTGTTCAACATCCCTCCGAATCTCCCTGCTAAACATAAAGGTTTGATCCCACTGAAATATTTTAGTAATGTTCATGAATCCCATTTTATGTATGATATATTCATTGAATATTGGGGTAAGTTCCCCAACCATGACTAGAGCACCTTTTATTTTTCTAAGCATCTTTATGCATAGTTTGTGTTACATATGAGGCCAGATTACATTGATACTGGATCTCATTTTTATGGTACAGAAATGGTAGGTACCTATGAGCGTGAGGGGGCTCGTAGGGACCTTGGGCATGTACCACCACCTCCGATATGCTTGCCACTACCGTATCAGAGCTTTGAATTACCAACAGAGCTAGAGGAGCTATCGCAACTCAGTGGTGAGACACAAGATCTTATTGCAGACAACATGTGAGTGTCATTGGCTAGTGCACATGTTGCATTGGATGGAGAGATTAAGAGACAACCACCACTGCCTCGCGACCCATGAATGCCCTTATACGATGATGAATTTCTTGCGAGTTTACCCTTTGACCAAATTTTGACTCATACATGTATGTATTGTGATGCCATTCATGAGACTTGGAGGGTGCATGGCATGCGTGACACATACCAGGTACACACACACACATATATGAAATTTTTGACTCTTATTGTCAAATTATGCATAATTATTTATATTAAAATTTATAGTTCGTATTAGATTTCATTTATATTAATAAGTTCTTGATAACATGTAGACACACCCCAACTACATTGATGAGCTTATGAGGTCATCCGAGGGGGCAGTTGATCAGCCAGGGCATCATCGACCATAACATGTTTCCATGGATTCTCCTCCACCTCAACCTCCACCTTATATCTTGACTGATGTAAAGGAGAGTCAGTATGTACAACCACATGGACACATAATTGAGGTAAATTTTTTTATTCCTAAGATTTCAACATTTTTTTTTAAAGTTACATAAATATGCTAATTAATTTGTAGACTAATTATAATTTGTCCTTGCCATTGTGTACACTACACCATATGCAGAGTGCCATTGATGTCATTGTTATGTGGATACATGAGTGGGATGATGGGTTTAGAGGAACTGATGATATAGGTCCATCGATGTAGGCCCCAATCATCGAGCTTCATGATCAAATCCCCATCTTATCGAAATTGCATTTGGAATCGACTGAGGTTAGTAGATTCATGTATATATGTAATTAAAAATGTGGTTCAATATAATTTATTTCCATATTGTTTATTTTGTAATAATAATGATCTGATTAGTTTGAATTTGAATGTGTTATATTGCAGTACCAACTTATGGACACTTTGCGCTACTGAACTCACATATGAGTTTTGGTGGTACTTAGAGTGTCATAGTTTGTATATTTTCAAGCTCATTTCATAGGGCATATTCACATGTGTGATACCATTAGAGAACTTTTGAGGTCTAAAATGAGCCTCCTAAGAAAAATGTACAACCAAAATAAACTTTATAAGAACTAATACGATTAAAGATGATACTGTCAACCATGGGGGAAGATCCACCTTTTTTGGGGTAAAAAAGTAAAAAGATTAAAAAAATAATAAAATAATAAAACTACTTTTTCAACTTATCTCCCTAAGGTTTTACTCAAATTTCAAGCGGGATTACTTTTTGTATTTAAAATTCAATTCCTCATCCAAGGAGTACCCATGTTGCATACTTTCGATGGACCCTCCTACATGAAAAATGAGAAATACATGAAAACATGTGATTGCAATCATGTTTCTCGTGTATTTCTCATTTTTCATGTAGCAGGGTCCATCGAAATTATACAACATGGGTAATACTTGGATGAAGAATCAAATTTTGCATCCAACGAGTGTTCCCGCTTAAAATTTGAGTAAACCCATAAGGAGATAAGTTGAAAATACGAGTTGCAAAAGTAGTTTTTTCCCTTTTTCCCTTTAAAATTTTATGATGTAATCTAATATTATTTTATTATTTTCACTATTATTTTATAATTTCCTTAGGATGCCCATTTTATACCTCAATATTCCCCTAATGAA
Source organism: Pinus albicaulis (assembly GCA_034641835.2). Taxonomy (NCBI): domain Eukaryota; kingdom Viridiplantae; phylum Streptophyta; class Pinopsida; order Pinales; family Pinaceae; genus Pinus; species Pinus albicaulis. The sequence goes on along the minus strand of CM076572.1, from coordinate 266,440,523 downwards.
ACTTTGTATATTTTCATACATGGACAATTTTATGGATGTACATCATGGACATTATTTTAGTTTATGAATGCTTATTATTTCAGTTTATGGATTTGTATTAATCCCATTTATGGATGATCATTAGTTTTTGAAGTTTAAATGGATCTGTTAAAATTATTTCGCTAATTTTTCTATAGATTATAACTTTTATTAGTAAAATACATGTTCAATTTTAATTTCCAGTTTCATAAACTAAGAAAATAAGTACAATCTTAAGTTATGATGCAATTCACGTTGATACTTAAAATAAACTAAAATATATCATTTATCAATTTAATATTAAACATGGAAATATGATTGAAATAAGATTTATTCAATTTTAATATTAACGTATGTCACATAAACAACACATAAGTTTTATTCAACATTATTTGTTACAATATTATCTACAAGTGCTTAGTCATAACATGATATGAGCCAATTGTATTGAAATTTAATTTATAGGTCAACCAACAATATATAACAACATTTCTATAATTTTATAGAATGTTATCAACTTTTCTAAATTTACAAGTAGTTATCCAAGTATTTCAATCAATTCCTTAATGATGGAAATTTAAGTTTTATTCAATTTTAAAAAACTGAAATATGATTGAAGTAAGTTATATATTCAATTTTAAAATTTGTGGAGATGTAAAAGTTACAAATACAAGTTTTATTCGATTTTATTTTGTTTAAGGTTATCTAAAAAATCTTAGTCATATTGCACGTCGTCAATATTTGTGTTTGCAATGAAATCAATGCACAATGTTAAACTAATTACCTTGAAATTAATGTACACCATACATCTAGCTACATCATTAACATAAATCAACATCTTCGCTGAAATCAATGCATCTAATGCAAGCAATAAAATAGGATGAGAAATCAACATCTACACTAAAATCAATGCATCTAATGCAAACAATCAAATAGGATAATTAGAAATCAACATCTACATTGAAATCAATGCATCTAATGTTGCAAGCAATCAAATAGGATTAGAAATCAACATCTATACTAAAATCAATTAATCTAGTGCTAGCAATTAAATAGGATTATGAATCAACATCTACACTAAAATCACTGCATCTAATGCAAGCTCAATAAAAAAAGATTATAAATTAACATCTTTAATGAAATGAATGCATCTAATGCAAGCGATGAAATAGAATTGGAATCAACATCTACGCATAAATCAATGCATCTACTTTGTAAGAAATAAAATAGGATTAGAAATCAACATCTGTACATTGAAATCAATGCATCGAGTGTAAGAAATTTTCTTCCCTTTCTCTCCCCCCTCCATATATATCGATATATCCTTCCATCTCTCCTTCTTTGTATCTCTATCTAACCCCTACAAAAAAAACACACTCTTTGTCTCTCTTCATATCTATCTATCTCTCCCTCCCTCCCTTTATCTCTCTCTTATTCCCTCTCTCCCCTTTCCATATATATCTCTAGCTCCCTCTGTCTCTCCTTCTTCATGTCTCTATATCCCTCCCTCTCCCTCTCTCTTCCCCTTATATCCCTCTGTCTCCCCTTCTATCTCTCTTCCATCTTACTCTCATCTCTCCCTCTCTCTCCATCTCCCTTGCCACTCCATCTCTCTCTCTCCATCTCCCTTGCCACTCCCCCTCTCTCTCTATCTCTCTCCACCTTTCTCTTTGTATATGTATTTATTCTTACCTCCCTGTCTCTCCCCCTCCAACTCCATCTTTCTCTCTCCCTCCATCTTAATTCCTCTCTCTCTTCCTTTCTCTCCAACCTCCCCATGCCTCTCCCCCAAGTCACTCACTCACTCACTCTCACTCTCTCTCTCGAGCTTCATTCTGCAACTATGTTGACTATCTCCCTCCCTCTCTCATTATCTCTCCCCCTTCTATCCATCTAATGTCCTTCTTTGACTTTCTATCTCACCCCCAAACATAGACACTCTCTCTCCATCTCTCTCTTGTCACTATCTCCTTCCCTCCCTCCCTCCCTCTCTCTCTCTCTCTCTCTCTCTTCACCTTTCTCTATCTATATGTCTTGAACTTCTTCCTTCCCTATATTTTCCTTCAATTCCATCTATCGAGCTCCCTCTCTTTCTCAAAGCCTCTCTTCTCCTCTCCCTCTCTCCATCTTTGTGTCCTCGTCTCTCTCTCTCTTACCCTTGTTTCCAACTCTCTCACCCTATATTTCAAAAATTTTAAAATACTTTGATGATTAAAATATTATGTTTAAATTATTTTATTTTATTTTTATTTTGATGTCGTACAACAAATTAATTTTTTTATATAATACATATTTAAAATGCAAGATTTCAAATATGTGTTGTCCATTCACCTGGAGGGAAAATTATAATTTTCTATGGAAATATTATCTAAAATTTTCCAAAATATTAATGTTCCAACTACCTCCATCAAAGATACATAGAGCGCTTCATGTCTTCCAATTGAAATTGTTTAGGTTTTATTTCTCTAAAGGTATATTTAGGTTATGATTACTTCAATATTTTAAAAATATTATATATTTTATTATGTTAGATTTATAAAAAAAAAAGGTTAAATAAAATTAACATACATTGAGTCAATTTGTATGAATCTTTTTGTGTTCATGACTCTTTTGTTGACGTCTATGGCGTATATCAATCACATTTATTAATGTGGTTGTGCTAGTATATTATAATATAAGAAAATTTGTATTATATTAAAGTTAATAATATTACATTGATCCAAAATTAATAAATTTAATATTAACATTAAAATATATTAATATTAATATCATTTCATCATTTGGTTTAATAATAATAATAATAATAATAATATTAAATTTAATAAGTTTTTTACATGACATTATAACAAAAATTCTAATAATATTTGAAATTTTAAAATGAAGTAAAAGTTTAATTTCAGATCATTCAATTTTTTTTTTATAGAGGCTCGATCAAGCCATGACGCTCGATCGAGCTCCTATATATTGATTTTTGTAGCTTGGGAGGTACTCCAAGCCCTAGGGTTCAGGTTTTGGAGGGAAAAGCACCACAAGGGCAACTTGTGGGCTTGGAACCAAAGTGAGGGGTTTTAAACCCATCGTAATTTGGGAAAAATCCGTGATGAGGAAACAACATGTGATGGATGAAGATGTTAGTGCTCGGTGATATGATTCCAACGCATCAAGAATCGTCCAAATCCGAGTTGTCGTTAGAGAGTTATGAATTTTTGAAGATTAATGATGGGTTTGCAAGTGAGCATGTAGGTCGGCCTACGATGTTTTAGGCTCATGACAGTTGGAAACCCTAATTGTGACGTTTTTAGGAAGCCCCTTTATTTTCCTATAAATAAAGGGCAAGGAGAAGTGTTTTAGGCATCCATTTTGTGAGCAATATACACAAGGAACACCTTTGAAACTTTCGTGGAGAAAGAGGCCACAAAAAAGAGTCACAAGGAGCAACGTGGAAGCCTAGAACAACGTGGGAACTTTTGTGAGAGGACAGGGTGTTGTAGGTGACAACTAAGAAGAGTTATGGATGTTTGAAGGCGCGGTTAAGGCTTCTCAAGGAGGCCGAGATTGCTGGGCAGGTAGCCAAGTCTAGCCGCTGCTAGAAGGGTCAATAAGACAACGTGAAGGAGGCTCAGGGAAGTGTGAGAAATTTTGTAATGGAGGCTGAGATTTTGTAGGTAACAATGGGCTGCTTTAGGCATGATTGTTGGTTGTTCTTGACCGTGTTTGCTGGGCATATAAGGCTGCAATGTTAGAGAGTGAAATATTGTTGTTTTAAGGGCTATTGGAGGAGGTTTTGTGGAGAAAAATTACCATAGTCCACTGCTGGGTAGGCCTTATGCCATAGCCAGTAGTTGGAGGCCTAAGGAGTTGCGTTCAGGAAGGATTGCAACCATACAAGGAAACATAGGTGTGGAGTATTCCATATAAGGTAGACCACAATATTTTGAAGAGATAGTTTTTGAGTTGTGAGGAGGTTAAGGGAAACATGGTGTGCCCTAACCAATGGTGCAAAAATTGAACATTTCATCATGGTGACAAAAGTAATGTTGTGATGTGCATTGGGTCAAGTCGTGACCAGATTGGATTATATTAGTAAGAAACCCGTTGAAGCCAATTGTATGACCTTTCGAGGTAGCGAAGCATAATACTAGGAGAAAATTCAACAGTGATGAGATTGGGTGCCATAGGACTGTTGGAGGGAATTTTTTTGGCTACCCAAAGTAGCCCTAGACGGGCTATCTTTAAGGACGAAGAGTAGCTAAAGGTTGGGTGAAAGAAGGTTCCGAAGTGAAACACTTTGATGGACGAAAGTGGTTGCTAGCCTGGCATATTGGAGCATGGAAATTAGGCCTACCCAAAGAGCATATTGGATCAGACCATGTACATTCAACAAAATGACGTGCAATAGCCTTAGGTGGCAGCCCTCCTGGAGTCTCGATGTGCAGATGCCTTGATGGACTAAGGCACTACTAGTGAGAAGTATGGAAGCAAAGGATCGACAAGACAAGATACAAAATTGTGTTTGTCAATGTATATTGTATACCATAGACTGTTTTATTATTCAGATTTGGTTTAATATAACGAATATTGGGGATTGTACATTATTATACAATTTTGTTTAAAACTGTGTATATTGTGCATGTGTGATTTACTGCTTTTTATTTTCCGTTGTGCAAAGTAGTTTATGGTTGAGATTCTTGGTTTGCTAGCGTCAGAAATTTAAGACTCTAACCTAGACCCAAGGTCATGGAAATTCAACACTATTAACCACGTAAATGGCTTGATCGAGCCTCTTAAGTCCTAAAATCAACAATTTCAACACCCCTCCTACAAAATTTTATGCAACTCCATTTTGTACCCTAGTGGAATTGGGGCTAAATTTGTCATTAGGTGTTGGATTTGATCATGTTGGATTCATGAAGGAATCCTGTATCCAATGGCATATTATTTTGACATTTTTAGAATTCATATGATTTTTTTCATCTAATTTATTTTAGACATAATGCTTGAAATTTTTTTGAACTGTTTTAAAGAGGTTGAATAAAAATTAAATATCGTAAAATATACACAACGAAAAAATATTAAAAATACCACTATCTTTGTTTACGAGTCCTCTTCAAAAGGGTACTTTTGGTTTTTCAAATTATTTAAATAGTTGAAAAAAACCTTATGTGAACACACGTGTCTACAAAATGCAATCGAAATATTACTTTTCCAACTTCAAAAAATAATAAAAAATATAATTTTTCACACACACACACACACACACACACACACATATATATATTTTAAATTACACATTTTATACTAATTTATGCTACTTGAACACACACATACCTCTTAAGATGTGTGAAAATTTGCAAGGGCAAACATTCCATTTAATGGAAAATTGACATATTATACGACACTAAATATTTTTGCAAAAAATATCATTAGGAAAACAACATAATTATCCACAATATTTCTTTTAACTCTGAATCAAAATTCTCTGTTGTTATATGAATTTTGAGGGCTTCAATTCGATAAAAGAGGAAAAACTTGAAATTTCATCACCACATTTGGCCCAAAAGTGTAACCCATCTTCATGCTTTCACCGATAATAATAAATCCATCAAATCGAAAGATCTACAGTTTTACATCAATGAAATTGATTAACCATTCATATAGTTACCATATGATGCATACCTCATTTTTTCATGTTGATTTTCCTTACTTGCAGGTCCAAGATATGTCTCAGAGAAATTGGATACGAAATGTTGAATCAACTGCAGAATGTTGACTATTCTTCAATTCTTTAAAACTTTGGCTGTTTTTGGATACTGACAATGACTGATGATGTTGATGATTGCTGATGATTTCTCATGAGTTCTCCTTAAAAGAGAAACAAGTTCTTCAAAGAAATTTATTTGAACTTGAAAAATTATTTTGGAAAGAAGAAAGAGAATAAAATAAATGGGAAAAAGGATGGGAAATGAGAAAATATAAGGTGCCAAGGATTCCTTGGTTTTCAACTAAAATTTTCAGCATATCAATGCCAACAATGTTGGTTTTTATGCATTTTTTTTCTCTTTTTTCTTTATATTTATATATATATATATTAAGAAAAATAAATTACACTAATTTTGGAAGTAGAGGAGAAGAATCCCCTTTTCCTACCAGCTTAAGATCATAATTTTCTTGCATATTTTTAGCAAATTCTTCTCTTGTCAAAGGTTTATGATATAGATTTAATCTGTCCCCATTGACAAGGAAGGCGATGCATTCTTCATCAATAGTATTAATTGTGATTTATCCATTATCAAAAAACATTTTTTTTTTCTTTTTCTTTTATCTCATAGGGACCAATCGAATGTGTTCGAAATTTCCCTTGAAATCCTTTAAAACTAGAATCGAAGAGGAGCCCAATTATCTGGCTTGAAATTTTTGACTTTGATGAATTTATCATGCACCTTGTCCTCTATTTCTATATTATGCTTGGTTTTTATATGAAATCTCATTGAATCTCATCTATTTCATTAAATTGTGGCATCCTTTGTTTATGAGCTCCAAAGAGATCAAGCCCCAACTTTGCTGCTGTCTTGAAGATTTGCACTTAGAATTCAATAGGAAGTAATACATGCTTCCCATAGACAAGATCATAAGGAGTATGTCTAGTAGTATTTCTCCATGTGGTATGGTATGCCTAGAGTGCTTCTAGAAGCCTTTTTTCCTAATCCCTTTTATGCAAATGTACATTCTTGTTGACTGTAACTTCAAGTAATTTGTTGGTGGATTCCACTTTCTCATTGGTTTATGGATGGTATGGAGTATATTTACATTGTATGATCTTATATTGCTCCATAATATTCTGCACTAGCTTAGATGTAAATTGGGCACCTTTATCTGTTACAATTTCTCTTGGAACACCAAATCGAGTGAAAATATCCTCAAAGAGAAATGTAAATACGACATTTTTAGTAGAAAAAGTAAGTGGCTTATATTCTGCCCATTTTGGAACATAATCTACACAAACAAGTATATACCTCTTTTTTCTGGATGGGGGATTGATGGGCCCAATAAAGTCTAGAACCCATTTTTCAAAAGGCTCTACTAGTACCTGTGGTTGTAGAGGCATCTCTTCTAATTGAACAAGTATTCTCATTCTTTGACAACTATCACATATTTTGAAATATTCCTTGACATCCTTGAAAAGGGGAGGTCAATAATATCCCAAAATAAGCACTTTGTATGCAGTCCTTCTATCAACAAAGTGTCCTCCACATGGTTCATCATGGCATGCTTTTAGTATCTCAGGTACTTCATCCTTCAAACACATCTTTGAATGATAAATTCAGGTCTTGTTCGATATAATTCTCCCTCTATCGAAGAATAGAGTGCACTGGATTTAATGACTTTCTATCTTTATTTGGTTGATAATTGTGGAGGAAATTTCCCTGTAGCCAAATAGTTAACAATATCAACAAACCAAGGAGTTTTAGTAGATACTGCAATAAAGATATTCGCTAGGAAAAATATCTACTATATGAGTATCATTATTATCATTTTTCATCCTAGAAAGAAAATCAACAACTGTGCTTTCTTTGCCTAGCCTATCTAAAATGGTAAAATTGAATTCCCGACACAATAAAATCTATCTAGTAATTATTTCATTAGTAATTGGTTTGTTCATTAGATATCTGATAGAAAAATGATCTGTATGAATGAAAGTCTCATAACGAGTGATATAATGTCTAAAATTTTTAATGGCATGAACACCAACTAAAGAATCATTTTATGTAATTGTGTAATTTAAATCTACAGGAGTCACAATTTTACTTGTATAATAAATAGCATAAGGATTCAAGTATTTCTGTCTCAATACAAATCCGAAGGTTGTATCTGAAGCATCAGTAGAAATATGATATGGGAGGGACAAATTTGGTCCTCTTAAAATTTGTGCTTTAGAAATTTTCAGTTTAATGATTTGAAATATTTTTAGTAGTTATAATTGCAATAAAATTCTCAATCCTTCACAAGAAGTTTGAAAAGTGGTGAAGCTATTTTTGTGAAGTTTTCTATAAACCTTCTATAGTAACCCATGAAACCAAGAAAAATTCTAAGATCTTTTTGGCATGTTTGTACTGAAATTTTGGAAATGAATTCAACTTTTGATGTATCCACCTTGATTCCAACACCTAAGATATGATGACCCAAAACAATTCCTTTGTTAAACATCATAAACCATTTTTCATGACTCAATGAAATATTAGCTTCTTTACTTCTAACAAGAGTTTTTTTTTTCTAATTTTTCCATAGCTTCAAAAGTGTTCCCATAGACAATAAAATCATCCATATAAACTTCTACACAATCATGGATCAAGTCATAAAAGATGCCTAATACTTTTCTCTGGAATGTAGCGGGTGTATTACATAAACAAAAAGGAAGTACCATGTAGGCATATGTACCCCATGGACATTTAAAAGTTTGATTGTCTTTTTTTTCAAGTGGAATTTGTTTGTATCCACTAAAACCATCAAGAAATGAAAAATATTTCTTCCCTACTAAAGTATCTAATACTTGATCAATATAAGCTAGTGAGAAATGATCTTTTAGAGTAGCTTTGTTTAGTTCTCGATAATCTATGCATATTATCCACTTTCCATTTATCTTAGGCAAAATCACTAAGGGTGAATCCAATTGGCTATCTGAGATTGGGTAAATGAAATTAACATTAAGCAATTTTTGTAGTTCCTCTTTAACAATTTCCCTCAGATCAGGGTTCATCCTTCTCTGAGGTAGTCTTACTGGTTTATCATTTTCCTGAATATAAATATGATGCATACATGTATCTATATCAATTCATTTCATGTCAGTATATTTCCATGAAAATGCATAAGAATGTTTTTGTAGCATATTTATAAATTTTTTATTTTGAAATTCCTCCAAGTTATTATTAATATTTAATGTTTTACCTAGATAATTTTCTACCAAATAATTTCCAAAATTTTAAGTAGCGTTTAATGATACTTTGGACTGTTGAGATGAAAAATATTCAATTCCACAATCTTCCTGAAAAATTTGATCTAACATATGTACACAGTAATTTTGTTCACAATATGAAGAAGAATCATGATTATTCATTAAATTTATTAACTGATCTTCCTCATCATTTTGTGTTTTCTATATGAAAACTTGATTGTTTATGGTGAAAATTGAAAGTGAAATGTTTAGGGTTTTTAATCATTCGTGTTAATTTCATTAACACATAAAAATGATTTTAAACTCAACTTTGCAGAAAATAAAGAAGACACCAATACCATAACAATATACACAAGACAACAAATGATGGAGTTCATCCCTCCTGGGATACATCTCCTAGTCCAGCTTCCAATGTTGGGCCTATTTCGTTATGCTAATATATATATGTTTACGTCAAGTTACAGTGATTAGAATGCTAAAAAAATGTCTCTAATGGCTCCATAACAATGAAAACACTTAGGAGGGCACTTTCTGCACTCAAAAAGGTCAAAAAATGACTGAGTTATGCTCCATAGAAGTTTTTTTGCTAATTGTCCTGTAATTCACACCCACCTACAAACTGTTCCAAAAATTCCTCCTTTTGCGACCACGTGGAGCGACAAATTCACCCCGCGCCGATGAGATTCCCACTGTGTTGGGTGAAAATTTTCGAACACTTAAATGCACTCAGTCGGCCCTAAACCGAATAAAAAGACGCCAAGTGGTGCATTCTCCACCGATAAATTCACGATTTGTTTTACGAATACCGTTGATTGTTTGAACTCTGGTTGGGCTGAGGTTGGTTTAAGAACACCATGGTTAGGTTTGGGGGAACCTTTCCCAAGGCAGGTTCCGCTCCTATCCTCCATTAACCATAACAAAAAACTGTTGATGACTGCGACATATGCCTGGTGCAGACCCTAACTGCTGGAGGTAACCCGGTTGAACCCTATCCAGAATTTGGATAGAGTTATAGCATATGGTTTAATTGTTGAAATTTATCATCGATTCATATGTGGTTTGAGACTTTGGTATAAACGTTAATATTTATATGGTTAGGGTCGGGGTTAACCTCGAACCCTGTCTTCCCGCCACGTTATGTGGTTGGGTGGATCAGGTTCTAGGGTTAACCCTGGTCCCGACCCCCGAATCCATCACTCATGAACCTTAAATAGAAGTTAAGTACCATACTTGTTAAGAACCAACATAGGCGGGCCGGTGGAGGGCTTGGCTAGAAGGCAGTAGGTATCGCGTTCAAACCTCGCGGAGGCAATACAACCTCAAAACATAATTTTACACGACTATTAGGAGGCCATGTGGCAGCTAGGGATTGGACCATGTGAATCATCTTAATTGGTCCACCCAAACACAACATGAACCAATAGAAACTTGCCGATTCGACCCAATCAACATATGCCATGTTATGAAACCAACTCCAAAATTAGAAGAAAAGAGATCAAATCCTTAGAAATCAGCCCCTTCGAGGGGGAAACATCCTGTACATTACATAAATAAAAAATTCTTGGATGATACAAATGAAAAAACCTCCTTTCTATATATAGGAGTCCATGGGGTCAAAATATAATCCTAGCCGACCTAATAATAATAATGTAAGGGCACAATAATAACAATATGGGGCTTACAAGGGTACACCAATAAAAATAAGAGGGCTACACTAATAACAGTAAGGGACTACACTAATAATATAGGGACCTAAAATTCCTCTCACCTTCAAAAAAATATTGTCCTCAACACTTGAGTAGATTTGGATGCTTCTGTATAAATTCTCATCCTCCCATGTAGAATCTTCAGTGGGTAAGTTCTTCCACTTCATGAGATACTCTGAAATTGATCGATTTCGTAGCTGTCGAGTTCTTGTTTCCATGACTGCTTCAGGTTCCAATATGATTTTCCTTCCTCATCAAGTTCTGGCAATATTGTTTGAACTAGAAGTTTGTCACCTACAACCTTCTTTAAGCATGAAACATGGAAAACTGGATGCACTCAAGAAGAAGTAGGAAGCTCCAATTTGTATGCCATAGTACCAATATTTTGCAACACCTTGTAAGGACCATAGTGCTTTGGCGATAATTTATTATCCTTCTTAGCTTGCTTGAGGGACATTTGTTTGTATGGTTGTATCCATAAAAATACCTAGTCTCCTACATGAAAATTTCTTTCATTGCGATGTTGATATGCCTATTGTTTCATTTGATTTTGTGCTAAATTTAGGTTATCCTTTAAGAGTTGGAGAAATTTTTGTTGATGCTTGATGTGATATTCCACTGCTTGAACCTTAGAATTTTCTCTTTAATATGATGTGATGGATGGTGGATGATATTCATAAAGTTCCATAAATGGGGTCATTTTTGCTGCAGTATGGAAGGAAGTGTTATACCACCATTCAGCCAGAGGTAACCACTTGACCCATTATGTTTGTTTATTAGATACAAAACAACAAGGATGTCCTTCCAAACATTTTTTCACTATCTCAGTTTTCCCATCAGATTGAGGATGATAAGATGAGGTATGAGCTAGTTGAGTGCCCACACAAGAAAATAATTCTGTCCAAAAATTTCCGGTAAAAATGGGATCTCTGTCGCTTACAATAATATTTGGGTTTCCATGTAGCTTTTGAATTGTTTCCATAAATGCAGTATCAACTGTACTTTCTTTAAATGGATGAGATAATGCACAAAAGTGTGCATACTTGGCAAGTTTATCAATTACCACCACGATGACACTATTTCCTTCGGACTTAGGTAATTAAACTTGTGATAAAATCCATTGAAATCTCCTCCCAACGTTGACTTTGAATGGATAAAGGCTGTAGAAGACATAGGGTCTTAATTGTCTCAACTTTATTTTGCTGGAAAACCAAAAATTCCGACTTAAAATTTTGAATATCAGATTTAAGGCCATCCCAAAAAAATTCTTTCTTCACCCTATGGTAAGTTTTAAAAAATCCTGAGTGTCCTCCTAAGGGAGAAGCGTGCAATTCCAAAAGTTTTTTTTTTTTTTAGTTGGGAATTCTTACAAATATATAAGTGATATTAGTACCATAAGGAATCATTTGTCCAACTAAATGTATCAGATGTAGTAGGATCTTGCTGCAACTTTTGAATGGGTGTCCACACTTCTTTGTCCTTTTTCCATTCATCCCTTGCTTCGGTTATCCAATCTGGTTGGATAATAGAAATGACACAAAGCAATGATTCCACCTCTTCATAATTTCTTGAGAGTGCATCTGCAAGAACATTTAGCTTCCCTTTTTTGTAGATGATTTCAAAGTCATAACCCAACATCTTTGTGACCCATTTTTGCTGCTCTTCTAAAGATAGTCTTTGTTCCAAAAAGTATTTAAGACTATCATGATTAGTTTTTAGCTTGAGGTGTCTTCAAATTAGGTAAGGTCGCCATTTATTTAATGCATGTAGTATTTCCAACATTTACTTCTCATAAATATCTTTCTGTAAATACTTTCTTTGATTGGACAATTTTCAAAAGAAATGGGTCTTCCTTCTTGTATTAAAACAACACCAATTCCATTTCCTGAGGCATCACATTCCACACTAAATGTTTTTGTGAATTCTGGCGTAGCTAAGACCAGTGCAAGGCAAATTTCCTCTTTAAGATGTTCAAAGGCCTTAGCTGCTTCAGGATTCCATGAAAATGCATCTTTCTTCAATAATGTTGTTAGAGGTGATGCTATTTTCCCATAATTCTTAACAAAATTGCGATATTACCCTGTTAACCCGAGAAATCCTTGCAACTACTTTATGGTTGTTGGGAATTTACATTACTTAATGGATTTAATTTTGCTAGGGTCTACCTTAACACCCTCATGAGACACAATATGACCCAGATATTCCACCTCATGTACTCTGAAGAAACATTTGGAGGTTTTTGCATATAATTGTTTCTCCTCCAATAGTTTGATCACCTTGTAAACATGTTGAACATGATCCTTCCAAGACCTGATGTAGATTAGTATATCATCAAAAAATACTAACACAAATTTTCGAAGGAAGGGTTTGAAAATGGAATTCATCAACCCTTGAAATGTAGAAGGTGCATTGGTAAGGCCAAAAGGCATGACCAAAAATTCATAATGATCCTCATGAGTTCGAAATGCTATTTTTGAAATATATTCAGTCTTCATTCTAATTTGATGGTATCCTGAACGAAGATCCAACTTGGTAAAATAAATTTCTCCATGTAATTCATCCAATAATTCATCAATCACAAGAATGGGAAATTTATCTTTAATAATGAGCTTATTGAGCTCCCTATAATTAGGACACATGCGCCATGATCCATCCTTCTTGTGCACCAATACTACTGGAGTAGAGAAATAAAATTGGCTTGGTTGAATTATACCAGCCTTTAACATTTCTGCAATCATACGTTCAATTTCACTCTTTTGGACATAAGGATATTTGTAAGGGATTGTTTTTGGAGGAACACTTCCTGGAATGAAATGAATAGCATGATAATGATCATGAATAGGTGGGAGTACTTTGGGAGTTTCAAATACCTTGGAATGATTGTCCAAGAATTTTTGGAGATCTAGAGAAATAGATGATTTTGATGTTGGAAATTCTAGTGAGCATAATTGTGCAATTACGCCTCATTGTTCTTTTTTCAGAAGCTTTGTCATGACATTAGAGCTCATTATCTTTCCAGTATTCCTTGCGATACCCTGTAATTCATCTTCCTTTTCTTCCGAAATTTTTTTCAAGAAAAGTTCTTGAAAATTAAAAGATACCATTCCCAAAGATTGTAACCATTGTACTCCTAGTAAAACATCATCACCTCCCATTGGAATGGAAAACATTCGACTATTCAATACATATTCCCCCATGGTTAGCTCGATATTATGGAATTTTCCAGAGCAATTTATTGTTCCTCCATTTGCAACCATCACTTGACATTCTGGTGCTGAGTATAGGAAGAAATTCAATTCCTTAGCTAACTTACAATGAATAAAATATGGGTACTACCCGATTCAGTCAACACTAATACCTTTTTCTTCTTGATATGTCCTTCTATCTTGAGAGTTTGAGGAGTGGTAATTCCTGCCAATGAATTACAGGATATGGTCAGACTCATTTCTTCTTTCTCTAGGGTTGGTTCCTGGTGTATATCCTCTTCTTTTGTAGTTTCTTGTTCATTTTTTCCCTCCTCTTCACAATCTATGTAAAATAATTTCTTCTTAGCACACTTATGACCTTTAGTGTATTTTCTATCACAACTATAGCAAAGCCCTTTTGCTCTTTTTTCTTCCAATTATTTCTCTTTTTCTCTTTGCGAGAGCGAAATTTGGTGCACTTGCTCATGTAATTTTGATTTATCATATTGCACTTCTTCCTCTTCATGACTCATAGTAGAGTATTCTGAGGGCTTAATGGGTGTTGAATTCTTTTTAGGGGGATTTTTGAACCCAATACTGTTATCTATGCTTCAATATGCCCTTCGAATCACTTCAAGCTGATTTTTCAAACATGACTTATGTAATTTGAAAAAAAAATACACACCTTTTTATTGATTTTGAGGAGCTCGATATTGAAACTGAATTATCTATGTAATTTTAGAATTTCAATATCCGAAAATTCAGTCCTGTAGTATCCATCTGAATATTCTTTTGAATTCCATAGGTCTGACTTGATTTGGATGCTTCAAGACAAATTTATACCCAATATTCCACAATGACCTAATTATGGACTAGTTCAGTAGAGAGAACTAGTACGACATGCCACGTGTCACTGTTTCCTCCTTCAGATCTGAAATTGATACAGAGGAAACTAAAGTCCGTGTAATTTTGGCCAATTTTTATAGAATTCAAATTCGATGCTCAGAGAGAGAGTTATGATGATTTTCCCAAGGTCACCTCTTTTAGATGAAATTCGAGAGCCCGCAAAAACCCTAACTTCCACAGATAATATCTCCGAAAATGTTGCAAACCAAGATCTGATAGTTTTACATGACTTTCCTTTGGATTTCAGCTTTGTGTGGTAAAAATTTCAGCTTCTGAACCTTCGTAGAAAAAAATTTATAGCGAAAATTCCACGATGATTTGTTTGGAGCAGCGAAACCCTAGAATTGAAAGCTCTGATTCCAAATGTTATGAAACCAACTCCAAAAATAGAAGAAAAGAGAGATCAACGCCTTAGAAATCAACCACTTCGAGGGGGAACATCTTTTACATTACATAAATGAACAATTCTTGGATGATACAAATGAAAAAACCTCCTTTCTATATATAAGAATCCATGGGGTCACAATATAATCCTAGCCGACCTAACAATAATAATGTAAGGGTACAATAACAACAATATGGGGGTTACCAGGGCATAACAATAACAACAAGGGGGCTACACTAACAAGAATAAGGGACTACACTAGTAATATAGGGACCTAACATGCCACTTGTCCTCATCCCATTGGCTGATGGAAGGCACATTCACCTTGCCTAATCATTGCCCAGTCAACATATAAACTACTAACTGAGAATCCATGCAAACTCATTTTAATTTTTTTAGCTATTTTCCAAACCAACCAGAATGCGATATCGTGAGAATCCGATATTGGTTTTTGAGGGAAACGGGTTGCGTTGGATTCAGGGTGACGAAATCTTCGTTTTGGCGCTGGTTTCGAGCCGATCTAAGCACTTTGAATTTTGAGAATTTTCTTGATCCATTAGACCATTCCTCCCCACTGGAAGATTTTGGACCCCAAAATATTACTTTCAGTGAACAAAAATATGAGGGTATCGCTCCCTTACCCTTCCATTATCAATCCATTAGTCTTTTCTTGGATTTTATCCATTGAGCTCCACATGAAGGTACTCCATGTTCCGTCATTTTGAAGTCCTTGTTTTCCTATCAAGGATGGTGTCTTGCTGCAATTATTCAAGATTTTTAGGAGATAAATCTTCAATTGAATGAATATGGACATTCTCTCCTTGATATTCAATAAAACGAGGTTCATACAACCTTAAATTGTTAACATTAACATCTTCATAAATTTGCATATATGAAGTAAAATCCAAGCTGAAGGCATTATTACCAATCTTTTTCAGAATTATGAATGGACCATATTGAATTGGTTTCAGATTTTTACCTTTTCCTTTCAGTCTCTCTTTGCTAATGTGAAGCCAAAATTCATCACATAATTGGAAAATATGATCCACACGATTCTTATAATGTATTATCTTGTACTTGAATTGACTCTTATCCAACCGTTCTTGAACTGTTTGACGTGTCTATTGAACTTGTTCCATGAATATGTTATCATTTTCTATGTCACTAGGACCATCACCAGCAACATCCTCCCCAAAGATAAAATCTAAAGGATATTTGGGCAAGTATCCCAAGCATGCCTTAAATGGTGATGTTTGAGTCGATGAATACTTGCCCTATTTGTAAGCATGCTTAATATAGTGCAAATGTTCATTCCACAACTTAGGATGCTTGCTACAGTAACCTCAAAGAATCTGTATCACTGTTATGTTCACCACCTCTATTTAGCCATCTATCTGCAATGGAATGTTGTACTCTTTTTCAATTGTGTTTCCATGAGTCCCCACAAGCTTAACCAAAAGTTCCCGACAAAGTGAGAATCTTGGTCACTCACAATGGATGTGGGCAACCCAAAATGTACCCATACATTCTGAAAGAATAACTGAGTAGTTTGTTCAGCTGTAACCTGCTTTTTACAAGGCATCAAAATACAAATTTTGTTGAACCTATTCACAACTACATAAACATAATCATGACCTATCCTAGACATAGGTAGACCTCCTAAAAAATCCATAGATATTTTCTCCCATGGACGAGAAGGTATTGGAAGTGGTGTATATGATCTAGGAGGATCTCAGAGGACAAGTGGCTTAAAATTTCTCAAAAATAAAAGTGGCCAGGTGACAACGAGACCAGGGCCATGTCAAAGTATTCTTTGTTCTAATTCCAACAGTGCGAATGGATCCCCAATATGAGCTTGTATGGAGAAGTTATAGCAAGTCAAAGTTTTGGTCAAATTTAGGCAGTGGGTTAGGTTTAAGTATCCAAAAAATTCACCATCAACCGACAGGGATCTTAGCTCCTGAAAATTGGTGAAATTGTGGCCTCGTTAAATTGCTTAATGACACTTATTTTCATTAAAGACAAAAGCAACCACTTTGTTTTAAAAAATGAAAATAAAAATAAAAATAGGGGTGGTGGGTTGCCATCCTCGCCACCCCCACATGGATCTGTATTATAACAAATTATATATCTAAAAATTCGGGGTGGAAGGTAGCCAAACACCGCCACCCCCAGCCGAGACCAACCAAGTTCATGTTATAAGGTGGTGGGTTGGGTGGGGGTTGCGTGGAGCAGACCCTTCCCACCCAAAACATTATATATATATATATATATATATATATATATATATATCGAAAAGCACAAGATCTTGGTCGGTGGGATTTGGACCATCGTTAGCTTTTCCGGGAGGGGTCGGCTCGTCGATGTAAGGGTACCTCAAAAGACTTAACACCAACAATTATATGCCATACAACAAAAAAAAACAATGGTTAATACTATTTTGGAGTGGGCGGGGTTGGAACCCAACCCACCTCCATAATAATTTCCAACGGAGCCAACAACCCACAGTTGTCACATTGAAAAAATCTACCACAAAACACATATAAACCCCCTCATTTGTGCCGTGCGCTCAAGCTGGACAGAGAAGGAGCGGAACCAAGAGTGGGCTAGAGGGGTGGGACCATGCCTAGGGAATATTGAGAGCATAAAAAAGATTCCCTAAGGTGCAGGAATTTCCAGTGTCCATTTGCAACAAACTTTATGTTGATTTTACACCTCTTAGTGACAAGATCTCAACAATGATGTTTTTTTTTTGCATCAGAGCTCTCCAGTTTTCGACCATTTTCCAGATTAGAGGTATAGGGGTGTTTTATGTAATTTCACTTGTAATTTTTCTTCTTCTTGCCACTGAATGAATGAAGGTCTCCCCACTGTTGAGCAGGGCCCGTAGATGTAGTCCAAATTGGACGAACTCTGTAATCAAATTTTTGGCTTCTTGATCTCATGCATGGTATGTTATCTTTTATCTTCACCTTATGTGCTTATGTTCTCATAATTTTAAGTGCTCTGTTATATGTAATTCTTTAATGAATCTATAAGCAAAAGATCTTAGATCAAGTGGTATCAGAGTAGGTCTTTGTCGATGCGAATTGTATGAATACAAGCTAACCAAAAACAAGCTTTAAAGAGGCGAAGGAAAGCTTAAGTCCTTTTATTTTGAAGCAGGACATGCACCATGAAGGAGAAACATGAAAAATGAGGAAGCTCATTAGGAAGAAGAGCAAAATTACCGCAAAGAATTCTACAACATGGAAGAGAAAGTAGACAAACTGTTTGCAGAGTGTGAGAAGACTGTCAAGCTCGAAAATAAAGATGCAGATGATCACATATCATTAAATAATGGAGATGGTGGAGAAGAGCCGCCTCCCTCTCCATATTCTAGTGGTACTTCCTCTTCTTCTTCTCATCATTCTTTCCGACGTCATAGGCATACATCTAAGAAAATTTTCCTTAAAATAGATGTAAAGTTTGACTTGCCTATGTATATAGTAGAATGTAATGTGGAAAAGCTCAAAAATTGGATTAGACAGATTGAGGTCTACTACCAGATTCAACAGATTAAGAAAGACGAGGCAAGGATCCATTTGGCATCGCTTCGACTGGGTGGCATAGCTCTCGTTTGGTGGGAAAGAAAATCACAAGGTAGAAACAATCTGGGTAACCATCTCTCCTCATGATCAAATTTTATTTCTGAATTGAAAAATCAGTTTTACCCTTTGGGATATAAGAAAAAGGAATTAATGGAATGGAAACACCTAAGTCAAGGCAATGGTCAAAATGTGCAAAAATTCGTTGAATAATTTTGAAAACAAGCATTGCATTTGGGCATTATATTGTATTCACTAGAGATTGTAACTAAGTATATTAGTTCTTTACATAGTTACATAAGACATTAGTTATTATTTTTTGAGCCTACCACCATTGATGAGGCCAGTGTGAAGGCCATGCATCTTTAAAGTAGGGTGACGCATGAACAAAATGACCACCCAAAAAGAGCTGAAGCAAAAAAAAGAAGAGAAGCAAAGATCTCTTGTACCCATTATGAGAAAGAAGGGCACGACGAAGAAAATTACTGGAAACTACACCCTGAGTTGAGACCTAAGAGGGATGATAGGAAGGAGAGGTAGAAGAGAGCTTCCACCATGAAATAAGATAAAAAATATGAATAAGAGGAAGATGAGAAGGCCATGGTTGCAGGAGTTGCACGAGGTAGAACAATTGACGTGGGACCAGGTTCTGGTGACGAGAGGAGGATTGCAGCTCTTGGAATTACAACAGATGGACCCATCTATTTGGGTTCATATTTAGGCGATGATTTTTTTTTTCAATACATAGTGTACCAAATATGAAAAGGTTTCCCAATGCAGCATGGCTCCAGGAACTTGAGGAGATCAATCAAAGCATTCAAGAAGAGAATAACGAGCTAAGGAGACTCCTACATGAACTGGAAAAGGAGAAATAAAGGTTGCTATGCCAGTTACAAGCTGAAGACAGAGCCTTGGAAAAGTTGCAGCATAACCACCTTGAGGTAAAAAGTGATTCTTCAATTCCACATACTTTTCATGATGATGATTTAACTGCTTTTGAAAAACATACTATAGGAATCGGATCCAAAATATTGAAGAAAATGGAGTATCAGGGGAAGGGTCTCGACCTTGATGGCCAGGGCATCATAAAACCCATCAAAGTAGAAGAATTACTCCATCATGTAGGACTTGGGTATGTTAGGAAGGAGGTCAGAGAATGCTCCAAAATAGCTAGCGACCCACCAAAAACTAATGATGAGAGCACCTCATCACATTCCAACGATAGTGAGAGATCCATGGACACTTATAAGAGGCACATCAGGAGTAAGCACTCCAAGATGATACTGAAAGTATGGAAGAGGAAGAATCATCACAACAAGGATGAACATCAGAAATCTGCATGTCAAACACTTCAGTATGAAAAAGAACCTATGAAGAATCCAACCATTGAAGATATCCCACCAGAAAATCCACCACAGGGAGATGACCCATTTACTTTATTACGTAAAATATGATTTTTTCACAGGTATTAGTTTGTTATGGCCACAATTTGTAAATCATGTGTTGCGAATAAATGTAAAAGTGATGATGTGTTTTCCATCACTCCGAAATGTAACAATGATATTTTGGCCTTTTCTTATGGGTAGTCGAGGTATTGGTTTTCAATGCACAAAATTATACACACATGCACCATGTTCCATCTTTCTTTGGCACTAAAACAATAGGTGAACTGCATGGCGATGTACCTGGCTAGATGATCCCCTTTTCAAGAAAATTTTGGATTTTTTTCTTAATTTCTGCATTTTCCATCGCTGACATCCTGTACGTACCAATGTTAAGAAGAGGAAAATCTTGCTGCAATTGGATTTCATGTTGGATTTCTCTTTTTGGAGACAATCCATTAGGCTCCTAAAAAATATCATCATACAGGTGAACAACCTGAACCAAATAAGATTTCAAATTTGAATAAAAACCTTGAAAGGCTTCATTATCAACATCATTCTGAATGGGTTATATTTCTAAAATTTTTCCATTGTGGTCTTGGGATTGATCAAGCTCTGGCTCTGGTAGGGTAGCAACTAGGGTGCAGAGGAGATCAGATCCGGAGGCTTGGAGAGTTCGGGGGGCTGTAATACTCAAACGTGGGCAGACTCTGGTGTGCAAGATGAGGTGGTGTGGTGGCCTGGAGGCACCATCTTACCGCAACATGGTCATGGAGAGAGGGAAGGGCCTAAATGATGAGGTCATCATTACGTGTTTAGAGACTGTAGGCCAGAGACGGGAGGACAACTCTGTCTGCTCTGAAAATGGACAGAAGGAGCCTAGCACTGTCTGTTTGTCAAAAGAAGATTTGGCCCAGGGCGAAAAGGTCAAGGAAGGTGATCAACAGATGGAAGGACAGGGGTGTACCCAAGGGAAGGAAAACCTTGACCAATCCTCACCGCAAATGGAGGAAGTGAACACAAAAACAACTACCACAGAGAATGGGCCGTGTAAACCTAAGGAAAAAAAACCCTAGGGTTATCTTTGATGACCCATAAATGTAGTTGTATAAGGATGAAATGTTGACATATGCATTAATCTTTAAATTCACAGGCTTTTGGCCGACGGAGAAAGCCTTGGTAATTTGGATGAAGCAACAATGGAAACCTAAAGGGGATATCAAACTGCATCTCGGAGCGAAAGGCTTCCTCATAGTGGTGTTTACGAATCTGGAAGATAGAGATTAGGTATTTTATGGTGGTCCATACTTCTATGCTTCAACAGGACTAAACATGTGGCCATGGATTTCCAACGTTGCCCCGAAAAAGGAGACGTTTAATCATGTCCTTGTCTGGATTCATCTCTTCTCTTTACCTTTGGATTACTTGAGACCTCAAGACCTAGAGAAGATTGGCAATGCGTTGGGAAAATTTGTGAAGATATTGGAGACAACGTTGCAGAAAAGGTACACCTCGTATGAAAATATCTACGTTGAAATGGACGTTTTAGGAGCCTTACCTGAAGGGGTGTGGTTGGAGTATCGAGACGAGAAAATTCCACAACCTATAGATTATGAGAAAATTCCATTCAGGTGTCGAAAATTCCATATCCATGGACATCTTGTTAGAGAATTACCTTTGAATAAGGTGGAAGAACCGGTAAAGGAGGGTAATGGGAAGGATAAGGAAGGTTTTGTGCGTCTTAAACCTAAGAGTAGGGCCAGCTGTCGAAACCAAAAACAAATGCCTAAGGAGGGCATCGACACTCAGAATTATTTTAACGTGCTAATGGATAACCATCACCAGGATCACAATAAGGAGACTAAGAAAACACAATAAAGTGAGCAAGAGAAATCTCAGCCGAACGAAAAAACTGAAGCAAAGGAAGACCAGGTAACGGAACCTTTGGGGACTGGTAGTGAGCAATAATGAGACAGAGAGGTGACCATGAGTGAGCCATGCATGGAATATATAGAACTATTGGAGATACTAGAAAGAGAAGGGATGGATTTTCTGAGCATGGTCAAGCAGTGGAAGGAAGTAGGTCTTGAAAAAATTCCTGAAGAACAAATTGATCGGATCAACTTCCTGTATCTGGCCCAAGCGGAAGATAAAAAAAAAGGAGTTAAAAGGTCCCATAGAAAAGCTAAGGACTTGGGGATCAAAGTTCTGGGTTCACAATCCACCAAGAAAGCAAAAAATCCAACGAAGAAGAGGGGATGAAAGACAAATAATGAAGCTTTTCATGAGTTGGGCCAAATATTACTTAACTCAGGTAAGATTAAAACCCTAGATGCTTTCTCCCCGTCTCTTTAAACTGTGTTTTTAATGAAGATTATATCTTGGAATGCTTGAGGTATTAATAGCCTCAACAAATAAAGGATCCTCAAGAATAATATTAGAATGGAACACCTAGACATTATCTTCATCTAGGAGACGAAATGCTATCAGGAAAAATTAAAGGAAGTTAAAAGGAAAATAGGAAGGCAATGGGAGACTATAGATGTCTCAACTGATAATAACTCAGGAGGCCTTGCCACCTTCTGGAACCCTATATAGGTGCACTTGGTTGCGACAGAAGCTAGCAGATCAACGATTACACTGAAGGTTAAAATGATAGGGAACATGGTACTTTCTTATGCACTAATGTATATGGGCCACAACCTTTGGAAGGAAAACTTAGTCTCCTACAAAAGCTTAGAAGCATACAGAATAGGTACTTAGACAATTGATGGATCCTAGGGGGGGAATTCAATATGATCACCTCAATGGATGAGAAAAAATGAG
Source organism: Pinus albicaulis (assembly GCA_034641835.2). Classification (NCBI taxonomy): domain Eukaryota; kingdom Viridiplantae; phylum Streptophyta; class Pinopsida; order Pinales; family Pinaceae; genus Pinus; species Pinus albicaulis. The sequence continues at coordinate 266,417,578 of CM076572.1, read as the reverse complement.
GTATGAGAAGACTCAATAGGGATGCCGAAGCCTTCAAAATATTTATTTAAGAAGCTAGACTTATTTAGTTGGAAACAGACAATGGGTTTTATACATGGAATAATAGGAGGGGGGGAGAAAGGAAAAAATTTTCGCATTTGGACATATTCTTTATATCGAAGAGGCTCGTGATGGAAGGTCTACACTTTGCAGCTAATATCATGCCTAGTAATGGGTCGGACCACTGGCCTATTATCCTAGAGGCTAGCCTCCTTAGCACTCTGAAAAATAGACCCTTCAGGTTCGAGAAATTCTGGATGAGGCACCTTGATTTCATAGGAAACATCAAATAGTGGTGGAATGAGGCCCTCCCTAGATGGGGATCAAAGATGTTCCACCTCCAAAGCCGTTTAAGACACATCAAAGATAGGATTAAAAGGTGGAACAAGGAAATATTTGGAGACATTTTCAAATAAAATAAATCTCTAGAGGATCAAATGGTTGAGCTTTAGAGAAACGTTCTTGCTGAAGGGTTTACTAAGGAGCAGAAAAACAAGGAGGAATATTTACACAAGCAATGGATGCATAGATGTAAGCAAGAGGAAACCCTATGGCATAAGAAGTGTAGGATTCAGTGGCTCAAATATGGATAAAACAATACTATTTTTTTTCAAATATAGACTATTGATCATAGGCGCATTAACAGGATAATAAAGTTGAAAGACACAAATGGTATTGTTAAGGAATCCCATGCGGATATTGAAGACCTCCTGGTTAATCACTTTGCCTCTATCACAATGGAGCCTGCAGGGAACATAACAACTTAGATTAGAGAATTTGTATCCCACAATCCTAAGTTTATTACTGAGGAACACAATAGAATGTTGGATAGGCCAGTCTCGCTTGAAGAAGTGGAAGAAGCGGTCAGGGAAATGCCAAATGATAAGGCCCTGGGTCTAGATGGATTTACAACTGAATTCTTCAATGTTTTTTGGGAATAGTGAAGACAGATGTATGGAAAGTGGTTCAGGACTTGCACCAGGCCTATGCTATTTTGAAATATTTAAAATCTACCATTATAACCCTTATTCCCAAGGAAGCTAAAGCCAATACGCAGGATAAGTTCACCCGATTTCTTTTTGCAATGTCCTGTACAAAATCATTTCCAAATTAATGGCTAATAGACTCAAAACCATGCTTCCCTTTATTATTTCGGAAGAACAAGCAGGGTTTGTGGAGGGGCAGAAAATTCTTGACAATATCATTTTGGCTCACGAAATGGTTCACTCCCTCCAAAGCCAGAGGAAAGCTGGTATGATCATCCAGCTGGACCTGTCCAAGGCTTATTATAAATTAAATTGGGAATACATGGTGGCGGTGATGGAAGCCTTTGGTTTTGGTGCTCGTTGGATTGAATGGATTATGGCAATGGTGAGATACCCAAGCTTCTCTCTGCTGATCAATGAAACCCCAATGAAAACCTTTTATCCTTCCCGGGGTATTTGATAAGGGGATCCAATCTCCCCCCTTTTGTTTTTGATTTTGATGGAAGGTCTCAGTCAAAGTTTAAAGATAGCTCAAGCCCAGGGAATCATCTGTGGATTGCAGCCGCATGATAATGGCCCTGCTACTACTCATCAACAGTTTGTTGATGACATAATGCTTCATGGAAACCCAACAGTCAAGGAGGTTAGAGCTATTGCAACCATCTTGGAAAATTTCGGGGCGACTTTAGGGATGGAGATCAATCATTCTAAGTCTATGATATTTTTCTTCAATACCCACATCTCCATCCAACGGAACTTAGCCAACATTTTGGGGTTTCAAAAAAAGCCTCTGCCTTCAAGGTATCTTGGGATCTCCTTCACATATAAGCCTTGGCAGAGGATGAAATGGGAAAAACTGATTTCAGCCTTGGAAGACAGAGGGAATCACTGGACCAATAGAGCTTTGAACTTGGCAGGTCATCTTGTCCTAACTAAGGAATTCCTTCAGGATATCCCCACTTATATGCTCTCGATTCTGCCGGCCCCTAATGTTGGAAATTTTTTCATTGATGGCAAAGGAGACAACATAGGAGAGAGAGAGAGAAAAAGAGGTAGCAAGATGCAAAGAGGGTCGAGCAACAACAAAAGAAGCAAGGCAGTAAAAGACTGAGGATGCAGAGACAGAGAAAGGAGGCAGAACCAGAGGAGGCAGAGCCGTGAGATGAAACGGTCGAGCAACAGAGAATACATTGCAACAGGGACAGAGAATAGCAGAGGCAGAGACAGAGAATAACATAGGTGAAACAGCAAGGGCGCAGAACCAAGAAAGGAACTGAAATTACACAGCGAAAACCTAGTGGAGTTGGGCGTTTAACATATGGATGCACTGTATAGTAATGTTGAGAACACTAGAGGAAACAGGAGTGAAAGCGGAATTCATTTAACAAGAGTTAAAAATATGAAGACTAGAACCCAGAGTTAAGGGCGGAACCTTGAATGAACAGTGAAACTAGAGTTGTTGAAAACCAGCAGTATCGCGTGCGATTGGGAGTGGTAAGCAGATTTTGCTTTTTGAATGCAATCTATGTCACTGATGGACACGTGTCCTTGGGTGGTATTTGGATACCACTTACATCGCGTAATTTCTGAGTGTTAACCCTCAGCCCAAAGAAAAACGCGATATCAACAGTATCCGTCCGATTTCCAAGACCGAAAGACCTACGGTGATTACACTTGTGCGATGAACAAAGGTTAGTGAGGTAAAGCACTATGGGTCCAAGTTAAGCGTTTGTTGAAAATTGAAATATAAACCAAATTTTAAAGCTGAAATCTTATGAGAATTATTCGTTATACAGTCAAGGGCGTTATAATGGTCTTTAAAGTTTGTTGATATATATTATACAAACCATGCTGTGGGACTTACATTTATTTTTGCGGGGGACAAGAACTATACGAAGTCCTATGTATTATGTGTATTATAAAATTAATCAACAGGCTGGTGGTAGGTCACAATGAATTGTGGGCCCATTGGTCAGCTTTAATTCAAAGCCATGGTATAATGTTTGAAATATGATGAAGGAGGTAGTATATGCCAATACAGTATGGAGAGTATGAAATATCACAAAGGGGTTCAATATAGTATGAGAGTTGTATTAAATGGGGACGAAGATTATAATACAAGACATATAAAACATTGTATATGTGATATAAGTTGCGGTGGGCCTAGTTGAAGTATCCCGTTAATGTTTAGTAATTAACCATTGAAGAAAATGCTGAAGGGTTGATATGTTTATATATGTTAAATGTGGACCCCGACTATGTTGCAGATTAACGAAGAGGTAACCCAAACTTTAGACAGTGCATTATATCATTATAAACAAGTGTGGGACCCCCTACATAAAATTCCAAGAATATTAACCCAAGCTGGAGGATACATAAGTGCTATTTCGAGAATCTTAACCTAAGCAGAAAAGTTTATATATATGTATAACACTTTATATACAAAGGACCAAGATTACAATACAAAGCATATGTACTATAGTCTTGTGCACGAGATTAACAAGACAAAAGGTTCTATTGTTCGAGTTAAAACAAACGAAGTACCACATGGTGGGACCCTTAAGTATCGCATCGGAGAAACTAATGGCAGCGGAACATGTTAACAAAAGTTCCGATGGAAGCGGACCCGATTCACTTATAAACCGTGAGACCTATATTTGTTTGAATTCCACCTTAAAGTGCATCGGAGCAAGTCATCAAATCGGAAGTAAAGTGCAATTGAACAATATGTTGAAAATTTGAAAATGAATGATGATGAAGATATTGGAAGCTTCTTCTTAAGAGTTGCATAAATTGTTAATAATATGAAAGCCCTTGGAGAAACTATACCAAAATGTGTAATTGTACAAAAGATTCTAATATCTCTCCCATCCAGCTTTAACCCCAAGGTTTCTGCCATAGAAGAAACAGTTGATTGGGAAACCTTGACCATGAACCAATTACTTGGAAATCTAACAGCCTATGAGATGGGACTTCCACAGAAGAAGCCAAGTGCGAGGGAGGCAGCGTTTAAAACAGAAAAGAAGAAAGAAGAAAAGGAAGACATATGCTCTTGCTCTGATGAAGAAGAGGTTAAATTTGTCAAGAAACTAGATAGAGGCTCAGGTAAATATAAAGGTAAACTTTCATTCAAATGCTTTAACTGTGGAAGAGTTGGACACTATGCTGGTAAGTTTCCTCATTAGAAAGCAAGGAATCAGGCTCAAGAATCAGAGAAAACTACATCAAAGAACTAGCAGAAAGGAAAGAAATTTAGTAGAAAAACTTTCTATGCTCAACAAGACAGTAGTGCATCTGAAGACTCAGATGAACCCTCAAGTGAAGAAGGAACCTCTGAATTTTTACTGATGGCCATAGAAGAACTTGAAGGACTCCTTCTAGAAGATGAAGAAGAAGGTGAAGTTGATCTTGAGGGGGAGCTAAGAAGTGCTTTGGAGGAGATTGACAGACTCAAACTGAAGTGTAGAAAACAAAAATACATTCTCCTCAAGTATGTATGAGAAGAGAAAAATTCAAAAGTCCTCATGCAGCTGAAGATAGAGCTTGAAGAAGCCAAGAAGATAGAAGACATGTTACTTAAGCAAATCAAGGATAAAACTCAGGAACAAGAAAAGTTGGAAGAAGAAGTAGTAAAGTGTCTGTAAATTCTCCTCAAACAACAAGCTATGGTAAGTTGAACGAAATCCTGGATGCTCAAATATCCTCTCTGATAAAAACTAGGATAGGCTATGAAGGAGAATCAAGTAAAGGCAAAGAAAAAGAAAAAAAAAATATTATTTTTGTAAAAGCAAAGAAGGCTGATGAAGCAACTCAAATCATTCCTACAAAAGAAGAAACATGCAATGAAGGAGACAGAAACCAGAAGAAACCTCTAATAACAAATAATGAAATAAATACTCAGACAATAGAAAAAGGATCATATACCCCTGAGTATGTCGAATTTGGAAGCCATCAAAGGAGATTATTCCCTCTTATGAAAAATATCACCTGTTATGCCTGCCACAAGCTGGGACACATTGCTGCATATTGTCATACAAGGAGGAGTAATTCAAACCAACATAGGATGCAAATAGTGAAGAGTCTGTCTCAAGCAAACAAATGGAGAAGACAACCTCACATTAGGTATGCAAATTGTTTCTATAATTACTGTTTTTATTGTAAGGAATTTGGCCATAAAATCATTGAGTGCAGAAAATATGGACAAAGATTGATGTTCAACACCTCAAGGAGGTTGATGAATTAAGGAGATTTTACTCATACTCACAATTCTGCGAAAATTATGATCAAATGCCATGTATGCAATAAAATTGGACATATGTCTTCCAAATGTCCTCTCAAAGGATGTGGTTCATCATCTCACAAAAGATACCAAATAAAAGGATGCTTCCAGTGGAAAAAGAAGCTGAATAAATGTGATCTGGCTCTAACTACTCAAGACCTAAAAAGCCAATGGTATTTGGATAGTTGCTGCTCAAAACATATGACTGGAGACAGAAGCAAGTTTATAACTTTTGATGAAAATAAATCTGGTAATGTTACTTTTGGCAACGATAAATCAGGAAAAATCAAAGGAAAAGGCTCAGTCAGCCTAGAAAATGGCAGAGGAAAGGCCCAAGATGTACTATTTGTAGATGGGCTGAAAGAAAATTTGCTGAGTGTCAGTCAAATGTGTGATAAAGGCTGTGAAGTTATTTTTAGAGCACAAGACTATGAAGTCAGATCAAGCACCACATGAAAGACTCTGCTCAAAGGTATTCAAACAGAGAGTAATGTTTACATAGTGAAAGAAGAGGATGAAGCATGCCATATTAGCAAACTTGAGGAGTCATGGTTATGGCATAAGAGATTGGGACATCTCAAATTCGACCATATCATCAGACTGAGCAAAAAGAAAGTTGTCAAAGATATGCCAGAAATAAAAAGGCCTTAAAATACGATATGCAAATCATGTCAATTGGGCAAACAGACCCACACATCCTTTAAGGCCAAAGATGAGCTATCAACAAGAAGACCACTCCAGCTTGTGCACATGGACCTGTGTGGACCTGCAAGAACTAACACACCAAGTGGAGATTCCTAATTCATGCTGATAATAGATGATTTCTCCAGAATGACATGGGTTGCATTTCTCAAGAATAAATCAGAAGCACTGGAGAAATTCAAAATATTCAAAGCATTAGCAGAAAATCAAACATGATGCAAGATAAAATGCATCAGATCAGACAGAGGAGGTGAATTCACAGATTATGACTTTACAGACCTATGTAATGAACATGGGATAAAGCAAAAATTTACTATTGCAGGAACACCTCAACAGAATGGAGTAGCAGAGAGACAAACAGGTCTGTACAACAAATTGCTAGAGCCATGATGCAAGAGAGTAATATTCCTCAAACCTTCTGGGAAGAAGTAGTACACACAGCCGTGCATATCCTTAACAAAGCTCATTTAAGGCCAAGAAGTGACAAGATTCCCTATGAACTATGGCATGGTAAACCAGCTTCAATCAAGCACTTTAGAGTCTTTGGAAGCAAGTGTTACATAAAGAATAATTATGAAAATCTGCAGAAGTTTGATGCAAGAGCAGATGAAGGGATATTTCTAGGATATGCATCCAAGAGTAAAGGGTACAGGTGCTACAACAAGACTCTTCGAAAAATTGTAGAAAGCATTGACGTAAGATTTGATGAAGAACTTCCAAACAAGACAAGAAGTACGGACTGCAACAGTCCTTCAGACAATCATGAAGAAGAAAACCAAGATAATGATGAAACAAGCAAGACAACAGAAGATGCTAAACTAAGCTCAAAATCCCCCTCAAGATACACTCAAAATAACCATCCAGAAGATCAGATCATTGGAGACAAGAGTGTAGGAGTCCAGACAAGAAGGCAGCTAACTGAACAGACAGAAGGGGTATACATAGCCATGCTATCACAAGTAGAGCCAAAGAATTTTGAAGAAGCCATCAAAGACAAGTATTGGGTGAATTCTATGAATGAATAATTGGACCAAATTGAGAAGAACAATACCTGGGAATTAGTTCCAAGACCCACTGAGAAAAATTTCATAGGCTCAAAATGGGTATTCAAGAATAAAATGAATGAGAAAGGACAGGTAATCAAGAATAAAGCCAGACTTGTTTGCAAAGTATATTCACAAATCGAAGGACTTGATTACGATGAAACATTTTCCCCTGTAGAAAAAATGGAAGCTATCAGAATGTTTCTGGCCTTTGCATGCTACCAAGACTTCAAGGTATATCAAATGGATGTGAAATCTACATTTCTGAATGGAGATCTAGAAGAAGAAGTATACATGGAACAACCAGAAAGTTTCTCATTAACAAACAAAGAAGACTATGTGTGTAGACTAAAGAAGGCTCTATATGGACTAAAACAAGCTCCTCGTGCTTGGTACTCAAGGCTGGATAAGTACTTGAAAAAAAAAGGCTTTAAGAGAGGAGGAGTAGACAACAATCTATACATAAAATCCCATGAAAATGAAATCCTGATTGTTGTAGTATATGTTGATGACATTATGTTTGGAAGCAACAAAGATGAGCTAGCAAAATGATTTGCTGAAGAGATGAAATCAGAGTTTGAGATGTCTATGATTGGAGAGCTCACTTTCTACTTAGGACTTGAAATTCAGCAAAATAACACAGGTACATTCATCTCACAGGAAAAATACTTAAAAGAGATGTTGAAAAAGTTTAAAATGGAAGACTGCAAACCTGTGTCAACCCCCATGATCACCGGATGCAAACTATGTGCTGATGATGGATTTGCTGATATAGATCAAAGACTTTACAGATCCATGATAGGAAGTCTGCTGTATCTAACAACATCAAGACCAGAAATCATGTTGGTAGTAGGACTTGTGGCTAGATATAAAGCATCTCCAAAGCAAAATCACCTTCTAGCAGTCAAAAGAATACTTAGACATCTACAAGGAACTGTACAGTATGGACTATGGTATCCAAAAGGCAAGAGTTTCACTTTGAAAACATATACAGATGCAGATTTGGATAGCTGTGTGGATGACAGGAAAAGCACAAGTGGAGGTGCGTTCTACCTGGGAAAATGTCTGGTGGCATGGCTAAGCAAGAAACAAACATCTATCTCTCTATCTACAGCAGACGCAGAATACATAGCAGCAGTAGCATGTTGCACACAATTCATGTGGATGAAGCAAACTCTCCAAGACATGAAGGTAAGCATTGATGAACCTATCTCTATCAAATGTGATAATACAAGTGCTATAAGTATTTCAAAAAATCCTGTACTTCATTAAAAAACGAAACACATCCCAATCAAGTACCATTTCCTAAGAGAACAAGTAGCACAGAAGGTAGTGAAGTTGGAATATGTGCCAAAAAAAGAACAAACAACAGATATATTCACAAAACCACTTTCCAGAGAGCCATTCGAATATCTGAGAAACAAACTAGGGGTAGTGTCTTCAGATACTGCTATCTGAAAGAAAAGGAAAGCTTCATTCCAGGGGGAGAACAGAAAAGAAGACATCATTCGAGGGGGAGATCAGTCAATAGAGAGAGCTATAAAAAGGCTAGAGCAACTAAACAGAGCATGAAATAGGTCCTCAAGATTAGAACACACTGCGAAATGAGCCAACCCTTTGCCATTGATGTCAAAGGGGGAGGAAAAGCAAGCAACAAAAGAAAGGGTCCTAAAAGGAAAGCAGAGGGAGTGTATTGCCATCAATGCCAAAGGGGGAGACTGTTGGAAATGTTGTCATTGATGGAAAAGGAGACAACATAGGAGAGAGAGAGAAAAAGAGGCAGCAAGATGCAAAGAGGGTCGAGCAACAGCAAAAGAAGCAAGGCAGTAAAAGACTGAGGATTCAGAGACAGAGAAAGAAGGCAGAACCAGAGGAGGCAGAGCCGTGAGATGAAACGGTTGAGCAAAAGAGAATATAGTGCAACAGAGACAGAGAATAGCAGAGGCAGAGACAGAGAATAACAGAGACAAAGAATAACATAGGTGAAACAGCAAGGGCGCAAAACCAAGAAAGTAACTGAAATTAAACAAGGAAAACCTAGTGGAGTCGGGCGTTAACATATGGATGCACTGTATAGTAATGTTGAGAACGCTAGAGGAAACATGAGCGAAAGCAGAATTCCTTTAACAAGAGTTAAAAATATGAATACTGGAACCTGGACTCAAGGGCAGAACCTTGAATGAATAGTGAAACCAGAGTTTTTGAAAACCAACAGTATCGCATGCGATTGGGAGTGGTAAGCGGATTTTGCTTTTTGAATGCGATCTATGTCACTGATGGACACATGTCCTTGGGTGGCATTTGGATACCACTTACATCGCATAATTTATGAGTGTTAACCCTCAGCCCAAAGAAAAACGTGATATCAACAGTATCCGTCCGATTGCCAAGACCAGAAGATCTACGGTGATTACACTTGCGCGATGAACAAAGGTTAGTGAGGCAAAGCACTGTGGGTCCAAGTCAAGCGTTTGTTCAAAATTGAAATATAAACCAAAGTTTAAAGCCGAAATATTATGAGAATTATTCGTTATACAATCAAAGGGCGTTATAATGGTCTTTAAAGTTTGTTGATATATATTATACAAACCATGCTGTGGGACCTACATTTATTTCTGCGGGGGACAAGAACTGTACGAAGTCCTGTGTATTATGTGTATTATAAAATTAATCAACAGGCTGGTGGTAGGTCACAATGCATTGTGGCCTCGTTGGTCAGCTTTAATTCAAAGCCATGGTATAATGTTTGAAATATGATGAAGGAGGTAGTATATGCCAATACAGTATGGAGAGTATGAAATATCACAAAGGGGTTCAATATAGTATGAGCGTTGTATTAAATGGGGACCAAGATTATAATACAAGACATATAAAACATTGTATATGTGATATAAGTTGCGGTGGGCCCAGTTGAAGTATCGCGTTAATGGTTAGTAATTAACCATTGAAGAAAATGCTAAAGGGTTGATATGTTTATATATGTTAAATGTGGACCCCGACTATGTCGCAGATTAACGAAGAGGTAACCCAAACTTTAGACAGTGCATTATATCATTATAAACAAGTGTGGGACCCCCTACATAAAATTCCAAGAATCTTAACCCAAGCTGGAGGATACATAAGTGCTATTCTGAGAATCTTAACCCAAGCGGCAAAGTTTATATATATGTATAACGCTTTATATACAAAGGACCAAGATTACAATACAAAGTAGATGTACTATAGTCTTGTGCATGAGATTAACAAGACAAAAGGTTCTATTGTTCGAGTTAAAACAAACGAAGTACCACATGGTGGGACCCTCAAGTATCGCATTAGAGAAACTAATGGCAGCGGAACATGTTAACAAAAGTTCTGATGGAGGCAGACCCAATTCACTTATAAACTGTGAGACCTATATTTGTTTGAATTCCGCCTTAAAGCGCATCGGAGCAAGTCATCGCATCAAAAGTAAAGTGCAATTGAACAATCTGTTGAATATTGCGATCACGATGGTGCGATCCAATCACAACCGTCGAATCATTGAAGAGTGTAACCGTTGGATATAAAGAAAAACAGAGTGGGGTCTACAGTGACCCATTGCATTGGCGTAGTGAAGTGAATAGTGATTGATCACATCGGAGGAGAAGAGAACATCAGAGCATTCTATTGAAAGCAGCGATTGCGATTATCGCATCGGGAATTTCGCAAAGGCTCATTGCATTAGAGCATAAGTAAAGTTTGGCGAGTGGGCCCAAAAGGGCATTTTGTGTATTAAAATGATCTATTATCATTATATCGCCGAAAGTTATTTGAGTTATATAACGCGGCAATTCATATGTTAAAAATGCCTTATTATTACGTCTAGAATTGAATTGCATTATATAAAAAGCGTTACATATATGCAGGAGTTACGCAACAGCAATGAACTGAAAAGCATACAGAGAAGAAAAAGACAGACATAGTCACAGAAAAGACAAATACGCAGTGATCCAAGAGGCTGAATGAGTTGAGCTGGAGTTCTTATTGTAATTAAATGTAAATGTTTTTAATTGGTTTATATTGTTTGTGATGCACTGGCAAGTCTCCGTAAAAAATAAAACTCCACTGTAAAACTGAAAGTTGTATAAATTGCTGAAATCTTCTGAATGAGCTGGATAAAGATGTGAGGAGACAAAAGGTGAAGGATCAGGGCTATTTAATCTGAATTCCATATGGAATAAAAAGTGTTATGAGGAAAACTGTATAAAGCATACCTCATTGATATGCACAGAGATGTTAGAGAATGCAGAGTATGAAGAATTGAGGCAGAGAAGATAAGAAAAGGAAGAGAAGAAAGAGATGCCACAAAACAGAGCTGATATCTAAGGTAAATCAAAAAATATTTTCTTTTGATAAATTGAGGAAGTTGGAGCTTCCCTATCAAGTTGAAGCTTGATAGATGTCAGTTGTAGCTGAATGAGGTTGGAGCCTCTTGTAGGTTGGTGCCTGCAGAAAAACAGTGGCAAGAGGGAGTTGGAGCTTGCCTTTGCATCACAACAATAATAAGATGTGGTTTTCTCCCTTTATGGGTTTCCACTTATATCTGTTGTCTCTGTGTGCGTTTCCTATGTGTTGATATATTCTATCCAATCTGCTTAATGTTTGCTGCTCTCATAATAAGTTTGATGTCACATTAAATTAATACTTGCTACTACATATTAAGTCAGTCCACATATTAAGTTGGTTATAAAATTAAGTTGTAAATAAGCTTGATGAAAAGTCTAAAATGCTCATGTATGTGTTAAACTGATTCACTCCCCTCTCTCAGTTTAACTAAGGGGCCCTCAATAAGATAAGGGAAATCCATCGCAATTTTATTTGGAGGGGTGCAGAGGAGAAGCGTAAGTGGGTTCTTGTGGCATGTGATAATGTCTGCAAGGCCAAGGCATGGGGGGTTGGGCCTCCAAGATCCAGAATTTGTGAATAGAGCATGTGGTGCAAAGCTTTAGTGGAGGTGGCTCAAGGATAAAAACTCCCCCTGGGCCTCTTTCTGGATGGTGAAGTATGCCAACAATTGGCAGAGATAGGATATGGTTCAAATGACAGGAGAGATCAGAGGTCACCGATCTAGAATTTAGCTTGGGCCAATAGGGAAATTGTTCAAAAGCAATGTTTCTGGGAGATTTAGAATGGGGAAAATGCCCTCTTCTAGGAGGACGCCTGGAAACAACAACCTTATTTGAGGAATGCTCAGTATCTAGAGTTGCAACAATGTTGTCAAGCCAATGGGCAGTTTACTGTGAAACACTATTGGAAGGAAAGCTCGCAAGATCTGAATTGGAGACACTACATATTTAAGACCCAGGCTGAAGGCTGGGGAGAGAAGGAAATAGTTTCTACCCTCCATCTGAATCTTGAAAAGAGAAATATTCAGATATCAGGGGATCAAGCCCATTTACGGTGGGGTTAATGGAAGGGATGATATTTTAATCTCAGGGAAGCGAGAGCCTTGTTGGAGAGCCAGGAGGACGAGGAGAAGGCGCCCTTGGGGAGAAAGGTCTTGGATGCTAACCTATGGACGAAAATCAAAACCTTCCTCTGGCTGGTCATGCAAGGGAGGATTTTGACCGGGGATAATCCCATTAAAAGAGGTTTCACGAACCTTCAAGGTGCACTCTGTGTTGTCAAATGGAGGAATAAACTAACCATTTGTTAAACACCTGTATTTTTGCGGCTGAGATTTGGGATTGGGGAGATGCCATCTTTCATCAGTCAGATAGTAAAAGAACCTCTATCCAAAGGACGATTGAGAATTTTAGGGACAATTTCACCAAAATCGAGATTGTTAATTTACTATGGAACCTGCTCCTGGGATGTATTTTCTGGAATGTTTGGAAGGAAATATTTTTTATTTTTAATTTTTTTTTTAAATTTTTTAAATTTTTATTTCTTTATTTTTATTTCTTTTTTTTTTTCGGATATTCTAGAATAGAGAATGGCCCACTCAGGTTATCCAGGATCAAATTATTCATAAAATGAGGGAAATTGTCGTTATCCATGTGCGATCGGTGCTGGCTGAGAGATCGTTAGACCACGAGCTTGCCATTCTAGAATTCTTTGCACCGAGTCTCTCGATTCTGAGCAGAAGGGGGCTGAACCCAATAATGTCGTAGGTGGAAAAAATTTCGTGAAATCCTCTGTGTAAGGGCTTCTTGAAGCTAAAATTTGATGGGGTGGCTCGCAGCAACCCTGGTAAGGCAGGGTTTGGAGGCATCATCTGAGATCACCATGGGAAAATTTTTCATGGTTACTTTGATTTGCTAGGTGAAACCACCAACAATGAGGCTGAATTTGCAGCAATGGAAAGAGGCATCGCTATTATAGTTCGAGAAAATATGTCAAACGTCATGATAGAAGGGGATTAGACTCTTGCCATCAATGCTACAAAACGTATTCACAATGGAGCTCAGGTAGCAGGTAACCATCCACTGGAGGTTATCATATGTCACGTCGCTGATCGCCTGACACCTGAGCTTGCTGAGAGGGGTGGAATTCAGTGTTGTCTGAAGGCAAGCAAATTTACTGGCGGATAGAATGGCTAATGAAGCGTTGGAACACCCAAGGCAGTGTCTTGACACGAGCTGGCACCTTTGGCCAGATGGGGAGTTCAAAAACAAATGCTGCCAAATAGGAAAGAAGGAGAGTGATAGTAGAAATGACGAACAACAACCCAAAAATGATGATCGTGATGGTGGTGCTGAACCGACGCAGAATGTTCAAGCTGAAGCAGGCGGCTTTCCTGCCATAGATGGAACCGAGTTGAATTGTGCATGAAATCTAGTTTGCTGATCTGATGATGATGGATTTTTTGATATGTTTAGTTATAGTAACCTGGCATAACTGGCCTAGGGGTAATTTTCCCAGAGAGGTAGATGGTTTAGTGGAAATTGTATGAATCTAGGAAGGATAACTGTAGAAAACTATGATAGCTCCTCTTGTCAGGAAAGTAAAAATAGTTTCAGCTCCATCGACTGGTCGGGTTTCCTTTGTTGGTAGACCTGTCGAAGAGGTAGTTGTGTAACATTATGTAACTTCACTCTACTTATATAATATAGATTTATGACTTAAAAAAAAAAAAAACATCATTCTTGGGTTTGATCATCAAAAGTACAAATTTCTTGCTAGAGTTAACAAGTCTCTTGATTTTTCCAACATTCACAAGTGAAAGGTTTAGTTTCTTGCGATGTTATCTAACAATGTAGTCAATACCATATTTAAATAAGTGATTTTTTTTTCATGGTGATGAAATATAACTCTCTTGTCATAAAAATATGGGTTTCCCAAAACAATACCACATATGTCTAATAGAACTACATCAAGCTCTACCTCATCAATGAATTTTGCAGTAGTGGCGAATTTCAGTTTGCATTTTATAGTTACTTGCAACTTTGCATTGTCACATACCCAACCTAAAATATATGGTTTAGGATGAGGAATGGTTTCCAAATTTGAAATTTTGACAATTTTTTCAGAAATGAGATTTTCTTGCGAGCCACTATCAAATAGAGTATCAGTTTTGTTTTGTTTTGAGATGACTCTAATATGGAAAATATCTATTCTTTCTTCTTCACTTTGAGTTTCATTATGGCTATTTGAAGAACTAGTGCTAGCAATGGATTCCTTCCCTTTCAATCCCATAGCTGTGACCTTTGTTTCATCTCCCGAATCGGATCCTAAATCATGTTGTGTAGTTGCAACTGTCTTTTGATTTCCTTTGTTGTTAAAATTTTTGGGTGCCATCAGTGATCTTCATCATGACCATCCTTTGAACAATGCTTGCATGTTAATTTTTCTCCTTCTTTCTTTATGGAAGCATTCTTCTTCCCTTTTCCTTTGAATTTATCCTTTCCATTGTCTCAATTATTAAATGGATTTTTGCTGCCCTCCTATGGAACATTCTTCCCTCTTGCTTCTATACGTGTTTCTTGTACACAAAACTCATCTAAACTTGTAGGGTTAAACACGAGAATTGTATGTCTCAAGTAACTATGAAAACCTCCAATTTATTTAAGAAAAGTATATTGAGATGAAAAATCTACACCCAATATCAATTCTCTCCTTCTAGTCTCTTGGGTATAACTTTGCACCCTTTGACCCTTTAATAGCCTAAATTTTCTCCAATGCATGATATCATTTTTCATGTATGCTAATGGATTAAATTATCTTCTTATTTCAAAAATGAAATCTTTCCAAGAAGATAAAACCTTACCATGTTTCTTCATGTCCTCTTGAGTTTTGGCTTCCCACCAAATGAGTGTTGCACTTTCCAACCTTAATGAAGCAAGCTGAGCCTTGGACTCATCATCCTTGATCCTTTGTATCCTGCAATACACTAAGATGATGAAACCAATTATCTAATATCTCAGCATTTACCTCTCCATTATACATAGACAATTCAAAATTTATTTCAAGTTTTAATAATGGAGTTTTATCATGTCCCTTTGGAGGATGTGGAGGTGTTCGTGAAGGGGTTGATGTAGAAGATTATGGCGGTGAATATGGTGGTGAGGATGGAGGTGAAGAAAAATGTGGTGTTAGAGGTGGTTTTTCACCATTCCCTCCATTCCCTTTTGAAATATTTTCCCCATATCCTCCATCTCCTTTTGGAGGCTTATCTCCATCTCGCTTTGGAGGATTGGAGCTGTCAACTTGTTGCAACCTTGTATTCCCCTCTTCATAGAGAAATTTCACCATTGGTGTCATGTCAAATAATGATTTGATGAAATCCTTCGAATCCTTTTACCAGGGAAAATTTTAAGAACTCCCCTAAATTTATATGTATAATAATTGGGCGAATCCCCATGATACATAGGAAAAATGGAAGGAGATTTTATTAATAATATAATATGTATATATAATTTTTTTGGCGAATCTCTCACGATATTATATTATCTTGTAAAATCATGGCAAATCACTAGTACAAATGGAAAATCACTAGTACAAAATGGTGAATCATTGTCTAGTGGAGTTCGGGGTGTTGGTTCTAATGAAGATATGGTAGTTGAACCAGGAGTTGAAGGAAGCGAACCAGCGAGACCAAGCATGGAACATGGTGACTTGTGAGGGAAGTATTTCTCGTGCAGTTTGGAAAACGTGTTCTTCTAGTTCTTCTAAGTGTAGTGTTGTTGCTCATGCTACTACTAGCACTGATATTGAGGTTGGAGAGGAGTTTTAGGAGTCCTCGGACTCTGAGCCAAATGATGTTTATGTAGCTCCTGGTGATGATCCTATGTGTAGTAGTGGTGATGAGTTTGATTAGTGATCATGAAGGTAGCAGAATATTCAAATTTAAACAGGCCCATAATAAAAAATCCATGAAGATAAAACTCTAGAAAAAATATTGTCGTGCAAATCTAGATTCTATATAATTATTAGAACTCACTATTGCTCTGAAAATAGATCCATGAGATGAATAATATGGTAAAAAAATGGGGACCGATATGTTTTATGGGAAGGAAAAATATTCATGTTCAAATTCTTTTAGATGCAAAGACTTGATAGTTTTCAGTGAAGGAAATATTTCTAAGCTTAGGGATTTCTCAGAACCTTTTTTAGAGAGAGCACCGCAATGTATGAAGTTATATTATAATTTTATAGGTTATATGAATTGTAGATTTGGATGTTAGAAGTGGAAGAAAACACTTCAAATATTAGCAAAAGATACCACTACAAATTTTTGCACTATACAAAGGTTTTATCTAATATGAAGCCAACAAAGGCTTCCTTATATGACTTCAATAATAGTATCACTTGAAACAATAGATTTTCTGTTATGTTGAATAAATAAGATTTGATGTTGTAAATTCATCCAGCCAGGGCACAATTCGACGTGTCGACTTTTCCACCCACAACAGACTCAAATTAAGGAGCCTTAGAATAAATCCCATCAACCCACACAAAAAGATGATCACCTCCCTCATTTGTAGAGCTCACACACATAAGCTATAAGTTACATGTAGAGAGCAGTGCCACCTCAGTATGCAGATTCATGAGATCTCGAGGAAACCTCTTACCTCCACCCATGAGACCCTTGCAATAGTATCTCTGTCCAAGCCCTTTTTACAATCACATAAGACACCCTCCTTTCCGCTGATCCAGGTCTCTGTAAAGAGCATCCTATATGCACAAGATCAGATATTCCAATTTATCCAAAGTTCTCCATCAGGGGATTATTCACTTTAGCTTCAGATGGTAGGAGATGAGTGATTTTGAAGCCTAGATGATGTCTGAAAAAATAGAGTGTGAACTAGTAAAGCTAAAATCCTAGATAGTATGAACTGAAGAAAGCCAAATTTTGTATTATAATAACCTCTCCATATAAATTTTTTAATAGGATTATTGTTGGATGCATCCATCTAGACACTGAAAAAAAATGCATTTTGCAAACTGTCCTGACTTCCAACCTTAATCATTGACTCAGTTAGTCTTGTTTATCTTTGTAAATATCTGACATGTCTATGCTAACTTTTATTAAAATTCATATCAATAATAGGCAATGTAAAAAAGGCAATGCCTGTGCTAATCTGTAAGTCAAGAATAAGAGAGAATCCAATGAAAAGTACATTGAGATAAACTTAAATATGTATCACCAAACACATGTTTCTTTTTGGGTACGTATGCATGTTTAGATATTTTTTTCATAAATTAAGGAAAATTCAACCTCATGTAAACTGTCTTAAGTTTTGAACATTGGTTGGTCCACGTTCAACATTAGGCCAATAGGACAAGACCTGGAAAATTCTCCTAGAACAAACTTGTCAGTTTTGCTACTTGCCCCATTTACTAGACAATACCCTGTTGTAGAGGTAAATCCCCTCTGTGGACAGAGGCGATCCCACTAGCCCTAGGGTGGGTCTAGCAACAATAGAAACACACAAAGTTATTGGTTCCTAGTTACAAAATATAGAATCGCGATAGATCGCATACCATGATTCCTTCACTACTGTTGTCGAAGAAGAAGTGGCGCTTCCGTTCCTAGCTGGACAGGTCACGATCCGTGAGCTTCTCGCATCCAGATACCTGTACACATGCAAAGAAGAGACAACATGCAACGTAATATTTCACACTTTATAACTATCGATCAATTAGAGAGGAACGAATGAAATTGCATTATATAATGGACAAACACAATCATGGAACCAATAACAGAGTCATGTATATTAATATACGAGAGAATGATTACAACCGATGCTCTGACGTCATGATATTCCTTTGACAGGGTTCTAGCAGGACGTGTCTCACAAAGCTCATCAGGGATTCAAAATAAATCTCTCTCTCACAGGGTTCTCCTTAGCTCTGCTCTTGATTGTCACTCAGCTATAATTTCCTTCCCAAAAGTTCAGATAGCTAGAAAATGGAGAGGGCAGGCTTTTATAGAGGGAGAAGGAGAGGTTAGACTCCTGATAATCATGGGGGAGAGTTTTATCTCTTAGGAAGGTTC
This sequence comes from Pinus albicaulis, assembly GCA_034641835.2. Classification (NCBI taxonomy): domain Eukaryota; kingdom Viridiplantae; phylum Streptophyta; class Pinopsida; order Pinales; family Pinaceae; genus Pinus; species Pinus albicaulis. The sequence goes on along the minus strand of CM076572.1, from coordinate 266,399,068 downwards.
CATGTGAGGTGGAAAACCACTTCCTAAACAAGGAGATCCAGAGGCAAACAACCCAACCCCTTTTTGATGATCCATTTTGAAGTTGTTAGAATCAAAATTCCGCCTTCTATTGTTAAAAAACATTCCTTAATAGGCTTGGCGCAGGCACAACACAGGGACAGAGTGCCAGCTGGCACACCCAATAGTGTGCATTTTCCCCATTGGTGCGAGGGATGAATTGGCTACCCACGCCAATGCCAAAACATGGGTTTTTAGGGTTTTCCAGAGGAAATTTTCTTTAGGAGAATTCTTGCCCTTATGCAGAAGGATGCCATCAAATTGTTTTCATGACATTTTACTGTTCACAGGTCATGGGAATAGTCCTCCAATGTACGGGATGAGGGATTGTAGGGACGGTAACAAAATGTTGTGTAACAGATGCCCCCTAAAGCATGAGGTCTGAGAGAGAGGGAGGGGTGAAATGCTTTATGAGAACACGCCCAACTGAAAACACTGCCGTCGGAAGACCTGTGAATACAAATACAAATGATATCTCTGATACATGATATGTGGTATGGGCGCAACCATCCATAGTAGAGTGTAAAAACTAGGATCCAAGGTATGGACGCAACCATCCAGTAAATAAGGATCAACAAGCAGACTCAGGTATGGTCGCAACCATCCAATCGAATGAGTCATGTAATAAATCATAATAATCCAGAAAGAACCCACAGCCTGGATATTTATAAAAAAAAATCCACTGTCTTGCGCTCCATCTCGACCTGAACAAAGTACAAGTTCGAGCATGCGAATATGTGAGCTGAAGTCGAACATGCAAGAACATCGTCTAATTACTAGCCAATAATGAAAGTCGTTAACAGACGCAAGAGGAACCACCAATAATGACGATGGCTCTCAAGGTACAAATGGTACAATCCACGAGATGTGAATAATGAGCTGGTTTCGAACACCCGCAGAATCATCTGATCGAAGGCCAATAATGAAAACCTTGCGTCGAATGCAAAGAACCTGCCATTGAGGCATGCAAGCTCTAAGGCACCTGAAGGGAGTCTCTAGATCAGCTCCTAGGATAATGAGGTGAAGTCAACAGGAAGTGACCTTGATCGAAGGTGGGCCATAATGTTTCCCACATCATCGACACGAGACAGAGGGATATAATGTTTTTGAATCAAGACCAACAGATAATCAGAGGGAGGTTGAAAAATGTAGAGGCCAACTTCTCTTGAACATATCGGCGGCACGACATTGGATTTTGCAGTATTTTACATCAAGGGATCTGAGGTCATGGTGACGTGGAAAAGAGCAGATGAGCGGTGAAAAGAGATTACCCAAACCCATGAAGGCAAGCAGATAATGAGATGAGATGTCCCCAACCCGACACAAATGCAGACAAGTGCCATGTTCAAGAGCGACATACTGCTGACACGACTATAATATTGGTTCCATTTCCCCCCACCATTTCTGGCGAGTACCCAAATTATTTTTGAAAACAAGCTTGAAGGGGATAGCATGTGATTGCGATATAAGTTTTTCCTTTGGAAAAATCCAACCTAGTACATTTAATGAGCCCTAGGAAGGAGGAGCTCGAGTAACATCATTACGACGGAGTCTGATGTCATCAGTTTTTAATGAGTCTGACAAAGGAAGAACTCAACGTATTTTCATGTTTAGAGAGTTTGAAAAGACAGCGGAAAGGAAAACTCCAGAAAGTCCCTTTTTGTGAATAGTCCCTCAGATTTGAAAAGGTAGAAAACAATACCTGAGAGAACCTCCTAGTCACGATAGGCTAGGGTATTCCTTTTTTGTAAATAATCTATCCCAGCCCAAAAAAGGGGTAAACGTATACTGGGTAGATGTCGTTTCGCAGCCAATTTAACGAGCTCAAAATGACAAGTGACTTAGTGATATTTTCAATTTTAGAGAGTCAGAAAAGAGATGAAAGGTGACTCCAGTAGTGACCTTTTCGTGTTTTTACCGAGTCTGAAAAAGTATAAAATACAACTCGTGTCTTTGCCCTAATCGCATGAAAACCTGTTGCTACACAAAAAGCAAGTGTAAAACCCATTTTTTGACAAAAATATAATAAAATATTAGAAAAACAAGTCCTAAAACCTAATTTTGATTTGAAAAGTTATAAATATTACAAATAGTAAAAGCTTATTCACTTTTCACCTTTTTACCTCTTTGCGGAGCGATAGTGAGCCATTTTCCTTGCGATCTTGAGGCGACAATTGTGAACAATCCAGTGGACTAATCCGGATTCCGTCTTCTTCAGGTAAGAGCCGCTTCCATTACCCATATTTTAAGTTATATTTCATAGCTTTTGATTGTCATTTGGCATCCCTAAGGGGAGGAATTGAAAACTTAGGGCCTCTGTAGTTGGCGTGGGTTTCAGGCTCGGACCTGTGCCAGCTGACCCTTTTTCACACAGGGGTCACGCCAGGTGGCATGAATGTTAGCAAAATAGCCGTACCAACCGTGCAACCCAACATTCTGTTTAAATTTAACAAAAATAGAGCCAATGAATTGTTGTTTTAAGTACCCAAGGGATCTTACAATGTGTTTATGACCAAATTGATGTAGGTACAAAAAAAATGGTAATTGAATGGAAGGAAAGAGAGCACAGCGAGGAAGATGAGTTGGAAATGGGAAATGAGCAGTGTATGAATGCTATTTGGAATTTCGGGCTCAATAAATTCTTTATGACCCCGTGTCTTCGGGCCTAGCTTGAACTACTGCAATATCTGATTAGCATCTGGGATGAGGATGAGGAGAAGTTTAAACTTCGAGATCAGGTACTTGAGCTCGAAGTGTCAGACATGTACTTCATCACTGCACTGTCACGCAGGGGTCCAGTTCCTATCTTGACTGGCACCAGGGCTTTAGGCGAAAACATGACAATGGTCATGGACAGGGTGTGTTGAGGGGCACGCAAAGGGATAGGTAGTGGAAAGGTAGACATTCAGATCGTCCCTGATCTAGCACTAAGAATAGTGCTACATACCATTACGCGGGCTGCGGGGTCGCAAGCATCACACGAGGCTACAAAGACACAGCTCCTTCTTGCATCAGAGTGCATGAAACCAACAGTGTTTGACCGGGCCACAGCTGTGACTATGAACATCAAATGGAAACTCACAAAATGAAAACATACCAAACTGAAACAGTTTGGATATGGATTGATTTTGGTGTTTTTCTTCCTGGAACAAATACCCATCTTCTAGTGCCAGGGGGCCATAGTCTCGGATCCACCATTGAGAGAGCCATAGATGGCTCGATGGGCGACATTGATGCCTAAGGCAGGGGGTGGCCACCAGATGTCATGGCGGCCTGAGTTCTTTTGATGGCTCCGATGAAAGTTGATCGTCGTAGAGGACTGGCTCTATGCGAGCACAGATTTTACTGGAGACCCAGACCTTCCGCTCCCGAAAGGAGAGGACTGGGACGAGGAGCTGGGTAAGACTCTTTTTAATTTTATGAGTTTTATGATTTTTTAGTATACATGCATGTTCTAACAGCTGATCCTATATGTATGCAGATGTTGGCCCAGAGAGGCCCGTCGGAATGTCACCAGTAGTGAGGAGGACCCCTCTCGCTTATGACCCTCAAGGTGAGGGGGCAAGCGGGACGAGTTTGTAAAAAACCTAGAGGGTATCACTCGAGGAGTTTCGGATTATGCTCGTTTAGCTGATGTTCCTTTAGCTTATCAGAGGCACACTGTGGGGGTGCCGAGTCGACTCCACCACTTATTAAGGCGGTTGGTGCGGGCAGTGACCTGCTACCATGAGCACCATGCCGATTAGTCACCTAGGCTTTTTATTTGCATATTTTTTGAGAGACATGTCGTCTCCAGATGTAACTAAAACAAACATGTATATTTTGGTTTTATATGATGCACACGTTGCAAACACTCGACATATATATATATATATATATATATATATATATATATATATATATATATATATACACACACATCTACTTTCTACATGGATCTTTCTTACATATGATGATGTTTTTATATGTTATGAAAATGTATAATACAATGTTATCTAATGTATCAACTAAATAATCTGCCTAAATAACGACCCAATGGAAAAGTTAAAAGTTCACAAAATGCATCAAACCAACATATTTTATTTTTACACAAGCTTAAAATCACAAACACAAACTATGCTTGAAAAAATAGGCATGCCCCCAGCATGATGACTCAATTTGAGGTGTACATGCCCCCCAAGCTTTAGTCCATCTGAAAAATGGAGTGAAGGTTCAAAACACAAGAGTAAGAGACTCGACCTGAATTTTCCAAAATCTAACAAAACTCGAATTGAACAGGAACGTGTTTCATTTTTTTAACGAGGTTGACACACTTTAAAAGAACTATCCTCAAAGTAGCTTGTTTAATTTTTTAGGGAGCTTGGCATAAGAAGAGGAACTATGCTCTGACGAGCTCAAAGGAGTAGGTTCAGGAGGGGGAGAACCAGATGAAAAAATCTTGAGACAATTAGACATTGCCCCCAGGCTGGGTATAAACGAGGAATGATGACGCCCATCGCTCCACGACCAATATTCGAGAGACATAGTCTCCATGATAGCTTCGTGAGATGGAAAAACTTCTCTCAAAGTATCAGGCGAATTTGCATCGTCAAGCCAAGGGGTTTGAGAATAAAAATCAAGAGCCATGCTCAAGGGAGAATTATCAGTAGGAGGAGGATTCAATTCGGAAATAATCTCACAATAATTTATTTCAACCGGGGTCAGAGGCATTGATTCTCCAAAAGAGGCAACCTGTTCAGGAGAAGGGATGATCCATGGGTCATCCAACCTAGAGATCATATTGACTTGAACGGTGTTCGGTGGTGGAATAGGGAAAATACCCATGAGAAAGGGGTACTTGAAAAGACCTGGTCCTATACTGTCGGGGGGATTAGGAATTTGATCCATGTATGGCACGTTGTTCTTGGAGGACGAGGTAAAGAAAGACAACTGATTGACAGTAATAATCTTGCCCTCATGTGGAAAATTCAAAATTTGAAAGAGGGTGGACGGGATGCACAACATGGCATGGGTCCAACTACGACCGAGTAGAATATTGTATTTGAGTTTGGCATCAACAACTTCCACTTCGACGTTGACTGTCTTACCTTGCAATGTAATCGGTAGACTCGCGAGAACACCTAAGGGTTTTGATTCCCTTCCATCGAATGCCTCAAGGGAATTGGGAGATGAAGTGAGGGCTGGAGAGCCAATGGCCTTCCAACAAGCAGATGCCATAACGTAGGTAGAGGCACCTTCATCCACAACGACTCTGTGAACGTTGAGGTTGTTAATGCCAACTTGTATAACAAGCGCAGTCTGGTGCGGAAGTTGGGGGATGAAATTCTCTAGATCGAAGGTGAGAAGGCTAGAATCGACAGAATCGATTTCACCAATTGCAGATAACAAAGATTTCCGTTGAGATGGACAACTCTGAATTACTTCCAACACAGACATCATGAAAGGCGCCTGTGCCAAATCCTCAACAATGCTGTAATGCTGATTAGCACAGGCGTTCGGATTATAGGAAGACTTTCGAAGAACACCTTTGGAAGGTGGCCGTACAACAAGTTCAGCACTGGCCTTTCAATCTCAAGAGGACCAGAGGTAGGCGGGGGAGGAGGGCCATCAACGACCTCCTTCCTAGTTGCCTGGCGTGATTTGGAATAATCCTTTTATCGAGTGGAAATAGAAACAGGTGCAACACCATTCATCATGAAAACCTGAGACCCAAATGGTGCAGATGGCGAAGGTTGCTCGACCATCTAGGTCTGCTGAGATGGAAAAGGTTCCTTAAGATCTGCCAGAGTTCCCTTAGAGCCCTTAAGAAGTTGACTAACCTTGGATTGTCTAGGACAATCTTTGGTGTAGTGGTCTTCATAAAAAATCAGGCAAGGGTACTCCGGTTTTCGCTGTGAACCATCATCAACATGTGGTTTGGATGATTCTGGTTTTGGGGCATCGGATTTGGCTTTGGCTTTGCCCTTGTTTTTCCCTTTGGAAGTCTTGTCCACAGGATTGGCCTAGAAGGCATTGAACTCTGCGGTCTTACCAGAATATGGAGTATCCTGAGGAGCAGAATTGTTGGAAGAATTCGATTTCTACTTCCCATTGGAAGACTTGCGAGAATTTTGAGAGACGGAACCAATAACACCATCTACTGATGGAGTAGCCGGCACTTTAGAGGTCCCTGGTCATGGGGCATCAGTCAAGATGTTGTATAATGTGCCGGAATGAGAGTACACTAAATCAAGGTACGCAATGGCTTGTTCCTCGGTTACACATGCCCCCATAGCAATGTCTTGTGCAATACTATTGACAAAAGAGGTAGTGAACCAGTGAGTTAGAATCTGATCAGGAATGTCAAACTTGATCAGACGATGATGACGTCTCCATTCGTGAATGTGGTCTGAAATATGAGTAGCTTTGTCCTATTTCAGAGATGTTAGGAGATGCGTCTCGACTTCGTAAGGAACCGGTAACTAGAAATGCATCAGGAATTCCATAGCTAGAGTATTAAAATCTTGAAAAATATCGTGAGATAGTTCTATGTACCATTTAGCAGTAGCACCGGTGAGAGTGCGCTAGAAAATACGTAGAAGAATTGAGTCATCCACCCAAGAATTCAAAGAACACCATAAGTGGTATGTCATAACATGTGCTTGGGGGTCCTCTCCATATTTTCCCTCAAACTTAGGACAATCACTGGGTACCTTCGTCAGAACCGGAGGCCAATATGGATTATGAAGAATCGGATCATTGGTCAATTTGGACACGTCCGGTAACTCTAACATGGCGAGAAAAGGTAATTGAGGGTTAAAAGGCATGCTAGGTCCCCGATAAGGACCTGTACCTGTACTCCATCCTGGTTGAGCATAACTCTGCCCCCATTGGTTCTGTCCTGGAGGATTCTGACCATAGGGGGTATAAGCCGGATAATTGGGTTGATATGGCGGCTGATAACCAGGATACGGGGGTTGATAACCAGGGTACTGATTTTGATTATACGTGGGCCCCGTTTGAGCAGTGTATGGATTTTTCGTCGGAGTATAAGTATAACTTTGCTATTGAGGGTAATAACCAGAACCTTGAGGCGGGTTGTAAACTAGTAGAGACTGACCTTGAGGGTAATAGCTGCCTTGGGGTCGAACGTGCTGCTGGTAAGTGGGGCCCTGCTGAGTCGGATAAGTCAGGCACACAGGCGGATTCGGCTGTGGCATAGAATAGAGCGGTGGCTAAGCAGGGTTAACAGGATTTTCAGGCTGCCCTGGTTGAATAGGTTGACCTAGCTGCGCAAGTTGCCCTGGTTGAACAGGTTGACTTGGATGATGAGGGACACCAGGTTGACCCGGCTGAGCAGGTTGCCCTGATGGCGGGAGTGGGCTAGGTTGTGCCTGATAACTAGTTTGACCTGTGACAAGACCATAATATGGCCCTGGTTGTGCAACATTTTGACCAAGTGGAAAATGAGGCTGCTAAGGTTAAACCAACGGTTGAGAAGGATGGGTTTGCCCCCTAGGACCGTATGGATGTCTAGGTTGATACCTCGGTTTCCCTGCCGGTCCCTGAGGTTTCCTTGGTTGGAACACAGGGTGAGGCTGCAGAGGTTGACCTTAAGGATTGTAAGACTGCCCTTGCGGGACGTAAAATAATCCCTGCTAGACTAAAGGTTGTCCCTGTAAGGGTTGTCCTTGTGGGTCGTATGCATACAGTGGCTGGGCCGAAGGTTGTCCTTGTGGGCTAGAAGCATATCCTTACTGAAACAAAGGCCGTCCCTGGAAGGGTTTCCCTTGTTGATTCGAAGGTTGCACAGGTAGGGTAGATATAAAACCGTTAATATACTAATAAGCCTCAGAAGCAAGGAAACAAATGGGGTTTCCCTGCTCATCATATTGATATGGAAATATGTAGATCGGGGCACCATCCACTCCATAATGAGAAAAGTAAGGACGATTAAGATCCTGAGAGGACTGACCAACCTCGGAGATCAACGGCTGTAAAGACAACCGGTACTCCTCGGGAGAAATGTTCTCTGGAATGGAAGAAGCTATATACAGGTCTTCAAGAATTGACGAGGTCCTAGTTGACTGAGTGGTGACAACAGGTGTAGACTCAGCCACGCAGACAGTAGGTCTAACAGGTACCGATGTGACAAAAAGAGATGCCGTGAGAGGTGTCGATGGTGACATCCCTAATGAGGGAATGGTCGGTTCCATGGACGGAGTCGATATTCCCATAGAGGAAATAGCAGCCATGACCTGACTTAAAGACCTATATCCAACTGGGAGCAATGGACCAAGTGAAGACATAACAGATGGTTCAGGGATGTCTTCAGGAAAAAGCTGGTAGTCTTCACCAGAAGTAGGAATTCCCTCACTAGGAGTAGGATTGGATGAGTCCATATCTGACCTTGCCGTAAGATCTTCTAAAAGATGTTGGGGACTAGGAGGTATGAAAACAGCCAAAAAGGGCGATCCCGATGTAAGAAGAGGGAAGTGTTGCCCTACTCCAAATCCAAACCAAGCGTTGGACAAGGGCCAATTGAAATCATCTAGTCCTCCAAAGGGAAGTTCAGAGACCTCTGATGAATCGTCTGTATAAGGACTACCAGTAGACAAAACTGACGGCTCCACCACCGTGACTATAGCAAAAAGAGGAAGAGATCAAAAACAAGGACACATGGGCAAAAACCAAGGCAAACAAAAATAGGTCGAAAAATCAATCTCTAAATGGGCGTGTGATCGTAGGTGATTAATTTTACCACATTGAAACTGGAAATTTTACTGTTTCATGTTTTAAAATTCTAGAAACAAGTAAAATATGACTCTATCACTTTTAGTTTGGAAACAAGCATGAAAGGACAAGCACTTGATGACATTTTCAAGTTTAGGAAGTCAGTAAAGATCAAAATGACTGCTATGGTAATCTAGGTAAATGGGTGTACCAGATATCTGTGAACTTCCATATACACCTTGGTAAAAATGAAAAATAAATCAACCAAGGACTTGATGTACGTGCAGTTAATCTCCCCGAATGTTGTGTCCGATGTATCACAGGTAAAAAGCGGCAGACTCGGCTTCCTACAGATAAAGGATTTGCAACCTAATGGGGTCTCCCTTTATATACTCGACAGTACGGGGAGCATAAGTCCGTACTAGTGCTGTTTGTAGCCAGATGGTGAGCGACAACTACTAGGCTTAAAGATGCCGGAACACGTCTCTACCTTAGACTACTAGATGTTCCATTAAGTTTAAATGCTGCCTTAGGTTAATTTAGTAAATTTTAAAGTTGATCTTCAATTTACGTTTTGATTTCAAGGCCCTATCGAATGTTGGATCTCACAAAAACTCTAGATGCGAACTACATGCCACAAAATATCATTTTTTTCAATGAAGAGCTATCTACGGGAGAGTTGAGAGCTTTCAAATGACAACAAAATTAATGAACACACAAAAACATCCACTACCATTCTCAATGCAAGCTAATGAAACTAAAAACTTTCTCTAGTGTTATATAACACTAGTAATGCGAAAAAGTTTTCATTTTCCACTATGCCAATCGAAATGCAAAAGATTTTGTTTTTTTTGTTGTATTTTTCAATATATTAGAGCAAATGAACTAAATAAATGAAAAACTAATGAAAACATCAATTTGAGAATGACAAAGAGAGAGCTGAAACAAAACAATTTCACTCAACTTAAACAAGTACAATCAAGACTCAAAACGATGACGAAATCCCTCAAAGTGAAGAAGAATCTCAAAAGAGGCCCAAACAAACCGTGTGATGTAGGCTTGGAGCAACACAAAGCGAAATTTAACGAAAGAGAGAAAAATCACTCAATAAATGCAACGATCATTAGGGGAATTTTGAGGTCTAAAATGGAACTCCTAAGGAAATTATAAAATAATAGTGGAAATAATAAAATAAGATTTGATTACATCATCAAATTTTAGAGGGAAAAAAGAAAAAACTACTTTTTCAACTCGTATTTTCAACTTATCTCCCAAAGTTCTTATTTAAATTTCAAGTGGGAATACTCGTTGGATGCAAAATTTAATTCCTCATCCAAGGAGTACCCATGTTGCATACTTTCGATGGACCCTAATACACGAAAAATTAGAAATACATGAAAAAATGTGATTGCAATCATGTTGTTCATGTATTTCTCATTTTTCGTGTAGCAGGGTCCACCAAAAGTATGCAACATGGGTACTCCTTGGAGGAGGAATTAAATTTTGCATCCAAAGAGTACTCCCGCTCAAAATTTTAGTAAAAAATTTGGGAGATAAGTTGAAAAGGTATTTATATTATTTTATTATTTTTTAATCTTTTTACCCTTTTTCTTAAAAAAAGGTGAATAATCCCCCATGGTTGACATCATCATCTTGAATCCTATTGGTACTTATAAAGTTTATTTTAGTAGTACATTTTTCTTAGGAGGCCCATTTTAGACCTCAAAATTCCCCTAATGTCAATGGGATTCAGCAAGATGAATGAAAAGAAGAAAAAATGAAGTTGACCGGGAAAGCAAAGGCCCAAAACTCCCAAGGGAGGCTCAGCACACTTAAGCACCTAGAAGTCCTAGGGCTAAAATGAAAAATTGACAGAAAAGGGAAAAAAACTAGAGGACAAGGGCTAAAAACAGTAAAAAATGACTTCAAAGCACTCAATCAATCAGAAAAAATGAACCAGGACCAAAACTCAAGCTCAGAGAGTCCAAGAACAGGTAAACCCTAAAACTAAGCTAGGTTGGTGCGCCTGTCTGGCTATAATTTGCGCCAAACAGGGGATGGCACAGGTGCCTAACTAGTAACTAGCGCCAGTTGGCGCGATTATCAGAGGTATAACCACGCCAATCAAGTTTACCCTAGAAATTTATGAAAATGGACAAACAAAGGCTAGATCTGGTCTTCTGGGGGCTGAACAGGGGTTTAACACCAAGGAAGGTGAACCGGAAAAGCAGACTAATCAAACGAAAAGCCAAAAAACAACCCAATGGAGGAAGGACCAACTCCCACTGATCCCCAGTATGGTCTCCAAATTGTTGTAGAGGTAAATCCCCTATGCAGACAGAGTCGATCCCACTAACCCTAGGGTGGGTCTAGCAACAATCGAAACATGCAAAGTTATTGGTTCCTAGTTACAAAAGACAGAATCGCGATAGATCGCTTACCGTGATTCCTTCGCTACTGTTGTCGAAGAATAAGTGGTGCTTCTATTCCTAGCTGGACAGGTCACGATCCGTGAGCTTGTCGCATCCAGATACCTATACACATGCAAAGAAGAGAAAACATGCAACGTAATATTTCACACTTTATAACTATCGATCAGTCAAAGGGGAACGAATGAAATTGCATTATATAATGGACAAACACAATCATGGAACCAATAGCAGAGTCATGTATATTAATATATGAGAGAATGATTACAACTGGTGCTCTGACGTCGTGATCTTCCTTCGACAAGGTTCCAGTAGGACGTGTCTCACAAAGCTCGTCAGGGATTCGACATAACTCTCTCTCTCACAGGGTTCTCCTTAGCTTTGCTCTTGATTGTCACTCAGCTATAATTTCCTTCCCAAAAGTTCAGCTAGCTAGAAAATGGAGAGGGTAGGCTTTTATAGAGGGAGAAGGAGAGGTTAGGCTCCTGATAATCATGGGGGAGAGTCCTATCTCTTAGGAAGGTTCCAGGAGAGGTGGAAAACCATTTCCTAAACAGGGAGATCCGGAGGCAAACAACCGAACCCCTTTTTGATGATCCATTCTGAAGTTGTTAGAATCAAACTTCCACCTTCTATTGTTAAAAAAACATTCCTTAATAGGCTTATTGTGGGCACAACACAGGGACAGAGCGCGAGCTGGCGTGCCCAATAGTGTGCATTTTCCCCATTGGCGCGAGGGATGAATAGGCTACTCGCGCCAATGCTAAAACATGGGTTTTTAGGGCTTTCCAGAGGAAATTTTGTTTAGGAGAATTCTTGCCCTTATGCAAAAGGATGCCATCAAGGTGTTTTCGGGACATTTTACTATTCACAAGTCATGGGAATATTCCTCCAATGTACGGGACGAGGGATTGCAAGGACGGTGACAAAATGCTGTGTAACAGACCCTTAAAGAGGCTAGAAATCTTGTTGATCTGTATCAATATTAAAATTTCCTCACCAAGATATTATTGCCACAGGTTTTAAACTGGTTAAATTTCTCACCAATCATTACATATTCTGGAGTAGCATAACCATATGTTCCCATAACTTGAGTTGAAACATGGGTGTTGTCTCCCTCAGGTCCATCTTTTGCTAGTCCAAAATCAGAAAAATTGGCATTGTATTCCTTCACCAAGTACATATCTCTCCATAAATACTTAAGATAATCCAAAGTGTAACACTCAACCATCTCATAATTTTGAAGTTGTAGGTACAAACCAAATCCATAAAAATATTGCATGTTTTAAAATCCCGATAAATCACTGGTCTTTCAGCCCCTCCATGAAGAAATGCCAGACCTTTTGCTACACCCAATGAAATTTTCATCCTGATAGACCAGGGGAGTGGTAGGGACCCTTTTGCATGCATAAGGGAAGTACCATTGGACATCAAAGATCTAAATATATTTTTCAAAATACAAATTTACAAATTGGGATTAAGACTCTAGAAGGACAGAATAATTATGTAGCTACTCATTGCCAAAAAATGTGAAAGCCCCACGACACTGATGATAAAAAATGAGATTTAACTAAGGGAGGCACATATTTCCTTGTGTCCAACAGAAGTTGACAAATCCAGACTGAGGATCCCAAAAGTTCATGAAAGAAAAACAGATCATAAAGTATTCAATAAAGCAACATAGAGTTTGTTTTGGGTAACATCATCAACATATAGTATGCTCTTCAACCAAGATGAATTAAAAATTCCATATCATCCAGTGAATTTTTCTGCACAGAAATATTATAATAAGACATTTCAACAAATCCTCACCAAAAATGGATTTTTGTTCAGAAATATACCCCACCATCTAATCACAGAACAGACCAAACATTAAAATTTAATACCTAGCAATATTGAGTGTTCCGTCAAATTTTAAAATCATACATGTTATGCTAAATGAATTTGATGCCTTGGAAGCAAAGACCAGATTTTATCGTACGCTTGCCATAAAAGTCAGATCCATTCAAATGTGGAAAAATTCTGAATTCTTCACTGCTTTGAAACTTGTAGTTGAGTGTCTTTATCATTTATGTTGAATGGGTAGATCTGGTCATTGTTTTATCATTGTAACTTATGTAAATAAAATCCTTACACCAACAAATTGCATTTGATATAATCCGATGGAGCCTTTAAGTATCATTTTAAGCAATACGTTGTATCATGTAAGTGCTTACATACTTTTCTACTTCATTGCTTCTAGATACAGATCCTATGCTAAAAAACAATTAATATCATCCTACATTTTGTAAATATGAGTTCATGCCTCTGACATTCAAATAAAAGATTAAATTTGTGGATTCATATGCCTCAGTTTCCAGCATTCAAGTAAACAAAATTCAGGTTCCTATGGTGATTATCTAAGTGGTTGTTTGGAGACAGATCTGATATATATGTCTGAAAAGTATGAATGGACCTAAACATATATGTCTTGACATATTAACAAACAACCTCAAAAATATTATAGAATTCATATTACATGACATTATCAACAAACATATGTTCTTTAGGATGAATGTGGCAATATATTAAACATTTATTTGATCTCTTAGTTTATAATGACTGTCTAAGCATATATTATGTCATTTAGAGGTGACAAACCTGTTTGGTCTCTCAATAAAAATCTTGGCACACATATAATATCTTCATGATGTAATGGGTGTGGTGTCTTTGTGACTATAGTGAATGTAACTCTTGGGACAAGATCTTTACCTTCTCTCAAATTGTCTTATAATGGCAGTATTAGATTGTGCATGAAGGAAAAAACTCAGATTCATGTGATGACTATCTCGACACCCATGAGATAAGCTCAATTTTTATATGATTCGACATTCATTATCAACACTTTTACATAAGTAGAATATTCAACATGCAGACCTGACACTCCTGTGAAGAAGGGTTAACATAATAGTGGCATATCCATGAAATTTCAAGTTCTATGATGACAGACTTAGTATCTTGAAGTGGTGATTCCATCACAACATTCAAGGCATAAAAATCCAAACCAACGTAATAAGCACACAATCCAACTCACACTTAAAATACATCAATGTTTAAGGTCCTAAAGGAGACTAAAAACCCGCAAAAAATTATTCTTTAACAATATGGTTTGGAAGCATAAGAAGACCTTTCTTAGAGCGGGAAATCCTCCCCTGTGTCATTGGCTTGAGAAATAATTCTCCTTTGTATCACTTCTAGGAACTGATAATTCTCCACGTTGCAATTGCAACAACCAAGTTCTAGGAAGCTTGCTTTAGGTTAGAAAGGAAAATTATGAAGAATCATCATGGTCCTTCTTCAACCAGGGTGAAGAAATCCGCTCATGAGATTATCCCAAAACTGTTGCATTATCCTTCAACGCTGGATGAATGCTACCAATGCATCGAATTCCCCAATACATGATGAGGAGGGGTACTTCACATTCGGGCATCCATATCCACAAGACCATTCTTTATAAGTTCCTAACGTAATGCATCAAAGACCCAATTACCCAACCAAGATGCCAAAATCAGGGTCTTCTGCTTATCGTGGTTGTCAAGACATAAAATCTGTTATGCACTTTCTTCAAGGTACCTCTATTTTCATGCTCATAAGGATTGTTACAAGGAACTTCTCCAATGTTCCATGCACCTTTTTACTCCTAGCTGCCCGATTTCCAAGGGGTACCCAAAGGTGCCAACGTAAAGGTGCTGCATGAACTTGCATTTCTCCAACTAATAGAAAAAAATGTGAATGGCATCTACTGTACACCATTATTGTGCCTGCAACTATTGCCACCATTCACAACTGTAGTTGCCACCACCACTGCTCCAAATGTCCATAGTCACTGCTCCTACACTCCTCCTACACTTCACTGCCTAAAAACACTATGTTGAGTAGCCAATCTGATTTCTATTGCTCAACTCATCAAGCTCTCTTAGTCATTAAAGTCAAAGTTACTATCTTATTGATTATTGTCATCATCACTCTTAGTGATGCGTCTAACGTCTCTTTTCAAGCAAACTTAAAGTCTCTGGTCAAGTTATATTAGCTAGTATCATACATTGATCAAATGCATTTGAAGCAACCTACCTACTATTATCTGTTTTGCATGTGTCAATGAGAATTATACCTTAACTGTGATGATGCCTTTTTGTTCTAAAGCTTCTTGCTATCAACAACATAACACAAGGTTTAGGCTTGTTGATGGCTTTTAGGAATCAAGATCCCTTCAGGTTGTTGGCCTTGTTCTGCAAACAACTCATTCAAGACAATGTTAATGACTATAATATCATGCCAGCAAACTGTAGAAGATCTTTGTGCTTAGCGAATATGTATGATCTTCAGAACTTACTCACTGCAACTATACTTTAGTTAGGCCCAAAGGAGGACTACCATGAACACTTTAGGATTATTTTCATAAAAAAGGTTATTGTCACAAGGGTGTTGTATCAAAAAACTGCAATGATAGTCTTAAGCAATTGCTGCAGGGAAATGATGAACCTTGAGGCTTATTGTTGCAATAAGATAAAGCTATTGTATACAGTGAGACTGCTTGACAACACAACTACTGTGGAAATGATGAGATCTTAATTCTGATGCGCTTTCAATTCTTCAACTTAGATATGCCAAGTGAAAGTAACACATGCCTTCACTTAGGTCATTACTTAAACTGATCATAGGTATGCTCCAGTACAATCATAACCAGTCATTCAAGGTAGGATATCAAAACAATAAACATGCCATTGTAGGTTGATCAAAATTCAGGTGTGAACTAAGATATTTAATGAAATTTGAAGATTTCATTCCTCAAATGCGAATGTAATAAGAGCTTATAGGGATGCTGAATTGTCACTGTTTATACTTGATTCATCAAGAAAGTCGATCATATTTGTGTCAAATCATGGATCAGGGTGCCCAAAACTGATCAATGATCAAAATAACCATTAGAAGAGGAATCCAGGGCACATCTCTGTCATGATTCCATTTCAAATCACAGGATCATGTCTAGGCAGAGGTATCTTGGATTATCTAGAGATGCATCAGAAATTCCAATTTTTGGTGTGCCAAAATTTTCAAAGCACTAGATCTACGAGGAAATCTAACATCATCCTTCTGATCATTTATATTCATTCAGATAGATTGTTCTAGGAAAGCTCAGAAAAGGCAAAAACATTTGTGTTTTGAGTAGTTACAGACCTTTCTTGCTACCATCTATGGGTAGTTATCTTGAAAAAGTGAAAGAATTTGATTTGATGCAGCTCTCAATTCTCTCTTCGGTGTATTCTTAATATCTATGATCTAAATCATGGCATTGACACCACCAGGCTTGAAATCAAGGAGCTTGATGCCCTTCTCCAGAATTTGGAGCCTCCATCTCAGAAACTTCTTCAACTTCTCATCGTCTCCAAATATCTTCTGGTAGAGCTCCTTGTCTCGAAAAATCCCATAAGCTATGTATCACAGAAGGTGGCCCACTTTATCATAACAATGCATGAAGGCCACTGAATTCAGATTCTCATCAAATTTCAGATCCTCTTCAACTATACTGTCAGCTCCAAATTCCTTCCTCTATGCCACATTATTCTGTAACATGATGAATGCATCGTTCACCCTTAAATATCTGGCACGAAGAAATTTTAGAAGTATAACATCATTCTCTGGGCCAAATAAGCAAGGGAACCCACTAAGGGTGCATTAATGTAGGTGGAAGGTTCAGATTGATCATAATTGTTTCTCACATCAGTAAACCTATCCATGTTGTCTAGGCCTCCCACCACAGCTCCCACCAAGATGTTGGGATTGGGTGCACTGCTGTACAGAGATTGGAAGCCTTCTTTGCAGGGAATGGGTTGAGGATGATTGGCCTTGGAGGGCAGAGAAGAGGCTTTGTGGTGAATAAGTTTTGGATAGGGGGAACCATATCCAACCATGTATGACATCCTCATAGGATTATCTCCCAGTATGTAATCAAACTTCATCAACACAAAATTGATTTAGATCATGCATACATTAATAGCTTTTTGAAATAATAGGAAAATTAAGCATTGGGCTATTATGAATCTATACCTGGCGTTTTGCAAGTGCTCTTAGCCTATGAGGAGTGACTGTCACTGTCCCACCACAAATTACTACTTGTTTGAAGGAGCTCAAGTATTTTTCATATGTCAAGAGCAAGAAGGAAGAAGATGTAACATATTGAAAATTAGTATCCTGTAATGTGTGAAGAAGACCTCCTACTTACACAACAACATATAGTGTTAAATTTAGAAGAAGAGAGAGCAAGTGTACTATATTTCAATTCCAGTAAAGTCTAAGAGATCACTTGGAGTATATTGAGCATGTGAATAGGGTGTTCCAGGTAGAAGATAGAAAATAAAATTGTCTGCATGCCCTTTGTATTCCTGAAGAGAGTTCACATTTCGTATCAAGAACTCCTACACACAAACGACATGAATACAATCATTCATTTACATAGAACACCCAGTAAACAATCAAACTTCCCAAAAAAGACTCCCTGTAGTTAATTACAATAATAAAGAGTTATTTGAATATTAAAATCTATTAAGGAATACATATGTGAATTTAGGAAGGGGTATTAAATGCTTTTAGAATTAGACATGTTACCTCTTAAAACTAAACACATGATATTGTACTAATTGCTGAACTTATGAGGATTGCAGATTCCAAGAATATCTAGGAATCCGACTGTCACTAGAAAGGTCAAACAATTGACCCTCTTGTAACCATCATATTTCAAGATATTCCGGGAATTTGCAATCAACATAAGAATAACTTGCTACTAAATTTTAGGCAACCATTGCTACCTTCCATGCTTCCCAAAATAGACTTGGTTTCACCCTGATCAATCTGGAAATAATCATAATAAGATGATGCGATTCCTTTGGTTCCACCAGCATTGGTGGCATTGTCAGTTGTTTGTGAAACCAATATTCTAATCTCCTTAGCATTATGATCAACTGCAACCTTTCTTCCAAGGTCAACGAACTCAGCTCTGCCTTGGCATCAAAAGTGTAATTGCATAAAAGGAATGTCGATCTCATGCCAATAGGTCTCCTATGATGAATGCACAGGAACCTAGTACATAGACCATTTTTCTCTTCGCTTAGCTACCCAGGGCTTATTTCCATTTCCAAATATCAATAATTATTTTCCAAGAAAAATCTATAATAAAAAAAATATTTTACTATATTCTAAAAGGTGAAGATGTCGAAATTATGCCACAAAGTGAAAGGAAATAAAATATCTTTCCTCAAACCACCAAATGTATAAAGAAAAAAATAATGATTATAATAATAAAACTAGATCTACCGATCTATGCATGATATGAGAACCATAAGCATTCAAGGGACTAAAAATATCTTTGACCAAAACAAACCAAAAATTTCAAACTCAAAAAAATCCTCTAAACAAGCAACAAAGAAACCACTAAAATTTTCAAAGATATCAAAGCTAGACTTCAACAAAATTTCATGCACTTGAATAATCCCATTGTTGCTTAGCGTCAGAATTCTTAAATTAGTTATTTATCATTTAATACTAGGACACTATCTATGTGAAAAGAAATAGGTCCCAACTTCATCAAATCCGACTTCATTTCCAATCAAAGATCAAAATCAGCTTCATTTCCAATACCAATATAAAATCACACATTTTCCAAATATCAATAATTATTTTCCAAGAAAATATAAAACTCGAAACTCAGCTAAATTCCCCAAACACAAGCAACATATATACCATTAAAATTTTCCAAGATGTTAGAGCTAGACATCAAGGTAGTTTCATGTACTTGAATGAGCCCATTGATGCTTTGCATTAATCTTGTTAAATTAGTTATTTATCATTTAATACTAGTTAGACACTATATATGTGAAAAGAAATAGGTCCCAACCTCATCAAATCCAGCTTCATTTCCTGTCACAAATAAGAAACAAACAATGTAAGTATTAAATATAAACATCAATCTTAAAATAGCACACATGAAAGAAATATAGTTGCAATGTTACAATGAAAAATAAAAAATATAGAACCCATTTTTACCTGAATTTGACATATAGTAATCTTGAATGATCAATAGAACATGTATACCAAAATAAGAGTCCTAGGGTATTTCAATTTCCCAGTTCTCATCTTGTTCATCATTTTCTACATTGTGAACATGATCTTCTCCAGATGTACTGTCATTATGAGCCTCCAAAACATTATGTTTTATATCAAGTTCATTAGATAAATTTGTTATATTTTTTTCTCCTCTTCTATCACAATATGATCGCCAAAGCACTAGAGCTCTTTCATATGGAAAATTGTTCACGTCATAATTTGCTACATATAATCTTAAACATGTATCCACATGTTTATCAAGCTTGTTCCTCAACTTTGACTTCAAGAATGATAGTGCACTAAACATTCTCTCATCCTCCATTGATCGCAAAATCATGGTTTGACACAAATCTGCTAATTTGAAATATTTTGATATGCTTTCTTGCAGGTATTGGCTAGCACTTAAAGTATTCCATAATATTGTTATAGCACCATTTTCATTAAGATTCTACAAAAAAGGATATTGCTTCCACATTGTTTCAGCAAAGCGTCCACCTTGTTGATACAAATTTTATGAATCTAAAATACCTTCAATCTGTTCTCCATGTATCGAGAATTTCTTGCAAAAGTGGTCTACTAAACATTTTAATCTCTTTTGAAAAATAGTTTTTAAATTTCTTGGACATTGAAAATTGTTCCAATATTGAGGGTATACCACACACATGGCCTCCAAAAATTCATCTCGAGGAATTCGTTCTCTTATCTCTTATGATAGTGATATTACAATTTCTATCAAATTTTGTCTCACTGAAATCACAATATTATCAAATTGGTCTCTTGACACGGGGCAATATTTGGTGATTCGTCCTGTCTGACTAATATAATGAAAGGGGACCATATACCTACGCACTGCAATACATAGTATCCCTTTTTCATCAAACATAAAAAACTTTTCAGTATTTCCTATATTGATGATCTTAGTCAAACTTGTAAACTTTCGACCAGTAAAAGAGTCCGGCATCATATACAAATTATCCAATGCAAGGCATGCTGATTTTCTCGCATTTGTGTATTCGGAAATATACATTGTGCAATTCTGAGACATTTTCACGAGGACATTCATTTCATGTAGCATAGGAAGAATTCTAGCCAATTTCAATAATGTTTCTATATCAGTTAGTCGAAAAAGAAGATCTTGAGCTTTGTCTACATTGTAGCGATTTTCATACATCAACCATACCAAAGATTTGAACTCACTAAATAGTCTTTGAGTTGGTCCATTTAATGAGATCCATCTTATATCAACATCTTTTAGTAGTTTTTTTCCATCTGTAACGCCATATGATAATTGTTGAAACTCTAAATATCGTTTGGGACTACAAGAAAAGTATGCATGAGTCTCACGTACAAGATCTTCAACTTTTGAAACTGATGGAAAATTGCTTACTATTTTAAATGAAAGATTCATCCTATGAGCCATACAATGAATATTAAGCATATATGGAAAAGTTGATAGTTGTAGTCTAACACAAAGACCATTCCTTTGTCCTTGCATTACCGTTGCTCCATCTGCTCCAACACATACCAACTTTTTTGCAATCATTAAATGATCCATACCACTTTCCTTCAAACTATTTTTTTCACAAAGGAAAAATTCGTAATTTTATTAATGGAAACAAAATTACATGTTACACTTTGCTGTGATTTCAGAGACAGGAAAATACATTGCAGCTAGATGCTATATTACAATAGGAGTGAAAATTAAATTTTCCCCCCTTTTTTCTTTTCAACCTTTCACCATGGACCTGGTGATGGCAAGGTTGTGATAAGTGCGAGCTGATTTTTAGCTATGGTTGCTCCATTGTCCTTATCCGAATTGGATGAGTCTAAGTTATGCTGTCTTTTGAGTCCTCCAATTTCTGGTGCCTCTTGGTCCAAAGATGCCTGAGCCGTGTTTGTGGGCTCTAGCATCTCCTGTTCTTGTGTCTCAGCTTCGGTTGTTGTCTGGTTGTTTTCTTTTGGGATGGGTTCCATCTCATCCTCTTCAATCTCCTGTTATGGTTCATCAGAGGGAAATTGCCAGCCCTTTGTAGCTTTTCTTGTCTTTTTATTTTTGCTGTTATCTCTTTTTGCTTCTGGACACATGTTTTGCAAATGCCCTGTATTCCTGCATATTCTGCACCTGAATGTAGTGTTCTCATAATCGAGATGCTGCATCCATTTTTGCTGTTTGTGAGTCAGTAGGATGCATTCTGGAAGCCCCTTGTTGAGGTCCACTTCCACACAGATGCGTGCAAAGGTGAAGACCCTCTCCTCCATGCGTTGTGTGTCATTTTTGATGTAACTCCCAATCATGTCTCCAATGCTGCCAAGAACATATTCATTCTAGAAATGAAGTGGGAGGTTGTAAAGCCTCACCCAGACCGGAATTTTGGATACCTCCATTGTATTTGCGTCAAAATATGGAAACCAAGGTGTGGTGAATAGGCCGGTGGATCCCCAGAACCATGGTCTAGCCTTTTGGATGTGTTCTCTAGCCTCTCGGGATAAGAATTTAACAATGAAGAATCCCTTTGAACAGAGGTGTATTTCATAGTTTGTCTTCCAGTTAGTGAAGATCCAATGAAATAGATCCATTGGTTTGGGCCAGAAGCAATTAAATCTGCATATGAGTGCTTGTGTTTCAAAGACGGATCTATGGTCATCTATCTCAGGTAATTCGATCTGTAGTTCTGTAATCTGGTTAAGTTGTTCCACAATGTACGGTTTTGGGGCATTAGCTGTCTGTGCTGTAGGAGCAACATATGTGTTTTTCCACTTTAGAATATTCTTATAGGTCATTCCCTGGGATCCCTGAGCACTGTTCTTCCCAACAAAACCACCTCTCAGTTGCAAATTGAGATAAATGGTGTCTACAGGGCAAATGCCATAATTGCAGAGGATGTTGGATTCCTGTAGAGATTTCCCTCCATGGATGAGGGATAGAACCTGGCTTGGATAACCAGTGGTTTTCCAAATGGATTGCTTCAGGTCTATAACCTGATCAGATTCATTTATCCATAACAATAAACTGTTCCCCTCAGGGGTCTTGAGAAAAATCTGAAAACTGTATGTGCTTACCCGATTTATGTTTGCAGTGGTGTTGGTTCTGGGTGATAGCTCTTCCTGATTCTTCTGCTTCAGAGATTTCCTATCAAGATCTGGTATCCCTGCAAAAACGATGGTGGCTGGTTGCCCAAGAGCTGCCCACCAGCGAGGAGCAGCGCATTGAGTAAGAGGCCATTGAAAAGTTGCGCGTTGGGTGTGCAGGTTCCGTTCACAATAAAAAATAAGGTATGTAACCCCTGCACATCCCACCAGCAGACCAACCCGAGCATCGAGCCCACCACCACCAAGTGGTATCGAATAAGGCAACTGGGGGTGAGGGGAACAGGGTATCTCAACCGCCGGCGAGAGGCCTCCACGCCCACCAGACCACCAATGGCGCACACCAGCACAGAGGTGTCACACATTCAGTAATGAAGGTGCATCGTCCGAGTTTGAAGTCAAATACGCAAGCACAGTCCTCCATTCAAGTTTGCAGGGGGCCCAAGTCACAGTCGCCGTGGGTTAGCTCCACCAAGCCTCAAAAAACTTCCCTTCCATCGCATGGCTGCGAATGGGGAAAAATAGGTTCCATCGTCCCACAGATGCATCACCGCGGGGGATAGTAGGGGAAGCGCTGAGATCAAATCCATGGAAACCTCCCTATATCGACAAGTTCCAGCTTGCGGCTACAGTGAAGGGAACATGAAACCCTAGGACGAAAGAAAATCTGCCTGCGCTCTCCATTTTCTCCAATTTTTTTTTTCCTTCAAACTATTAAGAACAAGTTCATAAATATTTCCAGCTGTAGAAGTCTCTCTCATATTTTTAATCCCAAATAGATAGGAATGCATAATATGGTCATTTACCATATAAATGCTCATTCAGATCCATGAAGTATTATCTATAGCCATAACCTCATCCAAAGACAATGCCAAAAACCTAGCATTTGCAATATCCTGTTTCAAATCATCATTTTCTACTTGATCTAGATATCTTGCCCATTCCCAACCATTAGTTATGGACCAATGAGAATATGGAAATTTTGGCACGTGAAGAAAAGATAGAAATTTCATGTGATCTGGATAATATTTCATAGGACAACCTTTACATAAGATGTGAAATACAATGCTCAATTGTATCTTCTTGGATAACAAACTTCTTTCCATCGTCTTTTCAAATTGAGATATGATGGTTCCTCCACTTGCCTCAAGTTTCCTCGTACTTATTAAATATTTTTTGTATTCTTCCACACATTGCATATGTTGACATTCCTCCAAATATTTCCATCTAACAATATATTTCTCTTTACCATTTACAATTTTCTTTTCATACAACTTTCCTGCATGCTTTTGTACTGTATCTAGCTTCATCTGAAATTTCACTACCTTGCAACTTTCCCAACTACATGCAATACATATAAATTTTCGTAAATCCTTATTTGTAGGATGTATTTCTTCAATAAATGGAAAACTTGAGACCCAATCATCTTGGAATTTTCTCCCTACAGTCCACTGGCCTTTTTCCTTTTCCGTGAATGGTTTGTGTCACCTTCCAAGGAAAAATATTTAACATTTTCTTCACTAATTTCTGTTGAAACTGCATTTATGTCACCCTGATCACTTGAGGAACCTATTCTTTCATCCATCATATGGATATCAGATGCATTTTCACAAGAGTCAACATCTCTCTTAGTAAAATATTTTTCATAGGAGCTTGAAGCATGAAGAGAATGTGTATTCTTGGATTGAGGCTTTTTAAAGTATGATAATACATCCATTTACCTTGATAGTTTCTTCCAAGGATTAGCTTTTGACATCTCACTGAATATTCCAAAAGTAAAATTTCAAATCGATCTAGAAACATGCATCAATAGTTTCCAAGAGTTGAGAATTACTAGATTTGTAAGTAGCTTTCAAAGTAAAATATGTGTAATGTTCACAAAAACCATTAAGCAATTTTTTATTAAAATGTTGTGCCAAGGCCTAAGCTCAAAAGCAAAAATAAATCATTATACAAAAAATAATAACATCATGATTCATCATCTATAAAACAAAGAACATCATTCAAATGTAAAATATATAAAAATTTCCACTAAATTAATTCATATCTCCAAATCACCTAATGAACACTTGAAAAATTTAAACAAAACAACAAATTATTACAATAACTTTAATCATCCTTTGCAAAACAACTCTCCCTTAAGTTGTAAAGAATTGGTTATAAGAAGTTGAAACATATCCTCTATCATTTTCCATGATAAAAGTGAGGAGGAAGGCAACTAGTCAGTTACTAGTGATTCTTTTACTTATCTTTCCCTTGGTGAATTGGTTATAAGAATTTGAAACATATCCTCGATCATTTCCATGATAAAAGTGAGGAGGAAGGAAACTAGTCAGTTACTAGTGACATTTACACCCTCCATAGAGAAGACGGAGGACTTGGGCTAATTAACAGCCATGCTCCAAGGACGGTTTTAGCGACTAAATGGCTTGCAAGGAAAAATGAAGGAGAAGCTCTTTATGACGTAGTTGTCAAGCATAGGCTAGAAAAAACTTCACATATACACAAAATCCAAGTCCCTAATGATTTATGATTTAATCATAGGTGCAAATTCCTTTAATTTTCCTAGATGAACAATTATCAAAACAATTTGGAATCATTGCAAGTAATATTTCATGAGCTTGATGAGGAGCTAAGGATTTTTAAGAGTGTTCTTACACTAAGACACCAAGTGGGCCATATTTCTAGGTGGGCCAATGATTTGAGTTTAAATGCATGGAACAAGCATGGGAAAAATAAATTGCAAGCGTTAAATCATCTAATGGGTTTGATCAACGGAATGGACCCTTTGCAGGGTAAATCAATGGAATGGTATATTTACACTTGTTTAATCAATAGAATGGACCCTTTCTATAGGTTTAATAAGTGAAATGGAAAAAAAACCAATAGTATGTATCAAAAAGGCATAGAATAGGTCAAAAAAACCAATGATTACACCAATTGCGAATACAAACAATAGTTTTGAAAAATTGCAAAATTAAAAACTGAAAAAAAGTGGATATGCAAAAAGGATGAGGGAAACCTGAGAAAAAATATGATGCATGTTGTTAATAGCCTAAATATAAGAATTGGTTGTATCAACAAGCCTAGAAATTTCTCTAACCACTTGGAGTGGGAAGCTCAAGGAGAATTCCACGCAAGAAAACTCCCAATGAGTTTGAAATTGCAAAGCGCTAAAGAGACCCTAATATTGGTACAGGCGCACATTGGAAATGTGAATAATTGCACCTAAGAAAGACAGAAACCCAAGAAACCGAGCATGCAAGTAAAGAGGAGATTGTTGCAAGGTGCACCTATGGTACACTCTTCATTGGAATATCTATTTATAGAGGTACAAAATTGGTGGAGAGTGATCATATTCAACCAAGTCTCCTAAGGTTATAATTATAAAATACATATTTAGGTGGGTGATCACATGTGAGCAAGCCCCCATGAAATATATAGGATGAAATTGGAAAAACAAGGTGAAAACGTAATTACAATTATAATACCTAGTCTAACTAAGTCCAATGGGAGCATAGGGACTACACCTCAATCTCCTTGACTAATGTTTTGCAGTACCCCTAGATACATATACTTAAAGAGAGTTCACTGTTCAATAGACTATATATCGAAGTTCTGAGCACACTTGACATGCTCTGGAATCACTCCAAAATATTTGAATTATGTGTTGTTTCATAAATTTATGTTATGTGTTGTTTCAAGAGGACTGAGACCCATTTTATGCATAAAATAAACTCAAAGCCAATAATTATAAACTAAGCCATCACTCTCCTTCATTTCATCATCTTGGAGAAAGAATTTCACTAATATTACAATAGTATGCCACATCAAATTTGGTGCTAAAGACCCTTTATTATAGGCATATATATATAAAAGACTATTTTTAAGACTATAAGAAGTGACATCAACCACCATAAGAACACCTCCTAAGAATAATTATATTAAAAGGATTTAAACATTGGAACCGATATTCCCCATATTATTTCTAAGCATAAAGGATATCGAGAGAAAAGGCTCACCAGGCTTATCATCTAGCTACAGTGACCTTAGAAGATACAATTTGTAGTATAAGTTCAATGTAGACTTTCAATGTCAAGATTGGTATATATGTATACACAACTCAAAGTAATAAATCCCATCACAAACCATTTTATTCCTTACCTTGAATGTTCTGTTTAGGTGGTAGTAATAAGTAGTTAGTATAGAAGGCCCTAGACTTGATTTTGTCTCGCCTAAGGATTCCTTGAGGCTACTAGGGAAACCTCCCTTGTGTTGGATTTATATTTCACTAAAAAGAAGAAGTGATTAATTATGTGACAGTGGTAAAATCCCATGTTACATTGTCTTAGGCACTTGTGAAACACTTTGCACTAAGGCACAAGATTTTGTCATAAAAATCCCATACTATATATATTTTAATGGTTGAATGAAACATTGAGTCCTTACACAATTTGTTTGTAGCTGAGCAAGTTGATGTTTTGTAATTTTACTGTTTGTAACATCTCTATGTGTACCAAGCACTGAGTCTCCTCTTGTAAGATCAATTTTCTTGTCATTATGAAGCTGAAGGAATGGATCTTCCATCCATTAAAATACAGAGTGACGATTTCCCTGTAGCACTCTGATTTCATTAATTACCTTTAGCTCTATGCGCATTAATTTATATTTCAAGTTTTCTATACGCTGTTATGAAATCAGAGTGCTACAGATTCACTTTATTCTTGATTCCACTTAGGAAGCATATTATAGTGGTGAAATTCATGGATGTAGTTAAGAGGTTCACCATGTGAGATGCCAAAAAATAAGAAATGGACTTAAAACATTATTGAATCCTCTTTATGTATGATTAATATTTATTTCATTTACATTTTATTCTTAGTAGGCCATATTGTGTGTTTACGAGTGTGACTAGAGAAAATTCCTCTTTTGTGTATATTACATCAAGTGCCTCGCAAGATCATATAAGACTCCAAGCACTAAGTCTCCTCTTCTAAGATCAATTGGCTTGCCATTCTGAAGTTGAAGGAATGGATCTTCCATCCATTAAAATACAGAGTGACCATTTCCCTGTGAATATACTTACTTGAGGTATGACACCAATCCTTAGAGAAGGAAGGTCAAGGATCTGACATACTTCCTTACATACACTGTTTATTAGGTAGAGTTGCATTATATTTAGAAATAGGTCAATTACATCTACATTTGTCGTTATGGAGCTAACTGGAATGTTAACGTCAATCCTCTTCGGTATTTACTTATCATAGATAAATTGAGTTATGATTTATCTTCCATCCATTAAAATACAGAGTGACCATTTCGCTGTGAATATACTTGCTTGAGGTATGACACCAATCCTTAGAGAAGGAAGGTCAAGGATCTGACGTACTTCCTTACATAAATTTTTTATTAGGTAGAGTTGCATAATATTTAGAAATAGGTCAATTACATCTACATTTGTCATTATGGAGCTAACTGGAATATTAGCATAAATATTCTTCAGTATTTGATGGTCAAACCCTTTTGTATACAAGAATATTGATGCTCATCCTTGCCACAAGATTACATTCCTCTTCTTGTCTTGACGCATGAAATGTGATCTCGGTTTTCTTTATTTCACATTAAACTTTGAATAAATAATAATTAAGAGATCATGGGATAGGGACAATGAGGAGTGATTTTCCTTCCATTTGCAACTAGTTTTATGCTTCCACGCAAGATGCCATATTTTCTGAGTGATCTACCTTCTGGTTTAGTCTTGTTAAAACATGGTAGAAATCAGCGAAATCAAATTTTTTTCCTCTTGTTTGATTCTTGAGATTATCTTTCAAGATTAAGAACCACTTCACTAAATAAATTTGGCATGTATCTCATACTAAGAGAAGAATATCTGATGATGATTAGTTAATCAATATTTGATGCTCCCTAGACCCCACCCACCCAAAATTGCTTCTATTCCCCCCATGATCAAGCACATCCCCCCCCTCCACACACTGGGCAGTTTTGGATTTCCCTTTGAGGCCTTATTGAGAAAGAGTTTTTTTTTGAGATCTCTCATCTTAGGGATTCGTCCTCATCCATTCAAATTTTCCACCTCCACTTTTACCACTATAATATGATTCCTAAGTGGAATAAAGAATAAAGTGAATCTGTAGCACTCTGTTTCATAATATCGTATAGAAAACTTGAAATATAAATTAATGCGCATAGAGCTAAAAGTAATTAATGAAATGATAAGAGTGCTACAGGGAAATGGTCACTCTGTATTTTAATGGATGGAAGATCCATTCCTTCAACTTCAAAATGACAAGCTGATCCACTAATAGATCTATGTGCCATCAATCCTAGCAATAGATCTTTTATCCAAACCTTTTCCTTCTGCTCTAGCATATGGATATTATGCCTCTTCATTCCATTAGCTTGTATTGTTTCCATCAACATCCATGAACTTTTGCTGCTACTATTTTGACATATTGTTTTCTTGATGGATGATAATTATATTTCTATCCAACCACATTTGCATACATATGATGGTCAAACCCTTTTTTATAAAAGAATACTGATGCTCATCCTTGACACAAGATTACATTCCTCTTCTTGTATTGACATATGAAATGTGATCTCGGTTTTATTTATTTCACATTAAAATTTGAATAAATAATAATTAAGAGATCATGGGATAGGGACAACGAGGAGTGATTTTCCTTCCATTTGCAACTAGTTTTATGCTTCCAGGCAAGATGCCATATTTGCTGAGTGGTCTACCTTCTGGTTTAGTCTTGTTAACACATGGTAGAAATTAGCGAAATCAAATGTTTTTCCTCTCATTTGATTCTTGAGATTATTCTTGCAAGATTAAGAACCACTTCACTAAATAAATTTGGCATGTATCTCATACTAAGAGAAGAATATCTTCTGATGATTAGTTAATCAAATATTTGATGCCTCCCTAGACCCCACCCACCAAAAATTGCTTCTATTCCCCTGCAGATCAGCACATCCCCCCCCCTCCACACATTGGGCAGTTTTGGATTTCCCTTTGAGGCCTTATTGAGAAAGAGTATTTTTTTGAGATCTCTCATCTTAGGGATTCGTCCTCGTCCATTTATATTTTCCACCTCCACTTTCACCACTATAATATGCTTCCTAAGTGGAATCAAGAATAAAGTGAATCTGTAGCACTTTGATTTCATAATAGCGTATAGAAAACTTGAAATATAAATTAATGTGCATAAAGCTAAAAGTAATTAATGAAATGATCAGAGTGCTACAGGGAAATGGTCACTTTGTATTTTAATGAATGGAAGATCCATTCCTTCAGCTTCAGAATGACAAGATGATCCACTAATAGATATATGTGCCATCCATCCTAGCAATAGATCTTTGATCCAAACCTTTTCCTTCTGCTCTAGCATATGGATGTTATGCCTCTTCATTCCATTAGCTTGTATTGTTTCCATCAACATCCATGAACTTTTGCTGCTACTATTTTGACATATTGTTTTCTTGAGTGAATGATAATTCTATTTCTATCCAACCACATTTGCAGGAATATGATGGTCAAGCCCTTTTTTATCCAAGAATATTGATGCTCTTCCTTTCTAGAATATTACATTCCTCTTCTTGTCTTGACATATGAACTGTGATCTCGGTTTTCTTTATTTCACACTAAACTTTGAATAAATAATAATTAAGAGAACATGGGATAGGGACAACGAGGACTGATTTTCATTCCATTTGCAACTAGTTTTATGCTTCTAGGCAAGATTCCATATTTGCTGAGTGATCTACCTTCTAGTTTATTCTTGTTAACACATGGTAGAAATCAGCGAAATCAAAATTTTTTCCTTTCGTTTGATTCTTGAGATTATGCTTGCAAGATTAAGAACCACTTCACTGAATAAATTTGGCATGTATCTCATACTAAGAGAAGAATATCTGATGATGATTAGTTAATCAAATATTTGATGCCTCCCTAGACCCCACCCACCTAAAATTGCTTCTATCCCCCCCAGGATCAAGCACATCCTCCCCTGATCTGAAAATGAAACTATTTGTATCTGCTGTTCAAAGTATCCATTTCCATTTAATTAAGTGTGAAAAGTGTTTGTCATGTCTTGAAAATTAAACAAAGTGTTTTTGGTAACTGTTTTTGAGTTTATGTGTGAGGGAATGTTAATTAAAATTACCATTTAACATCTTAAATAAAAAATACACAACAACATAACTTCACCATAACAAGAAAACAACATGATGAGGCAGTTCACCCCTCCTCGGCTACATCTGTTGGGTCCGAGGCTCCCAATGGGCATGTCCTTACTCTATCAAGTTGCTCAAATTGGTTTTACAATGAGAAATAAGCCTAAATAGGCTGGAAAAACTATGAAATTGAATTCAAAAGACAGAAATAAGCTAAAAATGGCTCTTATTTCACCTCAAACAGTTAATTGTAGCCCAATGCAGCTCCATTTCCCTCATGGCCCTAATGGCTCTCCAAGCTTCCTTGAAGAAAAAATGGCTAAAAAACACCTTTTTTGGCTCTGAAACCTATCCCAACCTCTCCAGAATGCTCAGAATACCCAAAATTGACCAAAATTTCGTCCAAATTGGTTCAATATTGGAGAAGTTATGACCTCCAAAATTTTCTGCTCAATGTCCCTTGGAAACTCCACCAAATCTGGATGAACTCCAGTTAGGTGCGCTAGAAATGGAACAAGTGCCAGAATTGGTAGAACGTGCCAAGTTAGGCAGTAACTATCAATGGTAACATTTAGAGCTAGATGATGTGGTCACATGTGAGGTCAAACCCGCCGGCGGAATAAACGATAACCATAACATAGCATTAACCATGCGGATAAAGTGCTGGTCACATTTCCATTTTAGTCGCCGAGTGTGATGGTTAGATAACCCGCGGAGCTAAGGCCTGGTTATGGAGTATGGTCGCATGTCGAGGGGGATAGCCCTGAGGGGTTAGCCATATGTTTCTGCCAGTTTGAATAGCTTGATCCCTTGGTTCTGCATGATGGTCACAGGGTCTTCCCCCTTAAGCCCTGGGGCTTAACTCCTTGCTCCGTTGGCTCAAAAAGCAACGAACCGACTCTACATTCAAACTGGTGCCTTCTATCGTGTTGTTCAGGTCAACCTCTGCCCGAGGGGTCAGGTTGGGGGTTCAAGACCCATGGCCATCAAAATTTTCAAACATATTTTAACCCAATGGCCTGGGGCCACGTGGCAGCCTCTGGGCATGCCACGTGGCACCCTATAATAGGCCCATGAAAAATTTAATAAAAAAATGAATTTTTCCCACAAATTTTCTGAAAATGACAATTTTTTTTTGTTCTTCAAAAGTCTCATTTTGAAGGTTATTGGGCAACTTCAAACTTCAATATCTTTCTAATACAACATCAGATTTGAGTCCTGTTCACGGCGCTAGAATCGCAGTGATGAGGCCTATCCGGTCATTTAGGTTGCAACCAATTCTAAGCAGTTCCAATTTTGATCCTTTTTTCCCCTTGGACATGATCACCTGATCACACCTCCCCATTGGGAAGCTTTTGGACCCCAAAAGCCTTCAATTACCTATTAAGAAGATGAGGGTATAGATCCCTCACCTTTTCCACCTCCATCCAATTTTTCCTTACTCGGTTTGCTGCCTTTAAGACCAACCCGAACATAATCAACATTTCCCCTCCTCGAAGTGCGTGTCCTTCTGTCAAGGATAGCATCCTCTTTCAGATCATCCAAAAATTCTGGTGAGAAATCCTCTATGGATGGCAGCTGAATGTCACTTTCATAATCAGCAATTAAAGGAGGTTCATAAAAACGTAAATTTTCCACATTCACAACGGAATACATTTTCATATATGAAGGCAAATCTAGTTGAAAAGCATTATTTCCAACTTGTTTAAGGATCTTGAATGGACCATAACGAATAGGCTTCAGATTTTTACCTTCTCCTTGCATTCTTTCCTTACCGATATGCAGCCATACCTCATCTCCTTCTTGAAACTTGTGATCAACTCTGTGTTTGTCATGCCTCTCCTTGTACTTGCCTTGACTTTTTTCAAGTTGTTCTTGAACCTGCTGATGTATAAGCTGAATTATTTCAATGAACATGCAAGCTTTGTCAATGTCACTATGCCCATCAATGGCAACATCCTTCTCAAGAATGAAATCTAAAGGTGAAGTATTTGTAGAAGAGTGCTTGGCTCATTTGTAAGCATGCTAAATATAATGCAAGTGCTCATCCCAAAGCTTGGGATGCTTGCTGCAATAACCTCTCAAAAGAGGTACAATGGTTCCGTTCACTACCTCTGTTTGGCCATCTATTTGCGGATGGAAAGCAATACTCTTCTTCAACTTGGTGTCCATCATCTTCCATAGATTGGACCAAAAATTCCCAACAAATCTGGAATCCTTGTCACTAAAATAGTAGTAGGCAAGCCATAATGAACCCATACATGTTGAAAATATAAATTAGCAGTTTTTTCAACAGTTATATATTTCTTACATGGCATAAGAATACACATATTGCTGAATCTATCACCTACTACATAAAGATAATCATGCTGCTTTCTAGATAATGGTAGACCTCCAACAAAATCCATAGAAACACTTTCCCATGGTCTAGAAGGTACTGGAAATGGCGTATATAAACCAAGCTTCCTATTTATAGGCTTGCTTTTAGCACATAATGAACAACCTCTAATGAAACATGAAACACTATCTACCATGTGAGGCCAATAACAATACCTCTGTAAATGTGCCACTGTTTTCCTTACCCCGAAATGTCCAGCAATAAGAGAAGAATGAGCTTCTCTCATGATGCTTAGTCTCTCCCCCCGTGGTATACATAACTTTCCTATATGAAATAGCAAATTATTATGCAAATGATAATCATTCTCCTCAACATGATTCCCTTCACTCAAGTTAGCATACACATCCTTAAAATCAACATCTGATGCATACTGTTCTATGTAGCTCTCATGTACAATAGAATCATTCTTAAGTAAAGTAGTAGCACTAATAATAGGCCTTGAAATCATATCAGAAAATTTATTGAAAATATCTTTCTTGTACCTTATTACCAAGTGAAATTGTTGTAGGAAACCCATCCATCTGAAACGTCATGACTGCCATAATTTACTTTGGGACTGCAAGTACTGTAAAGGCTGATGGTCGGTATGAACAACTGTTTCTTTGCCCATCAAATAGTGTTTCCACTTTTTTACGCTTTGTACCAACACATAAAACTCCTTATCATATGTAGGATAATTCACAATAGCACCATTAAATGTCTTAGAATGAAATGCGATATGCTTACCATGCTGTAAGAGAACTGCACCCATGGTGTAATCACTAGCATCGGTCTGAATCTCGAATGGCTGTGTCAAGTCTGGTAATGCAAGGACTGGAGCTGAAATTATCTTCTCTTTCAAAGACTCAAAAGCTTTCTGTTGCTTGCCTCCCCATTGGAAAGCACGCTTCACACTTGTCACTGCATGCATAGGAGGTGCTACGACAGAGAAGTTAGAAATAAACTTCCTCCAATACTGAGTTGTACCCAAAAAACTTCTTACCTCTGTAATGGATTTGGGAGTAGGCTAATTCAAAATGGCTTCTACATTATAAGGATCAATTCTCAAAGCACCTCCTCTTACTATGTGTCCCAAATAAATCAAAGAAGTCTTTCCAAATTCACACTTTGAAATTTTAAGAAATAACTGACTTTTCTTCAAAATATCAAGTACTTTCTTAACATGCATGACATGCTCTTCTCTAGTCTTGCTGAAAATTAAGATGTCATCTAAGTAGACAATAATGAAATAATCAAGAAAAGGACGTAAGACATCATCCATTACCCACAATGAAAGTTGCAGGTGCATTGCATAAACCAAACAGCATAACAAGCCACTCAAAGAGTCCGTGTTTTGTTTTAAATGTTGTCTTCCAAATTTCACTTTCTGCAATTCTAACTTGATGATAACCACTACGTAAGTCTAACTTAGTGAAATATTTAGCATCTTTCAGCTGATCTAACAAATCATCTATCCTTGGGAGTGGGTAACGATTCTTTATCGTTATCTTGTTCAATTCCCTGAAGTCCACACACATACGCCAAGTTCCATCTTTCTTTGGAATCAACACTATCGCTGACGCACATGGTGAAGTGCTTGGTCTTATGAATCGTTTGTCCAACAAGTCCTTAATTTGCCTCTTGATTTCAGCATTCTCCATGATAGACATGCGGTACATGCCTATGTTAGGAAGAGGACAATCTTGATGTAATTGGATTTCATGCTGAACCTCCCTCTTAGGAGGTAAACCTGTCAGTTCCTAAAACATATCATGATGTGCATCAAATACATCATATAAATCTGATTTAAGCTTGGAATCAAAATTTTCAAATGACTCATGATTCGCATCAACCTTGGGCTTAACCATAAGAAGTACAAAACTCTTACTAGAATTCACTAGCCTTTTTACCTGTCCCGCATTCACCATCACTATATTTTCCTTCTTGCGATGTGCTCTGAAAATGAAATCCTTTCCATCTTTAAAGAGATGATACTTATTTTCATGGTGATGGAAGATCACTTTCCTGTCAAATAAGTAAGGAATTCCCAAAACAATTCCTAATATATCAAGCAGTACTACATCAAGTTCAACTGTTTCAATAAAGTGTGCAGTAATTGCAAATCACAATATGCACTTTCTCGAGACTTGCAAGTTTGCATCCTTGCATATCCATCCAAGTGGATATGACTTGGGATGAGGAATGGTCTCAAGTTTAAGATGTTTGAACAAGTCTTCTGATATGAGATTTTCTTGTGATCCACTGTCAAACAGTGTGTCAATTTTTGTATGTTTTGAGACTACCCTCACATGGAACAATTCAATTCTTTCTTCCTCATTTGGAGTTTGTACAAGACAATTTGAAGTAATAGTGCTTGGATTAGTTTTAGTTTCCTTTCACTTCATACTTTTCAAACCCATTGCTGCAATTTTTGGTTTTTTCACCTGAATCATCACCTAAGTCTTGTGGGTATTTGTAGAAGCTGTAGTTTTCTTCTTTCTTTTGTTTTTTTTAAACTGAGTTCTTTTTTCAGGACGTAATTTCCAACAGTTTTTCTCTTCATGGCCTTCTCTTGAACAATGTTTACATATCACTTTCTCACCCTCTTGTTTGACAGATGCATTCTTTTTTCCTTTTCCCTTAAAGGTTTTATCTTTGTTTTTCCCCTTAAAAGGCTTGTTTCTACCCTCATTAAAAGTGTTTTTTCTTCTAGCCTCTAAATGCATAGCTTGTACACAAACTTCATCTAGACTAGTAGGATTGAACATAAGGATGGTATGTCTAAGGTAACTGTGCAAACAACCTATATATTTCAGCAAAGTATCTTGACTTTGTAAGTATACCCCTAATAAGAGTGTTCTTCTCCTAAAATCTTGGGTGTAGTCTTGTACATTTTGTCCCTTAAGCTGTCTGAAGTTTTGGCAGTTCATTATAGCCTTTTGTAAATGAGATAATGGATAAAATTTCTTTTTAATTGCAGTAATAAATTTAGCCCATGATAAAGTGATCTTACCATGTTTTTTAATTTCATCCTTGGTCTTGGCTTCCCACCATACCAATGCTGCACCATCCATTCTCAAAGAGGCTAACTGTATCTTGGTGTCGTCATCATGAAGGTTCTGTATCCTCAAGTAAACTTCCAACTGTCTTATCCAATTTTCAAGTTTCTATGCATTGAATTCACCGTTAAACATAAGCAACTCAAATTTAACATCAAGCTTTAAAAATGGACTTTTACTAGTAGTTTTAGAATTGTGAGATTGATTCACTGAAGTTGAGGATGACGATGTAGAGGAAGAGGATGAAGATGAGGATAGTGGATCACCATTTCCTCCGTGTCCTTTCTTTGACTTGTCATCACTTTTCTTTCCTCCTGAAGAACCCTTTCCTTCTTTCTGGTTTTTAGACCCTTCTCCAACAAGCCTATCATTCCTTTCTTGGTAGAGTATCCTCACCATCTCCATCATGTCCAAGAAAACCTTTCGGAACACCCGTTCCTCTTCTTTGGGATCCATATCTTCAGAAGTTTCTCCCTCTCTTGAAGACATGCTTGAAGCTGCTTCTATGGCTCTTGGAGGTGGCTCTCTGGCCCTTCTTGGTTGAGGATTACTTTGTTCACTAACCAAGTGTCCTTCAACTCTCTTGAGTTTAAGCCTAGTAAGCATCAAAACTTGCAAACAATCAACTATATCTTTGCACAAAACAAATGCTGAGTTAAACTCTAGCTCCTAAGACTCAAATCCTTAGCTCTGATACCATCTAATCTGAAAATGAAACTATTTGTATTTGATATTCAAAATATTCATTTCCATTTAATTAAGTGTGCAAAGTGTTTTTCATGTCTTGCAAATTAAACAAAGTGTTTTTGGTAACTGTTTTTGAGTTTATGTGTGAGGGAATGTTAATTAAAATTACTGTTTAACATCTTAAATCAGAAATGCACAACATCATAACTTCACCATAACAACACAACAACATGATGAGGTAGTTCACCCCTCCTGGGCTACATCTGCCGGGTCCAAGGCTCCCAATGGGCATGTCCTTGCTCTATTAAGTTGCTCAAATAGATTTTACAATGAGAAATAAGCCTAAACAGGCTGAAGCAGCTGTGAAATTGAATTTAGAAGACATAAATAAGCTAAAAATGGCTTTTATTTCACCTCAAACAATGAAGTGTAGCCCAATGCAGCTCCATTTCCCTCATGGCCCTGATGGATCTCCCAGCTTCCTTGAAGAAAAAATGGCTGAAAAACACCTCTGTTGGCTTTGAAACTTATCCAAACCTCTTTAGAATGCTTAGAATACCCAAAATTGACCAACATTTCATCCAAATTGGTTCAATATTGGAGAAGTTATGACCTCCACAATTTTATGCTCAATGTCCCTTGGAAACTCCACCAAATCTGGATGAACTCCAGTTAGGCGCGCTAGAAATGGCACAAGTGAAGAAATTGGCGGAACGTGCCAAGTTAGGCAGTAACTATCAATGGTAACATTTAAATCCAGATGATGTGGTCACATGTGAGGTCGAACCCGCCGGCGGAATAAACGATAACCATAACATAGCATTAACCACGTGGATAAAGTGTTGGTCACATTTCTGTTTTAGCTTCCGAGTGTAATGGTTAGATAACCCGCTGGAGCTAAGGCCTAGTTATGGAGTATGGTCGCATGAAGAGGGGGCTAGCCATACGTTTCCACCGGTTTGAATAGCTCGAGCCCTCAGTTCTGCATGATGGTCACAGGGTCTCCTCCTTAAGCCCTGGGGCTTAACTCCTTGCTCTGTTGGCTCAACAAACAATGACTTGACTCTGTGTTCAAACTGCCGCCCTCTTCCGTGTTGGTCGGGTCGACCTCCGCTCGAGGGGTTGGGTCGGGGGTTCAAGATCCATGGCCATAAAACTTTGCAATCACATTTTAACCCAATGGCCTGGGGCCACATGGCAGCCTCTGGGAAAGCCACGTGGCACCCTGTAATAGGCCCATAAAAACTTCAATAAAAAAATGAAATTTTCCCACAAATTTTCTGAAAATGACAATTTTTGTTGTTTTTTTCAAAAGTCCTGTTTTGAAGGTTATTGGGCAACTTCAAACTTCAATATCTTTCTCATATGACATCAGATTTGAGTCCCGTTCATGGTGCGACAATCACAACGACGAGGCCTATCTGGTCATTCAGGTTGCAACCTATTCTGATTAGTTCCAATTTTGAGCATTTTTTTCACCTTGGACATGATCACTTGATCATTCCCCCTCCACACGCTGGGAAGTTTTGGATTTCCCTTTGAGGCCTTATTGAGAAAGAGTATTTTTTTGAGATCTCTCATCTTAGGGATTCGTCGTCATCCATTCAAATTTTCCACCTCCACTTTCACCACTATAATATGCTTCCTAAGTGGAATCAAGAATAAAGTGAATCTATAGTACTCTGATTTCATAACATCGTATAGAAAACTTGAAATATAAATTAATGCACATAGAGCTAAAAGTAATTAATGAAATGATCAGAGTGCTACAGGGAAATGGCCACTCTGTATTTTAATGGATGGAAGATTCATTCCTTCAGCTTCAGAATGACAAGCTGATCCATAATAGATCTATGTGCCATCCATCCTAGCAATAAATCTTTGATCGAATTCTTTTCCTTCTACTATAGCATATGGATATTATTCCTCTTCATTCCATTAGCTTTTATTGTTTCCATCAACATCCATGAAATTTTGCTGCTACTATTTTGACATATTGTTTTCTTGAGTGGATGATAATTCTATTTCTATCCGACCACACATTAGGGGAATTTTGAGGTCTAAAATGGGCCTCCTAAGGAAATAATAAAATAATAGCTAAACCAATAAAATAATATTTATGAATTTACAATTCACTTTTTGCACCACAATCCATGTAACCATAGTTAAATTCAATTCAAAAGTTGTACCAAAATAAAATTAATAAAAAAATTGTATTGATGTGACTATAAATAAGAATGAACTTTTCAAGAAAAAGTCATAATCATTGAACAACTAATGCATTTTTAATTTGTACTTAAATAACTTAAAATAAAATATAAATATAAATTTATAAATTCTAAATTATTATATGTTATTAATTAAAATTTATATTATTTAAATTGTATAATAAAATGTAATTAATTTACTATATAAAAATAATATAATATAATATAATATAATATAATAAATGTATAGAGATATGCATTGTTTCTTTCAAGAAATATGAAATGAAAATAATATATTTTCATTCAAAAAGTGTGAAATGACATTTATTATGAGTATTTTAATTTGACTTTAAAATTACTTAGAGCACTACCATGGTTAACCATGAGTTTCTATCCACCATTGAGAATGTGACAAGTAAGTACCTTTAACTCAATCAATGCCACCACAACCATTAGGGATGATGTCATCTCCTAAAATGTGATTGGTTCTCATAAAGTGAATTTTGATTGTACATTTTCCTTAGGAGGCCCATTTTAGACCTCAAAATTCCCCTAATGTTTGCAGACATATGATGGTCAAACCTTTTGTATACAAGAATATTGATGCTCATCCTTGCCACAAGATTACATTCCTCTTCTTGTCTTGACATATGAACTATGATCTTGGTTTTCTTTATTTCACATTAAACTTTGAATAAATAATAATTAAGAGATCATGGTATAGGGACAGTGAGGAGTGATTTTCCTTCCATTTGCAACTAGTTTTATGCTTCCAGGAAAGATGCCATATTTGTTGAGTGATCTACCTTCTGGTTTAGTCTTGTTAACACATGGTAGAAATCAACGAAATCAATTTTTTTTCCTCTCGTTTGATTCTTGAGATTATTCTTGCAAGATTAAGAAACACTTCACTAAATAAATTTGGCATGTATCTCATACTAAGATAAGAATATCTGATGATGATTAGCTAATCAAATATTTGATGCCTCCCTAGACCCCACCCACCCAAAATTGCTTCTATTCCCCCCGGATCAAGCACATCGCCCCCCTCCACACATTGTGCAGTTTTGGATTTCCCTTTGAGGCCTTATTGAGAAAGAGTAATTTTTTGAGATCTCTCATCTTAGGGATTCATCCTCGTCCATTCAATTTTTCCAACTCCACTTTCACCACTATAATATGCTTCCTAAGTGGAATCAAGAATAAA
Source organism: Pinus albicaulis (assembly GCA_034641835.2). Lineage (NCBI taxonomy): Eukaryota > Viridiplantae > Streptophyta > Pinopsida > Pinales > Pinaceae > Pinus > Pinus albicaulis. The sequence goes on along the minus strand of CM076572.1, from coordinate 266,358,908 downwards.
GTGAATCTGTAGCACTTTGATTTCATAACAATGTATAGAAAACTTGAAATATAAATTAATTCGCATAGAGCTAAAAGTAATTAATGAAATTATCAGAGTGCTACAGGGAAATGGTCACTCTGTATTTTAATGGATGGAAGATCCATTCCTTCAGCTTCAGAATGAAAAGCTGATCCACTAATAGATCTATGTGCCATCCATCCTAGCAATAGATATTTGATCCAAACCTTTTCCTTCTGCTCTAGCATATGGATATTATGCCTCTTCATTCCATTAGCTTGTATTGTTTCCATCAACATCCATGAAATTTTGCTGCTACTATTTTGACATATTGTTTTCTTGAGGGGATGATAATTCAATTTCTATCTGACCACATTTGCAGACATATGATGGTCAAACCCTTTTGTATACAAGAATATTGATGGTCATTCTTGCCACAAGATTACATTCCTCTTCTTGTCTTGACATATGAACTGTGATCTTGGTTTTCTTTATTTCACATTAAAATTTGAATAAATAATAATTAAAATACCATGGGATAGGGACAATGAGGAGTGATTTCCTTCCATTTGCAACTAGTTTTATGCTTCCAAGCAAGATTCCATATTTTCTAAGTGATTTACCTTCTGGTTTAGTCTTGTTAACACATGGTAGAAATAATTTTTTTTTCCTCTCGTTTGATTCTTGAGATTATTCTTGCAAGATTATGAACCACTTCACTAAATAAATTTGGCATGTATCTCATACTAAGAGAAGAATATCTGATGATGATTATTTAATCAAATATTTGGTGCCTCCCTAGACCCCACCCACCCAAAATTGCTTCTATTCCCCCTAGGATCAGGCACATCCCCCCCCTCCACACACTGGGAAGTTTTGGATTTCCCTTTGAGGCCTTATTGAGAAATAGTATTTTTTTGAGATCTCTCATCTTAGGGATTCTTCCTCGTCCATTCAAATTTTCCACCTCCACTTTCACCACTATAATATGCTTCCTAAGTGGAATCAAGAATAAAGTGAATCTGTAGCACTTTGATTTCATAACAACGTATAGAAAACTTGAAATATAATTTAATGCACATAGAGCTAAAAGTAATTAATGAAATCAGAGTGCTACATGGAAATGGTCACTCTGTATTTTAATGGATGGAAGATCCATTCCTTCAGCTTCAGAATGACAAGTTGATCCACTAATAGATATATGTGCCATCCATCCTAGCAATAGATCTTTGATCCAAACCTTTTCCTTCTGCTCTATCATATGGATATTATGCCTCTTCATTCCATTAGCTTGTATTGTTTCCATCAACATCCATGAAATTTTGCTGCTACTATTTTGACATGTTGTTTTCTTGATGGATGATAATTCTATTTATATCCAACCACAATTGCAGATATATGAATTTAGGCATGCCCTGTGAGGCGTGTTTTAGAAATTGGTTTGTTACTTTGTTAATAAAATTTTGTTTGTATTTTTTGTGCCATGAAGTGAACATATCTTCCCACGTTGAAGAAATTTCCTTTCTGTTATCAATTTATTTAAAAGCATAATGCAAAATTTGAATAGTGAAGTCCTAATCGAAGATTCATCTTTGATTCTCTTCCATTTTTTTTATTGAAGACACATATCGAAGGGTCTTGGAAGTTGGATATCAAATTTTCTGTAAATTTTTTGTTTTTAATAGACGATTATGAACTATGGTCTAATTAAAAATATCAACCTTTCGAAAACCATCATTTTTCTAAATGTAATTTTGAATCCTAGTATAGGGAGGCAACAACATCTCTGAAATAAATGTAACCCAATTTTACTGTGTATTCGATACAATTTAACCCATCCATGGCTGTCAAGAGTGAGTTTATCTGTAAAAGACTACTAACAATAAAATTCAAGCGCAAATACTGGTGCAGAAAGACCAAGATGATGACCTGATGAACAAAAATATTACTAACAGTACAATTCAAGCCAAACAGTTGAACACAGAATGGCCTGCCATGAGCTATACCATTAAATTTCAGTTTGAAAACAACCAGTTGAGGGAGAAGTTCATTTTAACCAGAATTTCATGTAGCAACTATGACATATGTTTCTGTATTCAATCAAACTAGTATGAAACCAATCTAGTCGAGAGCTGCAGTCGAAGCCTATGGGAGACCTTTGATGGAAAGTGTCAACAGTTTGGATTTATAGCTATTGTGAGCTTAAAAGAAGGTTGAACAAGTGTAAACTTCTGGTTTTTTTCTTACCTCTTGCAAATCACCCACATATCACCCACATTCACCACTGACTAGCACAAAGCACCCGCATTCACCGCACTGTTAGACTCGCTGAACTTTGAAGCAATCACCAGCGTCCAACACATTCAGACTGGAAAATTTATTAAAAAATAATAATTATAGAGCGGTGTTAGACTCGTCAAAGAAATCACAACACACTTGAAGCATTCAGACTAAACAAATTTATAAAAAAAATATAATTACAGTTGCAACCCAAGGGCCAACACCACTGTCCAAAATCCTCCTCACGGCGCGGGTTTAGCTCCATGGCACCGGGGAAATGGACCATCTTGGACCTTGGCACTCTAAATCCCTTTCCGGGAAGGTACCATCTCCCAGAACCAGATGTTGATTCTTGTTGCCCTCGTCAATGCGTGTAGCTGTTATCGGTCAATGCATGCAGAGTAATCCGAACTAGATCTTGTAAGTTTGCACCTCCAACAGGCGTTCTGGTAAGTTTTCACCTCCAACATCAACTTCCAAGCTCCTTCCAAGCCCCAACCTGCCCCAACCTGTTGAAATGGGGGAAAATCACTTCAATCCGTTCCTCGACCCAGTAAATTCCAGCGAAATCTTTGTTGCACCTCCAACTTCCAAGCCCCAACTAGTAAAAATGGGGCGAATCACTCCAATCGCTCCTCCGACCCAGTAAATCCAGGCGAATGCCATTGAAATCTGCTCCAAACCAGAAAATCGGGAGGTGAATTCCATGGTTTCAGTTTTATGCGCATTTATTTTGGTTGGATAACACTTAATAATTAATTATTTTTAAAAAAATTATAGGGCTAACTTTTTAAAACTATATAAAATGGGTTTTATTTAAAAAATTCGTCCTATCAAAATTTAAAACCCCTTAAAATTCGCTCCTAAAATTTTCCCTGCCTTTTACATATTTTCAGGATCTCCTTCATGTGCCATAAGTGACGAGGCTTATGGTGAAACTTGAGGTGAAATTTTTGGTGGAGATTGTGGAAAATGTGCTCTCCTTGACCTAAATTGAGGACTTGCAACCATAAGATTTCCTTCTCCTCTTTTGAGCTTCAACCTTGTAAGTATCAGAAACACTTACAACAAAATTAAACCCTCAAAACAACTAAGAACCAAAGCTCTGATACCAAACTGATATGTATATGAAATCTTGAGAGTTTATGGTGCCAAATTGCAAGTGAAATGTTTAGGGTTTTTAGTCATTTATGCTAATTTCATTAACACATAAAAATGATTTTAAATTTAGTTTTGCAGAAAATGGAGAAGACATCAATACCATAATAGTATACACAAGACAAAAAATGATGAAGGAGGTCACCCCTCCTAGGCTACATCTCCTGGTCCAGCTTCCAATGTTGGGTCTCTTTCATTATGCTCAAAATATGTGTTTACAACAAGCTACAGTGCTCAGAATGCTAAAACAATGTCTCCAATGGTTCCCAAATAGTAAAAAACCCCTAGCTGGGCTCTTTCAACACTAAAAAATGTCAAACACTGACTGAGTTAAGCTCCATAGAAGTTTTTCTGCTAATTTTCCTCCAATTCGCACCCACCTGTAAACTATTCTACAAATTTCACCTTTTATGGCCACGTAGAGCGACAAATTCGCCTCGTGTCGACGAGATTCCTGCCGTACCAGTTGCAAATTGTCAAACAATTAAATGCACTATGTTAGAATGAATTCTTAACGCAATTGTACGAAAAGAGATTACTTTAGCTGTGTGAGACAAACAACCCTAACAACAAATATGGCTACTTAACTTCCTTAGATATGCAATAGATAGTGAAAACAAATGCAACAAAAACCCATATCTATGCAGTAAAAGCAGTTAAACAGTAAAAAGAAATAAGATTTCTCCAAATATCCAATGGAAAAGATAATATATATAAAGAATTTTATATGTATTAACACTTCAGAAGGGAACAAAGAATGATGTTATAAGTCCCCCTCAATGGGATGGGTTCTTGTCTATCCTCAACGCTTTAGATCCAGAAGTTTGTCTCTCTCAATGGTGTAGAAAACCCATGACGTGTTGAACTCTATGGGAGCTCAAGAAGAAAACCCTCCTATTTATAACAAAATATTGACTTAGCCTTGATAATGGTGCATAATTAAATATTATTAACAAAGATCTAATTGCTTGGAATATTTTATTATTTTTTTTGGAGGGAAAAGGAATTTAAATTGGTTAAATTCCTTTATTTAGAAATAATAAACAAATAAATGATTTATTTATCATTTCAAGAATGGTGTTAAAGAATAATTTAACAAATAATGATTTTTTAAAATTATTTCTAGGATATTTAGTAAAATTTAACAAGGAATAATAATTAAATAATGATTTAATTAATTATCCCTAGAGAATAATAAGATAAATAATGATTTATCTAATTATTTCTCATTAATTGGGTTAAATAGGACTAGGAATATTATTTAAACAATGGTTTAATTAATTATTCCTAGAGGAAAATCAAATAAATGAGGGTTTATTTAATTATTCTTCATGGGGTTTCCTGTTTGGACTAGAAATAACATAATAAAATATGGTTTATTAAATTATTTCTTATAGTGAGAGAAATTTTACTATGGTAAAATTGGTCTTACATGGTGTACTTCGATCCATATAATTGTAAATGGTTATATGACCAAAAATTGGTGTAACATATTGCCCTCCAATGTGCGAGCGTAAGGAGCTAATCGTATGACCAAAGTATGTTGTAAGAAAACAATCACTAGACACTGAAGGGGAGTTAGAGAGAGAGAGATACATATACGAAGTGAAGCGAGAGAGGAAAATAACCTGAAGGGGCAAGACCTACAAATGATATAAGTATCCTTTAATGTTTGGGTACCTGTTCTCAGTGAGTCAGGGGAGGCATACCTATTCCTGTCGAGATGACAAAGTACAAAGAATAATGGTGCACCCATCAAAATAGGACTGAGCTAAAAAGTACATGTAAATGGTACATGCAATGTTGGCATAAAATGAACCAGACAAAAATATAATGGATCCTGCATACATACTATGCCTGGGACAACATCCAAGACTGAATATAATAATATCTGAGTACATGAGATGTAAAAACAACCAAAGAAGCCTTGATAAACAGGAAAGGGCTCTAAAAATATGAATGGATCATCTAAGTGATACATGCATGCTATGGGTGTTGCAAGTGGTTGGAACCGAACCCATAAAATCTACGGAGCTGCATGTGAGGCTGTAGCATAAAATGAGGTCATTTGGGCATGTGGGGCGCTACTTGAAGGGCCACCCCCTCATGAGGTCTGAAACATCTCACACATACCTGGGAATCACTGGGACAATTTTCTGGATCACTGAACCATCAAGTATACGAATCTCGATCGTGCTGAAGCAGAGTGGATGAGAACCAATCGATTCAAAGGGAAATGAGGAGTCCCTTTGCCTAATCTGAGGCACCGAACAAGAATGGAAGCTGGAACCAAGGTATACCACCCTTTAGACATGTCTTCTGGAATGAATGTGCTGATGTCAACAGAAGGGGGTTTGCCATATGTGAGGCAATGAGAGTCCTCAACTAAGGCATGAGGGATCATAGTAGAGAGAATGCTGGACTGACACTAGGGATGATGATGGAATGGAGAGGATACTGAGTAATGGATGAACAACTTCCCTTGCTGGAGAATAAAAAGCTTGGATGACCTGGCGACTGACTCGACTCTTGAGGGGATGAAGGATAGTGTGAATGGCAGCCAAAATGGGCGACACGAGAGAGGGACAAGGCATAAGTGGATGAAATACTGTAACAAGAGGAAAAGGGACTCAGGGCAGACTCCATGAATGCGATGGTGACTCAACTTGGATGCTCTGATCAAGGGTGACTCGATGATGCTGCCACACAGGATGGGTATGGGGGGGACCATAAAATCATGAGAAAATGATGGTTACTCATATCGAAAATTGACACATGCATTGACAAGTATTGAGGAAAAGTGGTGCCCCAAGTACAAGCAACGCAAGTGAATAAATCCAATTTTGAGAGACGGTGTAGTGACCCTTATTGGAAAAATGGCTTCCTGGTGAAGTATCAAATCACCAAAAATAGAAGGATACCCATTTTAGAGTTCGGTGAGAGATTTCAAAAGGTGTTGATAGTTTTTCAAATTGAGCTACAGTTTGGTCGCAATTGGAAAAATAAAAATTAAGGTTTTTCTTTTAATAGGGCGAGTTCCCTCCAATTTGGTTCATTTTCTAGTGGAGTTGTGGTGAACTTGGAGAGGAGGAGAAGCCTGTAAATCTTGCAGCAATCACAACAGACAAATCGACCATTAGAATCAGGATCCTTGACTTTCAGGTAGGTGGCCTTACTTTTTTAAAGATGGCATTAATTCTTCTTTGAAGGATGGTTCCTGGTGAAGAATCAAGGTAAGAAAGGAATACAAGAATGAACTACTAGAGAAGGTCTATAATCGTCCCCGCCTACCAAATCAAACATGGGGACCAAGTTGTAAGTGTGGTAGCACATAAATTAGACTATTTTAAGATATGGTATCAAGCATCTACGATACATGGCTCGCGGGAGAGGTCAGTAGGACAAACTATCCAAGGAATGGGAGGATAATCGACCATACCTAGATCGGTGGGGTCTAGGCCGAGAATTTTGAAAATCAAGTGAGAAGGTGGTCAGGAGTGCCATCATTCCCAAAAGCATGGGATACTTCCCCCAAGCATATGTGATGGAGGGGAGTGATATGGTATGCAAAGGTGGGAATGATGCCCCTAGCTAGAGGAGTTTGTGGAGCGCCATGGTGTTCCAAGTGCTGAAATAATGAATTCAAAAATTCAGTCTCATAGGAACTAAATCCTCAAAAGGATGGTGAGAAGATATAGGGGCATAGGTGCCCCCTAAGCATGCCATGGACATGCCAAATGTATTTAGAATAGTGGACTCTGTTATCGCCTAAATCTACCTCAGGCTGAGAGTAGGATAGGTATATATGTAAAAGAGTTTGATTTGATTTTGAGGGTTTTGTTGGATCAAAGGGAAGGGTAGATTTTGGGTCTGGGAAATGAGCAGTTTTGCAGGGATCTGAATGGGGCAAGGTAGGAAACTGTTTTGATGTTTCAATTTTGAATTAAATGGATAGCTCAGACCGGTGAGGGGTTGAAGAGGGCAAGATAATTTCAAGAATCCTCTTCAGACAGTTGAAAACATAGAAAATTAAACAAAACTCAAGGTAGAGCACTGCAAATCTAATGAATTCCACCTTTATCCTTGTTTGTTTAACTTAAGAAGAAATAAGAGGGAAGATGATACACATAAAGCACCAGTAAACTTACATTGACAAAGAGAAACATATCATCAAAAAAAAGAGCCACATGAATCCCAAGGAGTGCTGCAAACCCTGGTCTATTCCTTTGCCAAACTGCAGAGATGTATGTACAATGATGCTCAAAGCAATCCCAAGTGTCCAACCTATGTTAATGACTGAAAAATTACAAGATATAAGCAACCAACTACTCATCCTAGCCTCTAGGGGTCGAGCTCACAATTTTAGGAGATGTTTCAACAAGATCTAAACTGAAAACTGGAAAATAGGCAGTGGAACAACTTGCCTCTATAAGATAGGAAACTGATTCATTCAGTTGCAATTCAACTTTTGATGGATGAATCTACTTCCATGAGTAAAAATTTGAAAAAATTACATCAAAACCCATCAAATTACATCAAATTACATCAAGAGTTTTACATTTGTAAGTAAGAAAGTCAAACTGGCCAAAACTAGGCGAAAAACAGAGTTACTGAGTCAAAACTGAGCAAAAATCCCCAATGCGTCACGCCTGATTTCTCTACGCGTTGCGCCAGTTTGGAGCCGATTTTGAAGGCTTTCCCAGTGTCCAAATTGAGCGAGGATATCTCGTTGGAAATCTATACTTGTCTACTTTCCAACCCAAGTGGAATTTCTGAATTTGGTTGCCATTTGCCCCTCCAAAAATGAGTTTTCCCAACACTGCTTCCTGTGTGTCTAAAAAGGGGCAGAAAGGTCATTTTTAGGGTGTTTTTGACCCTTCTGGAAGCCCAAAACTTGTCAAAATATCTTGTACATATGTAGGCATGCATAAATTTTCATGAAAAATCCAAAAATATAGAGTTTTACCCAAGAGGAGCTCCCAATCATAAGCGCACGCCAAGTGGCGCGACGCATTGAGCTGAAAAATCTGTGTTTAGGCCAAAAAAATCAAAATTTGCAAAATGTGTCTCAAATTTCTTGAAATTTGGGCTGAGTGTCCTCCGTCATGCACTATGCTAGGCCAAGGAATCCTCAGCCAAAATTTGAAGTCTATCTTGCCTTTTCCGACGCTTTAATGCCCTCTTCTACTTAGCCTTCAGGATCTTGATTCGTGCCTTGCAAACATGATTTCTTGCCCAATAATGATTCGCCATGTGCCTTAACATGTTCTCTTCCTTGTTGGATTTCTCCAACAGATTTTCCAAATGAATATTTATCCTTTCAAGTCAAGTTTCGCGATCAGCCTCAATTTCTTGCTCAATGGATGTCATGTCATCTCACTTTGGCTCCTTTGGGCAGCTTGTCGTTTTGCTTTCATGTTTTGGAGCTCCATGAATGAATGGGACTGATGAGGGGAGGGTTTGATGCTAGCTGTAAGATTTTATGGAATTAAAGGGTTTAGGGGATGATATCTAGGGTTTGGGATGACAATTAGGGTTTTGGGGATATTTGACTAGGGTTTGGGATAGTGGGATTAGGGATTTAGGGTTGGTTGATTAGGTATATGGGAATTAGGGAATGAGTGGATGAAATGTAACGAAAGGGAAAAAATGAAGGAATAAAGGAGTGAGGGAGTGAGAGATATCTAGGAGTGGAATTGGCAGTGAAACATGCAATTTTCAAACCCTATGCAACTGCTTTTGGCAAGAAATGTAAAGAGGTAGGGTTTTGATTTTTTCTCATTAAATCACCATAAGCACCAAGAGAAATTCATTCATTGGTCATGGAGGGATGTTAAATTACTTGGGAAATGAAAAATTTAGCAATTTGAGAGCTTTGGTGGAAGATTTGAATGGATTTCAGGCTTTTTAGCCCAATGCGCCGCGCCATCTCAATGCATCGCGCCAGTTCATTTTTTACACTGCAGAGGGCTGCCCAATGCGTCGCGCCATCTCTATGAACCATGCCTTTTTGAAGGAGACTTTTGGAGACCTTCTCGGTGTCCAAATTGGGCGTAGGATAGCTTTTTGGAAAGCTTATTGAGTCTACTTTCCAACCCAATTGGAATTTTTCAATTTGGAGTTCATTTTCCCTGTCAAAAACCAAATCTCCCAAGACTGGTCAAAATGTGCAAAATGAGGCTGCCTCAAGGCAGAGTGCTGTTGCAGTCAGCTTTTGAAGGTCTTTCTCAACTCCAAATTGAGCTCATCATAGCTCATTAGAAATATCTTTGTGTCTAGTTATCATTTGACTCATCAAGAAAGTCATTTGGCCAACCAAGCTAGGAGAAATCTTGATTTTCCCAAGGTCACTTCAGAGGTGCATCAATTCTCTGGAGGCAACTGTATTTTTGACATTTCTCTAAAACCATGAAACATGTGTAAAAATTGAAGGAATTTTTTTTTCCTTGGCCTATTTTGGACGAAAACCTCTTTCAGTTATCCCAAATTCATCTTTTCTTTCTCAGAAACATCATTGGAGTAAAATCTATCCCGATGTGTGGAACAAGAGATTTGTCGAAATGAAGTGAAATGAAGGGGATAAGGGGCTTCTAAATTCTTGAGAAAATTTTGGGAAGTAGGGAGGGATGTTAGGAAGTAGGGGAAAGTGGAATATCAAAGATTGAGTGAGGGGAAGGGGTCCAAAAGGGCAAAACACAAGCCTAGCCTAGAAAATTGCCAAGTTGTAGCAAGAAACTAGGGTTTGTGCGAAAATGAGGAATTTGAGGGATATCCTTGATGGGAAGTGTTTAATAAGGTACATTAAGGGTAGGGGAAGGTGTATTAACATCAGGATACAAGTTTTGCTGATGATTTGACCATCCAAGAGAAATTACCTCCAAAACCCTAGGAGAGGGAAATGAACCTTACGTAGGCACAACTGAAGCATGAAAAAAGTGTAAAATGACCCAGTGGAACCTGAAATGATGATGAAAACCTCTGAATGATGGTACACTCAGCTGAATGGTGACATGGTCCGACATTTGGACAACTTTGAAAGGAATGAAAACAAACCCTAGACCTAATACCTAGTGACGTAATTTTACTTGAAGACTCACTGAAATGACAAAATTTGACCTTGACACCTTAAAATCACTTTATAAGAGCATGTTTGATCACTGGAGGAAGGCTGTAAATACTGACACTAACAGATTCTAAACACATTTTGATGATATGGTTCACCATTTGATTATGTTATGGTTATCTTCTGTAGGAAGAATGGATATATACAGTTAGAGAGAGGAAATGGTGGATTAACAATCTCATTTTGGCACTACATATGTGAGTCAAATGGACTGAATTTCAGGGTTTTCATACATGGTGTCACTATACCAAAGAGTGGCTTCAAAGATAATGAACTAGTGCTCATCGAGAAAACATAGAAGTTGCTCAACAACAATGTCTAAGGGACTGGGTTGTTGATGTAAGATGAAGGAATAATTAAGTGGATCATCCCTAGAGTGATTTGAAGTGATATGGGACTCTAGAGGTTCTTCTAAATGGGAAAGAATAATGGTACTAGAGTCGACACTAGAAGATGCACTAAGAGGGTTGTGGATAATTTCTTCTCGTAGACTCTCAAATATGGGTGACCCCTTACCCAAACATTGGGTGTCAATGTAATGGCCCCAAGGTGTATGTGGGTCAAATGCATGGGTTCAAAGTAAGGGGTTATTGAAAAAATCAACTTCACTATGGATGGAATCTTTGGACTCCACAACATGTTGGTTATGGGTCTGCTGCGGAAGGAAGTATGCATGATGGTGCATATCATCTCCAGGAAAATTAGGGGTGGTCATGCCTTCCATGATGTCATCATCTATATGGAAGATGGGAGGACTAGAGGAAGCGATACCACATGATGTGGCAGAGCTACCTAGTGCATATTCATGAGAGAAATGGTTCACATACACATCGCTACTAAGGGTAGATGAAGAGATGTAGATGAAACATCTACCAATGTTGAGCCCAAGGTGATCGCAAAAGGAGGTTCAGTCGAAATAGAAGGGGATGCCCCAGAGGGGTCTTCCACCATGGATCTCATGGATGATGATAGATAGAGGATGGTGGCCGAATGTTTCGTCATATTAACATCGGGGGGAGGTATCACAATGGGTGCATAAATGTCCTCCAGTTCTATTGAAGCAGAACGCAGAAGTAGAGGAATACAGGATCCACTACGAGTGGCCTCTATTTCGCGAACAACCTCAAGGGTGTCACAGAAGTCATTGAGACGGGGAAAATGGTGAGAATGGTGGCCATAAAGATCACACAAAGCACAAGGGTTTTTTGTGTGCAACGATTTGAGTTTCTTAGCTGAATCATGTAAGGTCACATGGAACTCGGGTATATCGGATTCAGGAAATGTCTCGTTGACCACATGTTTGAAATGAGGAAGATCAGGACAAATATGGGTGGCATTCCCAACAACATCACACAAAGCACAAGAAGGTGACTACTTTAGAGGCTTAGGAGGAGTAGGAGTTGTTTGGGGGGCCTTGTCCTTAGGTTCCCTCTTTTTGGCTTTGCTCCACTCACCGGATGCTTTCGCAATAGGAGTAGATTCCTGTTGAGGTGGCTAAGGCACTAAAGCAAAGGGAGGGGTCATAACGACCAGTTGGACTGGGGTCAAAGTTGTATAAGGTTTGAGCTGACTAAGAGAGGTATTGGCTGGGGGTTCGATGTACTAGACTGGGATCCCCAGGGTCAAATTAGGAAGGTTCAATGTAGCCATAAAAGGAACCTAAAACACTCTATAAGGGGGAGCGAGAAAATATATCTGATTGGAATTGTAATGGCCTGGCGGAATGGCTCCCAAATGGTTAAGGATAGGGGGAACCGTTCTTGGTTGAAAAGGGGTGGAAGAGACACTAGAAGAGGAAGAAGGTCCTTGAAAAGAAGGTCCTAAAGGCTCCATCGAGTGACTTCCAACAGGTTGTTGAGGCATAGGTTGCTGGCTAGTCGAACTAGACCACTTGTGGAGAGCCCAAGATGATTGCATCATGCAAAAATTCAATGAGCTGTGGTCTGCAATAATTGGGGGGGGGGACTAGGGAATGCACCAATTAAGGTGGAGTTTTTATAGATTCTAGGTGAAACACTAGTGGGAGGTACGAATGATTTCTTATTCGCCGCCGAAGTTATGATAGACTCGGGAGAGGTATGAGACTTCGGTACGTAATATGTCAATTGATCAATGGCCACAATCTTTCCATTGTGAGGAAAGAAAATATTAAGGTGAACTGCAAATGTGACAAAGTACATCACATAAGTATAGCTATGACCCAAGAGGATATTGTAATCCAAAGGGGCATAAATGACTTCAATGTCAACACAAACAATCTTTCCCGTAAGGGTGATATGACAATTGTGGTACATGCCAAGGGGCTGAGAAGGGTGACCATCCCAAGCATGTAAGGTGATGGTGGATGAGGCTAAGTCAGATGATTTGAGTTTATTTCAAACAGAGGCAGACATCATGCAGGTGGATGCCCCCTCGTCAATTATACACTGCAATACATTGGCGTTACGAATATTGACTTGTATTTGGAAGGCGACGAATGATGATAAGGGGTATGTTTTTAATTTTAAACATCAAATAAGATCAAACGATCATCTGAAGGATCCACATCGTCCAAAGCAGATAATAGATATTTTCGTTATGAGGGGCACGACTGGAGGACTTCCAGCGTTGACATGGCAACATGTGACTGCGCCAAGTGATCCACTATGCTGTAAGTGTGGGCAGCTTTGGAAGAAGTAATATTTTGGCATAATGGACCTTTGGGGATCTTGGGAATGACCTCTGCCCAAGGCTGAGGGATATGTAAGGGAGCATTAGGTGTCTAAATGGACTATGTGGAAACTTTGGTTTGAGACTATGTTGCAGACTTGGCAAGTGGCTTGTCATATTGGCGCGACCGAGTGTAAAGGTTTACATCCGTGGTATTGACCTCTTCAGAATTCATCATGAGAATATGGTATTTAGGGGTGCCAGATTGTGAGGTTGAGGGATGGCCTCACCTTGAGGGGGTTGGGAAACCACATATCCTTATTGAGGGAAATGATTAGTGAGAACAACCGGTTGAAATGGCACAGTATTTGGAGGAGCCAAAGTAGTAGTTTTTTGTTCTCTAGATGCTGCTTGTGCTTCCCACAACTGGCGCAATTGGGGTAGAAGGGGACAATCATGAGTATAATGGCCATGGAAACCACAACAAGAATAAGGCTTGTTCATACAAAGAGGCCTGTTATGCTTTGTTTGATCGCCCTATTGTTGCTTGTTAGTGTTTGGCTAGTTCCCTTGGGGTGCATTTGGTTGATTACCTTGACACTGTTGGTTACCCTGCGATGGTTGGTTTTGGTTGCCTTTCCTATTTTTCTTGGAATTAAGAGGATTAGTCGCACTCTGCTGTGCATACACCTAACTCTGAGGGGGAGGTGGCTGTTGAGGTAGAGGTTGATAAGGAATGGGAGTCTGGGGTGCTGATTCCGTAGGGGTTGGAGCACTGAGCTGTGGATAAGGATAGAAAGGAGGTTAAGCAACATTGTGGTACGAAGGTTGAGCAAGATATGGCTATGGAATTTGTTTATGCAATGGGGCAAATGTGTAAGGCGTGCTTTGTCCTGGGTACATGCTATCGGGAGGGGGAAAAGTGCTAGAGTAGCTGGCCCCTCCCTAAGGGAAACCATAACACATGGGAGGATGAGTATACAGATGTGAAAGAGATCCAACGATACCGTCAAAGGCGTGATATGCCCCCAGTGTGTTGGCACTACCAGGTCTAGGAAGATCCGGTAAAATGGTATAAACATAACCAGATTTGGCATAGATCAAGTCATATTTCAATGCGATTTGGAGAGCTTATTCCTCAGTCCGAGGAAAGTGAGACGTGACATATTTACCAATATAAGGAAAAAGAATTATGAGAAACCAATCCATATAGACATGGTCATCGAATTTAAGAGCTTGACACAAGCTCTTCCTTCTATGCCATTCTTGGACATAGTCAAAAAGGCGGGTGGTAGAATTTTGACAGAATGCAGTCAAAAATTCGATATTGATATCATATAGGAGAGGAAGTTGGAATTATGACAGAAAATATTTTTCAAGAGTCACAAAAGTGGAATGAGAGGCAACGGTCTGGTCGAAATACCACTTTGCAGCTTCTCCAGTGAGCGTATGTTGGAATAGCTGAAGACGGATGGAGTCATCAGTGATAGAATTGGACGAACACCACATGTGAAAGGAGTGGACATGATTGGAAGGGTCCTTTCCAGTGTTTCATCAATCTTAGGAATGCCTAAAGGGAGCTTAGTTAACCTAACAGGCCAACCTGGATTGTGGAGTATAGGGTCGTTAATTAACTGGCTCAAATCAGGAAGGATTAAACTTGCCATAAAAGGTAGCAAAAGAGTAGCCAGAACGATTCCGGTAGCGGCTCCGCTAGATGCAGCTCCAACATTAGGGCTGGGGTTACCACCATCTTGAGGACCAGCACCTGCATTGGAACCTGACATGGCGACAGAATGAGGTGGATGGGAACCGGGCTCAGAATCAGAGGAAGGACCCGATGAACCAGGATCAGAGTTGGTATGGGGACTCGATGGAGGAAAAACCCAGATCCTACACAATGGATTAAGTCTTCCTAACGGAAATTTAGGATGAAGGCCTAGGAGTCTCCGGGATAAATGCCTTGGGGGCACAATGATCACAAGACACAAGTGACCCAATAATGAAGAGTGACAAACAAAGGCTCAGTGAGGCAGATAAATTAATTAAGATGTTTATGTCTTGGCTTGGCAGTGTAAACCAAGTGCCGTTCACTTTAGGTGTGTGTGTGTGCAATCAGTGTGTTGATTTTCATTAAGCCTACATGGTTGTATAAGTACAAAATAAAAAATGCTGAATAACTGTAAATAAAACTGAAATGACAGTTGAATAAACAACTAAAGATGCATAAATTAAACCCCAAAAGAAGGCTTCCAAAACAACTATTTTAAGATGCAAGTGAAATTGAATTAAAACACAAAAAATTTCCAAAAGATCGAAGGTCTAAGGGACATCGATCTAATGACTCAGATCTGGTGGAAAGAGGTGCAGAAAACAAAAAGAAACCAAAGGGAAAACTGCTGCGAAATGGGAGGCGACAAGTTAAAACCCTTGGGGAAACAAAGGGAACCCTAAGGAAAAGATCAAACAAGACTCAAGAGGGAGATTTGGATGGAATAATAACCGATCTAAAAGGATCTGAAAGAAGGATATATCAGACCCTAAACAATGGATGAAAGCACTAAAAAATCTCAGACTACCTACTCAGCTAAACCCATCCTAGAAAGGTGGAAGCATACTGGAACCCTAAGGGGCTTGATCCTACTTCAAGGAGACAAAATGAGCATATCAAGGCCTAATGTGGGCTAAGACAGAGGTCAGACAACCCTGAACAGTGCTTGCGGCAAAACCCTGATAGTCACAGAAAAATCCCGCAAAAAGTTGTAGCTTGCAGGCACTGACTTGTTAGCTATTGAAATCATAGTTTCTGGCCCCACAGGCGTGACCTAAGCTTGAAATCACAGAATCTGGGCTGAAAAGTGTGAGCTGCGGTTCCAGGATCCTCAGGCGGCAGGTTGCAGAAAAAATGTCGTCTCTGGTGCGACTGATACCTGTTACTTGCAAAAAACACCTAGAAACAGCTAGAAGTTTGAATTTTTACTATTTTAGGGCATAAAAGGTAAAAAAAAGCATTAAGAGACTAAAAATAGCTGAAGAAAAACCCTAGTTACTAAAGGAGATGGTCACACAAGAATTTGAAAAAAACCCAGTGGAGTCGCTAATTGTTAGAATGAATTCTTAATGCAAGTGTACGAAAATAGATCACTTTAGCTGTGTGTGACAAACAACCCTAAAAAAAAAGATGATTGCTTAACTTCCTTAGATCTGCAATAGATAGTCGAAAAAAATGAAACAAGAACCCAGATCTATGCAGTAAAAGTAGTTAAATAGTAAAAAGAAATAAGAGTTTCTCCAAATATCCAATGGAAAAGACAAGATATATAAAGAATTTTATATGTATTAACACCTAGGAAGGGAACAAAGAATGATGTCAGTCCCCCTAGATGGGATGGGTTCTTGGCTGTCCTCAACGCTTCAGATCCATAAGTTTCTCTCTCAATGGTGTAGAAAACTGAAGACGTGTTGAAATCTATGGGATCTCAAGAAGCAAAAATAGTAATAAAAGTGATCGAAGTATGAATATGAAAAAAGGATAAAAGGTAAAAAATGAATGGAAAACCCTCTATTTATAACAAAATATTGAGTTAACCTTGTGTTGAAGCCTCGAAAATCGCTGCTACAACATTGGGGGATAACCACCTGGTCCGGACCTTAATACAGCTCCTTTTCCGTTTATGATAGTGGCTCCGACTGGTTTAACTGGGTCCAGTTACCTTTTCCCTATCGCTATTGGTTTACGATGTATCATTAACTACCAATAGACAGGGATATCAGATCAATCTTTCTTGCTGATCAGGCAAGAGAATGACCCTTAAGCTGATTTGGGTTCAGCCAAAACACAACTAAGATTTTGCCTCTTTGAGAAGAGGACTTAAAAGAATGTAAATTTAATCTAATTGCAAACTTATTCTATAATGCAAGCAAAAAGAAACTAATCTAAATCCTGTCTCAATCAGGTAGATGAAAATCTAACCCAATTAAGAGCAAGATAATTAAGTGATGATAATTAAAATATGTCTGGCTTTTAATTAATGTCAAACTAACGAAGAAATTCAATTAGCTCACATTTGTGAGTACCAAAACACATTCTATTGAGACCATTTGACTAAAATAATAAATCAACAACACTCCGAAAGAAATTCACAAAAATGATATCGATTATCATATCAGTCAAACTAATAATTAAACAATAACATGTGGAAGAAATTCACAACACATTACTATTTAATAAATCAGTGTTATAAGACAAATTTCTGAGTAATGGTTATTCAGAAATCAGAGTTTAATTCATAAGATAAGAGATACTTAACAATTTGAGACAAATTATCCATATCAACAGAAATGCCAAAACATGAATAAAATGAAACAACAATTTTATTAAAATAAAAATGAAACCGGTATTTGATATAGAAATGCCAAAAATACCAGTTAATTGAATCTGCTTCTCTGATCCTGGTCTCTAACAGTACTTTACATTACTTGAATTTCTGCTTTCAAGACTAGAGCTGCAGAAATGCAAACTCTGCCCATCATGCATAATTCAAGATATAAAGAATAAACCCTCATTAATGTTCAGATCTGAAATTTTCTCTCCTCCCCATCTACAACTCTAAATCCCTATTACATAAATGCTTTTAGAAGTCTGGAATTGCAGAGGAGAGCCGCCCCTATTCCATTCTGCAATCCGCTATTTATAATATTTGCAAATGAATTCTTGAGATGAAAGTTTGTTGAAGAAAATCTGCCCAATCACTTTTATTTGCTCAAAAATTCCAATATTTTAATTGCTCGAGCATTCTCATTGATTGAAGTCTTTTTCTCCATATATCTTCTACTGTTTTCCTGCAAAAAGAATCAAAATGAATTAAAATGTAACAATAAAATCAAAATACCATTTCTGGCATTAAAACAAATCCAATCAAATTTAATTTAAATAAATAATTGAAAATAAAATATAAGCTCTCTATTGATGCCTAGGATATTTTAATTGGCCAAATATATCATTGATGAGCGAATCTACAATTAGAAGAGGCTTGGACAAATGAAAATGCAGAAAATAAATCAGAAAATTGATTCTGCTTTAGAAATTCGGAGCTTGATTTTCTGCATGATTTTTGACCCAATTAATGACCAAATCTATTAGTGGAACATCCTCAGAAATGTTCTCCTTGATTTTATCTTTTCAATGAGCTGTCTTGGGCCTCATTTGGCCAAGTAAAACTCATTCTATGAGCCTCCAAAGTTGATGAGTCAAATCTGGCATAAATCTGGAAATTCTGTTTGCTGGGCTAAAAATCAGAATTTTTAATTAGAATTTTAATCCTAAATTAGATTCTAATTATCTAATAATTAATTATAAATTAATTATTAACTAACTAATATATACAATTAATTCTAATTAATTATCACCTAATTTAGAAATTAATTAAGTTACAAAATTAAATTAATATACGAATGATTTGAAAAAATTAATTTAAATATGATTAATATTATAATTCAAATTATATTAAAATTATAATAAACATTATAATTATAATATAATTATTATAATATAAAAATATAAAAATTATTTTACAAACCATTGGAATCAATCCAAACCCAAAATCTATAAAACAAACCATTGAAATCAATCAAAACTCATTAATTCATCAATGTAAGTTTGTGGAAGGATATGGTGAATGGAGTGTGAGGTGAGGGTGACGTGAGGTGAAACAAAAAATTTATATTAAAAAAATATTTTAACACATCGCATATCGCAAGAACCTTGGATCGGGGTTTTTAAAATGTGCATGTTCTAAAAATTGCGATGGATCCGAAATTGCGAAATTGCGATCTTGCAATCTGCGATGGATCCGAAATTTGCGATTTGTGATCTATGATGGATCCGAAATTTGCAATATGTGATCTGCGATGAATCTCAAATTTTCGATCTGCAATCTATGACGGATTCGAATTTTCGATTTGCGATCTGCGATGGATCTGAAATTTGCGATCTGCGATCTGCGATGAATCTGAAATTTGCGATCTGCGATCTGCAACAGATCCGATGATGTAATAATTTATTTATTTATTTTTTTTTTTTTTAAATTTTTTTTTTGGTTTTATTTTAATGATGTTTAGTTTAGCTATGAAATTTTCTAAACTACAGCCACTCCGAAAAAGAATAAAAAATAACATTTTTAACCCAGACTAGAAAAATGATGGTACTTCAAAGGAGTACCATTTTTAAACCAGTTGACCAAATGAGGCGAAACAAGCGTCAATGGGAGGCTTATAAAAAATCAATTCAATCAAAACAAGAATCCAAAGAAAATTAAAAATTAACAAATGCATAGGATAATTAGTTAAATAAAATCCTAAAAGGTGCTTAGCAAAAAATTTATAAAAAGGGTCCCCATTATTTGAAGTGAACAAGTCAAAAATGGGGGGGGGTTGTGTTTTACCACAACAATGGCGACACACGGGAGAAGAACCAGTTATCTATGTTTGATATGAATGAGATTTTCCTAAAATTCAAGTAAAAATAATTAAAGAAAAGAGAATTATGCTTAAAATGCTTGACTAGGTTCATTAGTCTGAATAAAAGAAAGAATCATCTAACTATAATTTTTCTTAAAATTCCTCATAAATCAAAATATTTCAAAACTCTATATCAGTCCTTAATTAGTTGTAGAGATAAAGCATGGGTCACTTTACAGCTTAGCTTTTTTTTAAATATACTCATTTGTCACAGGTAGAGCCACTGTTGCCAGCAAACATCTATAGTCTCGACAGGGTTACCTTTTAATCACCAATGATTCAGAATCCCATCTCTTTAAGAATTATTGACCTAGAGATAAATCCATTTATATTATTATTATTATTATTTTTATTTATTTTTTATTTATTATTTATTATTTTTATTTTTGTAATTATTATTATAAATCTTAAAAGTCATTGTCCTGGTTTGGTAGCCAGATAGTTGACAATGCCATTCACTGGTTATAATTAGACTGAACAAGCTGGCTCGTGATGAGACCCCTTGTCTTATAATTGTTTGCAATCATAAGCCATTACCCTGGTTTTTTTTGCAGTGTTGGTAATGTCAGCATATTTTTTCCCTATGATCATGATAAGCAGGCTCATGATGAGACCTCTTATCTTTTAAGTTTAAATATATCTCTGGATTATACTCTAGAAAAATAAGACTCTTCGGGACAGGGAGAATCATTGACTCCTTAAGAGTTAAGAATGAAAATTTCAGAGTTAAAAGGTGCTTTGCTGTAAAGTGTCTTTACTTGGTTAAAAATAACTTTTCTTGACTGATAATAGAACTTTGAAAGATCTTAATAAAATATTGAAATCTCAAAATGATTACAATTTTGATGAAAAAAGAAATTTTTCCAGATTTTATGATACTTTGTCAACTTCTCTAAATTGGTAATCTCTTTCTTAAGTATGTCTACTTTTATAATAAGAAAATCAAACTTTACTAAGAGATTTAAGAAAAAGTTAATAGATGACTATTAACAATTTTTTTTTTTTTTTTTCGTGTATGCCAACCATAGTAAGTTAACTAGAAGGCCTTCCATATAAATCATGAAAAAGTTACTATAATCAAAACTGAAAACCAAAGGAAAAGAATTCTTATGCTAAAATGAGAAAGAAATCAACAAACAAAAAATAAAAATGAAGAAATTTTAAAAATGGAAAGGAAAATCCAAGTTTCGCAAGATAAACTCAAACAAGAATGTTTATAACAATGTCTCAACATATGAAGAAATAAAATAATCGTGTAATCAATCCTTCTTATGTCGATATTTAGAAAAATCATACCTTGTAGGGTTGTAAGTGTTTTAGGCTTTTTGGATAGCAGTGACGATAAAATTCAGCCACAATGAAAACTTTCTGTTTGATATCAATCTTCTTGTTTCAAAGCATCAACTTAATCATTTTCTAATGAAAGGAATGCTTAAATAAAAAGATAAAGGTTCTGAAACTTCCTGGTGTAGCTATTTCAATGAGGATTATCGCTGCTTCTTGAAATTAAGCCAGGAGAAGAGTATGGACTTCAAAAATATGATCTGGCGGAAGATTGGAAACTTTTATGAAGAGCTGCAAAACAGATTTATATATCAGAAAAACAAAACTGAAACTAAAGTAACGAAATGGAAATAAATGAAAGTGGGCACATGAATCTTACCATTGGATAATTGCTTTTGATCTTACCTGAAAGGTATCAGTTTCTCCAAACTAGCTAACTTCTTATTTGAATTAACATTAAAAACATGAAGAAGTCAAACTAACCAAAATCCTATAACCCAAAATCATTATTTATTTTATTTACACTAAAGCAAGTAGTAATATGTAAAAATGGAATGCTTAGTGCTCAAGGAAATTGAAATTAAAAGAAATGCATCAGAAATGAGAATACGAATTTGCAGTAACGAATGTTTCTCAAAATATTATAAGTTTCATATAAACTCCATGATTTTATAAATTGTACAGCATCAAGACCAAATCCAAAATAATAAAATTTAAATATGAAAATAGAGATGTCTTGAATTCCATATTTAATTATGGAATTATATATTTAAAACTGAAATATATGAGAAATCGAAATGATTTGAATATGCCGCAAATTTATCATCGGCTGCTTTCTTACCATAGTGGTTACCCAAGCTCGCTTTTAAAATAACACATCGCCGTATTGAATGATTCACATCACATGTTTCTTCACCATGCTTCAATTTTAATTTGCAAGACTTCACCTTTGTTGCTATGCCATATATCGATTAAATGTTAATAGCTCAGAGGTATGCATTGAAAGCTATCACATCAGAGATTGCAATGAAAAATTGCCGATATAAAAACATGTAATGAGAACATGTGCAATGAAATGAAGCGATCACATCATTAAAGATATATTATATTGGGGATCAGGGAATATTGACATTGTGCTTCCCTTATTGCACATCGTAAATCGCAGATTTTGAATTGTGATGTGAGCATAATTAAAAATGCGATGAAGTGATTGCGATATCGGTGATTTCTAATTGGCGATTGGTGAATGTTTTGGTACCCGATGTAATACAATATGATTATTGTGATACCGATATGCGATGAAGAGTGGACCCGATAGCTTTATGATGAAAATTTAATAACATATCGAATCTGAGATGTCAACCCTTTTAAAGTTATGCTCCTACCATTATTTGCGATTGAATGGACGCGATATTTTATAAACTTGATTTGAATTTCATATCGGGTCCATAATTATGTGGTCGTCGCAATATTGGTAAAGGAAATTCATGATAATGGAAGTATACTTCAACTAAAAACCTCGGATATACGAAATGCGATATGGCATATGAGTGAAGTAATACATCAGAGATCTTTTATGAACAATTTGTTATCAAAACTGCTAAGAGCTACTTCCGATGAAATATTTCGCTACAAATGGTTGTGAAGTGGATGATGTGATATCGGAATGAAATGATTGACGAAGATGAGCAGGCTGAGAATATTGCAAACATTTTCACTGAAGTATTAGCGATATGAAAATCACGTTGAATCCTATAATATTGCTTGAAATTTCAATTGGGTTTTCTGATGGTTGAAAGCAAAGTTAAAAATGCTCAAATTCTCAAAATAAAATTTCCCTGAAACCTATTCAAATTTGAAATGGGTTTTCTGCTTACTTCAAGTTTTGAAAACAAATGAAAACCTACAATTAAAATAGAAAAAGAATAAAAAATAAACTAAAGAAAAGATAAACTAATAATAGATGAAAATGAACTTGTAAATGCATACCTGGAAGGAAATTGTCTGTAGATTTTACCTCATGAATCTTCAAATTATTCCTTCAATTTATCAAAATTATGACTTTGCTCAAAATCATCTCATCATTTATTCTAAGTCAGGGTGAGCAATCAGCCTAAATAAAATCTGCTTGTTCATGTTCAGGAAATATAAAATTTACCAGAAATAAATATGAAAATAGTCTCCCCTTTTGAATTGAAACAACAATTTATTACCTCTGCTCATTCTGAATTGACTTGAGAAAAATCTATATTGTTATAGTGACTGTTCAATAATGCTTTAGTAAATAAATATGATGTGTATTACAACATCAGATAATAAACTAAAGGTCCGAATAGGATTAAAGCCACTAATTGTGGAAAAATGTCAAAACAGATTTGAATGTGTGCACACAGCAAAATGGACATCCTTAAGGTCAGCTTAACAAATTTCGAGGAAGATAATATGAACTTCATATGATTACCATGAAAGGTTAGACTGAATAATAATGATTTAGTCAGAATTAAGCGTATCATAGACAGTCATACATTTCATGGGATAATGAGATCATGAAGCTTTTATATCCTCAAAAGCTTTGTCATATAAATTTCAAAAGAAAATCTTAGAAGGAAATCCCGAAATTAAGAAAAGTGGCTTTGAGGCGATTGGTGCCAAGTGCAACCTTAATTGAATTTAATCAAGTCATTATTCAGAATAGACAGAGTAGAGGTATCGTTGTAAGAAATTTAAAAAGGAAAGCAAGAAAAATTTTCTGATTGGGAGAAAATGTTTTCACTGAACATGTATGAAAATCGCTGATTGATTTATTTTATTTTTAATCTACAGAACTGTTGAAAATAAATTAACTACATTAACTCTACTCCTATTCTAACCATATACTTGAAAAATGACTATGTATAGTCATATTTCTAGTGTAACCATTTTCTCATTTTAATCCCTGCATGTATGTACAATTCCAATGTTAGTAATAAAAATACAAATCTAATTGAACTAAGAAAATTAAACCTGAAATCAGAATGTACAACTATTGTTAGAAGCTTATCTAAAATCTCCTTCTTATGAAATTTTCTTTCCAATTGAATACCAATTGGATCATAGAAATCTGGATGAATTTCTATTAATAATTGGGAAACGTTCAAAATAGGAGATGAAAGGCCAGATTGTGGATATGAGCTTTTAGATTCAAAGGCCTGGAAGAAATTGTCAGTGTTATGTATAAATGTTAAGCTATTGACAATCTTCCATGAAGGAAAAATTTCCAAATATTTTTCAAATGAATCAAACAAAAATGGATTGAAATCTTTCAAATGAAATGGAAAATTATTAATTAGATTGGATCGCTGACAGATTTCTAAAAATACATTCTCTTGTTGATATTTCCTTTGAGAAGATAGAAACTTTTGATAAAACATTAGCATTAATTGAAATTGAAATTGAAATAGCTTTTTATGCTTTTGATTATAATATAAAACTTCAATTTTCCAACAGGGCAATGTATCAATTGAATGTTTTATAATAAAGTGCTCAATATGCCAGCGTAATGTAATAAAATATGAAAATAAATCTGATTTAATACAAAATAAGTGAGGAAACAAAAATAAAAGGAAATCACTATTGTTACAATTAATGTTACAACACAATTGGGATTGTTTTGAAATAATTTCTTTTTCACAAGGATTGGCCAGAATTATGGAATTTGAGTAATTTCGAATTCCAACTTGTGAATTAGAAAGAGATTTATGATTATGAACAGGAATGAAAGCTTGATCATGATATGAATCATAAATTGGAATATTTTCTTGAATAGTGAAATCATGAAGATGATTATCTGCTTTAAAATGAGGATTAGTTGAAATAATTTCTAAATTGAAATGTTCCTCATTCCCAGATGTTATTTGAATTTTCTTATGAGAATTCTCTTGAGAAAAATAGAAATCAACATCTTCTATGTCAGAGTAATTTTCATAAATGATTTCACAAGATTCTTTAGAATTCCCTTCAATCTCATCCAATATATCGAAACAAGGAGGAACAAGAATTTCATGTTCATTAATGGCAAAAGAATGATCATTAATTGCTTCTCTATCTTGATAAAAAGTTAATGGTAATTCATTTAGATCAGCCTCTGTATTTTCTGAAATATCATTAACACCAAGAGGGGAAAAATTACCATCATTAAAAATATCAGGGTAAAGGAAAAAATGTGAATCTGAAATAATGCATTTAAAAATGTTTCGGTTTGAGAACTCTTGTACATTATGCTCATTGTAAATTTTAGATTCTAAATCATTCCTTTGTGTACTCGTGCTTTTTTGAAGAAGATTGCTTTGCTGCTCTGATTTCAGCATTTGCTCATCATGAAAAGATTCATAAATTTGTACAGCAGTTTGCATGCTATTACTTACTTTGATTGTTGCTTGCACTTGCTAATTTGTAATCTGATTTTCTGAATTTAATGCAGAGAAAATTTCAGATTCCAATGCAGGTCTTTCTCCAAAATTGTTGTTTTTGTCTTCTTGCATTTGATTAGAAATATTTTCCAAGCTTTGTGAACCCTCTTCATCACAATTTATTTGCACAACCAAATTGGAATTCTCATTTAAATTGGAAGGGGATGGAACAAAACTTGAACTAATTTCATATGGATCGGTAATAGGAGGAAGAGAATAATTATGTTCAAACCAATCTAGTGATTCTTCTTTCATAGGTTGATCTTTGACATTAAATTTTAAACAATTTAGATGAAGTCGAATATTAAAATCTCTAACAGACTCATTTTCATTTCGAAGATATTCAATTTCATCACATACCTGATCAGAATCATAGTGGTCAAATTTACAAATGAAAATTGTAACAAATTGATCCCAACTGTGAATTGAGGCAACCGAAAGAGTTCTACACCAGTTTCTGGCTTTTGCCGCAAATGTGAGAGTAAAAATTCTGCATAAAATGCCTTCATCAATTCCTTGAAAATCATAATTTGAAACATTTTGAATAAATTGAAGGACATGATTAAAAGCAGAAGAATTTTTCTCACCATTAAACTTTACCTGAGACAAGAGTCTTACCACTTCGGGTGGAGTATTGGAAGATGCACGTCCATGGATACAACTCCAAATTGGAAGTTTAAAAGGAGCCATCATGATTAAATAAAATGTTAAAATTTAAAAGAATCCAACAGACAACAAGTTTCAGGCCCTCCTTCTAGCGCCAAAAATGTTGAAGCCTAAAAAATCGCTGCTACAACATTGGGGGATAACCACCCGGTCCAGACCTTAATACAGCTCCTTTTCCGTTTATGATAGTGGCTCCGACTAGTTTAACTAGGTCCAGTTACCTTTTCCCTATCGCTATTGGTTTACGATGTATCATTAACTACCAATAGACAGGGATATCAGATCAATTCTTCTTGCTGATCAGGCAAGAGAATGACCCTTAAGCTGATTTGGGTTCAGCCAAACCACAACTAAGACTTTTCCTCTTTGAGAAGAGGACTTAAAAGAATGTAAATTTAATCTAATTGCAAACTTATTCTATAATGCAAGAAAAAAGAAACTAATCTAAATCCTATCTCAATCAGGTAGATGAAAATCTAACCCAATTAAGAGCAAGATAATTAAGTGATGAGAATTAAAATATGTCTGGCTTTTAATTAATGTCAAACTAACGAAGAAATTCAATTAGCTCACATTTGTGAGTACCAAAACACATTATATTGAGACCATTTGACTAAAATAATAAATCAACAACACTCCGGAAGAAATTCACAAAAATGATATCGATTATCATATTAGTCAAACTAATAATTAAACAATAATATGTGGAAGAAATTCACAAAACATTACTATTTAATAAATCAGTGTTATAAGAGAAATTTCTGAGTAATAGTTACTCAGAAATCAGAGTTTAATTCATAAGAGAAGAGATACTTAACAATTTGAGACAAATTATCCATGTCAACAAAAATGCCAAAACATGAATAAAATGAAACAACAATTTTATTAAAATAAAAATGAAACTGGTATTTGATACAGAAATGCCAAAAATACCAGTTAATTGAATCTGCTTCTCTGATCCTGGTCTCTAACAGTACTTTACATTATTTGAATTTCTGCTTTCAAGACTAGAGCTGCAGAAATGCAAACTCTGCCCATCATGCATAATTCAAGATATAAAGAATAAACCCTCATTAATGTTCAGATCTGAAATTTTCTCTCCTCCCCATATACAACTCTAAATCCCTATTACAAAAATGCTTTCAGAAGTCTGGAATTACAGAGGAGAGCCGCCCCTATTCCATTCTGCAATCCGCTATTTATAATATTTGCAAAGGAATTCTTGAGATGAAAGTTTGTTGAAGAAAATTTGTCCAATCACTTTTATTTGCTAAAAAATTCCAATCTTTTAATTGCTGGAGTATTCTCATTGATTGAAGTCTTTTTCTCCATATATCTTCTACTGTTTTCCTGCAAAAAGAAATCAAAATGAATTAAAATGTAACAATAAAATCAAAATACCATTTCTGGCATTAAAACAAATCCAATCAAATTTAATTTAAATAAATCATTGAAAATAAAATATAAGCTCTCTATTGATGTTTAAGATAGTTTAATTGGCCAAATATATCATTGATGAGCGAATCTACAATTAGAAGAGACTTGGACAAATGAAAATGCAGAAAATAAATCAGAAAATTGATTTTGCTTTAGAAATTCGGAGCTTGATTTTCTGCATGATTTTTGACCCAATTAATGACCAAATCTATTAGTGGAACATCCTCAGAAATGTTCTCCTTGATTTTATCTTTTCAATGAGCCGTCCTGGGCCTCATTTGGCCAAGTAAAACTCATTCTATGAGCCTCCAAAGTTGATGAGTCAAATCTGGCATAAATCTGGAAATTCTGTTTGCTGGGCTAAAAATCAGAATTTTTAAATTTTTGGAATCTAAGCTTCTGTGATCCATAATATAAATTAGTAGAAATTCTTTCGGTAATAATCACATGCTTTAGAATTTTTAATTATAATTTTAATCCTAAATTAGATTCTAAATTAATTATTAACTAACTAATATATACAATTAATTCTAATTAATTATCACCTAATTTAGAAATTAATTAAGTTACAAAATTAAATTAATATACGAATGATTTGAAAAAGTTAATTTAAATATGATTAATATTATAATTAAAATTATAATAAACATTATAATTATAATATAATTATTATAATATAAAAATATAAAAATTAATTTACAAACCATTGGAATCAATCCAAACCCAAAATTCATAAAACAAACCATTGAAATCAATCAAAACTCATTAATTCATCCATGTAAGTTTGTGGAAGGATATGGTGAGTGGAGTGTGAGGTGAGGGTGACGTGAGGTGAAACAAAAACTTTATATTAAAAAAAAAATTAACACATCGCATATCGCAAGAACCTTGGATCGGGGTTTTTTAAATGTGCATGTTCTAAAAATTGCGATGGATCCGAAATTGCGAAATTGCGATCTTGTGATCTGCGATGGATCCGAAATTTGCGATCTTGCGATTTGCGATGGATCCGAAATTTGCGATTTGCGATATGCGATGGATCCGAAATTTGCGATCTGCGATCTGTGATGAATCTGAAATTTGCGATCTGCGATCTGCGACGGATTCGAATTTGCGATTTGCGATCTGCGATGGATCTGAAATTTGCGATCTGTGATTTGCGATGAATCTGAAATTTGCGATCTGCGATCTGCGACGAATCTGAAATTTGTGATCTGCGATCTGCGACGAATCTGAAATTTGCGATCTGCGATCTGCTATGGATCTGATGATGTAATAATTGTTTTTATTTATTTATTTTTTTTAAATTTTTTTAAATTTTTATTTTGGTTTTATTTTAATGATGTTTAGTTTAGCTATGAATTTTCTAAACTACAGCCACTCCGAAAAAGAATAAAAAAATAGCATTTTTAACCCAGACTAGAAAAATGATGGTACTTCAAAGGAGTACCATTTTTAAACCAGTTGACCAAATGAGGCGAAACAAGAGTCAATGGGAGGCTTATAAAAAATCGATTCAATCAAAACAAGAATCCAAAGAAAATGAAAAATTAACAAAAGCGTAGGATAATCATTAAAATAAAATCCTAAAAGGTGTTTAGCCAAAAATTTATAAAAAGGGTTCCCATTATTTGAAGTGAACAAGTAAAAAATGGGGGGGTTGTGTTTTACCACAACACCTTGATAATGGCAGATAGTAAAATATTATTAACCAAGATCTAGATTTATCTGCTTGGAATATTTTATTATATTTTGTTGGAGGGAAAATGAATTTAAATTGGTTAGATCCCTTTATTTAGAAATAATAAACAAATAAATGATTTATTTATCATTTCAAGAATGGGGATGAGGAATAATTTAACAAATAATTATTTGTTTAATTATTTCTAGGAGATTTAGTCAAATTTAACAAGGAATAATAACTAAATATGTGATTTAATTAATTATCCCTAGATAATAATAAGATAAATAATGATTTATTTAATTATTTCTCATTAATTGGGTTAAATATGACCAGGAATATTATTTAAATAGTGGTTTAATTAATTATTCCTAGAGGAAAATCAAATAAATAAGGGTTTATTTAATTATTCCTCATGGGTTTTCCTGTTTGGACTAGAAATAACTTATTAAAATATGGTTTATTAAATTATTTCTTATAGTGAGTGCAATTTTACTATGGTAAAATTGGTCTTACACGGTGTACTTCGATCCATCTAATTGTAAATGGTTAGCTGACCAAAAATTGGTGTAACACACTTAGTCAGCCCTAAACCAAATAAAAAGATGCCAAGTGGCGCATTATTTGTAGATAGATTTGTGGTTTGTTTTGCAAATCTCACAATTGTTTGAACTCCGGTTGGGCAGAGGTTGGTTTAAGACCACCATGGTTAGGTTTACGGGAACCCTTCCCAAGGAAGGTTCCGCTCCCATCTGCTATTAACCATAACATCAAACTGTTGATGACCGCGACATGTGCTTGGTGTAGACCCTAACCATCGGAGGTAACTCGGTTGAACCCGCTCGATACTTTAGATAAAGTTATAACATATGATTTGATTGTTGACATTTACCACTAGTTCATATGTGATTTGAGACTTTTATATATACGTTAATATGTATATGGGTTGGGTTGGGGTTAACCCATATCATTGGGGCCAGGGTTAACCCGGACCCCATATGCCTGCTATGTAATGTGGTCAGGTGGACCCGGGTCTATGGTTAACCTCGGTCCCGACCACCGACTCAACCACTCATAAAACTTAAATATAAGGTTAAGTCCCATACTTGTTAAGAAACAACATAGGCAGGCCGGTGGAGGGGTTGGCTGGAAGGAAGTAGGTCTCACTTTCGAACCTTGAGGATGAAGTTAGCCCTCAAACCATTTTTTTACATGACTATTGTTGGGTGTGGAGCCTGATTATCTTGTTTATTTTGTATCACAGCGTTGGAATCCTGTACCTTAATGGGGCAGAAACGCAGGCCGTAATTAAATGCTGCTTGGGGGATCCAGGGGGGAAGGTTGCGACTTTATGGAGCCCCCCCCTGTGGTGGGGGGTTTCGGGGGCAACGCCCCTGAAGCTAAAAACAAATGTAAAATTTCCTTGTAAAAGTATAGTAATTTCTAGACAATTTGGGCAATTCATTAGGCAGATGATCTGCCGGTAGAAATTATGTCTAGTTTAGGGTTTTTTGCACTAGAAGACAACCCCTCGCTTGTATGAGGGCATTGTATTGCAACTGTGTATTGTATGTGTATTCTCAGAGTGAAAAACATATAGGGAGACTGTGAGATAGAATAGAGGATATTACAACAGATCTACTGTTGGTTGTGTCTCTTCATTTTGTTGGATAATAGAAAGGAAGGACTAGCTGATCGGGGTGGACATAGCCCAAACTGGGTGAACCATGTATATCTGTGTCTCTATGGTTTTATGTGTTTTGTGTGTTTGTGTGTTTGTGTTTTATGCATATTTTATGTGTTGCATTGCTCTGTAATATATAATTTTCTAACAATTAGTATCAGAGCCGAAGGTTTATTTGGCTGATAAAATTGCAGGAAATAAGGGTTCCTGGTTCGAGTGGGAGAAATGGAGGCAGATGGTAAGTTTATGGTAGAGAAATTTAATGGCAAAAACTTCCCACTGTGGAAGATGTAGATGGAAGATTATCTGTGTCAGGAAAAACTATACCTACCATTAAGCGGAAAAACAAAGAAGCCGACGACTATGATAGACGCAGAATGGGAGATTCTCGATAGAAAGGCACTCGAAACAATATGGTTGTGCCTCGCAGCGTCGTTAGCCTTCAATATTTAGAAGGAAACAAAAACAAAGGGTTTGATTAAGGCATTAGTGAAACTATATGAAAAAACCTCGGCCTTAAACAAGGTATTTCTTATGAAATGTTTATTTAATATGAACATGTCGAAAGGTGGATCTATTGCAGAACATTTAAATGATTTCAATATGGTTATGAGTCAGTTAAGTTATGTAGGAGTAAAATTTTATGATGAATTTAGGGCTCTGTTATTTCTGTACTCATTGCCAGAAAGTTGGAATGGTTTAGGTATGGCCATTAGTAACTCTGTCTCTGGATCTAGTACTTTAAATTTTGATGATGTTGTTGGTGCTATCCTTAGTGAGGAAATGCGACGGAAAAACTCTGATGAGACATCAGGTAATTATTTGAGTGCAGAGTCTAGGGGAAGAAAAATGGAAAGAGGAAAGAGCTTAGGATATCGCAATAAATCAAGGAAAGACATATCCAAGTCCAGATCAGGGATAGTGTGCTGGAAATGCGGAAAGAAAGGACACCTGAAGAAAGATTGTACATATCGGAAGGGAAAAGGAGTCACACAACAAGAAAAAAATCATGAAGAAAATGTGACAGGTGATGTGCTACAAGATGCTTTTATTCTTTCTTTCAAAAATGTTACTGATTCGTGGGTGGTAGATTCAGGGGCTTCATTCCATGCCACACCTGATAAGAAATATTTTAACAACTATGTTCAAGGAGATTTTGGACAAGTCCATTTGGGTGATGATAAACCCTGTAAAATTGTTGGAATGGGTAAGGTTCTTGTAAAAAAACAAAATGGAAACCAATGGCTATTAAAGGAGGTAAGGCATGTTCCTAATTTGAAGAAAAATTTGATTTCAACAGGGTAGTTAAGCGGTGAAGGTTGTGTGACAAATTTCATAGATAAAACTTGGAAGGTCACCAAAGGAGCCCTGGTAATAGCAAAAGGCGAACAGGTTGGTATAGTGTATTTATGCAATGGTATTTCTAAATCTATTAATGCTTTAAATTACAAAGGAGAATATGCAGCATTATGGCTTCATAGGCTCAGACACATGAGTGAGAAGGGGATGAAGATTGTTCGATCAAGAAATTTGTTTCCAAGTTTGAAGAATATTGATTTGGATTTCTGTGAGAATTTCATTTATGGAAAACAAAAGAGTCAGATTTCTTAGAGTCGGGAAAGAAAAGAAGAGTGAAAAATTAGAGCTTGTGCATACAAATGTATGGTGACCTGCTCAGGTATCATCTCTCGGTGGTTCTCATTATAATGTTACTTTTATTGATGATGCAACTAGAAAAACTTGGATTTATTGTATTCAAAATAAATTTGATGTATTTGATACTTTCAAGAAATGGAAAGATTTGGTTCAGATTGAGACAAGAAATAAGTTGAAGTGTCTCAGATCAGACAATGGAGGTGAATATTGCAGCAAAGAGTTTGATAGGTACTGTTCAGAGCATGGAATTCGCAGAGAGAAGACAGTTCCAAGAACACCACAAGAGTGTGTCAGAAAGGATGAACAGAACAATCATGGAGCGTGCAAGGTGCATGAGATTGCATGCAGGATTGCCTTTACAATTTTGGGCATATGCTGTAGATATTGCTATTTATCTAATAAATATAGGGCCTTCAATTTCCTTGGATGGTGGTATTCTAGAGGAAGCATGGGCAGGTAAAAAGGTAAACTACTCTTTTTTAAAGCCTTTTGGTTGTGAGGCATTTTTCCATATTAATGAAGAAAATAGAACAAAGCTTGAGGCAAAATCAAAGAAATGTACCTTTATTGGATATGGTGTTAATGATTTTGGTTATTTCTTATATGATTATGAAAACCACAAAATAATTAGGAGCAGAGATGTAATATTCAATGAAAAGGTCTTGTATAAGAATCAATTGCAGGAAAAGAAGCAAGAAAAAGAAAACAAAGAATACACAGTTCTTGATGAGATCAAAGAAAAAGTAAAGGTGCTTGAAAATAATAATAATTAACAACCACAACAACAAAAGCCACCACAACAACAACAGACACCTCAAACACCTGAAAGTGGTGTCAGAAGATCTACCAGGATAAGTAGACCCCCTGAATGATACTCTCCTTCATTATATTGTTTATTGTTGACTGATTCTGGTGAACCCAAATGTTATGAAGAAACAATGCAGGTTGAAACCAAGAAGAAGTGGGAGCCAGCCATGAAAGAAGAGGTGGACTCAATCCATAAACAGAATTGGAACTTATTCAAGTTTCCTGCTGGTAAAACAACATTGCAGAATAAGTGGGTTTACAGGATGAAGGAAGAAGATGGAGGAAAACAGAGGTACAAAGCTAGACTTACGGTGAAGGGGTTTGCACTGAATAAAGGAATTGATTTTGATAAAATATTTTCTCTTGTTGTTAAGATGACTTCAGTCAGAACTATTTTAAGTCTTGTAGTAGCGAAAGATTTTCATCTTGAACAGATAGATCATTTGGAGGAAGATATCTATATGCAGCAACCAAAAGCATATGAGGTCAAAGGGAAGGAAAAATTAGTGTAGAGGTTAAATAAGAGCTTGTATGGCTTAAAACAGTCTCCAAGGCAACGATATCTAAAATTTGACAAGTTTATGTTAGAACAAGGTTATACTAGATGTCACTCTGATTATTGTGTTTATCTGAAAAAAAATGATGGTAGCTATATTGTATTGTTATTGTATGTAGATGAAATGCTTGTTGCAGGGTCTAACATGCATGAAATAAATGTGATCAAAAGAAAATTGGCAAATTAATTTGCAATGACGGATTTGGGAGTTGCAAAACAAATCCTTGGTATGAGAATAACCAGAGACAGGAAAAATCACAAATTAACACTGTCTCAGAATGAGTACATACAAAAGGTGTTGAAAAGATTTAATATGTAGAATGAAAAACCAGTTAGTACACCTTTTGCTAGCCATTTAAAACTTGGTAAGGAGACGTGCCCCAAGACCCAAGAAGAAATGGATTATATGTCTAAAGTTCCATATGCATCAGCAGTTGGAAGCTTAATGTATGCAATGGTCTACACAAGGCCTGATATTGCACATGTAGTGGGAGTTGTAAGCAGGTACATGAACAATCCAGGAAAAGAACATTGAATGGTAGTGAAATGGATTCTCAGATATTTGAGAGGTACCACAAATTAAGAATTATGCTTTGGTGGTTCAAACATTGCTCTACAGAGATATGTTGATGCAAATATGGTAGGTGATAGAGATAACAAGAGGAGCACTACAAGATATGTATTTACTGTAGGTGGAACAACTATCAGTTGGGTTTCAAAAATCCAAAGTGTTGCTGCACTTTCAACAACAGAAGTAGAGTATGTTGCTGCGACAAAGGCTAGTAAAGAAATGATTTGGTTACAAAGGTTTATGGATGAATTGGGTAAGAAGCATGATATGGGCACGTTATACAGTGATAGACAAAGTTCCATTCATCTTGAAAAGAACTCAACATTTCATTCCAGGACTAAACAAATACAACTCAAGTACCATTTCATACGGTCAGTGTTGGAAGATGGACAGTTGAAGCTGGAAAAGATACACACTAGCCATAATCCTGCAGATATGCTAACAAAAGTTGTAACCAAGGAGAAACTGAGAATATGCTCAGTTTCAATTGGTCTTCAAGTATGATGACGAAGATGAGAAACAACCAGGTCCAAAGTGGAGTCATTGTCCAGAAAATGAAGCAATGGTGGAGTTGCTACAATCAGTCTGCAAGTGGGAGATTGTTGGGTGTGGAGCCTGATGATCTTGTTTATTTTGTATCACAGCTTTGGACCTTTGTATCTTAATGGGGCAGCAACACCGCCTGTAATTAAATGTTGCCTGGGTGGTCCAGGGGGGCGACTACAAATTTATGGAGCCCCCCCCTGGCGGGGGGTTTCAAGGGGAGCACCCCCGAAGCTAAAAACAGATGTAAAATTGCCTTGTAAAAGTATAGTAATTTCTAGTCAATCTGGGCCGTTCATTAGGCAGATGATCTAACGGTAGAAGTTATATTTAGTTTAGAGTTTTTTCCCTAGAAGGCAACCCTTCGCTAGTATGAGGGTATTGTATTGCGGCTGTGTATTGTATGTGTATTCTCAGAGCGAGAAATAGATAGGGACACTGTGAGAGAGAACAAAGGATATTACAACGGAGCTGCTGTAGGTTGTGTCTCTTCATTTTTTTGGATAATAGAAAGGAAGGACTGGATGTTCAGGGTGGACGTAGCCAAAACTGGGTGAACCACGTATATTTGTGTCTCTCTGGTTTATGTGTTTTGTGTGTTTGTGTTTTCTGCATATTTTATATGTTTCATTGCTCTGTAATATATAATTTTCTAACAACTATTAGGAGACCACATGGTAGCCATGGATTGGCCCACATGGCTCCTCCTAATTGGTCCACCAAACACAACATGAAATAATAGAAACTCACCAGTTCAACCCAATCAATAGATGCCACATGTCCTCATCCCATTAGCTGATGGGAGGAACAATCACCCTGCCTAATTGTTTCCTAGTTAGCATACAGACTACTGACTGGGCATCCCTACGAAATCATTTTAAAATATTTAGCTATTTGTCAAGTTGATCGGAACGTGATATCGGGAACATTCGATGTCAGTTTTTAGTGAAACAAGTTGCGTTGGATTCGGGGCGACGAGATATTTTCTTTGGCGCTAGTTTCGAGCCAATACAAGAACTTTGAATTTTGAACATTTTCTTGATCCACTAGATCATTTTGTGAAATAGCTAATACTGGTAGAATGTTTTCAAAGTCTTCATCATCATCATCTTCAATCCAAACTTCATTTTATATCTCAATTATTGTTTTTTCAAGTGGATATAGTGTGAAATTTTTGGTAAAATTGCCATCTGAAATAAACATATCTCTAGACCTACAACTTATGAATGCATGAGTTGTAGTTAACTATGGTCACCAAGGATCAATGGCTGTCCTCCTAGATTATTTTGGGAGTTAATATCATAAAGTCAACATGATAATATAGGAATATAGGGATATTGACACATATTCTAATATACCATTTGGTTTAATAACATATCTATCTCCTAATTGCAATAAAGTTGGGGTATATTGAAGATTGATTAACCTTAATTGATCCATATTAATTTTACTCATGATGTTAATATCTGCAACTATTTAAATCAAAGCATTTGGAATTTTAATACCATTGATGTGGATTTTTACAATAGGGTTACTTGGATCTAAATATTTTTCAATTATTGGTTTCCCCATCGTAATATCTACAATATTTCCTAGAAATTGTATCATTTTAATGACTTTTTCTTCTTCCTAGTTTCTTGACACACGACTCCTTTATTTCCTTTTTGCACAAATATGCATTTTTATTTATAGCTTGAAGTGATGGAATTTTGATGCAAACATTTTTCATATCATCTAGCATGTTATAATCAAGTAAAATTATTTTCCTCTCTATTCCTTTATCAATTTGAAGTCTCTCAGGAAAGGGGGGTTTTTATAAGAAAACAAAGGGTTGTTCAACTATAGGAATTGTAGGAGTTTATTTTATTTTTCTATTATCCAATTGTATAGGAATATCTACCTTTGAAGGATATTTTCATGTTTAGGATATGACTCATTTTTAAGAGTTTTCTCCTATTTATATTATTGGATGATGACTGGGGGTGTTTTATTTTGCAATACTCGACCAAATATAAGTTGGAAATTATTTAACTTACATAGGAGCTATCATACAAGATTGAATATTTTGAGCATAAACATTATAGATGGGTTTTTTGTTGGGTGCGGGAATCACAGTTAAGCAAACTCATTTCAACACTTAATTGTCAACCCAAGGGTTCGTAAACTTAGAGAAGAAGCACATGAAATGCCAGAAGTGGTATGAAATTTTCCTATGTATTCCTACTTCTTTAATCAAGATCTTGCATAATTGAAAAGAAATATCACACATAAATTTACACCAATGAAGTTCTAGTGCCAGAATGTGAAAGAAAGTACTTTGCGAAGAAACCAAATATAGGAAATTTCACACCGCTGTAAACGATATTGATTGCTGAAATAAAATTCTATGTTTATCTCCAGTATGGGTGTTGGTAGGTTCACAAGTGGGCCCTTGAAAATATCTACCTTCTTAAGGATTTTCCTTCCCGCACCAAGCTATTATTCATGTACTCCAACAGTATGCTTGCACTAGTACATGTACATAACTTATGTGCTGGAAGTATCATTTACACTGCACTGGAGATTTATTTATTTGTGCACGGGCTCTAAGCTTCAGGCTTTGAGCACTCTGTTCTTGTAACAGGATATTGGTTCCTGTACTAGAATAGATATTCCTACACCAAGTTTTCTAATTACTTTCGGGAAAAGAAAGGGTGTGCTAATCTATGAAAAAATTGCAAAGGAAAATCAGAATTCTCAAATAACTTGCACATGCAAAAGAATGCTTCAACCAAACTGAATCTCACAATGAAAATAAGCTTTAAAATAAAACAAAATTCAAAATTCAATGCAAACTATATTCAATGCAGTGAAAGAAATAACTCAAGTATGACAACAAGATTTTATCCCAGTGATAGTTACTCACATAAACTAGATCTGACTTTAATATTTGTTAACTCAGAAAGGTTCACTTTAACTATTCAGATTTACGTTTTAATTATTTCCTTTTAAAAATATAAAGTGCAGGAATAGATCGATGTGTTGTAACAATGTTCGTTAATTAGTTAACAAAGCATCTTTAATTCCTTGGATTTTAACTCTTGTTATTAAAAATACTTATACTTGCTAATGAACATTCACTTGCAGAAATAAATTGTTGGGTGTGGAGCCTGATTATCTTCTTTATTTTGTATCACAACATTGGACCTTTGTTCTTAATAGGGTGGAAACATCGCCCATAATTCTACATTGCCTGGGGGGTCTGGGGCGGGGGGGGGGGTGGGCACTGTGACTTTATGGAGCCCCCCCTGGTGGGGGGTTTCTGGGGAAGCGACCCCGAAGCTAAAAAAAAATGTAAAATTTCCTTGCAAAAGTATTGTAATTTCTAGTCAATCTGGGCCGTTCATTAGGCGAATGATCTAACGATAGAAGTTATGTTTAGTTTAGGGTTTTTTGCCCTAGAAGGAAACCTCTCCTTTTGTATGAGGGTATTATATTGCAGCTGTGTATTGTAGGCGTATTCTCAGAGCGATAAACAGATAGGGATACTATGAGAGAGAATATAGGATATTACAACAGATCTACTGTAGGTTGTGTCTCTTTATTTTGCTACATAATACAAAGGAAGGACTAGTTGTTCGGGGTGGACGTAGCCCAAATTGGGTGAACCACGTATATCTGTGTCTCTCTGGTGTTATATGTTTTTTGTGTTTGTGTTTCCACATATATTTTGTGTTGCATTGCTCTGTAATATATAATTTTCTAGAACTTGTATCAAAGCCGAAGGTCTATTTGGCTGATAAACTCGCAGGAAAGCAGGGTTTCTGGTTCGAGTGGGAACAATGGCGGAAGATGATAAGTTTAGGGTCAAGAAATTTAACGGCCAAAAATTCCCACCGTGGAAGATGCAGATGGAAGATTATCTATATCAGAAATATCTGTACCTACCATTGAGCGGAAAAACAAAGAAGCCGATGACTTGACAGACGCATAATGGGAGATTCTCGATAGAAAGGCACTCAGATAAAAGTACAGTTATGCATCGCGACATTGGTAGCCTTCAATATTTTGAAGGAAACAACGACAGAGGGTTTTATTAAGGCATTGGCGAAACTATATGAAAAACCCTCAGTCTCAAACAAAGTATTTCTTATGGAATGTTTATTTAATATGAAGATGTCGAAAGGTGGATCTGTTGCAGACCATTTAAATGATTTTAATACAGTTACCGGTCAGTTAAGTTCTATAGGGGTAAAATTTGATGATGAAGTTAGAGCTCTATTATTTTTTTGCTCATTGCGAGAAAGTTGGAATGTTTTAGTTATGGCCATTAGTAACTCTGTCTCTGGATCTAGTGCTTTAAATTTTGATGATGTTGTTGATGCTATCCTTAGCGAGGAAATGCGACGGAAAAGCTCCGGTGAAACATCTGGTAATGCTTTGAGTGCAAAGTCTAGGGGAAGAAAAATGGAAAGAGGAAAGAGCTCAACATATCATAGTAAATCAAGGAAAGGCAGATCCAAGCCCAAATCGGGGATAGCGTGCTAGAAATACAGAAAGAAAGGACACCTAAAGAAATATTGTAGATCTCGGAAGGGAAAAGAAGGAGACGCGCAACAAGAAAACAATCATGAAGCAAATGTAACAGGTGATGTGTTACAATATGCTTTGATTCTTTCTTTATAAAATGCTACTGATTCTTGGGTGGTAGATTCAGGGGCCTCATTCCATGCCACACCTGATAAGAAATATCTTCATGACTATGTTCAAGGAGATTTTGGACAAGTTCTTTTGGGTGATGATAAACCCTGTAAAATTGTTGGAATAAGAAAAGTTCTTGTAAAACAATAGAATTGAAACCAATGGTTACTAAAGGAGGTAAGGCATGTTCCAGATCTGAAGAAAAATCTGATTTCAACAGGGCAGTTAGGCAGTGAAGGTTGTGTGACAACTTTCATAGATAAAACTTGGAAGGTCACCAAAGGAGCCTTGGTAATAACAAAAGGAGAAAAGGTTGGTACATTGTATTTATGCAATGGTATTTATAACTCTGTTAATGCTTTAACTTCAAAAGGAGAAAATGCAAAATTATGGTATCATAGTCTCAGACACATGAGTGAGAAGGGGATGAAGATTATTCACTCAAGAATTTTTTTTCCGAGTTTGAAGAATATTGATTTGGATTTCTGTGAGAACTGAATTTATAGAAAACAGAAGAGAGTCATATTTCTCAGAGTTGGGAAAGAAAATAAGAGAGAAAAATTAGAGCTTGTGCATACAGATGTAAGGGGAACTGATCAAGTATCATCTCTCGATGGCTCTCTTTATTATGTTTATTTTATTGATGATGCAATTAGAAAAACTTGGATTTATTGTATTCAGAATAAATATGATGTATCTGATACTTTTGTTATCACCAAAATAGGACCTTGATAGGCTGCTGATCAGACTATGTCATTGTAACTATTTCAAACCAGACTTTTAGTTGAGGCTTAGCCTCCTCAACCTGAGAGGGCTCTCTCAATAGGTTTATGATTTTCAAATATGGATTAGATGGCTAAATCCATGAGTAAAATGGATAAAAATGGATAATTGGTTGTACTACTAATAAAAAAACATCTATTGGGCTTATGGAGTCAAATGTGTTTTCACAAAACATGAATATCAGCTTCATATGGAAATCAGGGCATTTGCAGGGTTTAGATGCATCAACAGAATAGTAGGACAGAAAATAAACACAGCTTGTGAACATATGAAGGAAGTTAGAGCACCTTCAGTGAATTATAAGTAACATACATTCATGCCACTACAAGTAATTGAAAGAGGAAAACCATGAGAATATCAAACATCAATAACCTTTTTTGAATCCTGAGTGATGAAACCAATATCTCTGTATTAATAATAAAAACACAGTCTTTTCTACAACAAAACAATATACTTGTTAATGAAAATTGCCAACCCTATGAAATTCGAATTCTTGTCTTTTATAGAGTCTTCATTACATTCTTGGATTTTCTCCAATCACTTGAGAAAAATTCAAATTTGCTAGCTTGACACCTATCAATTGCTAAAACAAACTTTTAATTACATTTGACATTTAAACTGTCTATTCTGGAGTCCTAATACAACTAGGATTAAAACTCTTTATTATAATTTAACAACCTTATCCAAATATTAAATCTTCCATGACAACTGCTTCTCCTAAACTTCGACCTTGATGATTTCCATCTCCTTGCTATTAGACTATATTTATTTGCCTCTTATCTACCCTGAAAGATAGGAACATGATCCCTGCAAAATATCTAAAGTGCTTCATTTATGTTTCTTCAAACCATCTTCTGACCAAATTTTGCTCAAAACATGTGGGAAAGTCTTATTAAACTCATATGACTTTTCACTTCCAGCTGTGCCCAAACCAAACTTTGAAGGATTGCCAAAACTGTTAACATTGCTGCGCTACGAAACTGTCTGCTGTTTTCGTAGCGCAGAAATTTACCTTTCAAAACTTCACTTGAAACCTTCATTTTTCTGTGTTTTGCCATTGGATCTACACTTGTAATATTTATACATTCTTCAACAGCATCAAGGTTTAAAAAACAAGCCTTTTCCACCTTTGAAACCTTGCAAAATTGTTCAAACTGCATCCTACAACAGTTTCGTAGCGCGCTACGAAACTGCTGTGCATGACACCTATAGTAGTTTCGTAGCGTGCTACGAAAATTTCGTGTCTACATTTTCACATAATTTTTCCAAAATTTTAAGTTTAAAACCTTTACTGCCATCCTTCCAGTTATATATAAGCTCTCATAATCAACAAAAATAAACTCTGAATTGCTTTCAAAAATGAAATCTTTCCACATAACCCCAAAAATGTGTTGGAGATGTCACTTACTGTTTACACTCATTTTTGCTGTGGTTGATCTTCAAGATTTGCTAGCTGTATCTCAAGATCTTCAACTTTCCTTTTAAGCCTTCTATTATTAGCTCTTAGTTTGGTATTAACCATCCTTATGAACTTTGCTTCCTTGATTGCAAGGACGGTCCATATGTAAAATTGATCCTGACTGCTGATTGAATCAATGTTTGAAACCTTTTCTAGCTCCCACAGACCTTTCATCCTCTCAAATTTTGACCTTTCTACAACATGCATTCTCACTTTCTTCTTCAATTTATCAATTTCAATGTTTTCAAGTTTGAGTTTGTCTTTAACCTCCTCATAACTACTCTTTTCTCTTTGAGTATTAAAAACTCTGTTTCTGTCTTCTTCAAGCATTGGAGATGATATATTTATGGGTTCTTCAAAAACATTTGCATCCTCACCTCC
The DNA here is from genome assembly GCA_034641835.2 of Pinus albicaulis. NCBI lineage: Eukaryota > Viridiplantae > Streptophyta > Pinopsida > Pinales > Pinaceae > Pinus > Pinus albicaulis. The sequence goes on along the minus strand of CM076572.1, from coordinate 266,316,543 downwards.
TGTTTGGACTATCTCCATGTCTATATGCTACAATTTCTTAGATTTCCTAGTTAAGGGTTTTCTAGGCTTAAAGAAAAACTTTGACAATTCATCCTCAAAATCTAATTTTTTGGATGTTCTCAATTTCTTTGATTTGCCACCTGTATCTAGTTTGATGAAATCTGCTTGAACCAGGGGAGAATCTTCAATTTCAATAGCTTGTAATATATCATTCAAGTCACCTCTTAATTCCAAGTTTTCATTTGTGACCACAGTCTTACCCTTCTCCTTTTACCTTTGACTCCTAGTCAACTTCTTCTGCGCTGTTTTACTAGTTGACTGTTCCTGAATTGTCTCTTTAACATGAGTTCTCTTCTTCTGTGCAGATTGATGAGTCCTTTGGATATTTAGTGGTGTGTCTATCATTGGTTCCTTAACCTGTTTCTTGGGCTTAAGCTTGACAAACCTCCTTGATTTTGTTTTTGCAGGTTTAGTAGTCTTTGATGGAGATGTTTCTTTGACTTGAGGGCTAGCACCTGTTCCTTCAACTCCTGTTCCACTCAAAAAGAGAAATGCAGACCATTCTCTATTCACTTTCTGAAGCTTATGCAAAACTATTAACTTGAATAGACCATGATGAAATAATGAGGTTTCACATGCTTGAGTTTTCATCTATACTTTGTCTGCCATCTTGGCCAGACTTCGAAATAGAAATAAAGGTAAGTCTAGAGAGATTATTCCTGTGAAATGCAATAAGAGTTTAAAGTGATAAGTGTACATCTTGTGGTATCTCCCTTCACAGGTGAAGTACCTTTGGATGTTGTAGAGAAGATTGGAAAATGCATCCTTGACATAACTTCTTGGCACAACTTTGTTCAAATCAGTATCCATAAACTCTGGTTTCAAAAAGATTTTGCAGGGTTGCATTTCAAACCTAAAATTCTTGAACCATCTATCTTCCCCCCCTTGGAATTTCTGTGACTTTTGATATAACTTCAAGAGAAATTGGTAAATTGAGAAAACCAACCTTTGTGTTTGACCTTGTGAAGTTCATAGCAAACTCTTTGGTAACCTGATTATGCCCTTCTTGAAGCTTTTCGCAGAACCTCCAGCACCCTACCTTACTGAAGGTTTCTTCAACAGATTTATCTCTTGTGAGAGCTTCTAAACCTTTAGGTTCTGTTCTAAGACAGTGACTAGATTTGTGATTTCTCTTTTCTTCTGTCATCTTCCTCTTGAAAACCCTATGTCTTTAGCAAACCTATAATAGACCTCCTTGTTGGATGAACTGGCCCGCTTGAAAATTTGGTTCATCCTCACTTGATTAGAAATCATGCTTCAGTCAACAATTATTTTCAAACTCACTTGATTAGAAAGTACTGAAAATACTGACATAACATCAATTGGGTTAGCCTCGCTTGATTGAAATTCTGCCTCTCTTGATTGAAATTCTACCTCGCTTGAAAACTTAAGGAAAGCTCTGGTTTCTTATCATGAGCTCTTCTTTCAAACAATAGATATGCATGCAATGTTTTCTTTGCATGAGACAAAATCGATGATAAACAACCCTTTTTCAAATTTGAAAAGGACAAATGACAAATGACCCCGAACAAATCTCATAATGATTTCATAATTGCTTTGGATGGTTGCATGCGTGAGGGAGGATTCGTGGACTGACACCTAATCATGAAAATTTAACCCAAAATTGATGGATGTGACAGCTAAACCGAAAAATTTAGAATCCCCGATTTTGTAGCGCTAGTAATGTGATTTCGGGATTTTGCGCTACGAAAAGACCAACGTTTTCGTAGCGCAGAAGTAGTTTTTTACACTGAGCGCACTATGAAAACGTGGTTTCGTGGCTTATTAAAAAAAAAAACTTAAAATATGGTTTTCAAAACGTGGTATGAGACTTATAAAGAGTAAAGCATGGTTTATGAACTTTATTTGGTGATGAAATGAGACTTGTAACCTATGGCTTAGACCCGATAAAAAATAAAAATGACTCAAACCCTATCTAATACCATGACTTAAGAGCAAGTATAAATTGACCAAGTTTAGAAAATTTTAATAGTCATAACAACTTTCAACAAATGGAAAGATTTGTTTGACATTGAGACAGGAAAGAAGTTGAAGTGTCTCAGATCAAATAATGGAGGTGAATATTGTAGCAAATATTTTGATAGGTACTGTTCTAAGCATGGAATTTGCAAAGATAAGACAGTTCCAAGAACACCACAAGAAAATGGTGTGTTAGAAAGGATGAACATACCAATCATGGAGGGTGCAAGGTGCATGAGATTGCATGCAGGATTGCCTTTACCATTTTGGGCAGATGCTGTAGATACTGTTGTTTATTTAATAAACAGAGGGCCTTCAAGTTCCTTGGATGGTGGTATTCCAGAGGAGGCATGGACAGGTAAAAAGGTAAACTACTCTTTTTTAAAGCCTTTTGGTTGTAAGGCCTTTGTCCATATTAATAAAGAAAATATAACAAAGCTTGAGGCAAAATCAAAGAAATGTACCTTTATTGGATAGGGTGTTAATGATTTTGGTTATCACTTGTATGATTATGAAAATCACAAAATCATTAGGAGCAGAGATGTAATATTCAATGAAAAGGTCTTGTATAAGAATCGGTTGCAGGAAAAGAAATAGGAAAAAGAAAACAAAGAATACACAGTTCTTGATGAGATCACATAAAAAGTAAAGGTGCTTGAAAATAATAATAATCAACAACCACAACAACAACAACCACCACAACAACAACATGCACCTCAAACACCTGAAAGTGGTGTTAGAAGATCTACCAGGATAAGTAGAATCCATGAATGATACTCTCCTTCATTATGTTATTTATTTTTGATTGATTCTGGTGAACCTGAATGTGATGAAGAAGCAATGCAGGTTGAAATCAGGAAGAAGTGGGAGCTAGCCATGAAAGAAGAGATGGACTCCTTAATACATAACCAGACTTGGGACTTAGTCAGGTTTCCTGCAGGTAAAACAAAATTGTAGAATAAATGGGTTTACAGGTTGAAGGAAGAAGATGGAGGAAAACATAGTTACAAATCTATATTTATGGTGAAGGGGTTTGCACAGAAGAAAGGTATTGATTTTGATGAAATATTTTCTCGTGTTGTTAATATGATTTCAATCAGAACTATTTTAAGTCTTGTAGCAACGGAAGATTTTCATCTTGAATAGTTAGATTGTTGGGTATGTGTTATATTCTTTCCATGACTAAGCACGCGCGGGGGCGCAATAGCCCCCCCTTTGCGTTGGGTGCAACAGGGGGGCGGTAGCCCCCCCTGAAGGGGTCCGGGGCAGCGCCCCGACGAAAATTTTCTGGTCCTTAATTTCTGGTGGGTAGTCCGTGCCCATGGTTTTGTGCATGGTTTTGCACATGGTTTTGGGGTATGATGGTTTTCGGCCCCTGGTATTTTTGTAGATCCGGTCAAGGGAACTACGGTTATGTTCTAATCCAGGGTTTATGGATTGGGGTTTATGTATGCTTCGGCATGTATATATATGTGTTGTAACACTAAAAGGAATATAATGAAAAATCAAGCTGGTCGTCCCGATTTGGGATCCAGGGGAAAATCTCTGTGTTTATCTGTTTTATGTTTTATGTTCTCGCTATTGTTTATTTTCTGTTATAAGATTCATGTGTAGATAATTTCTGTTCAGGGTTAAAACCTACATAGATGTAAAGACAACATTTCTCCATGGAGATTTGGAGGAAGAGATATATATGCAGCAACCAGAAGGATATGAGGTCAAAGGGAAGGAAACATTAGTGTGCAGCTTAAAGAAGAGCTTGTATGGCTTAAAACAGGCTCCGAGGTAGTGGTATCTAAAATTTGACAGGTTTATGTTTGAACAAGGTTATACTAGATGTCACTCTGATCATTGTGTTTATCTGAAAAATAAAAATGATGGAAGCTATATTATATTGTTATTGTATGTAGATGACATGCTTGTTGCAGGGTCTAACATGCAGGAAATAAATGTGCTCAAAAGAAAATTGGCAAATTCATTTGCAACGAAGGATTTAGGAGTTGCAAAACAAATCCTTGGTATGAGAGTAGCTAGAGACAAGAAAAATCATAAATTAACATTGTCTTAGAATGAGTACATACAAAAGGTGTTGAAAAGATTTAATATGCAGAATGAGAAACTAGTTATTACACCTTTTTTTAGCCATTTCAAGCTTAGTAAGGAGATGTGCCCCAAGACCCAAGAAGAAATGGATTATATGTCTAAAGTTCCATATGCATCAACAATTGGAAGCTTAATGTATGCAATGGTCTGCGCAAGGCTTAATATTACACATGCAGTGGGAGTTGTAAGCAGGTACATGAAAAATCCAGGAAAAGAACATTGGATGGCAGTGAAATGGATTCTCATATATTTGAGAAGTACCACAAATCAAGCATTATGTTTTGGTTATTCAAAAATTTCTCTTCATGGATATGTTGATGCAGATATGACAGGTGATAGAGATAATAGGAGGATCACTACAAGGTATTTATTTACTGTAGGTGGAACAACTGTCAGTTGGGTTTCAAAAATCAAAAGTGTTGTTTCACTTTCAACAACAAAAGCAAAGTATGTTGCTGCTACAGAGGCTAGTAAAGAAATGATTTGGTTAAAAAGGTTTATGGATGAATTGGGTAAGAAGCATGTTATGGGCATGTTATACAGTGATTTCCAAAGTGCCATTCATCTTGAAAAGAACTCAACATTTCATTCCAGGACTAAACACATACAGCTCAAGTACCATTTCATCCAGTCAGTGTTGGAAGATGGATAGTTGAAGCTGTAAAAGATACACACTAGTAAGAATGCTGCAGATATGCTAACAAAAGTTGTTACCAGGGAGAAACTGAGATTATGCTCAGTTTCAATTGGTCTTCAAGTATGATGATGAATATGGGAAGCAGGTAGGTCCAAAGTGGAGTAATTTTCCAGCAAATGAAGCAGTGATGGAGTTGCTACAATCAGTCTCCAAGTGGGAGATTGTTGGGTGTGGAGCCTGAATATCTTCTTTATTTGGTATCTTAGCATTGGACCCCTTTTCTTAACAGGGTGGTAACTCCACCCGTAATTTTACGTTTCCTGGGGGGTCCATATGGGGCAGCTGCAAATTTATGGAGCCCCCTCCTGGCGGGGTGTTTTGGGGGCAACGCCCCTGAAGCTAAAAACATATGTAAAATTTCCTTGTAAAAATATTGTAATTTATAGTCAATCTGGGCCATTCATTAGGCGAATGATCTGACGGTAGAAGTTATGTTTAATTTAGGGTTTTTTTTCCCTACAAGGCAACCCCTCCTTTTGTATGAGGGTATTTTATTGCGGTTGTGTATTGTAGGTGTATTCTCAGAGTGAGAAACAGATAGGGAGACTGTGAGAGAGAACATATGATATTATAACGAATCTGCTGTAGGTTGTGTCTTCATTTTTTTGGATAATATAAAGGAAGGACTGCCTATTTGGGGTGGACGTAGCCAAAATTGGGTGAACCATGTATATCTGTGTCTCTCTGGTTTTATATGTTTTCTGTGTTTTTGTTTCCGCATATTCTATGTGTTGCATTGCTATGTAATATATAATTTTCTAACATAAATTGAATTGTTATGAAAGGAAGGAATGAAACAAATTTTCTGTAATGAGCCGAAAAAAACCAAGTTGTAGGAATTATAAATTCACTAGTGCAGGAATAACATGCTTGCACGAATCTAGGCAAAAATAAACTAATATTGGTAAAGAGGAGATGACCGAAAGTAGTTCAAACTTAATTAATGTTCATGCCACAGATCCATCACACTTGACTGTCAAAGAAATAAAACCATAATTATTATGAACAAATAAATCATAAACTCAATCCACAATTTACATAAATAAAATCAATGCAAACCTTTAATTGAATGAAAGCGAGAGGGAAAACGAACTAGTTTGGCTGGGCCCTAGCCAACCAACTCATTTCCTGTTTAGGAAACTTGAAGCTTCAAAACTCAAAGACACATCGGTAATAGATTAAAACACATAATGTAAACAACATGGTGTAGCTCCTTGTATTAATTCTGAATCAGAAAAATACATCGTAAGTCTCGATCCAACCCAAGACAAGGGCGACAACACAAAATTACAATTTTTCCAGAGTTACAGTAGCATGGCTATCGCTCCCTTATTCCCATCTGAAACCTATATTTTATACAACCCTTTTGACCTATGTCCATAACGAAATTACATACAATTGGACTAATTCTAGCCTTTCGGTTGGAACAAAATAACAACCAGCATTACAAAATAAGCCCGCGGCTATAAAAAAATGCTAATTTGATCGTTGGCCGACGACCCAATATTCGATCATATCCTTGAATATCCTCTTCTCTAAATTCAACTCAATATGACCACAACTGAATTGGATGAGTTGGAGTGAGATGCCCGCGTTAGGTAACGAGTTGTTGCAGAAGTTTTGGAGTGGTCCACTGCCAACAATGCAGGAATCTCCCTGCACTAGACCATGCCGACACAATGATTAATGCGTTTGCTTATCAAAATAATTTAGGAAGAAAATATTAGTTGCAAGAATATAAAATTCACAAAATCTATTAAAATGATCAATTAAGTACTTAATAAACCTTAAGTATGAAATATAAAACTAGTGATGGGATAGGACATGATTATTGGATGAGTGCAGGAATAAGGAAGTTTATGAGGATAAAAAAAAGGTTTATGATTGTGGTTTTAAAGTAGAAAAGGGGTTAAAAATGAGGCATTTTATCCTACCAACATCCTCCCATCCCTAATATTTTGTGCGTCCTGACACAACCTTTACCTGTTGCAAAAATCCAAAAATAAGGAGTCTCCCTTTAATCTTGAACTTGTATATTGAACCCTGCTTTCAATGTCTTCATCCTTTTACCTCGAGCCTTCTTAAGCTACTAGGTCACCTTTTTAAGACATTTATATCACTTGGAGGCCCGAAAATTCCATACCTTGACTTGTCATTTTTTTCTCTTTGACTTCTTCTGCCAATTCTGTTTTGCCTTTCTTCTGCACTGTATCCTGCTCCTTCATGGCTTGGTTAAATGCTTCCAAGTCATGAACTCGCTGCTCGAGCTCTTCTATCTGATTGTTCAGATAGAGGGTGTTGTTATCTATTTACAACTTGCTTGGTGCAAGCATCTTCTTTGCAACTAAATCTGAACATGTACCATTATTGCCAAGGTCAATTTTATCTTGGCCACCCAATTTCTGTCTTTGAATTTCATCTAGGGTTTCAGTTCCCAAAGCTGCAATATCACCAAGGGTCTCAGTATCTGCCACGTCCATCTCACCAAGGGCTTCAATACCCTGCGCCTATCTAATCAGGGGTTTCAGTACCCTGTGATGCAAAATTATCGAGGGTTTCAACATGCTACGCCTCATCATCTTCCTAACCCTCTACTAGTTCTCTGCTTGCACTCAGTGTCACTTTTCTTTTATTTAATGTACAAAAGAATCCAGACAAGGGTATGTCTTCCTCCTTCTCTGCATGACCTTCATTAACCTAAGTATGAGCTTCTGCCTCTGCAAGAACTGAGAGATTATGATCTTCGAGTGAAGCTAGTGGTGACTATTCCAACAAAATCAGGGAGTTCGACTGATCGTGACTCGCCCTCAAAGAGGCAGTCCCTCTCTTGGCCTAGTTCCTCATCGTTCTTCTTACTGAGGACATTTCTTTGAAATTTTTCTCTTTTGATTTCACTAAAATTTTCTTGCATTTTGTCTTGGTAGGGCACAAAGTCAGAGCTTCTTCTGTTATTTTCTTTCCTGCACTCTTTTTCTCGGACGATTTCCCTATACTTCGTTCCTGGAATTCCTTCAAAAATGCCTTCCAGCTCATTCCTTTGACCTCCAACTCCTTCTTAACTAGAATCACGATCAGCCCATGGTGATACAGTTTTCATGCGACCCAACTCGCTTCCCCTTTCTGAACACCTTTCACCATTTTCTCTAAGCTTCGGAGCAGGAATTAGGGAAAATTAATGAGTTTCCCTGACTCAAAGTGAAACAACAGAAATATATGTTATAGGAATGTTTATGAATAATGTCCCTCGTAGGTAAGAAACTTTTACAATATATACACGAGGTCTCACCATTTCCCAAGTATGGCACTGCGCGGAAGCTGCTTCTTCCAATCAACTTTCTGCTTCTGGTCAACCACAAATCTACACCACCTTTTCTTCTCAATTTTCTTCTTTTTGAACCATTGTTCTCCCGCGGTCGATAAGCCTGTAGCCCGAGCTATGGATTTTTATGTGACCTTGAATTCCAGTGAGCCTACCTTGGATCGGTCTCCCTCAAACGTCCTTGCAAATTCCAATGCCACAACTGTATCTAATCCATCGAAATTTTGCAGAAATGGGAGAAATTCTGATTCTTGCAATAGTTCAATATTATTCCGATACTCAACTATCTGCTCTACTTCCTTCATAGATGATAGTTTATTTCTCATGGGCACCATCTCTGTTTGAATTCACCCCAATTATCTGTCGAAAAAATATCACATGGAGGAGTTTAAGGGGCCTGTCAAAAATTTTATGACGATGGAGCCATCCGCCCACCGACTTACTGGCCTCTTTTGTCCAATCACACTCCATCATTATTCCTTTGAGATTGATGCACAGACGTATCAGTCCAGTACAGGTAGGCGATGATGATTGTAAAAGGTGGATGTTTTAGTGATAACGCAGTGTAATGGTCATGCACAGACATATTATAAGGTAAGGCCATCATTGGTAGGTGATGAAAAACATTTTCAAAAATAAGTAAGTGTTGGGTTTCAGATGGATTTGTACTATCCCACATTTTCTTCATAATTCACATAAGGCGTACTTCAGTACTCATTAAAAAGATAAGACTTCATGTCCTAAAATATCTTGTACTTAAAATAATTTCTTCCTACATTAATAAGTGACAAAGTAAAGTCTTAACCATAATTCAAATAATTAGATGCCTTGGTCCATTGATGGGGTTGTCATTCTGTTTGAAAAAAAAATAAGGACAGAATTTATAATGCACATTTTTGCACCAGATATCCCTGCATTACTTTGATCATTCTTGCATGTGTTTTCACCTTCGAGCGCGTGCCTGCACTGATTGTGATTGCACTGAACTTTCTTGCACTGAAATGTGCCTGCACTGAAGTGTGCCTACACTAAAATGTGCCTGCACTAAAATGTGCTTGCACTGAACATGCATTCCTACACCAAGGATCTCTGTAACATCAAAGAAAAAAAGGGACAAAGAGAAATTCTGATAGAGTGCAATTCATTGGCTTGAATTTTTTTCTTTTGCCTGATTATACAAGGAAATTTCTATTTGCCATTATTTGGTGTCAAGCATGTATTCCGATCTGACTTAGAAATTCATATCAGATCCTGTAATCGATCCATGAGGGAAAAAAAGAAGTGGGAAAGGGTAATTTCCAAAATTGGAAGAAATATCATGGTGAAGATTCTAGGAATGAAACCCCTAAGGGGGATAAATGAAAAAGGGACTTTGGGAAAAAAATTCAGGGGGAAAAAGAGGGAAATACAAAATTGAATAGGGATAGTTTTCTTAGAAGAAAAAGGAAGGTAATTCATTGCAGGATTAAAACAAGAAAAATAGCAGGAAATTATGAAACGGGAAATAGAAGAAAGTCATAATTTACCTTTAAAATTTGCTTGCACTGGTGCTGGAAAAAGTAAATGCAGTGGGAGTTGAGCATTGTTTGAATAAAAATTTCCGTGTCATATATCCCAAAATTGGGTAAGGGCTTGGTTCCCATTTGAACCCGCTTCTTCTTGGTGACAACCAACACATATAAAAATCAAAGAACATTCCATTTTTATTGCAATTTTGATCTTCCTACCAACATGCTCGTTTTCAGGTTGATCCTTCTGCAATCATGTTAGTCAACTGATTTTCATAATTACATGATTTTTTTTTTTCTTAGGAAAAGAAAGAATCATATTTTCAATAGGTTGGTGTTTCCACCTACCATCCCGTTCTCAGATTGCTGTTGGACTTGCTGCATAAAATTTCCTTTAGTGAGGGGTTGAAAATATACCTTCAATCTATGCCCATTCACTAGGAATACTGAATTTCGTCCATCGATAGTTTTGATTTCTACTGCTCCAATTTCAAACACTTTGACAACCTCATAAGGTCCCATATAGCGTGTATGGAATTTCCCTCTAAAATATTTAAATCTGGAATCGTAAAGGAGTACCCAATCACCTGGTTGGAACAAATTCTTCCGGATGGACTTGTCATGCCACTTTTTTCACTACTATTGAACCAATCTGTTCTGCTAAACAACATCCATTTGAAATTCATCTAACTCATTCAATTGTAGGAGACATTGTTGTTGTGCTTCAGAGAGGCCTAGCCTCAACCAGATTGCAATCCTGAAGGTCCTAATCTGAAATTCTATCGGAAAAAGGACTTGTTTCCCATATACCAGCTCATATGGTGTATGTCTCGTGTTGTTCCTCCAAGTGGTTTGGTATGCACACAAGGCTTTTGGTAATTTTTTATCCCAATCCTTTCTATGCATGTTAACTGTCTTTGTGAGGATGGACTCAATTACCTTGTTTGTGGACTCCACCTGACCATTTTCTTGCAGGTGATATGGTGTGGATTTCCTATGTCAAATTTTGTACTACTCCATCACACCCTGTACTGGGTTAGAAATAAACTGTGGACCATTGTTAGAAACAATCTCTCCAGGCACACCAAATCTAGTAAATATTTCAGTAAAAATAAAATAAGCAACAACACTTTCAGTAGCAAAAGAAACAACTTTAGCCTCTACCCATTTTGTAACTAAATTTGTACAAACCAAAATATGCTTTTCATTTGATGATGTCGGATTTATTGGTCCTACAAAATCAATAGCCCATTTTAAAAAAGGCTCAATCATAACTTGAGGACATAAAGGAATTTCATTGGTTTGATTGGGTTGGCCCATTTGTTGACAACTATCACATCACTTGACATATTGTTTGGCATCCTTAAATAAGGAGGGCAAAAAATAACCAGCTCGTAGAATTTTGTATGCAGTTTGCTTATCAGCGAAGTGGCCTCCGCAAGGTTCACCATGAAAATATTTTAAGATTTCAAACAATTCCTCCTCTTTTACACACCTTTGGATAATGAGGTCCATCCCAGTGTAAAAGAGGTCTCCTTGAACCCAAGAATATGAAACACTTTTCTCTATAATATTCCTCTTTTCATGAGCAGATAAGTGAGGTGGTTTCTTTCCAGTGACTAAATAGTTATCTATGTCAATGAACCATTTAGATTCAATTGACACAAAAAAATATGTTTGTCAGGGAAATCATAATCAACAGGAATTACTTCACCAGGATTATTTAATATTGAAAGATAATCTGCTACTACGTTACATTTCCCTGGTGTATCAACAATAGTAATATTGAATTCCAGTACTAATAATAACCACCTAGTCACTCTATTGCTAGTTAATGGTTTATTCGTCAAATATTTTATTGTGGAATGATTAGTATGCACAAAGACTTCATACCCTATAATGTCGTGTTTGAATTTATTGATAGCAAAAATTACAGCTAAAAACTCTTTCTCAGTAACTGTGTAGTTTAGTTCAACGGGTGACAAGTTTTTGCTGATGAAGTAGATAACATAGGTCTATTTGTCTTCTTCCTATCCTAAGCCTGTGCCAATGGCAGTGTCTACGGAATCAGAGGAAATATGAAATGGCAGGGACCAGTTCGGTCCTCTCAAAATTGGTGCCTGTACTAGTTTTTCCTTCAATGTCTCAAAGGAATGTCGGCAAGCCGTGGACCAAGAAAACTCACTATCCTTAGCTAAAAGTCATAAAAGGGGGGTAGCTATCCTAGATAAGTTCTCAATGAATCTCCTATAGTAGCCCACATGTCCTAGGAAACCTCTCACTTCCCTTTGCGTTTTGGGTGCAGGAAGACTCAAAATAATTTCTGTCTTTGCGGGGTCAACCTGGATACCTTTATCAGAAATAAGATGGCCAAGAACTACACCTGCCTTGCACATTAATCTGCACCTTTTATCACTCAAGGCAAGATGAGATTATTGGCAATGGAGAAGCACCTTTTTCTTGATTTTTGAGGCCCTCCTGAAATGAATCACCAATCATAGAAAAGTCATCCATATAGATTTCCACACACTCAAGGTCAGCTAAAATGGCCAGGAATTCCCTTTGAAAGGTAGTCGGGGCATTACATAGCCCAAAGGGAAGCACTCGGTAAGAAAATGTACCCCATGGAAATGTAAAGGTGGTTTTATCTTGATCCTCGGGTGCGATCTGTATTTGGTTATAACCACTAAAGCCATCTAAAAAATAGAAGTACTTCTTACAAGCAAGGGTATCGGGCACTTGATCGATGAAAGGAAGGGGGAATTAATCCTTAAGAGTGGCTTTGTTCAATTCTATATAGTCAATGAAAATGCACCATCTCCCATATTTTTTCAGGACTAACACCAATGGGGAGACCCACTGGCTATTATAAATAGGATAGATAAAATCGACATCTAAGAGTTTTTGCAATTCTTATTTTAAAAAATTTCTTAGAGCTGGGTTCATACACCTTCGGGGTTGTCGGACAAGTCAGACTCCATCCTGAATATAAATATGGTGAGTACAGGTTTTAGGAGGGATGTATTTCATATATTTATAACCCCATGCAGAGGCATCAATATGGTTTCGCAACAAATTCACAAGCTGCTCTTGCTGGGATGAATCCAAGTCTGAACTGATATGCAAAGATTTTCTTGGACAGATCTCAACAGGAGTGGTATCGGGCTCAAGAGTACACACAGGTGTTGTTAGATATAATGGTGTGGGAGTTTGAGAATCGTGATTTTCTTGAAAATCTAGACTAAAAATTTGGCTTAATGAATCAAAATTGGGCACGATGTCTATATTGTTCAGGAAATCCTGTATCTCACCCTCCTGTGAAGACTCAACACAATGATGTAACATAGAGAGAGACCGAGTCTCCTCATCACTACTGTAATCTAGCCACAATGTCTCTCGGAGCTCTTGGATGGATCCAGTGGGTGGATATAAGGTGACCTTCTTCCTAGAATATCCATGGGAATTATACATGTCACCAGAATGACATCCAATAAAAGCATTGACCGTAGCAAGCCATGGTCATCCCAAGATCAAGGGATGTCCTCCCACTAGATTCTTTGGCTGAAGAATAATGAAGTTTGTGCTATATTCCCAAGAATCTAATTAAACGACCACATCATCCAACACCTTTTCTGGCCTGATTTTAGATCCGTCTGCCAATTCAAGCACAGTGGGAGTAGGAAGAATATGGAAGAATCCAAGTTGATCCATGGTTTTCTTGGTCATAACATTAATGGCTACCCTGAGGTCTATAAGCACATTAGAGACAAGGACATCACCTATCTGAACAAAGAAAACAAGGTTTCTGGGGTTAGTATATTTTTCCATGTGCATACATCTCGTCATTAACTCTGCTACTCTTCCAACAAATTGAATGGTTTGGGGTTCCAATCTTCTCCTTCCTGGGTTCTTGAGACAGATATCCCTAATTATTTTTGTATATATGGGGATCTCTTTGATAGCTTGTAGTAGAGGTATCTTCATAAAAATATTATTAAGCTCATAAGCTAGGCTAGACTCAGGAATGGGGTCATTCCTCTCCACAACTAGCCTCTCTCGATAGGGAGGCCGGTTTGAAGAGGATGGAAAATGATCTGAAGGTATGGGGATGGGCTGAATGGTGACATATCTCATATAATGGTTAATATTTTCCTCCTAACCTTTCTCTTCGATAATCACCATAGGCTGCTTCTGCTTTTCTGAGGTTACTATCTTCCCCGATCTCAATTGGATATCATTGACTCCAATTGGCATAGACTAATATCTGGATGGAAAAAGTGGGTTCATAGAATGGATCATTTGTACCCCTTTGTTATTGGGATTTGGTATGGGTTGGGCAGGCATTTAAGGAGGTTGAAATGATGGAGGCAAAGGTAATGGTGTAGAAATTATACAATATGAATGTATATCTTGGATTCACCCAATATAAAAATGTACTAAAGTTAAATACTGACTCTCTTCTACAAATATTTTGCGGAATTAAAATACACAATCGCTAATCACATGAACATGAAGAAAGATCAATCACACACAACACAATTAATTTCCTAGGGAAGCTTACAACTAAAAAACCCCACTATCTTCTATTGTATATTAAGCATGGATACTGAAACAATTACATACAAAAATATTCTCACAAGAGCCCTCCAATACTCAGCTAATTGTCTCACCCTCTCATATGAAAAATTGACCAACACATAGCCAATTATTAGCCTCCAGACAACCTGCCTTGCTTGTGCAATCCATGATGGTATATCCCTCCGAGATAGGAATTATTGCCTACCTTGACTGCGCAAGTATAATGGGAAATCAAATGGGTGTTTGGTTGCAAGTGTGCAACCCAATAATCCCACAATTGATAGTCAACTTCCCTTTCACTTAGAACTCAACTGGGTCTCCACTGGATCTGACATGCATGCAGGTAATAATAGTAACTCCTCAGTTACATGTGAGATCACTGATTGTGAATCAATTAATATTTAATTCACTAAATCTCTCACTAGTGTATCTTCAGTTACAACTATCACAACTAATTTTAACTCATTTAACTGAGTTAAACTAATTTACAACTTGCACCAACTCATGCACCACTACACTTTGAAATCTATTACAACTAGAATTACTCTGCTTGCCTCACCAACAACCTCTAACTTGAAATCCACTAGCTAATTAAATTTATCACTTTCAGTTAACTCATTCAAGTCCACATTGAGAACAAATTATAGTTTATTGTCCATCTTCATTAAGGGATAACCAAAATAGACATGCACCCAAAAATAACACTGTGGGCCCCACCCTAGTCTGGGTGCATAATGCAACTAAGTGCTGAATGAAACCAGGTGCTTAATGCACTAGGCGTGGGTGCTGAATATTCTTGTTGAATCTCAACACTCCCTCTCAACAAGAAAGGGATTATCCTTCACCACAATCATGTTTCTATGGTATTCAAATTTGCTCCTGGTGAGCGCCTTCATTAGAATATCTGCATCCTGATCTTCTATGGGAATGTACTAAAGCAACATGATCCTTCTCTGCACAAAAAATTTGAGATGATGGTACCAGATATATATATGCTTGGACCTATCATGAAACACATGATTAATTGAGAGTTTAATGAAACTATGGTTATCACAATAAATCACTATCGGATCCATCTGAGAACCAAAAAAACCAACCAAGATCTTTCTCATCTAGATAGCCTCACATGCAACTTGACTTGCTGCCATGTATTCTGCTTCTGCTGAACTGAGTGCCATGGATATTTATTTCCTGCTGTACTAGGAAACTGCTGTTGATCTAATGCTAAAGACCCCCCCCCCCCCCGATGTGATCTTTCAGTCAGATGGACTGCCAACCCAATCTGCATATGTGAAGCCATGTAACTTCAATCCATCTGTCCATCTATACCATAGACCATACTATAATGTGCCCCTCAAGTATCTCAGGACATGATTCCCCGCCTTCCAAAAGAGCTTGGTAGGCTTAACCATTGCTTGAATCAGCTATTTAACTACGTAGAAAATGTCCGGTCTCGTGTTCACTAGATACATTAGCGAACCCAATAACTTTTGATAGACAATAGCATCCTCTAACTCTCCAGAAGTAGCATCCTCTTTCCTCCAATTTCTTGGAAGAGGAGTATCCATGGGTTTTCAGCTCTCCTTGTTAAGCTTCCCCAGTATCTCCTTTGCATAATTTCCTTGAGACACAAAAGTTCACCATCCTGCTGCCATATTTCCAATCCAAGGAAATAATGAAGGAGTCCCATGTCCTTCATTTCAAACTCCCTTGCAAGATCCTCCTTGCATGAGTGTATCAAATTCTCATCACTAGTCAAAATTAGAACATCAAAATAAATAACAATGATTAATAACTTACCTTCAACTACAATCTGGTACATATTTGCATCTACTTCACTTTTAGTGAAGCCTAGTCTAGTGAAATAGCTGTCTATCCGAGTGTACTAAGCATGAGGTGCTTGCTTCAACCCATACAATGCTCTTTTGAGCCTGCACACATGCGACTAACCATTGAAGGTCTCGAAACCTTCAGGATGCTCTATGTACACCTCTTCCTCAATTATCCCATTGAGAAACACAATTTTCACATCCATATGATGAATGCGCCAACCTATCTGTGTTGAGAGTGCAAGGATGGATATTATGCAAGAGTACCTTGCAACAGTGAAAAATTATCATCATAATATATGCCCTTGATCTGTGAGAATCCCCAGGCCAAAAATCTGGCCTTGTATTTCTAGACACTCCCATCAATAGCTTGCTTTACATTGTAGATCCATCTCGATCCAACCACTAATTTGTCGACCGGTCTTAGGACTATCTCCCATGCACTGTTCTTGACAATGGAGTCATACTCCTCCACCATTGCATCAACCCAAGTAGGCTACTACACTTCTTCTTGAATGGAATATGGTTCAGTCATAATACATTTTTCTCATAAGATCCATGTATCTAGTAAATCGGTCAGGATACTGTCTTTGTTTGCGATGTGAATTAGGGGCTCCTATATTCTGTGTAGCATCAAGTCTCAGCATATCAGCTTCCTTGGTGCGCCTTCTGCCATTTATGATGGATGGCTCTGCATGAGTGTTTTCGTCCACTCCATGAATCTCCTCATGTGGCTGATCCACATCTTGAGACTCATCCTTGGGAACCAGCAGTTCCTCTTTTGCATGCAAGTCCAACTCCTTCTCAAGAGAAAGCCACATGGATTTCTCCTCATCAAATTTTATATCTTGTCGCACAATAGTCATTATGATGTTTGGAAAATACACACGATAATTATGGGGTGTTTCATTGTACCCCACAAAAATCCAAACCTCAGCTGTTGGTTCCAGCTTCTTCCTGGCGTCCTTGGTCACATGCACATAAATAGACGAGCCAAAAAGATTAAAGTGTGAAACATCAGATTTCTTACCAGTGACTCACCTCTTCAGTTGTACTCATGCCAAGTACTCTATGAGGACAACAATTTTGCACATGTACTGCTGTATTGCATGCTTCCGCCCACAGATGCATTGATAGGCCTTGATCATGCAACATTGCTCATGTTGCACCCACAATATTTCTGTTCTTCCTCTCCGCAACCCCATTCTGCTGTGGGTTATGATGCGATAGGAGTTTTCTTTGAATTAATTCTTTGCTTCAGAAGTTATTGAATTCATTAGAGATGTATTCTCTACCATTATCTCTCCTAAGAGCCTTCACTTGCTTCCCCGACTCTTTCTCCACCAGTTATTTAAACTCACATAACTTAGATAATGTTTAATATTTCTTCTACATGAAGAAGATCCAATACTTACAAGAAAATCCATCAACAAATATTACATAGTACTTATGTTTTGTTGTTGAAGCAACATAGAAAGGACCACACACGTTTGTGTGAACTCTCTCAAGGATCCCCGAAGCTGAGTTTTCCTTGTCATGAAAGGTGGCCTTTACATATTTTCCCATAGTACATCCCTTGCATGTGTCCAACTACGCAAGTGTACCCATGGGAAGACCAGTATAAATCTGCTGCATGACTTTCAAGGCTCCATGGTGAAGATGGCCCAATCGCCTGTGCCATAATTCGCCCTCATCCCAGATCACCACTTGATCTGCCTTGCCCATCATTACTGTGCAACCATATACCTATAGCTTGTATATATTCTTAAATTTAATCCCTATCATCTTGGCTTGACCCATTTTTTTATGTCGCAGGAAATATTTTCCATCACTAAAAACAACATCATAGCCTCTATCCTCCAACATTGCGACTGAGACCAAATTTTTCTTCAGACTTGGTACATGCATTACATATTTTAATTGACATGGTTTACTTGAATCCCTCTAAAAGGTAATGGTACCAATTCTGGTAGCACTATACCGTCCGTCGTCCCCCATTTCAATATGCATCTGGAGATCTTTCTCCTCCAATTCACTGAAAAGTTCCTTATCTCCAGTCATGTGAAAGGAAGCGCCACTATCCAAATACCACACAAATCCCAATGCACTGGACACCATGCATGTGATCAATGAGAAGTCAAGCTCAAATTGCGAGGCAATGGCTTCACCAGCTACAAATCCAACAACCTTCTTTTTCTTCTTCTTTTGTGGAAAATTAGTAGCAAAATTCCCATGCTCGTGTTAGTGAAAACACTTCACCTTGGACATGTCCTGATTCTTTCCATTCTTGGACTCAGATTTAGAATGGAATTTCTTCCCCTTCCCCTTCCTTACCTTGGCAGCCAAAGCACAATCCTCTTCATCCTCATTTTTATATGAAGATCCATCTCGGGTGTTCCGTCTGAACTCTTCCTGCACCAAATCCGACCACTGTCGTTCCCAATCTGGCAAATTTTCCCTTCCATTGACAAAATCTTGATAACTGTGCCAAATATTAGGAAGTCCTAGGGGAGAAAATATCACCAAATCATCATCAGTGACTCTTATTCCAACACTCGCTAGTTCGTCCTGACATTGGACAAACTTTGTTAGATATTTTGGAATGGTGTCGCCCTTTTCCATCTTGATATTCCTGAGTTCATATTTGAGCACCAATTTCCTATGGTCTCTACTGCTTTGGAATAGACCTGTCAAAGCCTTCCACATTGAATATGGTGTGGCTTTCCCATGGAGGCTTAAGACAATGTGGTCTCGTACTCCCTCCAACACGATCCTCCTTGCCTTTGCAACTTTATTTTGCCATGCATCAATATTTGCAGCATCGGGTTTAGGAACATCTTTGTCAATGAAATTCTTCAACCCATTGTCTTCGAGTACTGCCTCCATCATGTCCTTCCAAGCAATGTAGTTCAAGCTGCCCTCAAGTGCATACTCTAACCTCAAGCCATTGAAATCCATTTCGATATTGAATCAACTGTAGCACCAAGAAATTATTTCTGGAAATTTGAATTCTATCTAGTCACAAACTCAACTCCTGCTTCACTTCTGCAATTTCCTGTGCTCTGATACCATGTAGAAATTATACAATATGCATGTATATCTTGGATTCACCTGATCTAATAATGTACAAAAGTTAAATACTGAATCACTTCTAAAAATATTTTGCGGAATTAAAAAACACAATCGCTAATCACATGAACATGAAAAAAGATAAATCAGACAAAACAAAAATAATTTCCCAAGGAAAGCTTACAACTAAAAAACCCCACTATATGCTATTGTATATTAAGCATGGATATGGAAACAATCACATAAAAAACTCTTCTCACAAGATCCCTCCAGTACTCAGCTAATTGTCTCACACCGTCATATGCAAAAATGACCAACACATAGCCAATTCTTAGCCTCTAGACAACCTACCTTGCTTGCACAATCCCTTATGGTAAAGATCCCTCAAAGATAGAAATCCTTGCCTGCCTTGACTGCGCAAGTATCATGTGCACTCCAATGGGTGTTTAGTTGCAATTTTGCAACTCAATAATCCTACAACTGATAATCAACTTCCCTTTCACCTAGAACTCAAATGGGTCTCCACTGGATCTGACATGCATGTAGCTAATAATAGTAAATCCTCAGTTGCATGTGAGATCACTGATTGTGAATTAATTAATATTTAATTCATTGAATCTCTCACTAGTGTATCTTTAGCTACAACTAGCACAACTGAGTTTAACTCACTTCACTGAGTTAAACTGATTTACAACTTGCACCAACTCATGCACCACTGCGCTTCGAACTCTGTTACAATTATAATTACTTTGCATTCCTCACCAAAAACATCTAACTTGAAATCCAATATCTAACTGAATTTATCACTTTCAGTTAACTCATTCAATTCCACATTGAGAATAGATTATATTTTAATGTCCATGTTAATTAAGGGATAACCAAAATAGTCATGCACCAAAAAACAACACTGTGGGCCCCACCGTAGTCTGGGTGCCTAATGCAACCAGGTGCTGATTGCAAACAGGTGCTTAATGCACTAGGCATGGGTGCTGAATATTCTTGTTGAATCTAAAAAAATGGTGGCATAGGCTGACTCATCTAGGGAAATGATGGTTGTGGCATTGGGTAAGGTGCATATGTAGGTGGGTATGATTGCATCAGTGTAGGATAGGAATGGTTTGAATGGTTTGGCCCTCTCCATCCTTGTTGTCAAGATTGGGATGGTTGTCAATAATGATATTAGTTCCCATGCTGCCAATGTTGAGAGTGATTAGTGTTAGGATGGGAATATAGATATGCGTTACAACCAAAAAAATGCGGTGGAAGTTCAGGAGCCATACTTGCACTTACCTGAGGCCAGTTTCTTCGTGCTCCCATAGCATGCAATGATTCAGCTTTAGGTTGTCCTCCCTCAAATACAACTTTCAACCCAGGTATGGACAAACATTTTTCTGTGGCATGGTTCTCTGAACAAATTGCACATTTATTAGTTCCTTTTACATCAAGAGTACATTCTCTTAAAATATGTTTTTTTCTACATTTTGGACAAAAAATAGATAATGATTCTTGTTCCTCTACAAGTTTTTGCTGAAATTTCAAAGAGTCTATTTGTTTGCTAACAGTATTCATTATTTCAATTTTCATATTATCCATTTTTTTCTCTAATCCAATGATCATAGCATTAGTAGGTTCGGTTTTCTTATTTCTGTTTCGAATTCATTTACCAGATCTATATTGATTCCTTGAGAATTTCCTACACAAGTCACAGATTTTATCAAAAGGTTTATGGGAAATATCTCCTTGTCCTAAAAAATTTAAAGTATTCCTAGCATCACCAATAAGTCCATGTAAGAAAAAGGTCCTAATGGTACTCAGCTCAAATTTGTGCTTTGACCTTTGGAGGATATATATGAATTTCTCTAAGTAGTCCTTTAGGGTCTCATCACCATTTTTCACAATAGTAAAGATTTCATCTTGAATATCTCTAGTTTTATAATATTCTTGATATTTTGACAAGAAAAATCTCTTTATCTGGTATGAAGAAGCTATAGTGTCTCCCCCTAGTCCCATGAACCAATGTAATGCTGCATCCTTGAGAGTTGCAGGAAACAAGTTTAATTTCTGAGCATCAGATGAATAATCATAGCTCCTACACAAAATATCAAACGCAAATAGAAAAGAGTCTGGGTCTTCATGTACCTTACCATAGAAATGAGGAAGATATGATGGTGGAATATTCTTCATTTTCACAACTATGTCAGGATCCACAATTGGGAATCCAAAAGTGGATTGTTCTTCATTTACCTGATTTTCGCCAGTTCCCTCTGCATGGTCCTCATGATCTGCCATTGTTGTTCCTCCAAGAAAACCACTTTCAACAAGCTGAGAAGGTTGAATATGGGTTCTAATAGTCTCCTTATTCCCCTTCGTGGGCTGTGTCACACCTGGAATACTGTTACCAGAGTCCAAGTAAATAGTTCCTGTGTGATGAGTCTGGGTCTATTTGTAATTTTTTCCTGCAAAAGAAGGCCCAATGTGAGAATTAATTTCAGATTTACCGATATTTCCTCAGCCCTTAGTAGGCTTCAGACCCCTACCCCTTTTAGGCATTCATTTCAAAAAATGACAAAACAAAACTCAATAAAATGTTGCAAATTCAAAATAACTCAACACCTATAAATTCCTTCAATCAATAGAAGCACACTACAAAAAAAAAAAGTAGCAGACTTACCCCTATTGCATAAAATGGAAAATTCTGACCATTTCAAATCGCCTCCCCGAAAATGGTGCCAAAATGTTGGGTGCGGGAATAGTAGTTAAGAAAACTCCTTTCAACACTTAATTGTCAACCCGGGGGTTCATAAACTTAGAGACGAAGCACAGGAAATGCCAGAAGTGGTATGAAATTTTCCTATATATTCCTACTCATTTAATCAAGATCTTGAAAAATTGAAAATAAATATCACACAAAAATTTACACCAAAGAAGTTCTAGCGCCAGAATGCGAAAGAAATTACTTTGCGAAGAAACCAAATAAAGGAACTTTCACAATGTTGTAAGCAATCTTGATCGCTGAAATATAATTCTATGTTTATCTCCAGTATGGGTGTTGGCAAGTTCATAAGTGGGACCTTGGAAAGATCTTCCTTCTTAAGGATTTTCCTTCTTGCACCAAGCTATTATTCCTGTACTCCTGCAGTATTCTTGCACTAGTACATGTACATAAATTATGTGCGGAAGTATCTTTTACACTTGGACTGGAGATTTATGTCTTTGTGCATGCGCTTTAAGCTTCAGGCTTAGAGCACTCTATTCCTGTAATAGGACATTGGTTCCTGTACCAGAACAAAGATTCCTACACCAAGTTTTCCAATTACTTTCGGGAAAAGAAAGGGTGGGCTAATCTATGAAAGGAATTGCAAAGGCGAATCAGAATTTTGAAATAACTTGCACACGAAAAATAATGCTTCAAACAAACTGAATCTAAAAATGAAAATAAGCTTTAAAATAAAACAAACTTCAAAAGTCAAAGCACACTTTCTTCAATGCAGTGAAAGAAATAACTCAAGTATGACAACAAGATTTTATCCCTGTGATAGTTACTCACATAAACCAGATCTGCCTTTAATATTTGTTAACTCAGAAAGGTTCATTTTAACTATTCAGATTTACATTTTAATTATTTCCTTTTAAAAATATAAAGTGCAGGCACAGATCGATGTGTTGTAATGACGTTCGTTCATCAGTTAACAAAGCATCTTTAATTCCTAGGATTTTAACTCTTCTTATTAAAAATACTTCTACTTTCTAATGAACATTCACTTGTAGAAATAAATCGAATTCTTATGAAAGGAAGGAATGAAACAACTTTGCTGTAATGAACCAAAAAAAAACCAAGTTGCAGGAACTATAAATGCACTAGTGCAGGAATAACGTGCTTCCACGATTCTAGGCAGAAATAAACTAAGATTTGTAAAAATGAGATGACCGAAAGTAAATCAAACTTAATTAATGTTCACACCATGGATCAATCACACTTGACTATCAATGAAATAAAACCATAATTCTTATGAATAAATAAATCTTAAACTCAATCCACACTTTGCATAAATAAAATCAGACACACCTTTAACTGAACGAAAGTGAGAGGGCAAAAGAGATGGGTTGGCTGGGGCCTAGGCAACTAGCTCATTTCCAATTTAGGAAACTTGAAGCTTCAACACTCAAACTCGCATCAGTAATAGATTAAAACATATAATGTAAACAAAATGGTGTATCTCCTTGTATTAATTCTGAATCAGAAAAAATGCATCATAAGTCTGGATCCAGCCCAAAATGAGGGCGAAAACACAAAAATAAATTTTTTCTAGAGTTACAGTAGCATGGCTATCGCTCCCTAATTCCTATTTGAAACTTATATTTTATACTACCCTTTCGGCCTATGGACATAATGAAATTACATACAATCGGTCTAATTCCAGCCTTTCAGATGAAAAAAATAATAACCATCATTACAAAATAAGCCTGTGGCTATAATAAAATGCTAATATGATCGTTGGTTGGCGACCTAATATTTTATCATATCCCTGAATATCCTCCACTACTAATTCAACTCAAGATGACCGCAATTGAAATTGACGAGTTGGAGTGAGATGCCCACATTACGTAACGAGTTGTCGTGGAAGTTTAGGAGCGGCTGCCAACGGTGCTAGAATCTGCCTGCACTAGACCATGCTAATACAATGCTTAATACATTTTCTTATCAAAATACTTTAGGAAGGAAATATTATTTGCAAGAATATAAAAGGCATAAAATCTATTAAAATGATTAATTAAGTACTTAATAAACCTTAAGTATGAAATATAAAACTAGTGCAGGGATAGGACAAGATTCTTGGACTAGTGCAGGAATAAGGAAGTTTATGAGGATGAAACAAAGGTTTATGATTGTGGTTTTAAAGTGGGAAAGGATTTAAAAATGAGGCATTTTGTCCTACCAACATTATTGTTGAGGTGTTTTATTAATGGGATTGAGGAGTGGCTGTGTAGGTAGTTGGTTAGATTTCTGAGGAATTGAATTGGATGGTAGTGGAAGTGGTTAAATCAAAGTCAATTGAGGTTGAAATTGTGGTTGTATATATTGTGGTAGTTGGAGTGGAGAATAATACTGAGGTTGGTATTGGGGATATGGTGTTTGGAATGCTTGAGGATATTGGGGATTCCTACAATAAGAACCTTGCCATCCTTGTGACCAATATGGGTTTTGTGGTTGAGGTGGCCAGGTTTTCCATGGTAAGGTTTTATTCCAATTACTTTGTGTTTGTGCATAGTATTAATACTATGCATTAGGATCTTGTACCATACTATTTTTTCAAGGCTGCCAAGGTCTTCTAGGAGAAACATAACAAAATGGTTCTGTTTGACTTGTCCCAACTTCTTCTTCAAAAAAAATTTAAGTCCAGGTATTGAAGGGCACTCCTTTGCAGCATGATTTTCTACACATATAAAACATATTCAAATTTCAAGAGGGTATTCTCGTAGTACATGTTTCTTCCTACATCTAGGACATAAAATAGACAAAGAAACATTTTTCAGTTTTTTACTTGTTTTGTACTCTTATCATATCAAAGTTGTTCACAAAGATTCCCAAGAATATCAGTTTTGAATTTATTAAGAAAATTACCAAGTTGTACTCTACTTACCGTTCCAGTTGTTGTTTTTCTTACCTTTGATATAATTGGGTCTCTCAAACTCTTTCCATATTTTGATTTTCCTCTTGAAATGTGTTTGCATAATTCACAAATTTCTTGAAATGACAATTGAGAAACATCTCCATTCCCTATAAGGTTAAGAATATCAATCCATTAATCCCTTATAGATTTTAGAACGAGATTTTTTATTGTGTCAAATCGTAAGTTATGAAATTTATCTCTTTTGACATTATAAGAAAATCTCTCCACTAAGTCTTCAATAATTTCATCCTCTTTTTGGATCATTTTGAAAACCTCTTCCCTAAGGTCATGATGTATGCAATAATATTTTTATTTTTTTAAGAAAACTATTTTCATATCGTCCCATGTCCTTATACAATTTGCTCCTAGTCCCACTAACGATTTAAGAACCCCACATTTTAATGTAACATAAAACAATTTCAGTTTTTGAGTATCAAGTAAATATTCATAGGATTTACATAATACCTCAAACTTAAAAAGAAAAGTTTTTTGATCCTCAATTTTCATACCATGAAAAGTAGGGAGAATAAATGGAGAGCCATTTTTCGTGGTGGAAGTAGTACACGTGTCTCGAATAGGGAATCCAAAAGGACCCTCTTCTTCATGAAAGCCTCCATCACCTCCTCCGCCACCTCTGCCACCACCTCTACCACCTCCTTCTAGTATCCTATATCCTCTACCTACACCAATTCAAGGTCCTCATCCATGATGTAATTCTCCTTCGTATGCCATTGTGGATTCCTTAGAGCTTATATAGGGTTCTTTGATAGGTTTGTCTTCAACTAGTTCCTCTTCCTCTGGTTCCTCTATCAATGGTTGTTCAGGAAAAATTTCTTCCTCTACTTCTTCCTCTTCACTAGGTACCTATAAATCTTGTCTAATGAGTTGTTCACATGTTGAAGAAAGGAATATGACCCCTTCAATTGGAGATGTAGGTTCTTATACCACAACTTCAATAGATGATTTTGTGATTCCCTAGTTTTAATTTTGGACTATTAACTTTGAGAAGTCTTGGTCTACCTACAAATTGTGGAATGAATGTATTAGAAGGTGGTGTGGCACTATGTGGTCTAGTAGGCGTGGTTGGTGACGTTGGATTTGAACTACACCCTCTACTTACAAATATACCCCTAGAATATCATTCTTTATACAAACATCCTAAATTATTTTAATATGAATTAACTATGCATCTAAAGAATGAATGCAACTATAATGAAATGCAATTTACGAAAATTATGTTTTAGTAAGAACCCCTTAATCGTGGTGTGCATGATCTTACCTTTCGTCTTACCGCTCTCCCTAAACAGAATTATGTAAATGAAAAAGCATCATATATTAAAAGTGAACACCTATGTAAACTTCCTAGAAATGACGCCAAAAATTTAGAGTAATTTAATTTTTGGTTAAATTACTTGCATTAAATTATCAATCCAGAGTTCGTGAATTTGTGAAGTATCTTTGCACGATATATGCTAGGATATCAAATTTTAATTAGAATAAAACTATTCTAATTTCAAGATGAAAATTAAATCTACTTATGAAAAGATGTTAGTAGGCACAAACATATGTTCTTTCTTAGAAACCAAAATAAAATAAATTATGAAATCGAAGACTCAAAAATTAAATCAATTCAAAACACACTATGCTAATGTGAAATCTTCAAAATCCTATTCTATTGAACAAAGAAATGAAATCTTATTCTATTGAATTTCAAAAGATAAATTTAATCTATTGTACTTGGAAGGGACACCTAAACTATTTGACTTGGAAAAGAAATATATTTTATGAAACTTTGAAGCAAATCTATTCTATGAATCTACTCTAAATTTAATCAATGAAGCTTGAAGCGAATTTAATATATGAAACTTGAAAGGAAATATAGCTATGAAACTGTGAAAGTAGAGTTAATCGAAAATCTATGATACCTTCGAATTGAAATTATACTAGAAAGAAGTAACCAAAGAGCAATAGAATATTGACATAAATTTAAGTGCAAGAAGCCTGAAGAGATTACTAGTTTGCGTATATTGAAAAATATCCAATGATAACTTATTAAACATAAATATGATACTAAGTTAGAAAATATTATAAAAGTAAATATTTTTGGTATTTTTTGGGTCTTTCATCAAGCGTTTGACCTATAGAGAAGTAAAGGGAAAATAAGTGAAAGTCAATTTAAAACAAAACATTAAAATTAGACAAAGGATCTAAATGAACTGAATAACTAAATGAAACAAATTTTAATCTAAATGCAGAGCGTGAAGAAATAAAATCAAGGAAATGAAATACATCTATACTATTCTCACACGTATTTAGGGGGCCCTCCTGATGAATGTGAGGTGTTGAAAACTTAGATCAAAAGACTCTATTTGCTAAGAATAATCACAAAAATGCCATGAAAAAAACTTGACTTACTCAGACCTTATCAACAGAGTCTTCACAAGAAAGTTTAATAACAATAAAAATAATTTTGAACTTAATTTATTTCTTTCGCTTTTAAGATGAAGCGTTTTTTTAATGTTTACAGAGTTAAACAACTTGAGGAATTACTGCGTAGAAACTAGAACTGAAATCAATATCTAAGTTTCTGAATCAAAATAGGAATTTCGCTTCGCATAATTCACTATTGAAGGAGAGAATCATGAGAAGACATTTATTGACACGTCATCATCTTTAGCATGGTATTCATAGCTGACTCGCTTGATTGTAGAACCGTTCGTTTGATGCTCCGCGCAAAATAGGTATTCCATAGCCATGTTGACTATAAGTTTGGTTAACGAGATACTCTTATCCTGTGATATTCCATCTATAACCAATACGTGGACCTCTATATTGATGCTATTTGGCAATTTCTCATGTGTTTTGACCGTTCTCTAGCACGTGCAAATAACTATGGAACTTTGGATTCAATTGTGGAATATTAGGTTATCTACAAAAAGTTCACATTTTGGTAGTTATAATCTAGTTCAACCAATTTCATAAAGAAAAACATAGATTTAAGATGATGATGGAATTTTACCTTTTTCATGTAATTTTATGACCCAAGTAACTCCTAATCCATAGAGAGATGAAATAGTATGGAAATATGTAACGAAATGAGTGGAAGAAGGGAAGATAAAATTGTCAAAAAGAGAACAAATTAGAGGTTCAACATTCCTCAAAGCCAAAGGTGTTGCATGTCATCATGCATTTGAGAGTGACAAGAATTCAAAATTTGCAGAGAAATATTTCAAAGAACTTTCTTTGTGGCTTCAATCAAAATGTCAAGATTGGTGTACCTTTTCTTGCTTTTAAAATTCACTGTCCACGTTGTTTTCTCATCAACAACTTAGCTTGCAACCATTTTATTTGTTGTTTGAGCACATTATTGTTTTGTTTGAGCTTTTGATTTTTCTTATACTAGTAACACATTATAAGAAGCATAGTGTCATTCCGAGATTTTATTACTTCATTCTCATCCTTTATGTTTTTATTTAATACTTCTAGTTCATAAACCTCCTCCTTCAAAGTTTAACGATCTCTTTATGTTTAAGAAAAGGAATATTTACTTCTTGATTAGGTGGATCAAACATAAGAGTATCATCATGTAAGACATCATCATTAAATTCTAGTTCTATGGGAGAATTTACCTTTTTCTCTACCTATTTCTCTAATGTCTCAAAATAATCATAAGATTAGTGCTAGACGAAGTCTACTTCTAGAGTCTTCATGTGGAGGTATTTGGTGTATTGTCTTTTGCTTCAACAATTTGTATGGTCTAAGGTGGACCATGAATAATATGTTTGGTCATATCTCTTGATATAGGCATTGTATTTTGACTACCTTTCCTCTTATCGCCCCTTTTTTGTGACTTTTATTTGTCTTATTTTGATGACTCTGTTCGTTTTTCTTCCTTGCTGGCTTTATTTCTTCTAAATTTTTCCAATTTATTGTTCTCTTTCTTTTGATTTTGTGGCTTCTTATTTGATATTCCCTTTGAATATTTTGCATGCTTCATGAAATCACAAAGTAGAATTTGATCCTCTGCATACCCAACATTTGGAACCTCCACCTCTATCATATTCTCTGCATTAAAATTCCCATTTTCCTGCATTTCATGCCTAGGGTTAGGGTTTATATAAACCCTCCTTTCGATTCTCCTAATTTTCTTGATCTCTTCTTCTTATGAAGTTTCCACAAAATGATTCCTCACAAGGAAATATTTCCAATTATCACCATTGATTTTCAATTGTGCTTCTACAAGGGTTTTTATTAACCCATGATGATATAAGGCCTGCTCAACGTTTCTAGAGTCCCTATGGATATTGAACGCCATATTTTACAAGCTCCACATAAGATAGTAAGGAGAATTGAGATATTTTCATTTGATAAAATGCATTAAAATTATAACATGGTAGAACAATAAGGTCTTATACCTCCCTTCGCACGTAAGGAATTTTTGTAACACCAACAATAAATTTCTCCACTTAGAATTTATTGCACACACAAGAATTCCATTTATGAAGGTTGAGAGATACACACCTATATTATGAAGAAAATACTTCCATTGTTCATCCTTCAACCTCTAGTTTTTAAACTAGATTTCATTGTTCCTTTGAAGTCTAGTTTCCTCAACAATGAAGGACTCAGTTATCTTAAACATAATGTCCCAAATTTCTAACTCCACTCAGTCAAAGGCCCGTGCGAATGCCCTATATACCTCAATTTAATGCCCTTTAAAATTTTCAAAGAACATGAGACATCCTACCTTCTACAATTGTTCTTGGACCCGAGGAAAAGCAGTAGGAAAATTCACTCTCATAGGTTCATGACGAAAGATAACCTCGATCGTTGTGAAGGAGAAGTTTCACCTCCAAATTTTCTTATTTTGACAGTGTATCAATGGGAAAATGAGCAGTGAAATCGGTGAAATTCGGTAATGATAAGGTTAAAATGGTGTAATGAATGGTTAAAGGTGGCAATGTTGGAACATGATTCTTCCTTTTAACTCATGATTACCCATATTTTTCTTCAATCTGATCCATTAATATCGTCATGGATATTTGGAGTTGATTTAATAATATGCAATAAGGATAGGTTTTGATATTGGGGAGTGACATACCAAGAGTGTGAGATGTTAGGGTGTGGATTATGATTAGAGTCATTGAAAAATAAATGTAGGTCATTAACTTCAGAGATCCATCTAAATATAATATTAAATCCACTAACTCAAAAGATCTAAAGTTTTACTTCAATGAAATTGATTAACCATTCATATAGTAACCTTATGATATATACCTCAATTTTGTGTGTTGATATTCCTTACTTGCAGGTCCAAGATATGTCTAAGAAAAATTAGCTATGATATGTTAAATAAGTTGCAGAATGTTGATAATTCTTCAATTCTTTCAAATTTTGGCTGCTGCTGGATGCTAATAATGACTGATGATGCTAATGAATATTGATGGTTGCTGATAAATTCTCCTTAAAATAGAAACAAGTTCTTGAGAGAAATTTATTTAAACTTGAAAATTTCTTTTGGAAATAAGAAAGGGAATAAAATAAATGGGAAAAATGAAGGGAAATGAGAAAATCTAAGTTGACAAGGATCCGTTGGTTTTCAACTAATTTTTTTTTGTATAGGAATACCAACAATGTTGGTTTTCATAATAATGCTTTTATTTTTTCTATTTTTTTAACTTTCCCCCCATTTTTTTCTTTTTTTTTAAAGAAAAATAAATTACACTTCTTTTGGAAGTAGAGGAGAAGAATCTCATTTTCCTACCAACTTAAGATCAAAATTTTCTTGTATATTTTTAACAACCTCTTCTCTTGTAGAAGGCTTATTATATAAATTTAATTTGTACCCATTGAAAATGAAGGTGATCCCTTCTTCATCAATCTAACTGCTCAATTATCTAAAACAATTTCTATATGATAGGGATCCAGCCAATGTGTTTGAAATTTCCCTTGAAAATAATTATACTTAGAATCAAAGAGAAGAGGCCAATCACCTGGCTTGAATTTTTTTTCTTTGATGAATTTATCATGCCACCTTGTCCTCTATTGTTGGATTATGCTTGTTCTTTGTATCAAATATTGTTAGATCTCATCTAGTTTATTCATTTGTGGCATCCTTTGTTTCTAGTCTTCAAAGAGATCAAGCCCAAACTTTGCTGCTATCTTGAAGGTCTCCACTTGGAATTCAATAGGAAGCAAGAATTTATTCCCATATACAAGCTCATAAGGAGTACGTACAATAGTATTTATCCATGTGGTATGCCCAAAGGGATTCTAGAAGCCTTTCTGCCTAGTCCCTTCTATGAAAATGTACAGTCTTGGTCATTATAACTTCAAGTACTTTGTTGGTGGATTTCACTTTCCCATTGGATTGTGGGTGGTATGGAGTAGATTTACAGTGTCTGATCTTATACTGCTCCATAATATTATGAACCAACATAAATGTAAATTAAGCACCCTGATTTGTTACATTTTCTCTTGGAACACCAAATCGAGTGAAAATATCCTAAAAAATAAAGGTAAAGTTACAACATTTTTAGTAGCAAAAATAAGTGGCTTAGCTTCTACCCATTTTGTAAAATAATCTATGCAAAAAAGTATATACCTATTTTGTCTGGACGGGGGATTGATGGGTCCAAAAAATTCTAGAGCCCATTTTCAAAAGGGTTTACTAGTACCTGTGGCTATAGAGGCATCTCTTCTGATTGAACATGTCTTCCCATTATTTGAAAACTATGACATCTTTTGACATATTCCTTTGCATCCTTGAAAAGGGAAAGCCAATAATATCCCAAAAGAATCACTTTGTATGCAATCCTTCTATAAAAAAAGTGTCATCCACATGGTTCATCATGGCATGCTTTTAGTATCTTAGGTACTTCATCCTCTCGAACACATCTTCGAATGATCAAATTGGTTCCCATTCGATATAATTCTCCCTCTATCCAGGAATGGGGTGCACTGGATTTGATGACTTTATCTTTCTTTGGATGATAATTGTGGAGTAAATTTCCTTGTAGCCAAAAAGTTTGCAATATTTTCAAATCAAGGAATTTTAGTACATACTACAAAATATATTCATCACGAAAATTATCGACTACAGGAGTATCACTATTATCATTTTGCATCCTAGAAATGAAATCAACAATTGTGTTTTATTTTCCTGTCCTATCTAAATTGATAATATTGAATTCCTACAAAAATAAAACCCATCTAGTAATTCTTCCATTAGTAATTGGTTTGTTCATTAGATATATGATAACTAAATTATCTGTATGAATGAAAGTCTCACAACCGGTGATATAATTTCCAAACTTGTTAATGACATGAACAACAATTGAAAAATCATTTTCTATAACTATGTAATTTAACTCTGCAAGAGTCAAATTTTTACTTGTATAATTAATAACATAAGTATTCAAGTCTTTTTGTCCTAATACAAATCCCAAGGTTGTGTTTGAAGTATTAATAGAAATATGAAATGAGAGGGACCAATTTGGTCCTCTTAAAATTGGTGCTTCATAGATTTTTTGTTTTAATGATTCAAATGATTTTTGGCAGTCATAATTCCAATAAAATTTACAATCCTTTATAAGAAGTTTGAAAAGTGGCTAAGCTATTTTTGTGAAGTTTTCTATAAACCTTCTATAGTAACCTGTGAAACCGAGAAAATTTCTAACATCTCAGTGGCATGTTGGTACTAAAATTTTGGAAATGACTTCAAATTTTGATGTATTTATATTGATTACAACACCTGAAATATGATTTCCTGAAAAAATCCCTTCGTTAAACATCATAAAGCATTTTCCATGACTCAATGAAATATTAACTTCTTTACATCTAACACAACCTTTTTATATTTTTCCCATAACATCTTAAAAAATGTTCTCATACATTGATCTAGATTTATGAAGGAAAAAAATGAAATAGAGATTAAAAAAAAGCATATAGATACAATGAAACAAAACTTTGATTAATAAATAACAATTGCTGAAAAACTGTTTACATACATAAGAGAAACAAACTTTCTCGGATGATGGTAGCTTATCGTTGAGAAGAGATGTGATGATTACATACCTTCTGAACTGTGTTACAATGAGGCTCAAAATTTTTATTATTATTGAGAAATAATGGAAAACCATAAACATCCAAAAACATAACCATAGGAGATGAAGCACCAAAATGTTTTGGGCCTTGTTGGTGTTAGTTGGAACGTCAATGTCTTGGGGTCGTAACTTTGACATACGATCTCCGTTAGGCGCACATGATACCTCATTAGAAAGATATATCTGAGGAAAACATGTTTATACTAAAAAAATTAAACACACTGCCCTACTATTTTCCTTTTATCAGATAAAACACTGTTTAGGGCCTCAAAATGACTGCAAAAGTTCAGGACCCGAAAAACTACCAAAAAATAGAAAACTACCGAAATAGGAAACTATGTTGTAAATTAGGAAGCTAAAAGGAAAAAATGTTGTGGGTCCAAGTGGAA
Source organism: Pinus albicaulis (assembly GCA_034641835.2). Lineage (NCBI taxonomy): Eukaryota > Viridiplantae > Streptophyta > Pinopsida > Pinales > Pinaceae > Pinus > Pinus albicaulis. The sequence continues at coordinate 266,283,234 of CM076572.1, read as the reverse complement.
TAGGCAGGTGGCCACCAATATCCACTTGGAACATTCCTCCTGCATTAGGAAGCAATGGTCCCCATTGTGTTGAGTTCCTCCATGAGATGGGGAAACATCTTCTGAAATTGGTCCCTCGTGAGCCACTTGTGTTGATGTAGGAGCTGTCCAAATTTGACAAGTCGATACTGTTGGACCCTCTATTGTCAATTTTTCTTGATCTATGTGTCCACGATATGAATAGTTGTGGCTTGTATAATGCAGTTTGGGTTGATCTTCGTTGGTGTTAGCTGCTCAACAATGTATATTATGTCCAATAATGGTGCAAAATATGGACGAAGGTGGTCTACATTGAATATGAGGTGTAATCCAAGGAATGCGGCGATACTGAGATTGAAAGTGTTTTCTCCCACAACCTTGGTGATGGTGTAAGGTCATTATCATAGTGTTCGAATCTTCTGATGGGATTTGACAAGGCATTATTTCTGCAAATGCAACCAATCTCCCACCTGAAACTTATATGGAACATGATGTTGATTATGCCATTTTTTGTACTAGAATGTGCCTAGGAACTTGATATCCTAATTTGATATAATGATCTGAAAGATCCCGAAATGTACCCACACTAGTTCAAAGAATAATTTGGCAGTGGATTTTGATGTGATAAGCTTCTTGCAAGAAACCAACATGACCATTTTAGAAAATTTGTCGATGACCACAAATACACAGTTGTTTTGATGCTTGGTAGAAGGAATGCCAAACATATAATCCATGAAGATGGATTCCCAAGGCCGACTAGGAGTAGGCATTAGAGTATTCATGCGTTGATTCTTAATGATTGGCTGGGCAATGACACAAGTAATACAAGATCTGATAATTTTCCAACATCCTGTCAGAGATTTGGCCAATAAAAACACTTTTTCAGTACTACCACTACCTTCTGTTGGGGTTCCCATGTTTTGGCCAGATTGGCAAGACCAAAAGATGAGACAACATCAGAACCACTTTTGGATCATAGGATCTAGCCCTCCTGGATCCGGAGAGGGATATCTCCGTAGAACAAAGAATGTATATCTTTGAAGCTCAAGATGAGATGTTAGGCTAGTTATGAAGCACAACGGGGGTTTTTAAATGATTTGGTTGGTTGCTGGGTTGGTCATGAGATCATGAACTGAGAAAGTAAATGGGAGAAAAGGACCAAAGCAACAGGAAGTTTCAGCAAAGGGGATAGGTCGAGACAGTGCCATCCATTGGGCTATGGAGTCATGAAAGGAAATTACATGCAACAACTAGCCAAGGCTTCTAGAGGGCAAGTCATCCATACTAAAGGATCTTTTAGATAGATGATGGGGTGGAACATTAAGGGAATAAGGTGGAAGAAGGAAAGACAACCAAATTTCTGTCTATAGATCAGGTCAGAGGTCATTTAACTCCAGACCTGCTTGGACATACTCTAAGGCAGCTCTGAAAGAGGGACGAAGGGGCTGCTTATAGATCGAACCAGAGGTCATTTAACTTCAGGTCAGCTTTAGCAACTCCAAGGGAAAAAACAGAGATAAATTTGACAAAGAAGCATCCAAGCAGCAAACCCCCAAGTTCATACATCAGCCAGCAAGCAATAACATCCGCTTCACTGGTTAAACCACATGAATTCACTCTTAGATAGCACACAAAGCAGAAAACATTAAAGGTAGGGAGAGCAGGAAACATAGGGCACCTAACAAGGGTGAATCCTATGTTATACTTCTGTTGCCTACCAGAAGAACATGAAACAGCATGTAAATGAAATAAACAGAGTTAGAAAAAACATCACCAATAGCAATAGACCAGGATCCTGTGAAATGTGCTTTGATTAATTGATGCAAAACCAGTCATGTACAATAAGCTCAATGGCTAATACAGTCCAGACTTTCTCCTCCCAGCCTATTACACACAACTACTCTTCTACTCCCTCCCACGACTGTTCTAACAGTCAGAATGAATCCCTCTAACAGCAATGGCAGCAGCCCGCAACTGAACAACAACAACCACCTTTTCATTATGCTCTCGGGGATTTCTTATAGGAGAATTGAGAGAAAAGAGAGAACAACAGGAGTAGATACAAATTAAATGAGATCAATTAAGACAGGATGGAGGAGGAGACCGAGCCCATTATGCTTAATGGAGTTCTGCTGTACTCTGTAATCTACTCTGTGAGACTCTATCAGGTCGAGATTGACCTCTGATATGTTCTTTAAATCCTGACGGCGTCTGGAGCTTTGCGCTGCCTTCTGGAATAAATGACATGGATAAAAATCTGCAGGTCTTCTCCATACCTCAATAACTGTTGCTCAGAGACTTCTTAAAGAAGCTTATGTCCGTAACCTTCGTTTAATGGCTCGAGGAGGCATGCAGTGCGTTGTGAGAATGGTGTACGTTTGGAGAAAATGTTTTGCTGACATTAAACACAGATAAGACTGTTGCGTGCGCTCAAGTCTTCAAACTGCGTCCTTTTCCTTTGAATTGTGGGGTTAAGCATTAATTATGCCAACAACAGGCATAAACCCCTTTTTCTTTTGCTGGTCCGCTGACTCATGCTGAAACGGCCTCTCTGTGCTATCTGCACTGTAAAATAAACCTGTTATGAACCTGGGCAGTGGTGGAGAAATGCTGTGGAGACCGAAGGAGTGGTGGCGGAACAGTGAAAACAGTGGAAATGCAAACGGAGGGGTGAAAACTCACGAACAATATGGTTTGGTGATAGAATGCAGCGCAGACCATTAGATCCTGGTCTGGGAGTGGAAATCGATGGCGGAGATCAGTCGGATGGATGGCCCTATGAAACATAACGGGACGCGGGACCTCCAATAGAAAACACGAAACTTTGGTTATAAACCAAAATACAAAGGAATCGGGTGAAAATATTATGAAAAGGCGTGGAAGCGAATGTAAGAGTGGGACCCGGCGGAGGCGGAGGGCGATCAAATCTTGACCGTTAGATCCTAGATCCAATGGTCGGTCAGGATCAAATCGGAGGATCGCAATCGGGGGAAGCAGGGGTGGCACATTCAAAAAGTTCCGATTGTGATCGGAGCGATGTTGCGATTAAGCGCCAACCGTCGGATCTGGAAGGGAATGGGCGGCTGGGATTGAATCAAGAGACAACAGGGAAGGCTTGCGATGGCGATCGGAAGGGGGTTTGCGATTGAGCGCTGGCCATTGGATTAGCTGGGAGATGGACGGTCGAGATGCAATCGAGGGATCACAATCGGGAGTCAGACGGGAAGGTTTGCTATTGCGATCGAAAGGGGACTTGCGATTGAGTGCTGGCCGTTGGATCGGCGAGGAAATGGACGGATGGGATTGGATCGGAGGATCGCAATCGGAGCTCAGGCGGAAAGACTTGCGATCAATCGGAGGATGGAATGATCGGGGCGCGATGCGATTGAATTGCATCGCAAGTATTTGCAATGGACCAATCGGGGGTTGTCCCACAAGAGTTGCGATTGCGATTGCAATGCGGCGGACCATATATTTAACACAAAAATTTATAATAAAGTTTATGCACATACATGGCGGGGTATGGAAGGGGAAGTGGTTAACACATAGATCACTTATGTATTAAAGTGATTTATAATGCGGACTTACGGTAAGGGGCTGAGCCCTGTTGTAAAGCGGAAAGTGGGTTTTTTAGCCTGTTTTAATGTATTTGAGGCCTAAAGGGTAACGATAGGGAGATGGAGGGGGAAATTGGGAAAACGAAGGGTGTAGGGATATTTAGAGGGGATTTTAGGGAGGATTAAGAGGGTAAAAAGGGAAATAGAAATGGAGACAAGGGGGACTAGAAAAGAGGCTAAGTGAGGGTGAAATAAGGGGGAAAAGAGGCCTCTGGGAATTTCTTCTCAAACAGAGAGGCTTTATAAGGGAATCAGTAGAGGAATTTCACCAAAGGACAAAAGGCATAAGGAGACTTCAAGGATGATGTGTTTTCAGGGGAAATGCATTCCTTGAAGGCTCAACAACATTTTAGCCCCCTATTTGCCTGTCAAAAATTTACAGGGGGGCTAACAGTGGCTCCACATGGGGATGGCTTCTTCTTGAAGGAGTCAAGAATCCAGAGAATGATCTTTGGTGTAGGCTAGATGCCTGATGCTTGGCACATCCCTTTCTTTCTTTGGATCAGCTGCCACAAACTAGGAAGACATCATATCAGCATTAAAAATCTGCCAAACAACTACCTACCCACACTATAGTCCTAACATTTTCTCTTCTGACATTTTCTCTTCTGGGTGCATTTGGACTTGCAGACCCTTTACATCATCCAATTTTACAAATAGGAAGATAAACCTATTCTAAATATACCCTTATTACTCCATGAGACCAGATTAGACTGTTGGTCTCACATGTTTCTCTACCTAATCTAATATCTGCTAGGATTAAACTGTCTAGCAGATCTCTTCTCTACATTCTAAGACAGAATTTGAAAAACAGTCAAGCTAGGATTAGACTGTATAGCTTGCTGGACTTTACAGAAATTAAAAACAACTAACTACATGCTCATAGACTGAGCTTTATTGAGCTTCCTATCTACCCTATTCTACTTGGAAATCTCTGATGTACTAGGTGATACAATAATGCCAATGCAGCCAGTCGAGCAATAGCAAAAAAGGATATGGGCATTGACTGCCTATCAGAGATAACCACAGGGTACCCTGCGTGTGGTTCCTCAAAACTGAGGCCACCAGCAGTGGTGACCAATTCTGATGTATTTGGCTCTCGCAGAAGATCAATGCTTGAGGAACTGAGCCAATGAGGGCCTCCATGTATTCTGCCACAGGATCAACAGGCTCATGATATAATCTTTTCCCTTCACAGCCTGCCATGACCGAAAGGCTGTCTGCATCCTGGGCAGCTTCAAACACTGCCTCTGCAGTGAGGCCTTCGTAATCACACTCCCCCTCCTCCTGATGAGGAGTATTTGGCATGGGGGCATCAATCAGGAATAACTCTTCTTCCTCTGGACCGAGACAGAGATGTCTACGGGAAAAAAGATTTTTCTCTAATCCCCATTGCAGCCTGAGATAGAGGGCTCATTATATTCGACCGCGCTGTCCTCTAGTAACGCAGGCTGGTCCTGCTGTAACTCCATGAAAAAATTAACATATTCTTGAGCGGGGGTTTCTTTGATTACCTCAAACCTTTTGGAATAAGGCTTAGGATATTCATTCCGCTCAAGATCTTCTTCATCTCTTTCCTCCTTGTCCTCTGCGCTGAAGGGCTGCAGGCTTTCGTCCTCTTGGAAAATGCTATTGATGTTCGGATATAAAACAGAAAAAAGGTTCCATGAATCTTCGTCTGCTACCATGCTTTCGACGCTTTCTCCATCAGTATCATAGATGGCCTGCATTGGCTCCTCATTTTCTTGCCATTGATGGTAATCTCCTTCCCGCAAATCTACTGATGATGGCCCTGCAAGCTCAGCTTCCTTTTGGAAAAAATTATCATCAGACTGATCAGCATCAGAGAAAACATAACTATAAGCACTATCACCCATCAAACCTTCGATACTCTCGGCAAGTCTTTCTTCGCCAAACACTGCAAGCTCATCTTCTGATTCCAGCTTTGGTTCATCATACATGCTTGGCCTGCGGCTCATGTCTTGCAGTGATCCAGATTTTTCTTCTCGAAGACCAGGAGTATATCTTTTCCAATCATCACTTCTGATTTCAGCCTCATATTCTTCCGTTTCAATGTTCAGCAGGGCGCTGGCAGTCTTTATCAATCTTTCCAGCTTGCTCACTAAAGAGATCTGTGCTATATGCTCTACCCGGTCTTTCTTTGCCGCTTTTAAACTTTCATCCCTGCACTTTAAGTTGTATTCGACAGTGATTTCTACCTCTTGCATTTCCTCTAGGCTCGAGGGCTCTCTTTCCCTTATATGAAATTCCACCTCGGGGTCAAAAGAACTTGGATAGTGCAATAAAGCCCATCCCAAAGGAGGTTTTATATCAGAAGGTATAGAATCATATACCTTGTTAAACCTGGCTGAAAACTCTTGCACTGTCTCTCCTGGCTGCCTTCTCAAATTTTGATATTCTTTTAGGATGAGGAGAGCATTCTTCGGGGCCACCCATCTATCAAGGAAAACTCGAGAAAACTGATGAAAGCTGAAAATGCTTGCTTCTGGAAGGCCTTTGAGCCAACTCTTAACATTTCCTTGTAATGACAAAGCAAACATTCTAATGCACACATCATCTTCTTCTATTTCATATGGCTCAAGTAAATCCTCAAGGTTTTGAACATGTTCTTCAGCAGTAGCCCTTTTATTTTCTCCATCAAAATGAGGTAGCTGGTTTATAAGCTCAGAATGAAGGGATTGGAAGAAAAAAGGTAAAACCAGAGGCTTATATCTTTCTATGACCTTTGTAGGAGTGGGTAGTGTAACAATGGGCTCATGGCTGCTTGAAGCTTCTTTAGGGGTGGGAGATACAACATGAGCTTCTTGTTCCACCAGGTTTTTCACAAGAGTATAGGTCTGCTCACGGTCTGAAGACTGAGGCTTGAGATCTTTCCCATACTCATCATGAGTCTCATCTTTGTACACTCGATTTGGCTTAAAATAGGATAGGACATAGTGATAGACAAAAACAATAAACTCTTTAAACCAAATCCAACCAGTATGTTCTACCCTTCTATGAGGTCTGGCCATATTTCAGGTTCCTCCTCCAGTGGAGTCTTCGAGGATTATGGAGTGTGGAGTCGCCAGGTGGATGTATATGAACATTTGAAGTAGGATGCTGTTCACCATCAACAATGTGAATGCCAATCTAACCAGAGATCTTGGGTCTATGAGTGCCTAAGAATGTTTGAGGTGAAATGCACTCAATCCCCAGCGGAGTCACCATTATGTTGGGGTTCCCATGTTTTGGCCAGATTGGCAAGACCAAAATATGAGACAACATCAAAACCACTTTTGCATCCTAGGATCTAGCCCTCCTGGATCCGGAGAGGGATCTCTCCATAGAACAAAGAATGTATATATTTGAAGCTCAAGATGAGATGTTAGGCTAGTTATGAAGCACAAAGGGGGTTTTTAAATGATTTGGTTGGTTGCTGGGTTGGTCATGAGATCATGAACTGAGAAAGTAAATGGGAGAAAAGGACCAAAGCAGCAGGAAGTTTCAGCAAAGGGGATAGGTCGAGACAATGCCATCCATTGGGCTATGGAGTTATGAAAGGAAATTACATGCAACAACTAGCCAAGGCTTCCAGAGGGCAATTCATCCATACTAAAGGATCTTTTAGATAGATGATGGGGTGGAACATTAAGGGAATAAGGTGGAAGAAGGAAAGACAACCAAATTTCTGTCTATAGATAAGGTCAGAGGTCATTTAACTCCAGATCTGCTTGGACATACTCTAAGGCAGCTCTGAAAGAGGGACGAAGGGGCTGCTTATAGATCGGACCAGAGGTCATTTAACTCCAGGTCAGCTTTAGCAACTCCAAGGGAAAAAAACAGAGATAAATTTGACAAAGAAGCATCCAAGTAGCAAACCCCCAAGTTCATACATCAGCCAGCAGGCAATAACATCCGCTGCACTGGTTAAACCACATGAATTCACTCTTAGATAGCACACAAAGCAGAAAACATTAAAGGTAGGGAGAGCAGGAAACATAGGGCACCTAACAAGGGTGAATCCTATGTTATACTTCTGTTGCCTACCAGAAGAACATGAAACAACATGTAAATGAAATAAACAGAGTTAGAAAAACATCACCAATAGTAATAGACCAGGATCCTGTGAAATGTGCTTTGATTAATTGATGCAAAACCAGTCATGTACAATAAAACCAATGGCTAATACAGTCTAGACTTTCTCCTCCCAGCCTATTACATACAACTACTCTACTACTCCCTCCCAAGACTGTTCTAACAGTCAGAATGAATCCCTCTAACAACAATGGCAACAACCCGCAACTGAACAACAACAACCACATTTTCATTATGCTCTCGGGGATTTCTTATAGGAGAATTGAGAGAAAAGAGAGAACAACAGGAGTAGATACAAATTAAATGAGATCAATTAAGACAGGATGGAGGAGGAGACCGAGCCCATTCTGCTTAATGGCGTTCTACTGTACTCTGTAATCTGCTCTGTGAGACTCTGTCAGGTCGAGATTGACCTCTGATATGTTCTTTAAATCCTGATAGCGTCTGGAGCTTTGCGCTGCCTTCTGGAATAAATGACATGGATAAAAATCTGCAGGTCTTCTCCATACCTCAATAACTGTTGCTCAGAGACTTCTTAAAGAAGCTTATGTCCGTAACCTTCGTTTAATGGCTCGAGGAGGCATGGAGTGTGTTGTGAGAATGGTGTACATTTGGAGAAAATGTTTTGCTGACATTAAACACAGATAAGACTGTTGCGTGCGCTCAAGTCTTCAAACTGCGTCCTTTTCCTTTGAATTGTGGGGTTAAGCATTAATTATGCCAACAACAGGCATAAACCCCTTTGAATTTCTTCTGCTGGTCCGCTGAATCATGCTGAAACGGCCTCTCTGTGCTATTTTCACTGTAAAATAAACCTGTTATGAACTTGGGCAGTGGTGGAGAAATGCTGTGGAGACCGGAGGAGTGGTGGCAGAACAGTGAAAACAAAGGAAATGCAAATGGAGGGGTGAAAACTCACGAACAATATGGTTTGGTGATAGAATGCAGCGCAGACCATTAGATCTTGGTATGGGAGTGGAAATCGACGGCAGAGATCAGTCAGATGGACGGCCCTATGAAACATAACGGGACGCGGGACCTCCAATAGAAAACACGAAACTTTGGTTATAAACCAAAATACAAAGGAATCGGGTGAAAATATTATGAAAAGGCGTGGAAGCGAATGTAAGAGTGGGACTCGGCGGAGGCGGAGGGCGATCAAATCTTGACCGTTAGATCCTAGATCCAATGGTCGGTCAGGATCAAATCGGAGGATCGCAATCGGGGGGAGCAGGGGTGGCACATTCAAAAAGTTCCGATTGCGATCGGAGCGATGTTGCGATTAAGCGCCAACCGTCGGATCTGGAAGGGAATGGGCGGCTGGGATTGAATCAAGAGACAGCGGGGAAGGCTTGCGATGGCGATCGGAAGGAGGTTTGCGATTGAGCGCTGGCCATCGGATTAGCTGGGAGACGGACGGTCGAGATGAAATCGGGGGATCGCAATCGGGAGTCAGACGGGAAGGTTTGCGATTGCGATCGGAAGGGGACTTGCGATTGAGCGCTGGCCATTGGATCGGCGGGGAAATGGAAGGATGGGATTGGATCGAAGGATCGCAATCGGAGCTCAGGCGGAAAGACTTGCAATCAATCGGAGGATGGAACGATCGGGGTGCGATGCGATTGAATCGCATCACAAGTATTTGCGATGGACTAATCGGGGGTCGTCCCACAAGAGTTGCGATTACGATTGAATAGGGCTTGCGATTGCGATTGCAATGCGGCGGACCATATATTTAACACAAAACTTTATAATAAAGTTTATGCACATACATGGCGGGGTATGGAAGGGGAAGTGGTTAACACATATATCACTTATGTATTAAAGTGATTTATAATGCAGACTTACGGTAAGGGGCTAAGCCCTATTGTAAAGTGGAGAGTGGGTTTTTTAGCTTGTTTTAATGTATTTGAGGCCTAAAGGGTAACGATAGGGAGATGGAGGGGCAAATTGGGAAAACGAAGGGTGTAGGGATCTTTAGAGGGGATTTTAGGGAGGATTAAGAGGGTAAAAAGGGAAATAGAAAGGGAGACAAGGGGGACTAGAAAAGAGGCTAAGTGAGGATGAAATAAGGGGGAAAAGAGGCCTCTGGGCCTTTCTTCTCAAACAGAGAGGCTTTATAAGGGAATCAGCAGAGGAATTTCACCAAAGGACAAAAGGCATAAGGAGACTTCAAGGATGATGTGTTTTCAGGGGAAATGCATTCCTTGAAGGCTCAACAACATTTTAGCCCCCTATTTGCCTGTCAAAAAATTACAGGGGGGCTAACTCCTTCTCTACACCAAAGTGTACTATGAGCCAACTATGGTGTACCTCAAATATCATCTTGGTACGCTCACTTAGAACATAAAGGTGTCCCAGGTGGCATAACAATGCGCCATGAAGGTGGAAATCTGGAACTTACTTGCCATCCATTAACATATGTTATGTGGTGGTGAATTTTGGATAATTTTTGTGAAGCTGTAGCGATCCAAAAGTATTCTACACATAAGAGTTGATAACAATGGTCAATGCCACAACCAGTGGCCAGATAAGGAAATCTACAAAATTATTGGTGCTTCCCTTCTTGTACTTAATGTTCAGATGAAATTGATGCAGATATGTGGACCATTTCTAATGGTAGTAATTCTGCAACTTCCCTCATGTCTATACAAACTGAAGAGGTCGGTGATCTGTGTGGATGATCATCTCCTTCCCTAGAATGTAATGTTTCCATTGTCGAAAATCATGCACAATGGGATACATCTCTTTATCATAGGTGGGGTATTTTAGAATTGTATTATAGATTTTGTCACTATGATAGGCTACCAGATTCACTTGCTAGGTGAGAACTGCACCAATAGCATAGTTGGAGGCATCTACCTTAATTTAAAATGGTTTTTGCAGGTCTGGAAATGTGAGTACTGGTGCAAAGAAAATGCACTGCTTCAGCTCGAGAAATGCCTTATGTTGGGGTCAGACCAAAAAAAAATTGTTTTTGTTCTACCCTTGTTGATTTAACTCAAAGGCCAAGTGATATGAGAGAATCCCAACATGAACCGTTAATAGAGATTGGTAAGGCCCAAAAAGCTGTGAAGCTATGTTAGAGTGGTCAGGGCTGGCAAACCCCGAATGATTTGGATCTTAGCCGGATCCACATGCACACCTTTCTCATTAATGATGTAACCTAGATATTGTATGTGGTTCATGCCAAAGGTGAATTTATCCAATTTTTCACATAGTTTGTGTTGCCATAGGGTTTGAAGGACCTGCCAAATATGTTACAAGTGCTCTTCCCAGCTCTTGCTGAAGATATACATATATACACCATGAATGAGTTGGTGAAGGGATGCAAGATTTCATCCATCAACCTCATAAAAGTTGTAGGGGCATTTTTCAACCTGAAAGGAATGAAAAAAAAATCAAAAAGGACCTCCTTGATTTGAAGGCGATATTCATTACATATATGGGTTGTATTGGAACTTAGTGATAGCTATAATTCAAATAAATCTTACTGAAGTACTTCTCCCCTTGAGCCAATCAAGAAGGTAATCAATCTGTGTGATCAGATACCTGTTATGGAAAATAATTTTATTTAGTGTCTGATAATGAATGAAAAGTATCGAAGTACCATCCTTTTTTTGTATGAGTACAATCAAGCTCCTATAAGGTGAGGAAATTGGTTGGATGTGCCATTTTTTTAGAAATTCCTAGATATTCTGCTTGATTACTTCATTTTCCATAAGAGAGTGACAATATATAAACCCATTGGGTAGAGGTGCTCCATGAGTCAGATTGATCGAATGCTTAACCTGACAATGCAAAGGTACCCGTGTGGGTGGGGAGAAGATGTCCCTGTATTCTTCCACGACCTTATCCAGCTACTTACACTGCGTGGAGGAACCCTTCCCGGGGGCCATGGATGTGGCCATAATCTTCTCCTTACTTTGATATAAAATTAGAAAGAAATAAAATTCCTAGTATCAGAGATGATCTTACTGCATTTCTTAACAAAGATAAAAGAAATGGTGGTTGGCAGGGCTACCTTTGGTATTTTGTATAACTTACTTCCTAACATAATAGTAACATTAAAGACTTGTACTCATACACAACATGATGCTTCCACAAGTATGGTTGGCCTAATAATACATCAAAAAATTCAAGAGGATTAAAATCACACAATACGTCATCCGTGAAGGGCTTGATGCTATAAGGAAGGAAAAACTACTGGTTGACACAGAGATCTCATCCTTGGTGAAGCCACCCGATGGTGTATGGATGTGGGTGTGGTGTGGTTGGTAGGACCAGCCGCTTAATGTCCTATGCTATGATGAGGTTATTCTGGTTGCCACTATCGACAATTAACTATAATGGAGAACCCTTCACCCACTTTTTTGAGTGGAAGAGACACCCCCCCTCCACCGTATCTTCAGGATCAATGCTTTGGACCTTGGTGGAAGAAACGATGGAAATAGGTTAGTCATTAATAATATGCTTCCCTTGTGTTAGCCACCTATAAAATTTGTTATACCAAAAGGTGGCTAAATCATTTTTTGGAGCCTTCAAGGAACAAATTTTATTGCAAAAAAGTGTTATCTCTTGAAGACTCTTGAAGGCCTCATGTCTCTGTCCAAAATCTTCACTGTTGTGCCCATTTTACACTCTAGAATTCTACTGATTTCATGAGGAAAGACTGCTGCAAAATCCCTTCTTCCCCTCCTCCATTAAAAACTAACCTCCATTTCGCTCCCCGCTCATTCCTATAAAATTCCTCTATTTCCATTTTTCCCTGTTCCCCTTTCATAAAATCCCCTTTACAGAGTTTTAAAATCCTTTTGAACTCTATCCAAAAACCTTCGCCCTCAGCCTTCCACCAAGAGGATTTTAAATGCGTAATCCCCGTCGTTGATCTCTGTGCGATCAACGGTTGTGACTTATTTTTCCTTTTGCTCTTCTTTTGACCTCCGCAAGCAGATCTACACCGTTGGTTGATGCCATCCAACGGCCACGCTCCTCCCCACACCCTCTGAAGCAGTAAAACAAAATAACGAAGGATTGTGTAATGTAGTTTTGTATTGTGCAGGTGTTTGAATGAAATTCTGTTTTATGAGTTAGATTATATACTTCATGATCGACTCTCGATCACTGGAAGGATCGATAGCGCTCCAGTATGGTATTGTAATTTTGTTGCCTGTAGAAGCTGTGAACCTTGTCCAAAGGAAGAAACCCGCTTATAGAAGAAATAAATCAGGTTTATAGTTAATGGAGCCACAGTTCCGAGGTTTGAACCTGGAGTTTAATGGACTGAAGTGAATAGGAAGCAGGGTGTTAACCCTGGTTTAACCCACAGTCACTTACTGTTCAAAAGCGGGAAGCAGTTTTAATCGCACCGCTTTTGCTACGGAAAGGAAACCACTCAATAGCAAGTGATCCTATGAAAAGCTGTCACGTTGATGGGACAATACTGCCTCATCGCTCCCTCCCCGGGCGTTAAATGTCGACTGTGGGCTCAGCGCAATATTGACGTACGCCATCCACTCTGAGGCTGGCTCATCGAACGGTGATCGCACTCAAAGGAGCTCGGGGAATAAAATAAGGTATGGCGTGATCCATGGCTCGTAATCAATTGCCCTGGTACCCATGGCCATGACAACAGTCAGCAGTCCCACAGAACTGGTGGTCCCCAACGCCTATTCAACACCCACGCGACAGCAACTGATTGGAGCGGGTCTTGTTTGGTTGCTCGCATAGTCATGAAATCCGGACCCGGGGAGCTTTATAAGGCATATTTGATATAAATTTTGGGTCACATTTGGGCTGACGTCAGCAGGCCCCAAACAGACCCGGGGAGCTTTATAAGGTGGATTTGATATAAATTTCAGGTCACATTTGGGCTGACGTCAGCAGGCCCCAAACGGACCAGGAGAGATTTATAAGGCGGATTTGATAAAAATTTCGGGTCACATTTGGGCTGACGTCAGCAGGCCCCAAACGGACTTGGGGAGCTTTATAAGGCAGATTTGATAAAAATTTCGGGTCACAAAGACCCTGACGTCAGTGGGCTCCTTTTGTGACCCGAAATGGTTTATGCAGCTTGGTTTTATCGGGAGTTTTGAAGTCCGGGGTATATTACTTGATAAAAGGTGATTAAATGGTTTTTTCCATATACTAAAGAAAAGACGAAGGCTAGGAATGATGATTCTCACGCCTTTGATTCATTAAAAGGAAGCCATCCATGGGTTAATTTTCCATGCCTCGTCAATGCTTCAAAGGCATTGATGCCTCACGATCCCTGCGCAGCACTGCACATCAACAAAACACAGTGAATAAATCACAAACAAAGAGTATCAGTGTCGAAGAAAAAACTTACTAGAACAAGAGATTGAAGACAGATATGTGGGGATTACGGCTAAGATTGATTATCAAAAGCCTAATCCTCCCAATTAAGACACAGTTAAAAGAAAACCCTAAATTTTTATCACACAGAAGGCCTCCACTGCCACATTTGAGGCAAATTGATTCCTCCCAGCTACCACAGTGCCACCTGTGCCTCAAGGCATTCAAACACAGGCCGAAGTTATTGATCAAGATCAGAAATTTTCCTCAGCGCAGCCAGAGAGTTAATTCTGCAAATAAACTTAATGACAAAATATCAGCAGAGTTACTTTAATATAACATAGAGCCTCAAAAGTCAATAAGAGCTCCCACCGAACTTAATCTTAAATGAAAAACATTAATACAGACAGAAATATCTGTAAACTTCTTCATCGAGCCCCTCAAAGGTCGAGAAGCCATTAAGTCTGTATTAATTGACCTAAGAGATCTTTTAATAGATCCCACCTCCTCATTCTTCTATAAATACTATTGGAGAAGATGAGAAAAGGGTTGGTTTCTGAACTTTGAAATATAATTGAGCTTGAGACTTCTACTTGTAAATAGTGTTCACGGGATCTTGAAGCTCTACTTCTGATAGACAAGTTAGTCTGGGAAGTGTAGATGATTGTTAAGCTAGAGCATTGGACTTAAAGCTGTAACTGGTTTGGAGCATCAATACAAGCTGATTTATGGGATCCTGGTCTATGTCGACGGTGATGTTGTTTCTTATTGTAAATTTTTATTTTATTTTCTGTTTTCATTGTGTTCATCTTCTCTTATAAAGAATAACATGCATAGAGTTAGGACCTATTGTATATCAGTACCCTTCTCTGACTGAAAATATTTATCTACATGTTTTCTTCCAATTTGTGTTATTTAGGAATGATTTAATTTAGTTCTAAGCATAGGAATGCTGGCATTCCCTCGTCCTAATGTCTTAGCTAATTGTTATTATTAAATTTTATTTTCAATATATTTTAAGTAGAGATGAACTAAGGAAGATATGGTGTGCCCTGGTCCTAGTTTTATCCCCAAAGATTGTCTGAATGTTTCCCTTGGGATGTGTTGAAAGTTGGCTAGTGTTGAAACACTTACCAGATCTTAGGCCATTCTTTGTTATCTTTGTGTTTGTCTTGAAAGTTACCAAGTAGAGCAGAGCTAAGAGAGGATTTGTGGTGAGCCTGGCCCGCTAGTTTCTTCTCCAACAATTGCCTTCAAGTTTCCCTTTGTTTTAAAAATGTTTTTCTATTGAAAGTACATCAAAAGCAGGCTAGTTTAGAAGTACTTACCTGATCTTAGATTACTTTTATGTCTTTCTTAAGTGTATGTCAAAAGCAGGCTAGTTTAGAAGTACTTACCTAATCTTAGGCTGCTCTTTGTTCTTCACCTGTTTAATTCCCCTTCTTATTGTTTCATTTAATTCCATAAATCAAACTTTGAAGAGATCCTTGGACATAGATGACTTTCCCCATAGACCACTCTTGCCCCTTGTTGTTTCAATTAAACCCTATTATGACTCCATAGCCCAATGGACCTAAACCTGCAATTATCTATCTTTCTGGCCAAAGCTTGTTCTATTTTTCTTGCAACTTCACACCTTTGAAACTCTTTGCATTTAGAACTTTCCACCTCAAATAATAATCATGCTCAACCATCCAAAAAATAAAAAAAAAACCCTCGGCCTTCATAACTAGCCTAACATAATTACTATAAACTTCAAAGACAAATCCATCTTTGCACTTATTGGAGAGATCCCTCTTCGGATTCAGGAGGGCTAGATCCTAGAATCCCAAAGTGGTTGAAATAATGTTGTTTCTGTGATTGGACTTTGCCAATCTTGCTAATTATAGATTCCTAACATTTCTGGTGACTCCGCTGGGGACTGAGTCGAATTTTCCTCTTAGGTTCCCTTAAAAACTTTATAAAACCTTGTCAGTAAAAGAAGCCTTTTCAAGCACTACCAGGAAATGGTAATCATGATAAAACTTGTTTGAATCAGTGACAAACTAGGAAAAACCATAGGATTCTCATAAGACTTTATCTAACCTTGAAAAATCAGCTAGCTTAGACATAAGAGTAGACTATTTTTTGTCTCATAACCATGCCTAAGTTTTGAAACAGATTTAGGACACTCTTAACAACCAATAGGACTGAAAAATAACTCAGAAAACCCAAAAATATTTCAGATTTGTATCCAATAAACATGGTAGTGGACCATCAAAAATTTTACCTCTGAAAAAGAGCTAAAGACTTCCACTTGGCGACTCCACAATCCTGAACAGACCTTAAGAGTCCACTGGGAAGAACCCTTATCATTATAATATCTTCAAACTCAGTTAGAGGATTGTAGGATCAAACTTTGTGTAAACAGATTAGTTGACCTTTTAAAGACTGTCATACTTGGTTGAACTTTTCTTGTTTATTTAGGTCTGAAAAACACAACATAGTGGCTCCTAGAAAGATTCACACTAGAGCTTATCCTGACCCTGATCCACCTGAGATAGTTGATAACCCAGAAATTATCCTTAGGAAGTCTCCTAAGATTAAATTTTCAACTATTTTCAGATCACCCTTGAGAGCTAATTCAGTTCCTGAAAACCTTGCAGCTCTACAAGAAACACATGGTGGTGGAACCATAAAACATTTTACCTCCTTACGAGCTAAAATTTTTCCACCTGGAGACTCCACACTCGGAAACTTCCAAAATACCAAATGACTCCACTGGTAGAAGACCCTAAAATGATTGACCAGACACAGTGACCTCTTTCCTGATTTACAAAAATGATTCCAAGGATGCAATGAAGATATGCCCCAATGAGTAGATATCATATCCCTGGGTTTCCACATAAGATGCCCCAGGTGAATTGGGATGACAACTTGCCTGTTTTTCAAGGGGAAAAGTTTGATGACCCTTTATTACATCTCATCAAATTTCATATACATGTATGAAGGTTGAAATTTGAATGGCATGAAGACTGCCTTATGAAAATGTTCATGTTAACATTAGAAGGAAAAGCTAGGGATTGGTATGAATGCTTGAGATCTAGTAGTTTGTTTTCTTTAAAGGACCTTGAATATGTGTTTTATGAGAACTATGAAGAAAACACTACATCATTATTGTGGGGTGAAATACACTATGATCCATCGCAAAACATCACCCAAAACATTATAGAAAATGATGAAGATTTGGAAGAAATACATCCTGAAGATCTTTTAATGGCCATTCATGAGTTTAATATCTTATTGAAAAATTTTAAGAACATATATGAATCATTTGAGGAAGAAATCAACTAGAAAATAAAAAGCATCCCTCAAGATATCCCTGAAAACTCAAATATTGATTCATCATCCCTCATAGCTGAGGCTCAAGAAGACATCCAGCCTCAAAATCAGTCTTCACAAGAGACAGAGAACTGCTGTACTCCTGTTCAAAGGAACATAGAAACCTTTTCCCCTTTGACAGAAAAAGAGATAGATCAGACTATTAATAAACAGCTAGTCTTTGAAACTTTTTGCAAAACAAATACTCTTGCTCATTCACGTAGAGAACTTGGTTGTAAAGATGCATAAATTTATTTTGTTGATCATAAGAAACAGGGTAGCTCTTTTTCTGTTTATACTCAAAGAAAAATTTCTCCTTGGAAAAAAGAACAAATTGAGAAAATATTAAGCAAGAAGCTACCCTCCAAAACATCATCTCAACCAGAGAATCATGAACATGGTGCCTTTTCTATAGAACAATCCGATGGCACTCAAGACAAAGATGACAGTAAGAAAATCAATGATAATAATGAAACTAGTCCTCTTTGGAATATGAATTTTGATGGGTTATGTACTAGAACTAATGCAGGTGCAGGAATATGGCTTTACAATAAAAGAGACAATTATTTTGAAGCCTATTCATACAAACTGAATTTTCAATGCACAACTGACATAGTAGAGTATGAGGCACTTCTCTTAGGGCTACACTTACTGAAAAAACTAGGAGCCCAGAAGATAACAATTCACGAAAATGCAGAATTGGTAATTAGGCAAGTGAAATAAGAATGCCTGGTTGAACATCCCAGACTTAAAGCCTATAAGGATGATACCATAGATTTATTAAAATCTTTTAAAGATTTCCAACTTATCCTTGTTCCTAAAAACAAAAACAGTTTTGCTAGTGGTTTAGCCCTTGTGGCTAATACATGTTTGAGACCTTGGGACAACAAACAATATACAATTCAAGAAAAATTCAGACTAGCTGTCCCAAACAATGAAAGATACTGGAAAAACTTTGAAGGAGAAAAACAAATAGCAGACCATCCTACTGAGGATACACTTTCTTTTCAAGAAAAAACTTCTCCCTTCACTAATGTTAATCTGTCATTCAAAGAACCTGAACTTATATCAGAAGCAAGCATAAAGTTAGACAAGGAAGATATTTCACTGTTTGCTATTGTGCAGGTTAAGGATGATGTTACTTCCAAGGAACATACTGAAGACATAGCCCTCAAAGCTAAAGTCTTGGAAGCTGACAATCTACCAGACATGGAGAACCAAAAAGAAGAGAACCTTCATATTTTCGTTGTTGATCCTTTGGAAAAGTGTGTGGAAATCCCAACTGGCTCAAATTATCAAGCATGGATCCTTTGCAAGAGCCAAATGCATGAGAACCTGTCACCACCTGTGATAGTCTTGGTTTTGAAGATTAATCTTCAAAATGTACTATGGATACCCTTGACAAGCAGCTAGAGTTTCTTTTTCTTTATGACACTACTCAACTGGCTACATTGGCACTTTTGTATCATATGAAGATGTAAATACTTCAAGTTAGAATAGGTTAGATAGGAATGTCAATATAGCTCAGTTTTGAGCAGTTAGATAGTTGTTGATTTTTGTCTCCAAAGAAAAATAAAAAACAAAAAAATACAAAAACAATAAAAGAAAGAAAAGAGGGCAGATTGTAAAAAAAAGAAAGGTACAACCCCATACCAAAAAAGAGAAACAAATCTGAAAGTGTGCAAGCTCAAATGCCACTCCTAAAGAACACACTTCTAGTTAGTCAAACAACCTAATCGTGAATAATTAGTTTTAAATTTTTTTCTAATAGGATAGTGAATTCGATTTTCCAAACTGTTTAATTTTGGCTTATCAGCAGATAGTTTAGGATAGAAATTAAAGGTTCAAACATGCTTAAAATCCGAACCTAAGTTCCCAAAGAGAATGACTCAAATCTGTTTCAAATTCTGAGTCAAAAAAGATGTAAAGCTGGTTCCAATTAGCTCAAAATATCAACCAATTAACAAAGGAAAGACAACTCAAACAAAAGTCAAAACAGAGCTGTAAAATAGATGAAGGAAATGCTTTGAAATTTCAGATACTAAGCCTTCCATTTTTTTTTAATTTTCTGCAAAATAAGATCTATGTGCAGCTTGTTTTTTATGCCATAGGTCAGCAACAAGTTAGACTGTTCAATCCTGACTTGTATTCTTTTAAATTTCCGTTGTATAATTTAGTGAATAAAATCTGTTGGACAATTTAATCCCAACAGATAGTAGATTAGGTAGAGAATAATATGGGCTCAACTGTTTAATATGAGTCCATGGAGAAATAAGGAGTAGAAATAGATTAGATTTCCTACTTTCAAAAGAATAAAATGTTGTAAAAGAGTTTGCCAATCCAAGTGCACTCTAAAGAAGAAAAAATGTTATCCTCCTCAAGCTTGTTGATGAAAGATCCATTGTTTTTATGGCTACTAATATGTTTTCAGAGCAAAAGAAGATCATTCAAGGAAAGAAAGGAAACCCAATGGATGAGGCACTGATCAGCCTCCCAGAGAATGCAAGTCTGAAGTTCTTGATGCCTTTAAGAAGGCATCATCCCCAAGTGGAGCCACTGTTAGCCACCTATGAAATTTGTTATACCAAAAGGTGGTTAAATCATTTTTTGGAGCCTTCAAGGAACAGAGTGTTATCTCTTGAAGACACTTGAAGGCCTCATGCCTCTGTCCAAAATCTTCCCTACTGTGCCCATTTTACACTCTGGAATTCTGCTGATTTCATGAGAAGAAACTGCTGCAAAATCACCTTTCTTCCCCTCCTCCATTAAAAACTAACCTCCATTTCGCTCCCCATTCATTCCAATAAATTTCATCTATTTTCATTTTTCCCTGTTCCCCTTTCATAAAATCCCCTTTACAGAGTTTTAAACTCCTTTTGAACTCTGTCTAAAAACCTTCGCCCTCCGCCTTCCACCAAGAGGATTTTAAACGTGTAATCCCCGCCGTTGATCTCTGCGCGATCAACGGTTGTGACTTATTTTTCCCTCTGCTCTTCTTTTGACCTTTGCGAGAAGATGTACACCGTTGGTTGATGCCATCCAATGGCCACGCTCCTCCCCACACCCTCTAAAGCAGGTAAACCATATAACACAGTATTTTGTAATGTAGTTTTGTATTGTGCAGGTGTTTGAATGAAATTCCATTTTATGAGTTAGATTCTATACTTCATGATCGGCTCTCGATCACTGGAAGGATCGATAGCGCTCCAGTATGGTACTGTAATGTTGTTGCCCGTAGAAGCTGCGAACCTTGTCCAAAGGAAGAAAACCGCTTATAGAAGAAATAAATCGAGTTTATAGTTAATGGAGCCACAGTTCTGAGGTTTGAACCTAGAGTTTAATGGACCGAAGTGAATAGGAAGCAGGGTGTTAACCCTGGTTTAACCCACGGTCACGTACTGTTCAAAAGACGAAAGCAGTTTTGATCGCACCGCTTTTGGTACGGAAAGGAAACCACTCAATAGAAAGCAATCCTGTGAAAAGCCGCCACGTCGACAGGACAATACTGCCTCATCGCTCCCTCCTCGAGCGTTAAATGTCGACTGTGGGCTCAGCGTGATATTGACGTATGACGTCCGATCTGAGGCTGGCTCATCGAATGGTGATCACACTCAAAGGAGCTCGGGGAATAAACTAAGGTATGGCGTGATCCATGGCCCGCAATCAATCGCCGTGGTCCCCATGGCCACGACAGCAGTCAGCAGTCCCACAGAACTGGTGGTCCCCAACGCCTAGTCAGCACCCACGCGACAGCAATTGATTGGAGTGGGTCTTGTTTGGTTGCTCGCATAGTCATGAAATCCAGACCCGGGGAGCTTTATAAGGCGGATTTGATATAAATTTCGGGTCACATTTGGGCTGACGTTAGCAGGCCCCAAACGGACCCGGGGAG
Source organism: Pinus albicaulis (assembly GCA_034641835.2). Lineage (NCBI taxonomy): Eukaryota > Viridiplantae > Streptophyta > Pinopsida > Pinales > Pinaceae > Pinus > Pinus albicaulis. The sequence continues at coordinate 266,261,937 of CM076572.1, read as the reverse complement.
CTTTATAAGGCGGATTTGATAAAAATTTCGGGTCACATTTGGGATGACGTCAACAGGCCCCAAACGGACCCGGGGAGCTTTATAAGGTGGATTTGATAAAAATTTCGGGTCACAAAGACCCTGACGTCAGCGGTCTTCTTTTGTGACCCGAAATGGTTTATGCAGCTTGGTTTTATCAGGAGTTTTGAAGTTCGGGGTATATTACTTGATAAAAAGCGATTAAATGGTTTTTTCCATTATACTAAAGAAAAGCCGAAGACTGGGAATGACGATTCTCACGCCTTCGATTCATTAAAAGGAAGCCATCCATGGGTTAATTTTCCATGCCTTATCAATTCTTCAAAGGCATTGATGCCTCACAATCCCTGCGCAGCACTGCACATCAACAAAACACAGTGAATAAATCACAAACAAAGAGTATCAGTGTCGAAGACAAAACATACCAGAACAGGAGATTGAAGACAGATATGTGGGGATTACGGCTAAGATTGATTATCAAAAGCCTAATCCTCCCAATTAAGACACACTTAAAAGAAAGCCCTAAATTTTTATCAAACAGAAGGCCTCCACTGCCACATCTGAGGCAAATTGATTCCTCCCAGCTACCACAGTGCCACCTATGCCTCAAGGCATTCAAACACAGGCCGAAGTTATTGATCAAGATCAGAAATTTTCCTCAGCGTAGCCAGAGAGTTAATTCTGCAAATAAACTTAATGACAAAATATCAGCAGAGTTACTTTAATTTAACATAGAGCCTCAAAAGTCAATAAGAGCTCCCACCGAGCTTAATCTTAAATGAAAAACATTAATACAGACATAAATATCTGTAAACTTCTTCATCGAGCCCCTCAAAGGTCGAGAAGCCATTAAGTCTGTATTAATTGACCCAAGAGATCTTTTAACAGATCCCACATCCTCATTCTTCTATAAATACTACTAGAGAAGATGAGAAAAGGGTTGGTTGCTGAACTTTGAAATATAATTGAGCTTGAAACTTATACTTGTAAATAGTGTTCACTGGCTCTTGAAGCTCTACTTGTGATAGACAAGTTAGTCTGGGAAGTGTAGATGATTGTTAAGCTAGAGCATTGGACTTAAAGCTGTAACTGGTTTGAAGCATCAATACAAAGCTGATTTATGGGATCCTGGTCTATGTCGACGGTGATGTTGTTTCTTATTGTAAATTGTTATTTTATTTTCTGTTTTCACTATGTTCATCTTCTCTTATAAAGAACAACATGCATAGAGTTAGGACCTACTGTATATCAGTACCCTTATCTGACTGAAAATCTTTATCTACATGTTTTCTTCCAATTTGTGTTATTTAGGAATGATTTAATTCAGTTCTAAGCATAGGAATGTTGGCGTTCCCTCATCCTACTGTCTTAGCTAATTGTTATTCTTAAATTTTATTTTCATTATATGTTAAGTAGAGATGAAATAAGGAAGATATGGTGTGCCCTAGTCCTAGTTTTATCCCCAAAGACTGTCTGAATGTTTCCCTTGGAATGTGTTGAAAGTTGGCTAGTGTTGAAACACTTACCAGATATTAGGCCATTCTTTGTTATCTTTGTGTTTGTATTGAAAGTTACCAAGTAGAGCAGAGCTAGGAGAGGATTTGTGGTGAGCCTGGCCCGCTAGTTTCTTCTCCAACAGTTGCCTTCAAGTTTCCCTTTGTTTTAAAAATGTTTTTCTATTGAAAGTACATCAAAAGCAGGCTAGTTTAGAAGCACTTACCTGATCTTAGATTACTTTTATGTCTTTCTTAAGTGTATGTCAAAAGCAGGCTAGTTTAGAATTACTTGCCTGATCTTAGGTTGCTCTTTGTTCTTCACCTGTTTAATTCCCCTTCTTATTGTTTCATTTCATTCCATAAATCAAACTTTGAAGAGATCCTTGGACATAGATGAATTTCCCCATAGACCACTCTTGCCCCTTGTTGTTTCAATTAAACCCTATTATGAATCCATAGCCCAATGGACCTAAACCTACAATTATCTATCTTTCTGGCCAAAGCTTGTTCTATTTTTCTTGCAACTTCACACCTTTGAAACTTTGCATTTATAACTTTCCACCTCAAATAATAATCATGCTCAACCATCTAAAAAGAAAAACAAACCCTCGACCTTCATAACTAGCTTAACATCATTACTATAAAATTCAAATACAAATCCATATTTGCACTTATTGGAGAGATCCCTCTCCGGATTTAGGAGGGCTAGATCCTAGAATCCCAAAGTGGTTGAAATAATGTTGTTTCTATGATTGGACTTTGCCAATCTTGCTAATTACAGATTCCTAAAAAAATGTATGCATCATTTCACTCTTTAAATCTTCCAACATATTCTCTATCTCATACTTGATGGCTCTTGTGGGGGGAGAGGAACTGACCAAGATTTGGCTAGACCTATCCTTTGTCCTAACATCCCTAGAGTGATTCTTGAATACAATTTTGATGTCATCATAAGGTAATTAGTAGATATATCCTATAGATATAATGTTGAGGGTGTTATAGGTCAATTTGGGCAACATTCCCAATGACCTGGGTAAACTCGACATCATGCCCATAATCATGAATATGGTCTATCATTCCCTATCATTTCAATTTCTATATGCCCTAAGACAAAGAACAAGAACAAATCATCCATGAATTCTATTGCAAGGTTTCCAAGATTTGAAGTACATGTTATATCACCTATGAGCTCACCAACCTAGTCTCTCAAGGGGTTAAGTGCGTTTCATATACAGGCACCTCCATTCAAGGGTGCTCTGCAAAGCACTTCCCGACACTCAAGGGTGCGTTGGTCAATTGGAAGTGAAATTATCATTGTTCTGGAATCTCCACTTGGTCAGTGCCTTCTAGAAGAGTGCATATGTTCCAAAATTTGAATCCATGTGTCCATTTGATACCTCTGAGCTTGGGAACATGTCTTGCCTATTATTAGAAATTCATTGATTTTAAAACTACCTTCAACTCATCTATAAATTGAGCACAGATCCTAGTGCTTGAGAAGGAAGAAATTGAGTAGAGAAATGCTGGTGGAATTTCAATTGAGGATTTGATTTGAGTATGCTGCTGGAGAGATGTTCATTATGATGAGGCTAGGACGATGCTGGAGATGGTGACATCAAATCAATCATTGGTTGTAACCTCCCCTTCTATTCATTAGTAAATATTGCGGCTTAATTTCCCACATATGTATCTGTATAAGCTTCTATCTTTCATATTATGAATTCTTATTTGATGTACATCGTTCATGTTTCATTGATTTAACTAAATAACTTGAATAGGCATCTATATATTGCAATATATTTGTTGTTTAGTGTTCATTCTTGCAGGAAATATTTTGGCGATCTAGCTTGGATTTGAAGCTACAGCAAGAGCGACAGAATTAGAATAAGAAGCACTTAGACCCCAAGTAGGTTTCATGATCTATTATGTGTGTCTATTTACTGTTAGGAAAAGTATCCACAAATACTTTAACCTGTTGTTCTAAATTCATAGCACCACATTTAGGGAAGAATGTTTTATCCGTAATTCATAATTCTGCATAACAGAGGGTTTCCATCACATCTTCCCTGATTCCTTGGAGAAGAAATAGCTTGAGTGACTCAAGATCAAGGGTACGATTGTCCCTCCTATAATTGAGTTGAAATATTTACTCATAGTACTCTAGGGATTCATTAGGTCCAAGGGTCATCCTAAATTATCCCTCCTTTGTTTCTTTGGGCCTATATTAGTCTCAATATTTTTCATTGAAGGATTGCTGCATTTGGGCCAAGGTAGTGATGTTACCTCTAGGTAGACCCATAAACCAGTGCAAGGCTGCATCTTTAAGGGTAGAAGGAAAAAAATTAAACTTTTTGTTATCAGAGGCATTGTCATAAGTTCTACAGACAACAAAAAACTCAAACATGAAAGTGTTAAGGTCCTTAGAGTCCAGGCCATGGAAATTTGGAAGGGAAAAAAGGATTATATTCTTCATTCTAGCCTCTCCATTGGTTTCTCTGATAGGGAAAAGCTCATTTCTCTTGTTTTCAACCATCGTTTGGTTAGGTGAAATATGTTCTTCTTCTCCTATAGGTTCTTTAAAAATTTCAGGTTTCTCACCTAGAGTGTCTTCTAAATTCCCTTGTAGTCAGAGAGGAAATTTCATAGCCAATGAAGAATAATGAAGGTTGGCCGCTTGAGGGGTTGGGGGTTTTTGGTAATAATTTTCCTTGGTTATCCCTACGCCTACAAGGCATGAAATAAAAAGTATTTTGTTGTTGTTGAATTTTTCACTTTTTCAAAGAAATAAGACTGATGCAAAACAGAAAACAAGCAATGCTTAAGTAGAAAAAACACCTACTTAAACACCTCCCCGACAACGATGCCAAAAAGTGATGAGCCCTGGTATTGAACCAATAATGTTGCAACTCCCAAGGGATTCTCAACTCAAATTATCAACCGGAGGTTTGTACAACTTAGAGGTGACAATGCTATATGTAGAGTAGTTTAAGTTCTAATCATGTCACCCTCAGTCATGAAATTATATCAAGGTGTTCAGAGACCATTCCTCCAACTAAATGTAGTGAAAAATTCTTATGAAATCATAATCGAACTTGATTCTAACTACAAAAGTGAAAATTCCATTCCTTAAAATTTAAATGCTAATTGAAATTGCATGAAAGAGAAAGGGATAATACACTTGCAGAAGTAAATCATGCTACTCTACTTTTCACATATAATCAAATCAATAACCTGTTTGTATGCATCATTGATCAAATTCACATTTTCTTGAAAATAAGGATCTAATTTTTAACATGCATATGAATAAAGATACTAATTCTAACTTTGTTTTTCTATCCGATGGTTGTAATGTGGAAAGGAGGGGGCGAGAGTGGTCTTAGAGTTTTACTTAATCATCAAATCAAAATTTGGGGGCTATTAGTCAAATTAAATAGCTTAGGATCAAAGTGGGGATCAAAACTAATTGAAAATAACATTGCTACAGGGCTGCTACAAGAGGTGCTACAAGAGAGCTTGTATTGTTATAGGAGGCCCTGTTTTGCTACAAGAGGGGGTCCGAGAGAGTTTTAAGGATGGAAATTGTGTCTTAGAGATGGAGGAAGGTGGATTATGGTAGAAGGCGATGAATGAAGGTTGTGGGTGCCCCTTGGACAAGCCTAGCACCCCTCAGAGGTCTATGTTGCACCAAAGTTGATGCCCACAATGCCCTTTATTTTCCTTGACAAAGTGATTTTGGAGACCGAGGTTGGAAGAAGCATGAGGTGCATAGGAGTATGATGTAAAAGTCCAGGTGAATGTGGGAAGGTATGCCCACCCCGGTAGATCAACAAAATCCTTGTAGCTAGCCAAATACTTGCATCAAGTGACCAATAACATGGTGAAATAAATTAACATGGAAAGGATGAGTTGAATTTTATTAAAATCTATTCTATCCCACAACACTACTCTGATAACTAAAATAATGAAACTAAATCCTAATTTGTAGAGAATAAGCATGAAAAATTACCACAACTAACATCTATCCATTTCCAATAAGTCATAGACAAATATTTTTGGATTGTGATTGTAAATATTTCCAATCACTCCTCCCACAAGAGAGGTGATAGGAAAGTCCACAATAACACTTTTTTATAACATAAAATATACTGAAACAAGAGAAGGAAATGAAATGATTTGAAACAAGAACAAGAAGGAAATACAAAAGACAGACTAAAGCCTCTAGGTTGGGCCCAAACCTAAGGTTTTCAACCCTTTAAAAATAGCTCAGATGCAGATAAATTGAAAAATTATCATTAATAGAAAATAATAGTCTCATACATGATATGAAAGTTAAGAATAACAATATAAAACACTAGGCTCAATGGCTACTCTTATAATTGTGGATCTGCTCCTTCTTGATATTCACATGTGCTTGGAGTCCCTTAAAAATTAGTGAATTCGAGCCATGAGTGAGGATTATGTGATCCCAAGCCGAGTTAGAGAGTTAAGGAGGTGGAAAATCACCCTATATTCTCTCTTGGTTATCTCCATAAAACCCCTGGAGAATAAATGCCTCATAAATTCTTCCTTTTCCTGCAAATAAATCACATTACGCCACACAATATGAAAAACACCTTCTAATCATATTATGACTAAAAATGTGAATTAATTTGAGAAAATGATAGTTCTAGGGGCAAGATGATAACATAATGAACCTCAGAATATACCTTTTAATGGGACCCATCAATAGGTGCATTACATAAACCAAAAGGAAGTACCTTGCAAGTATATGCACCCCATGTACACGATTTTTTTTTTTTATCATGATCTTTAGGTGCAGGTTGAATTTGATTGTATCCACTGAAACCATACAGAAATGAAAAAGATTTCTTCCCTGTTAAAGTATATAATATTTGATCAATAAAATATAGTGAGAAATGATCATTTATAGTATATTTGTTTAATTCACGATAATATATGCATACTCTCCACTTTCCAATGTTCTTATGCACAATCACCAAAGGTGACACCCATTGGCTATCTGAGATTGGGTAAATGAAATTTTCATTAAGCAATTTTTGTAGTTCTTGTTTAACAATTTCCCTCAGATTAGGATTCATCCTTCTCTGAGGTTCTCATATTGGTTTGGAATTCTCTTGTATATAAATATGATGCATTCATGTATTTGGATTGATTCCCTTAAGTCAATATATTCCCATGCATATGTGAAGGGGTGTTTTTGTAGCATTTTTATCAATTGTTTCTTTTGAAATTCTTCCAAGTTATTATTAATGTTTAATGTTTTACCTGGATAAATTTCCACCAAATAATTGCCAAATTTTTCCATATACTTTGATGATATCTTGGATTCTCAAGATAAGAAATATTCAATTCCACAATCTTCCTTAAAACTTTGATTTAGCATGTGCACATGGTAATTTTTTTCACAATATGAAGAAAATCATGATCATTCATTAATTGATCTTCTTCATCATTTTGTGAGATAGTTAAAATTGGTTGAACATCTACAAAGTCTGCATCATCATCTTCAATCCAAAATTCATTTTCTATCTCAGTTATTGTTTTTATAGGTGTTGCACTGAAAATTGTCATCTTGACATTCTGCTATCTGTATGAGCTCATTATCACTCATACTTCCTCCTTTGGAAGTCTAACACATCAGTTCCTCATGTCAAGCCTTAAAAATAAGAGAAAAGCTCTCAAAAATCTCTTTAACTCTGGTATCGCACTTTCTCTTTGTCTTACCTGCGGTCCCGCACCTAATGTTCATGACTCTTGCGTACCTAAATGCACTTTATCTGTGTTAAGGGTGCGGACCCCTATAAAATATTAAAAGGTGCAAGTAAACTCAAAAATCTCACTTTCAGTAATTTCTAGAAGCCTGTAGAAAGAATCTTGCAGTGGAAAAACCACTCTTTTGAGGTTCATGTATCCCTTGCCTTAAGGATCTAACCCCTTGATGTGAGGAGCTTATCCCTTTGAAGGAGGATTCAATCCCTTCATAATTGGAACTGAAACCTCCTCTTTTGCACTATAAAAATAGGCCTTGAGTAGCCTCAAGGGGAGTAAAAAAACTTTAGAATTATTTGAGGTAAAGTGTTGTTGGGATTCAGACTCATTTAACTGAGATTTTTTGAGGAAAGATCACATACCTCTATCTGTCTCGGTTGGAAGAGTGCAAGGCTTGTCAAAGTAGAGGAGATTCCTACTTTAGACCCCGAGAAGGCCTGTTCAACATCAAGGCTAAGGTTGTAAGTTTTCTTTATTCAAAGTTAATACAAATGAATTCATTTTTCTCAATAAGCTATTAATTAATTGTTTATTTCATGGATTCCTTGATCACCATGATAGGCATGATTTATAATATTTACTATACAGGTGCTATTTAATGTTTTCTTGTTTATGACTACAGGTCTTTAAAGATAACTCCTTCATGTGACCGAAGGATAACTACTTCGAATAAGCATTGGATCTACGGTAAGACTTTAACACCTTTATAGTATTCTTTTGTAAATCACATATGTCTAGAGAAAGATAGGTTTATTTGGCTATTTGTTGCTAGATTACCTTTTGGTACTAGGGAGATCGATCTTGTCCACAAGATTGATTTATCCAGTCAACAAATTGACGACTCCACTGGGGAGGGATTCTTGTTTTTGGTTTTCCTTTGTTTTGACTTGAGAAAATGATTTTTCTAGTTTTTGATTGATGGATACTCACTTAGGTAGCTTAGGTTTACTTTGATTTGAAAATTTTTGAAGTCTTTTGTGTTTTTCTTGAACTTTTCTAGGGACCGCACTTTGTTTTCTTGCACAGTGTGGGCAGTTTCATACTTTCCTTGAGTAACAAGTGCGGGACCGCACCTGTTACTTCTGGGGCCTGTGGACCTTGTTAAAATTTTTGAAAAAATTCAGATTTCTTCTTCCAGTTGATGTTTAATTTGATTTAGGACTTCTATTATCTGCCCAGATGTGTATTTTTTCTGTCAAAATTCCTTTGTGAGTGAGTTCCAACAATATTTGTGTTTTGGGTGATTTTCTAGAAGTTTTGAATACTTGGATTGGTGTTCACTTGGTCTCTGTAGTGACTCAAAGATTGGAAGCTTGAAATACCTCAGATCACATTGGTCCTTTTGTCTTCTTGATGAGTTTGACTTGGTTGCGAAATCCATCCTTTCTTGAGAAATAGATCTAGTTGTCTCTTTGCAAATCTTTGAACAAACTTTGTTATAAGTTCTGAATTTCATTTTTACAAAAGGAAATATATCTGGATGTTTTTTGATTTGTTTTTTATTCTGGGCAAATGAATCCTTAGTTTACTGAAAAACTAAGAAAAACATTCTAAAAAAAAAATTAAAGCTTTTATTCAATTAGATTTTCAAAGTTTGTAGATCTCAAAATTAGTTTTTTCGTAGTTTTGAGTGCTTTTTAGAACTTGTAGATCTATTTTGAAGGAAAATTGTTTTTTTGTAGTTTCGAGTCTTGAAAGTGAAAAGGATTTATTGTGAGCATTGATTATTTGTCTCGTTTGAGTTCTTATTGAAAAGACAAAAATATTTTCTTTCCATTTATTCTTCATGTTCAAAGAAAGAATTGTCTTAAAAGAATTGCATTCTCGAACTCTTTCTTTAGCTAGAATTTCATTGAAAGAAAAATGAATTGATTATCATTTTAGGTGCATTTTTAGTGTGTTTGGAAGTCCAGTCTTCACACCATCAAAGTTTCATTTCCATACCTATTGACTTAAAGAACAGCCCATAAAAACAACGCTTAATTAAAATTGAACTAGTAATCTTTTCTATTTCTAGGGCTCTTATCACCAATATAGCTTAGGCTAGTATCTTGGAGTAGGGAGTAATTAACTCTCCAAGATAGTAAAAACAAACAAGTAGATAAATCTTGCGGTAGGAAATACATCCAATTGTAATTGGTACAATCTGGGAAGCTTCTCTTAAAGGAGTTAATCACGAGATCATGTCCGAACCTTTGAGACAATCAATTCTGTTTCATTGGGAAAGATAGAAGATCTATGCGTATTACAAACGGTAAAACTCGAATTAACCATTGTCGAGGAGCCTGGGGTCACTTGTCGGTAAACCTCAGATTGTTCATGTCGAGGAGCCTTCAAGGGGATTGAGCTTTGTTACTCTGCCCTTGCGTGTGGAATCAGATCGTAGACTGTTCCCCCAGTTGTATTTTTTACTATTGGTAACCTTAGTGTCCATAAGCTTAAGATTATTTCCTAAGGTGACGGTGAAGGAAAGATCTCACTGTACCTGGAGCAGACATCGACTAGACTCACTTGGAATCTCTGGGGGCTTCTCTTCACACGAGATGGTTTTGTGAAGAAACTTGTGCCAGTCTGTTTCATTAAGCAGGTTGTCGGGGTAGCTGTTCCAACCGCATTTTCTGTATTAAACTTCTACTAACTTGGATTTCATCACCAACTAGTGTTTTTAGTACGAGAAGTTACTGTTTGTGTGTGGTTTGAACTCTTAGATTTTTAGGCGTGTGATTTAGCTATTTTTTTCTTTAGAGACTTTAAGTGTTTTTACTGAAATTTTCTTTGTTTGCATGTGATTGATTAATATTTAATCGTGGCAGAATTATCGAGACAATCTCGGAGACTTCAGGGGAAGCCCCCTGAGTTTACACCAAGTCAGATTGAAGGGCTGTGTGCTCTAGTATCATCTAGTAGCAGTAGAATTAGATCAACAGAAGTTGGAAGTTCATCTATAGTTGTTCATCCTGATCATCAAATACCCACGACAGAACATATTCAAGAACCGATTTCAGTTTCTGAAGTTACTGGTAGTATTTCTCCTTCTAGTGAACTAGCTGAAGAACCTGAAATTTTTGAGCCTGACACTGAACCTTCTGTTTTGAAAACATCCTCAAGATTTATTACTCCAAATTCTAGGGATCCTGGTTCAACTAGGGTAAGAAATATTGTTACTGAAGATCTTCCATCTGGCCTCATTTCTATTGAATAACTTTTTAGTCCAGATGAAGAAGTAACCCTTCCTGAATTCCCTCAGTCTTTGAATATTAGGGAGTGTGACTCCATTTTCTACAGCCCTATTAGGACTGACGCTTGGTATTTATCTTTGACAAACTTTTTAGAAAACCAAGGTCTTGCTTTTTCACCACCTCGAATTCCTTTTCATCCTATGCCCAGAGGTTACTATCCTTCATCGATCATGTCAGGAGAGTCATCTATGTTTTCCCAAACACCGGAAACATTTTTATACAGTGGTCCTTATGTTCCTTCGAGGTACCAGACTCTCTCTGGTACTTTCTCAGGAGCAACTCCTCGACCGACTGAACAAGTATTATCATCTGGTCTTAATGGAATTAAAACTGAAACGTCGAACACAGAGAAAATCTTTATGATGTCTGGTAACATTCCAAATCCTAAACCTCAAGGTGGTCAATTACCACCTGGGGGGAAACCTCAAGGTAGTTAGTTACCACCTGGGGGGCAACCTCAAGGCAGTTAGTTACCGCCTGGGGGGCAACCTCAAGACAGTCCATTATCGCCTAAGGGGGCACTTTCAGGGTAATTTTTTCCTAGGAAAAACTGTAGGACAATATTATTTTTGAGAACAACCTCAAGGACAGTACATACCTCAAGGTTATCAACTTTTAGGACAGTACATACCCCAAGGTCAACCCCAGACTTAGTATATTCCTCAAGGTCCTTATCAACCCCATATTCAGTATGCGCCTTAGGGTTATCAACCTCAAGGTTTTCAATCGCCTTCTGGTCAATCATTTGTACAAGGAGTTGGAAATTTACTACTTAATTATCAACCCTACGTTCAACAAGGCTATGGTCCTTCATATGTACAACTTTCTACGGGCAAATACTTCGGAATGAACATAGTGTGGGATCCGTCCAAAATTCAACAGACTATGCAACCTAATGTGCAGTTATCTAGTCAACCTAGACAGCCTTTGGTTTCTGGTCCAACCTAGCAACCTGTCTAGCCTACTGTTCAAATCCCTGCACCTGGTTATGTTCAGCAGTCTGGGCCTAGTACACCTCAAACTCTGCCTCAAACTGCTGCAACTGCTGCAACATCTGTTCAACCTATAACACCTGTTTCTAGAGTATTTGTAGCTCCGGTTTCTTCTATCCCTGCGTCCCTGAAAATCCCTCAAGTCTCTCTACCCCAGTCAGGACCTATGGTTCAGACTTCGGTCTAGATACCTACAGGACAAGTTGGTACAAGTACGATTTTCACTATTCAACCGCAATTCACATATCAACCGTACCAGGGACAGTATCAATTCGGTCCCATTTCACAAAACCCAGTTTATCAGTATCAACCATACCATGGCTATACTTATCAACAGCCTCAACAACCATAGTTTGCTGGTTTCCTAGGGGGTTATACCATTCCTAATGCAAATCCGATTCCCAGTTATCCTAGGTATCCTCCTCCCGGAACTGCTCTTGTTACTTAAGGTTTTTGCGACCCTAACTGTCAATTACCATTTATTGCAACTTTGGATTTACCTGATTTGTCACGCCTTACGAATGATCCAATTTACTATCATTCATATTGGCCGCCAATGCCACATAAGTTTCCCAGTGATATACCGAAATTAGAGGGTAAGTCAGGAGAGGATCCGTCAAATCACGTTATGACTTATCACCTCTGGTGTGCGTGTAATTTGATAATTGATGATTCAATTCGCTTACGTCTTTTTCAACGAACTCTTAGTGGTCTTACCGCCAAATGGTACATTGAGTTACCACGAGGCTCTTTTAATAATTTCAGTCAGTTAGCAACTGCTTTCTTAACTCATTTTCAGTTGCTTGTCAGATACGACAATGGCACGGAACTATTGACTTCGCTAAAACAATCCACGTCCACATATATTTCTGATCATATTCACGAATGATGACGTAGAAGGCGTTTAGTGAAAGTTTTCATTTCGGATCAAATTTTGGCGGAATGGTTTGTTAAAACATTATTACCCAAAATCACTGAAGATGTAGCTAAGGGAGGAGTTGTTACTGAGGAGCAAGTCATTTCTCAAGCTCAGTACCTTGACCTCGTCTATATGCAGTCAGGTACTTTACATGAAAAAATCCCTGATCTTCCAGAACAAGGTCAAATAACTGCAGCTCCTTCAGAGTCTCATGTCCCTGACGGTATGATTGGTTCAGTTAGTACTAAAAGCAAGAAGAAGTCTTCAAATAATTCTTCTCCTATAATAACTTTACCTGATTCCCCGAAAGGAGAATCTTCCGCTGAAATTTCTGCCGAAATTCATGTCATAGAGACATCTACGACTAATCTAAATTTGGCGGCAAAAAGAAAGGGAAGAATTAAAAAAAACAGAATTCAAAAGATAAAACATATAAAAATGAATCTAATGACGAAAAATGCAAGCCTCTCTATCCTTGTTTCATTTGCGACAAGGATCATTTTACTAAAGAATGTCCACATCAAGCAGAGGTTTCAAAATTCATTAAAGGTTCTCAACATCCTGCTGTCTTGAAGGATCCTTTTCCTACTCAAGATAGTAATATTATTGGTTCCACCTCGAACGCCTCAGAAGAACCAGTTATGATGATGTCTCATGTCAGGATTGCGACGCGATCGCAAGATTATGGTAGTAAATTTCCTGTTGGTGGTAAAGAAGCAGAATCTTCTAATTCAAACACATCAACTACACCTCCTTCTGTTTCCGATCCGCTACAGATCGAGAAACCCAATTCAGACTTAGTAATAAAACTGCCTGCTAAAGGTGTACTTCGTAAATCAGCTTTCAATCCACATGTGAGAGCTGCTCAGAATTACAACATTGTTGAGGACTTAGCTATTTCCCCTTCAACAATGTCGGCTTTGGAAGTGCTGCAATCGTGCCCAACACAACATAAATTACTTTTGTCTGCCATAGGAGATGTCGATATTCAGGATTCGAACCTAATAATATTCGATTTAAAGAATAGTACACCCTGCCTACCTCATCAAATGGCTTTCCAGATTCCAGTATTAGTCGAAAATAGACCAGTCTTCTGGACTGTGATTGATGAAGGGGCTTCTACGTGTATTATGTCGATCCGGTGTTGGAAATCGCTTGGTTCTCCTACACTCAATTAGTCTCCGACAATTCTAAAGGCTTTTGATGGCCGAGGGTTCCATACTTTTGGTATTTTGCAGGATTTACCTATAGGGGTCGAAGGCAAAACCATAAATCTAGATGTGGAGGTGGTTGATGCCCCTCTAGATTACAACCTTCTCCTGGGTCGTAGTTGGTCTTATGCTATGACTGCTGTTGTTTCATCGGTCTTTCGGCTTATCAAGTTTCCACATCAAGTAAATATCATTAACATAGACCAACTCACTTATTTTTCATCCGATCCAGCCTCTAGAGAAACTATCTAGCACATCGGTAAAACGACTATCCCTTACAAGGATGTTGGTGTAGGTTTGATTAAAGATTCTGGTTTACTAGGAATTTTTTCCTTTCTTGCTCCTAACGTATCACCTCCTATCACAAATATTCATATGATTTCATCGAATACTGTTACTTTTGATGATCCTTGGATCGTACCTTCCGATTCCGAGTTGGATTCATTTGATAGCGCGATGCATTTGAGTCCCTTTGAAATTGCATATCAGGCTGTACAGTCGCTTTCCGATCCTTCTTCAACCGAAACTAATCTAATAAATGTGATCCCTGAAGAATCACTTTCTATATCTAGCTCAGCCACAACGAAATTTCCTGATCTTGTTCATATTGATGAGCAGATTCGTGAACTTTTGTCTGTTGACGATTTACCATGGGAAGATCTACATCATCGATCTTCATTTTTACCTGAGATGGATCATTTTGAAAATGATTTCTCTTCTATTTTTACTATTTAATATCTCAAAGAACCAAAAAATCCATTGCAAAATTCTGATTCTGAGTTAAATTTGGAAAATATCTCTCGAACGATTCCTATTGACATTTCAGTTAAGCCAGGAATAATTGAAACCATTCATATAGGTGCTTGCTGTATGGACGATGAAATCCAAACTTATAAAGCCCTATTTCAAGAATGATGTGACATGTTTTCCTGGTCATATGAAGAAATGCCAGGAATCGATCCGTCAATTATCATACATGAAATTAAGACTTACCCGGATGCAAAACCTGTCCGAAAACGCTTACGTCAGATACATCCGAGAAAAGTTGCTGCTATCAAAGCCGAAGTTGAGAAATTACTTCGTGCAGGTTTCATTTATCCAATTCCTTTAACCGATTGGGTATCGAATATTTTTCCTTTTAACAAAAAACAAGGAACGATACGAGTATGTATCGACTATAGGGATATTAATTGAGCTTTTCCTAAAGACAATTATCCAACCCCATATATCGATCAAATCATTGATGATTGTGCCGACAGTGAAATTTTCTCCTTTATGGATGGTTTTTACAGTTACAATCAAATAAACATACTCCCTGCTGATCAGCCTAAAACGGCTTTCATTTGTCCATGGGGAACATTTGCTTATTGCAAACTACCCTTTGGATTAAATAACGCTGGGGAAACTTTTCAAAGGGCTATGTATTACACATTTCATGACATTAAGCACATTGTGAAGCCTTATCTCGATGATTTACCTTCTCATTCATCACGTAGGGCTGACCATCTCACTCATTTACGAGCTATCTTTATGAGATGTAGGCATTATCGAATTAGGCTGAATCCACACAAGTGTGTTTTCTGTGTAGAATCGGGTCGCTTACTGGGATTTATTTTTTCGAAAGCAGGCATTCGCGTTGAAAAACACCTTATGATTGGAAAAAATGATAATACAAAAGGTCAAAAATATGATTCTACAAAACGATCATCCTATCCCTGATGATGATCACGATAAGAGACCGCTACCTGGGCCACCCTACACAGGAACCTCCTAAAATTTCCTGGGACACCAATCATATATCTCTGTAATCTGAGCGGAATATCATCAATATCAGTCTCTGGAATTTCTAGAGTCAAGCGCTCTAGGTGATGCTCCAAATCAGACAAGATCTCTGCTAATTGGCCCTGTGGGGCTGGTGCTGTTGCATCTGGATGCTTTCTCTCATAAGGCTGGAGATTTGATGGTCTTCGTGGGCCCACATCTGCATTTAAACTTTTGATTATTAGTTTTGGGATGATTAAAAATAAAAAAAATAGAACTTAGAAATTGTTGAAAATGATGTTTACTTGAATCATCCTACTGTTCCCTTGCTGGGAGAGCCATCTCTCGGTCACCATGAAAATCTATCCCGGCATATAGAAAGTCCTCTATAACAAAAATTTGGCATTCCAGCCAACAAAAATATGTAGAAGGAAATAGAACAACCTCGATGCCCTCAGCATGATGGGCCATCAAAGCAACCCAACGAACCATCCTAGGTTCTCGAGATCGACCAACATCGACAGGAATGTGCTACGGAGCTAACATGGGGATCCTCTCTAGAGAAAAGGTGACTAAAATGGATCCATATCCAAATTTGTTTAGCTTTCCATTCTTTTCTCTGGTTAGTTGGCTTTTTACATTGGCCAACACAGCTTCGCACCAGTTGAAAATGGTGCCTCGAAAACAGTCTACTGCAATGTGTATTTGGGAACCGGTAGCCACATGAAACGCTGCACTCCCACATAGTCTGGTGACAGTAAATGCAATAAATTTAAGCTCAGGATGGATGATATTTTTTATGTCAATTCGTTTTTCTCTGGGGTCTTCCTGATCATCACAGAACTCTAGTCGAAGACTAGTGACAGACTGGCCACCTAGCCTAGTCCAAAACAGAGAAATTTGTTCACCCCTCTTGGACAAACCAGTTAAAAAATAGATATCCTCCAGCTCAATTTCGAGCCGGTGATCGCCAATAAAAAAAAATTGGTCTTGTACATTCCATTTTTTCACTAGCCATGTCAGGAGGTCTACTTGTGCCCTCATGCCCTGAATGGCCCAGAATTTGTATAAATCACATGCTCTCAATGCCTGCATTGTAGGAAAATGATTCATTGCAGAGTCATCTATGTTTTCATGCTTGCGTTCTCTCCAAACAAGAATTTTGAATGTCCTACAATGCATAAAAATACATATTAGAACAAGATTATTTGAAAATTATAGGGTGGAAATTGAGAAAAATGAGTTTGAAATTTCATTGCGCGGGGTCCACACCCTATTTTCATACACAGTGCGTAGGTACGCACGGGCGCTGTGAAATAGGTGCATGCCCAAGATGTTTTTCTATGTAGAAAAAAGTCGGGGTTCGCAGGGCGTGCGTGTTGTGCCTGCGGACCCCCGCAGGCGATTTTTTCAACCTATTTTTCCTTAAAAAAATGAAATCTAAAGCCTAAAAATGAAATGTAAATAGATGAAATGCAAGATAAGGAGGACTTGGATTACCTGGAGCTGACGGTTCTTGATTTCGCCAGATGGATTTTCCAGAATCTTCGCAGGAAATTTTTTACCCAAAAGCTCTCACTTTTCACTGTGAACTCAAATGGTAAAAATGAAGTTAGAAAAGTCTTTTTTATAAGTTTTTTCGAATAATTGAATTTTTAATTTGTTTATTTTTCACTTTAAAATGGTAACTTTTGAAAACATTTTTATTTATCTTAAACATGTATGTGTAATGTTTCGAGTTTTTGTGCAGAAATTGGATTTTTTCAGGAAAAATTGATCATTTTTCAACAAAGAGCATACTTTTATCACTTTTTCGGACTCTTTCAAAAATTTACGAAAAGAGAAAACCTGGAGTCCTCTTTTAAGCTCTTTTTAGACTCTCAAAAATTGAAAATATTGCCGAGCACTTGATTATTTGAACTCGTTAAAATAAATGAATGATCGTCCTTTCAGTATAAGTTTACCCCTTTTACGGACTGAAATGGACTATTTACGAAAAAGGTATACGTTGACTAATTATGGTCAGCAGAGTTCTCTCCCGCATTATTTTATCCTTTTTCGGGCTTGAGAGACTAAATTTATGAAAAATTACCCCCATGGAGTCTTTTTAAGTTTTTTCTTCTAACTCTCTAAAATTGAAAAAACACTGAGTTTCTCCTATACTGGACTCGTTAAAATTTAACAGTAAAGGACCTGTTCAATTTTAAAATAGGAATGAACCACTCCTTCTTAGGGTTCGAATCTTAAACTAATTTGGACTCATCCGAAGGATGAGCTTATAAACAAGCAAATGTTATCCTCCTCAAGCTTGTCAAAAATAAAGAGGTACTTGCTAGAAATGGTGGGGGAAGAGAGAGAAAAATGAACCTGTTTGTTGTATTTTGATTATTCGAAAAGCCGTTAACCACTCTTGAACACGACAATTTTGTTCACCTGGGTTGGGAAATCCTTTGCCTAACAGTTAATCAAACCATATTGAAAGTCTTCAGTCGGTTTCTGGGTATTAGCTTTGGGTCAATTGTCACCAAGACATATGCAGTGTCGTTATATGTTCAAGAGGATAGTTCAAATAAACCATTCATCTGCAAAATATCTGTCATCCATTTTGACCATCCCTGAGTCAGTCCTTGCCAATATATTTATTCAAAACTTGATCTATGATTTCGTGACATGGGATTGCCTACGACGGATCACTTCCTATTGACGACAGCTCATTATCTAGGAATTTGATCGAGAAATCATCAGTACCTTGAAATCTGCATGCCTCAATGGCAGGTTTCTCGCCTTTGACGACAGGTTGCATCATTGACCTTCGATCGAATGATTCCATGACATGTTCGACTTCATCTCATTCATTCACATTTCATGGATTGTACTGAGTACTTTGAGGGCCATTGAAATTACTGATGGTTACTCTCACACTTTTTAACAGTCTACATTATTGACTAGTAATCAAGTGGTTTCTACCATGTTCGACTTCGACACGTTTATTCACATGGATAGAATCGTACTGGTTCGAGAAATGGAAATCAAGACCCTGAATCTAGTTTCTACCATCTAGGCTGCGAGGAATTTTGTTATTCATTTATACAGTGGACCATTCATAAATAGATGGCCGCGTCCATACTATGTCTACACATGTCCATACTGTTGATGTATTGAAAAACATTCATGTATCAGAACAGTTTAAATCAGTTTTCTAGTTAGTTTTGATCTGAGTATGGGAATGAATACCTCAGCGATGATATGTTTACATATATATATTTTGCATTGAATGTTTTTATAGGTTCCAACTGGGGTGTCCACAGGATGATCTTTGAAATGATAAAGTACTTCACTCTTCATATATGACAGACTCTATCTTCATCTATTCCAGAATTTGCACTTTAGGGGGTAATATGTTCAACTGAAAATTGTCATCTTGACATTCTGCTATTTGTATGAGCTCATTATCACTCATACTTCCTCCTTTGCAAGTCTAACACATCAGTTCCTCATGTCAAGCCTTATAAATAAGAGAAAATCTCTCAAAAATCTCTTTAAATCTGGCATTGCACTTTCTCTTTGTCTTGCTTGTGGTCCTGCACCTAATGTTCATGACTCAGGCATACTTGAATGCACTTTCTCTATGTTAACAGTGCAGACCCCTGTAAAAGATTAAAAAGGCGCAAGTAAACTTAAAAATCTCACTTTCAGTAATTTCTAGAAGCCTCTAGAAAGAATCTTGCAGTGGAAGAACTGCTCTTTTGAGGTTCATGTATCCCTTTCCTTAAGGAGCTAACCCCTTGATGTGAGGAGCTTATCCCTTTGAAGGAGGATTCTATCCCTTCATAGTTGGAACTGAAACCTCCTCTTTTTCACTATAAAAAGAGGCCTTGGGTAGCCTCAAAGGGAGTTCAAGCTTTAGAATTGTTTGAGGTAAAGTGCTGTTGGGATTTAGACTCATTTAATTGAGATTTTGTGAGGAAATATCACATACCTCTATCTGTCTCGGTTGGAAGAGTGCAAGGCTTGTCAGAGTAGAGGAGATTCCTGCTTCGGACCCCGGGAAGGCCTGTTCAACATCAAGGCTAAGGTTGTAAGGTTTTATTTATTCGAAGTTAATACAAATGAATTCATTTTTCTCAATAAGCTGTTATTTAACTGTTTATTTCATGGATTCCTTGATCACCATGATAGGCATGATTTATAATATTTACTATACAGGTGCTATTTAATGTTTGCTTGTTTGTGACTACATGCCTTTAAAGATAACTCCTTCAAGTGACCGAAGGAAAACTACTTTGAATAAGCATTGGATCTACGGTAAGAATTTAACACCTTTATAGTATTCTTTTGTAAATCGCATATGTCTAGAGAAAGATAGGTTTATTTGGCTATTTGTTGCTAGATTACCTTTTGGTACTAGGGAGATCGATCTTGTCCGCAAGATTGATTTATCCGATCAACAATAGGTGGATAAAATGTGATCTTTTTGGTATAATTTCCATCATAAATAAACATATCTCCATACATACATCTTATGAATGCATTAGTTATTGCTTACCATGGTATAACAAGGGTCAATGGGTGTCCTCCTAGATTATTTTTTGGAGTTAATATAAAAATTCAACATGATACTCCCAGGAATCTAGGGATACAGACACATCTTCTAATATAACACCTGGTTTAATAACAAATCTACCTGCTAATTGTAATAAAGTTGGGGTATATTGAAGATTGGTTAACCTTAACTGATCCATATTACTTTTACTCATGATATTAATAGCTCCACCTAAGTCAATCAATGTGTTTGGAATTTCAATACCATTGATGTGGATTTTTATAATAGGGCTACATGGATCTAAATATTTTTCAATTATTGGTTTCCCCATCATAATATCTGAAAATTTTCCTACCAATTGTATTTTTTCTTTTTCTTCTTGGTTTCTTGATACACAACTCCTTTATTTTATTTGCAAAGATAGGTATTTACTTTATAGCTTGAGGTAATGGAATTTTGATGAAAATATTTTTCAATTCATCTAGCATGCTATAATCAGGTAAAATTATTTTCCTCTCTATTCATTTATCAATTTGATGTTGTTGACACCTAATCCTATGGATGGGTGTGCATATTTAATATTGTATATTAATTAATATTAGGAAATAAGGAAGGCCAAGAGTCATTGGGAGATGAATCCCAATAGCCTCACCTCCATGTATAAATCCATGTGCATTCTTCAACTAATACACATTTCTGATTTTGAGGAGTTACCTCCTGGTTTGACATGGTATCAAAGCCAGCTCCATTATTGGCATTTCTGCCTGTGGTGTAACTCCCTCTCCTTTGCTCAGTCAATTTTATTAATAGTTTTTTGCTGCTCTTAATTGCTAGACTGTTATTCTGCATTTTTTTTCTCTATATAGCCCTGACATTTGCAGCTCCAGCTCCTGCAGCTCCTGAAGACTGCAGGCTCCTCTGTCATTCTGCAAATTGCAGGCTCTGTCATTCTGCAAGATTCCATTTCAAAATTTTTTTTGTAACGACCTTTTGGGCCTCCTCCATTCTCCATCGACTCACCTCCCATCCCTCAACTCTGCGCCCTCTCCCTCACTGGTCTACGCCTTATCTTCCCCACTCCCTGCGCTCTACAATGTCTAGCGCATGCCTCTTCCCTCATACGCTCCCCCTCTACGTGCACCTGCAAAACACCATTCCTCTGTCCATTTTATACGCTGGTTTATAATATAATTCCCTCTCATCATTCATCTCCACGCTGTCTGTAATATATATACTGCCCTGGTGTATACGCTCCATTCAATACACATTCACAACGCCGCTTCATCCCTCTATCAATATATATACAAGCGCTGTCTGAAACAAATTTATACAGAGCTGGTCGACACCACCCACGGCCCAACAGTCACTCTGTCATATATTACAACGCAACATATGTATTACCATTCCGCGCAGTCAACCTTTATATACCGCCTTTGTAACACCAACTCCACGTGTTTGTAATACCATAACCATTTCACAATACCGCTCTGTCATTACGCTGGAATATCATTACGCCCTTTCAAATTATAATACGCTGGTTTGACATGTAATACGCTGTGTTTTATATGCAATACCACTCCTCCTCTATCCATAACATCGCTCCTCTATCCTTAATACCGCCCCTCCTTTATAATATTACCCATTTTTTAATACGCCCAATCCAGCTTTTAAATTTCGCCCCCTCCCATCCTTCAATACCATTCCTCCCTTTATAATACCATTCCGCCATTCATATAAATTTTTTCTCCAAACAAAACAAAAAAAAATATACATATATTTTTTTTTGTGCAGAATTCAGTTTATAGCAAAGAGTTTTTTGTCCATTTAAATTCTGTCTTCAGCAAGAATTTTTGTGTAGAATTTAGTTTCCAGCAAAGAATTTTTTAAACTCAGAGTATTTTTCCAGCAAGAGTTTTTGCTCCTTTAATTGAAAAATTTCAAGAGTTGAAAGTTTTTATAGCAGAAATTTTTCCTCTTCAGAAGATTTTTTTTCCAGCAATCTAATGCATTCTCTCATCTCAATTGTTGGGGTGGTTCTCTCCGGCAAAGAGAACTATCTTGAATGGTCTCAGAAGATTAAACACACACTCATTTTTAATGAGCTGTGGAAAGGAATCTATGAAGGACAAGAAGAAAACCCACCAGAAAAGCCCACTTCAGACAAAGAGCTTGCCATTTGGGAAAATAAGAACTGCAAAGCCTATGCCTTGATTGCAGCCTCCGTAAGTGAAGAGGTGAGTCGCCATATTTCATCATTATCTAATGCCTATGAAGCCTTGAAGAAGCTAAAAGAACTCTATGACTCACATTCAGAATTAGAAAATGTTCAATTGATGATTAAGCTGTTCAGTCTTGAAATGAAGAATGATGATCCCCTTGCTTTAGCTTCAGAAGTAAGATCTATAATGCATGACATTAAAAACACTGGTGTAAAAATGGACATACCTCTTATAGCATATGTTAAGGCATTATATCCGACTTACTCACATTATCTTGAGTCTTTGCAAGCAAGTGGAAACTTTCAGCATATCACCTTTGATACACTTGAGAAAAAGTTTGAAGAAAGAGAGAAAGCTTTTGGGAAGATGATAGTCCCTTCATCTTCCGAAGAGGCTGCATACTTGGCACATAGAGAAAAGAGTCATGCTCCAGATTCATCCAGAGGAAGAGGTGGCAGAAGAGGAAGACGAAGAAGAAACTTCACAGAAAGGGGGGGCAGACAATCTGACAAATCCAATCTTCATTGCACACGTTGCAATAAAGATGGACATGATGCATCCAAATGCAGAACACCATGGGAGAAAATTGAGCAGCAAAGAAATCAAGACAAAGGTAAAAATAATGACAAAGACAAAGGTAAAGCACCTGAATCCACTCATTATGTTCTAGCACATTGTAACAATGGAGTAACTGAAGACTTGTTTGATGTTTCATTTACTTCATGGAGAGATGATTGGTTGCTAGATTCAAGAGCAACATGTCACATGACATTTAGAAAAGATTTTTTTGAAGAATTCACTGACAAAGTTGATGGAGCAGTATATTTCACAGATAAATCCAAACTCAAGCCATCAGGGCTTGGCACAGTCAGGCTTAAACTGCCTGGTCTTCCAGATCATATCCTACATGAGGTTCTATACCTCCCGGAGTTTAAGAGAAACTTGTTGTCCCTGGTCGAAATCCGGCAGCAAGGACACTCAATTCACTTGTTTGATGGCAAGGCATAGGTCAGAAAAGCATCAGATCACTCACTTGTCATGGAGGGAATAAAAGAAGGGAGACTCTTGAAGCTGAAAGGTTCATCTGCTCATGCTCAAAACTTTGCATTCAGTTCACATCACGATGAAGGTACATTCCCATCAAGTCTTTTATGGCATGCTAGATTTGGACACTTAAACTATGACAGCCTTCGTTTGTTGAAGAAAAATGGTGTTGATGGATTGCCTACAATTCCTAGAAAACCTAAGGAATGTGATGCTTGTATTCTAGGAAAGCATAGCAAATAGCCATTTCATGATTCACACTCCAGAGCACATAGAAAACTTGAACTTGTTCATTCAGATTTATGTGGCCCTATGCCTATTGCTTCTGCAAATGGAAACAAATACATGATGACATTTATTGATGACTACACCAGAATGTGTTGGATTTACTTACTGAAGAATAAGTATGATGCTTTTCAAACTTTCAAGAATTTTCATGCATGGATTGAAAATGATGCACAAATACATATTGGCTCTCTACGTACTGATAATGGAAAAGAATACACTTCAAACGAATTTGAAAATTATCTTCGTCAACATGGAATCAAACATCAAACAACCGTGCCATATAATCCCCAACAGAATGGTGTAGCTGAAAGAATGAACAGAACTATTTTAAATATGGTTCGCTCCATGTTATTTTTCAAGAATGTAAAATTGATGTTTTGGGTTGATGCAGTTCTATGTGATGTTTACATAAAGAATAGGTGTCCTTCAAGTTCAATTAGAAACAAAACTCCTTTTGAAATGTGGCATGGCCACATTCCTTTGGTAAAGCATTTCAGGGTCTTTGGGTCCACCCGTTATGCCTTGATACCCAAAGGTCAAAGGAACAAACTTGGTGCTAGAAGTCGAAAATGTATCTTCTTGGGGTACTCCAATACCTCCAAAGGATATCGTCTCTATGATGAAGCAAATAAGAAATTTGTAATAGCAAGAGATGTCATATTTCTTGAATCTTCCAAGAGTGACAAGGTTTTTGAGCGGCAACTTGATCGCCTGGATAGATTCACACATGCAAAGTCTTTCCAAGAATTTGATAATGTGATTCCACATCTTGAAGGGGGGATTCCGATATTGAATCAAACTGTGGAATCATATCCTGAAGCACTCTCTCCCCCACATGAAGAAACAACCACGGATGACACATTGGATGATGTGATTGACATAATTGGGAGATTTAATCTTGAATCAATCCCAACTCAGTCAAGTGACCAGCCGGGGCCATCTCAGAAAGGTCCTCCCAAATGGCTGACAAAGACACTGGAGGATGTTCATCCTGATGAGGTTGGAAAAACAGGAACAAGAAGTTCCACTCAAGAAATCGAAGGTGATGTAGATAATTCTGATTCCCCCGTTGATATGGATATTGCTTATAACTGTGAATTGAGTTTGTCTACAGATCATGAACCAACTTCCTTCAAAGAAGCCGCTTCTCATGATGAATGGAAAGAAGCGATGCAGAAGGAGTATGATGCCTTGATAAAGAATGGCACTTGGAAGCTGGTTGATCCGCCTTTGGGAACGAAACTAATTGGCTGTAAGTGGGTCTACAAGAACAAGTACAAAGCAGACGGCTCACTTGACAAGCACAAGGCCAGGCTTGTGGCAAAAGGATTCGCACAAAAAGAAGGAGTCGATTATGAAGAAACTTTTGCTCCCATAGCAAAATGGACCACTATCCGGACTCTCTTTTCCTTAGCAGCTCAGAATGGATGGAAAGTCCATCAGATGGATGTAAAAACAGCCTTCTTGAATGGAGATCTAAAGGAGAAAGTTTATATGTCCCAGCCAGAAGGATTTGTGATAAAGGGTCAAGAACACAAAGTTTGAAAACTTGTAAAATCCTTGTATGGCCTCAAGCAAGCACCACGAGCCTGGTATGAGAAGTTAACCGAGCATCTTCTGAAACTTGATTTCAAACATTTTGATCTTGATGATGCAACTTTGTTTGTTAAGAAAGTTGGAAAAAAAGTTGTATATCTTGTGGCATATGTAGATGATCTTTTGATAATAGGAAACAATGAGAGCTATATTGCATCCATGAAGAAAGAGTTGAAGAAAGGTTTTGAAATGACTGATTTGGGTCATGTTCATTACTATTTGGGTATTGAAGTAATTCAACATCCTAAATTCATATTCCTTTCTCAAAAGAAGTACATTGGAGATCTCTTGAATAAATTTGGCATGGATGACTGTAAACCCTTAAGCACTCCAATGGAACAAAACTTGAAGCTCACATCTATTGAAGGGAAGGAATTTGAGGATGCAACTAAGTATAGACAGCTTGTAGGAAGTCTTATCTACCTGACCACCACCAGACCTGACATTTCATTTGTCGTTGGAATCCTCTCAAGGTTCATGCAAAAACCTTGTGAAGGACATTGTTCTGCTGCAAAAAGAGTGCTAAGGTACTTGAAGGGGACTCAAGACTTTGGACTCAAATATACACAGGTAGGCAACTTCAGCTTGATCGGATACTCTGATTCAGACTTTGATGGTGACAAAGAAACAGGGGTGTCTACTACAGGTTACACCATGAGTCTTGGATCAGGAGCTATCTCATGGAGATCACGCAAACAATCAGTTCCAGCAGATTCCACGACCGAGGCAGAATATGTGGCAGCAGCTGAAGCAACAAAGGAAATTGTGTGGCTCCGGAAAATCCTGGAAGATTTGCAGATGAAACAAATGTACTCCACACCACTCATGATCAACAACACTTCTGCAATAAAGTTGGCCAAGAACCCAAAGTTCCATGATCGAACAAAGCACATCAATACAAAGTACCATCTAATTCGACATCATGTTCATGCCAAAACCATCCATCTACATCATTGTTCCACAAATGAGCAAACTGCTGACATCTTCACCAAAGCACTTGGAAGAGAAAAGTTTGAAAAGTTCAGATCGATGCTTGGATTCACCAACATCCCTTCGGATTAAAGGGGGGAATGTTGACACCTAATACTATGGATGGGTGTGCATATTTAATATTGTATATTAATTAATATTAGGAAATAAGGAAGGCCAAGAGTCATTGGGAGATGAATCCCAATAGCCTCACCTCCATGTATAAATCCATGTGCATTCTTCAGCTAATACACATTCTGATTTGAGGAGTTACCTCCTGGTTTGACAGATGTATCTAAGGAATGGGAGGGTTTTGTAAGGAAAATAAGGGTTTTTCAACTATAGGAATTGTAGGAGTTGATTTATTTTTTTGTTATCCAATTGCATAGGAATATCTTCCCTTGAAGGAATATTTTCCTATTCATGAGACTAATCATTTTAAAGAGTTTTCTCCTTTTTGTATTCTTGTATGACAACTGGGGGTGTTTTCTTTTGCAATACTCGACTAGATCTAAGTTGGCCATCGTTTAAACCCAGAGGAGCTATCATAAAAGCTTGAAAATGTTTAGCATCAACATTATAGATGGGTTTTTGCTGAGGTGTTTTAGTATTGGTATTGCAGAGTGATTGTGTATGTAGTTGATTAGATTTATGAGGAAATGAATGGGATGGAAGTGGAAGTGGTTGAATCGAAGTCAATTGAGGTTGAAACTATGGTTGGATAGATTGTGGTGGTTGGGGAAGAGAATAATAATGAGGTTGGTATTTGATGCTGCAAAAAAATGTGTTTAACATATAACCATGTGGACCTGTGGGTTATGGGCCACATAATTAGTCAGAAGCTTTTTAACCACGGACTTCACAATAAAACAAAACTCAATCGCAACCACTATATAACATATATCACTTTACCTCTGAAAACTCTTAGCGCATATCGACTTTATTACAATTCACAACTTCACAAACTTAACTTCTTTTCGCAAATCACAACATATACATTTCAAATTTCATGACATTTAACATTTCGCCATTTGCAATAATGTTTATCTCTTGCGAAGTGTGAAATAGCGTTGAGACGACATGTGTCTCACCCTCATCACATCACATTTTCATCCCTTACCGCATCACAAATAAAATAACATACCTGCGATGTCTTAAAACTTAAAACCTCCAGTTTGCAATATTTCGATTTGCTGTCTATCATTGATCTGCAACGAGATATAACAATCCTCACTGCTCTGCGCTTCTTTGAATCACATA
Source organism: Pinus albicaulis (assembly GCA_034641835.2). Taxonomy (NCBI): domain Eukaryota; kingdom Viridiplantae; phylum Streptophyta; class Pinopsida; order Pinales; family Pinaceae; genus Pinus; species Pinus albicaulis. Next base: position 266,234,592 of record CM076572.1, on the reverse strand, counting down.
TTCCAACTGATATTGTGAAGGAATATCGTCCATTCATCTTCCCCTTTTCAGATTTGCGATCTGATTGTAATCGTTCATCTTTCTCCTTCACGCCTCTGTTCAGGAATTTCTGAGATTTAAGAAAACACGTTGTTGCATCCCTATATGACCTAGCATTGCTCCATGCTCCTTTCTACAACAACTCATCAAAACACTTACGCAACTGTAAGGTATGATATTTTTTACTCAGTTTTGGACATTGACATTCCCTCGACTATACAATTGTTGATTTAATACACAAAGTCTCAATCCTCCATAAAAATCACTACTCGGATCATATCCTATTGGTCAATCCACTTTGAAAAATCTAAAAAAATTCTAATTAAACAACATAGTATGCCACAATCCATACAATCACACAAGATTTATAACCCACGACTAAAACAAACCATAATAATTACAAATTATACAATCTTTATTGAAATTTAACCCTGTTACAATACTACGGCTTCTGTGAGCCTGAAAACACACATTAAAATGAATTCTCTCTCTTCATAATCTCACTCCCTTAACTAGCCAACCTAGGCCAACCTCGAGCTAACCTCGAGCCAACCTCTAATCTTGAACTAATCTCTCCAATCCTCTCTCTTTTTTTTCCCTTTCTTTCAAATTTCTTACAAAAATATATACAAAAAGGAATCATGAACCAATTTCAGTTCAGATCCAACAATCTCTCAATATTTCCTAAAGCTTCTCTCAATTCCACTCTTTACTCAACCAAATCCTACATTAATCCTCTATATCCCTAAAATCCTCACTCTTCCTAGGATTACTCTCTCATCCCTAAGATCTATACATCTCATGAGATATTCTTAATTAATCAAATTACATTTAAATCTCAACTAACTTAGGAAAATAACAAAATAATTAAGGGAACCCGCTCCCTTTAGTAAATGTGTGATAATACTCTTAAGTCTTATGAAATTTGAAGAATTATCTTGCATCAGACTCCCCAAGTTAAAATAATACATGGACTCTTGTTCATGAGTCTTCCAATTTCCTCTATTGTAAACTTCCTTAAGCTTCAGATTCCAACTAGATGTCTGACCTTTTTCAATTGTAGGTGTATTTGGTGCATTTTCTCCTTCTCCTGGATGCCAAACTCTATCTTGTGGATGTCCTTTTGCTCTGATGTCATGAGTATCTCTATTGATATTAAACATAATCATGTATTCAAGAAACATAAATTTCTGTACCTCTATGTGCCGCTGTCCTGTCATCATCTCAACAATATTTAGCTTCAACTTCATGCCTTCTCTACTAGTTCCATTATCTTTTCATTGTTTGTATATTTTGATTTTTTATTCTATCACCAACAACCTCTTCTATTTCCAAACCACTTTCTTTATACTGTCCTGCATATATTTCCATCTCTTCTTGACTTGTTGAATTTGAAAAATTCCCATACCTACCACCTTTGTTGTTTTCATCATCCACTTATCTAATATCTTGAGTGGAGTCTTCTCAATTTCAAAAGAAGATTGTTCCTTGTTTGACACAAGAACATGTGAGCTTCCCATTATATACTTTCCATTAACTACAAAAATTTCAGTTGTTGAACCTTGTTCAATTGTCTCCCTACTCACATTAAATTTAACTGAACTGTTTACCCAACTTCTCATTTTCAAACTCAAGATAAAATATTGACATTTAAATCTTCTTTGGATCAAAAACAAAATTTGTTTATGGAGTATAATTTCACATCCTCTGCAATATTCTTTCTCTTCTGCAATGACTTGTGTAAGAGTTATATCAAATCTCTTTCCTCCATTCCAAACTTTTGAATCAACTAGTTTCTTTCTCTCATATTCTTGTTTCCATACGAAAAAATGACTTTCTACATCTCTAGAACTTGCATGCTCCCTCACATTTTCATAAACAAATATATCTCGAAAATAAGTTTGTCTTCTATCTTGAAAAACACATTCAATAGTTAATAATTCAAAATCAGAAAACATGTTAACTTTTCCACCTTTTTCCTCATTACCTCTGCTCAAAGTTTTCTCTGGTTTGTCATCCCCTTGATGTGCATATGACATGTCTGACTTGTCATATTCTCCTTCATACTGTATTGTCTTGGAAATTTTTTCTTTGTTTCTTCTTTGTTTTGAATGCTATCTAATTTTTGAATGATGCCCTTTGTTCTTCTCTTTGGCCTTCCTTCCTTTCACATTTCTCTTCATTCTTTCCTTTTCTTTCTTACAAATATAGAAGCCACTAAGTTGCTTTTTCCATCCCTCTTTCCTTTCAATAAAAATTTTCCAATATCTAGCTTTAGAAGCTAAAGTTGTCTTTGTTTTTGTACAAGAAACAAAATTACCATATGCAACAGATTTTCCATTCCATTGTAAAGTCCCTTTTACAACAGTAAACATTACTGTCATCAACATGAATATCATACTCCATTTAACTCCTTTGTTGTTCACTGCAAATGCGTAGTTCATGAAACCATCCTTGCCTTCATCTTTTGAGATTGCCTGTCTTCTTCTAGTTTGTTGATTACATTCACCTTTACTCCTTTCACAATTTGTACAGATAACACTGTCTTCAATTTTCTGTTGTGCATTAATCTCTGCCAACTTATAGATTTTAAATTTCTGTGGTGTGAGTTTTGAGATGTTGAGTTCGGAATCTCCACAGTGAGCATTTTTATGTCTACGTTTCGGGTCTAGAACAAGACCCATCATTAGGAAAAATCCTCTGCCAACTTATCCTTAAGTTCCTGACTGTCCTCCTTTCCTTTCTTCTTCATTTCCTTTACTAGATTAACTGTACCTCCTTGGACCCAATTCTCTTTATAAATTTCTGTTCTACCATCTTCTACAATGAAATATTTCTTAAGATCTCTTTCCATTGATGATCCATTATGCCCTCTCAAAATAATTTCTTGTCCATCAATTATCAATACATGTTCATAATTTTTGAATAGAAATTGAAGAGATAATCCCATTACCTCAAGTGTTTGCACCGTACATATACTCTTGTTTAATCCTATCATAAGGCTATCTTCATACTTCTTTTCTACTACTCCTTCTGCAATCTGCAATTTCCTTTTGTCTTCAAACTGTCTACTATCATTTTGCCAAGTTTTACTAGATTCATAATTTCCAGCTTCCATAGTAGTCTTCAACAGTTGTCCATCTTCAGTGTCTTTGAACACATGTTCAATCAAGAAATGTTCTATTACAACCATCTCCTCTAACAGATTCATTTCTTCATCAACCTGTATAAATACATCCTCTAAAGGCTTTTCATCACCTGCATACATACACAAAACATTAGGTTCAAAAGTACACATATCCTCTTCCTTAGATGTCTCTTTCATCACATTTCTCAGCTAATCCAAGCTTGTCTAGTAGTTCAGAAAATCATCAATAATTCCTTCCTTAGTAAGGTAAACTTCTTGCTCAGGTCTAAAATAACCATCTTTCACCTTTAACTCAACTGCTCTGAGTTATTCTCTTAATCTGATGTAGAATCTCTTCTTTATCTATGTCTGCAACAAATTTTATTTTATCTTCTTTCTTTTCATAGTCCAACCATACCTTTTGCCCCTTTCATAGTTTTCCAACAACATTATTATTGCATCCATAATTGCTTTCAATTCAAAAATGTCTTTGTCAAGTTCCTCTTGACTCATCTTCTTTTCCTTGCCATTTTCCTTGGCATATTTCTTCCTTATATTGTGGCTTCTCTCATGACTCTTAATAGTCATCTCGAATTCTTTATGTGGACTCCCTTTTCCCACTGTGAGCTTACAATAATCCTCTCTCATTTATTTGTAGCAAGTCTCTACTTGTCACCTACACCAAGTCATCCTCTTGGTATACTTCCTTAGGTTTCTGCAACAAAATCTCTTTTGAGCACTCATGCTCCTCAACTTCCAACGCTGTCAGGATTTTGTAACCAATGCTCACTTTCTCCTTTCTCTGTTTGAGAATTCTGCCATTCTCTTCTTCTCTACAACAATATCCTTTGCTGGATTTTCCAATAACACAACTTCTGTTCTCTTTACACAATCTGATGTTGTGTGTTGGCTTCTATCATTCTCTTCACTATAAAGCTAATTCAAATTAGACCAAATATTAAAATATAACTCATACCAGAGAGATATTCAAATGAATTTATCTCCTTAAGCTTTCCTTGGCTTGGACAATAAACATGTTGCTTTACTTTCCACTATCTGCAATTCATTTCTTCTTCCAACTAATTTCATTACAACATCTCTTGCTGAAAGTTCTTCACTTGCTCCCTTGTCCCTTATCATAGCTACCTGCAACATTTCAGGATTCTTCTCTACATAAAATATTCTGTGTTCTGATATCCCATCGACCAATTCCTTTCATATCATAACCTCCTGTATCTGGATCAATTACCAATACAAAATCTATACATATTGAGAATAGAATTCAATCCTTGAAAAAAAACCCCAAAGAGCGCTATTCTTGCTCTGATACCACTTTGATGTAGAAAAAAACTCCGTTTAACATATAACCATGTGGACCTATGGGTTATGGGCCACATAAATAGTTAGAAGCTTTTTAACCATAGAATTTACAATAAAACAGAACTCAATCACAACCACTATATAATGTATATCACTTTACTGCTGAAAAATCTTAGCGCAGATCAACTTTATTACAGTTCACAACTTTGCAAACTTAAATTATTTTCACAAATCACAACATATACATTTTTCATTTCGCGACATTTAACATTTCACCATTCTCCATAACATTTATCTCTTGCGAAATGTGAAATAGCGCTGAGTCGACACGTGTCTCGCCCTCGTCGCATTGTACTTTTCATCCCTTACCACATCGCAAATAAAATAACATACCTGCGATGTCTTAAAATTAAAACTTCTAGTTTGCGATATTGTGATTTGCTATTCGCCATTGATTTGCAACGAACGATCCTCATTGCTGTGCCCTTTTTCGAATCGCTTCTTCCAACTGATCTTGTGAAAAATCTCGTCTGTTCATCTTCCCCTTTTCAGATCTACGATCTGATCATAAATGCTCATCGTTATCCTTCACGCCTCTATTCCGGAATTTATGAGATTTAAGAAAACACGTTGTTGCAGCCCTCTACGACCCACCATTGCTCCATGCTCCTTTCTACAAAATCTCATCAACACACTTACATGACTGTAAGGTATGCTATTGTTTACTCGGTTTTGGACATTGACATTCCCTTGGCTATAAAATTGTTGATTTAATACACAAAGTCTCAATCCTTCATAACAATCACTACTCAAATCACATCCTACTGGTCAATCCACTCTGAAACTCTACAAAAATTCTAATTAAATAACACAGGACGCCACAATCGATACAATCACACAATATTTTTAATCCACGGCTAAAACAAACCATAATAATTACAAATTATACAATATTATTAAAATTTAACCCTGTTACAATAATACGGCTTCTGTGAGCCTGAAAACACACATTAAAATGACTTCTCTCTCTTCATAATCTCACTCCCTTAACTAGCCAACCTAGGCCAACCTTGAGCTAACCTTGACCCAACCTCTAATCTCGAACCAATATCTCCAATCCTCTCTTTTTTTCCCTTTTTTTGCAAAATGCTTAAAAAATATATATACAAAAAGGAATCATGAACCAGTTTCAGTTCAGATCCAACAATCTCTCAATATTTCCTAAAGCTTCTCTCAATTCCACTCTTTACTCAACCAAATCCTACATTAAGCCTCTATATCCCTAAAATCCTCACTCTTCCTAGGATTACTCTCTCATCCCTAAGATCTCTAAAACTCACGAGATATTCTTCATTAATCAAATTACATTTAAATCTCAACTAACTTAGGAAAATAAAAAAATAATTAAGGGAACCCACTCCCTTAAGTAAATGTGTGATAAGACTCTTAAGTCTTATGAACTTTGAAGAATGCTCCTGCGTCAGTATTGGGGAGATGGTTGTTGGAAAGCTTGAGGATACTTGGGATTTCTACCATAAAAACCTTACCATCCTTAATGTGACTAAGATGGGTTTTGTGGTTGAGGTGGCCCATATTTCCATGGTAAGGGTGCATTCCAATTACTTGCAGTTGTGCATAATATTGATACCGCACATTAGGACCTTGTGACATACAGGTCTATTTTTCAAGGCTGCCATGGTATTATACGGTGCAACATAACAAAGTGGATTTGTTTTAATTGTCCTAAATTCTTCTTGGAAAACAACTTTAAGTCCAAGTATTGAAGGGAGCTGTTTTGTAGCATTATTTTCAGCACACATAGCACGTATTTCAACACTTTCAAGAGGACAATCTCGTAGTGCACGTTTCTTCCTACATCTAGGACTCAAATTAGAAAAAGCACCATTTTGAGAATTTTTCTTGTTTTGTACTCTTATCATATCTAGTTTTTCACTAATATTCCCAAGAATATCAGTTTTGAAGTTATCAAGACAATTACCAAGTTCTGTTCTACTTATCATTCCATATGTAGATTTGATTACCCTTGATATATCTGGGTCTCTTGGACTCCTACCATATTTTGATTTTCTCTCGAAATGTGTTTTCATAATTCATAAATTTCTTGAAATGACAATTGAGAAACATCCTCATCATGCTAAGAATATCGATCCATTCATCCCTTGTAGATTTTAGAAAGAGAGTTTTTAATGTGTGAAGGTCTACGTTATGCAATTTAGCTCTTTTGAAATTATAAGAAAATATCTCCACTAAGTCTTCAAGGCTTTCATCCTCTTTTTGCATCATTTTGAAGAAATCTTCCCTAAGGTAATGATGTCTGCAAAAATATTTTAATTTTTCTAATAAAATTATTTTCATATCATCCCATGTCCTTATAGAATTTGTTTTTAGACCCATGAACTATTTAAGATACCCATATTTTAATGTAGATGGAAATAATTTAAGTTTTTAAGTATCATGTAAATAGTCATAGGATCTACATAATGCCTCAAACTCAAAAAGAAATGTTTCTAGATCCTCATTTCTCATACCATGAAGCTTAAGGAGAATAAAAGAAGAGAAATTTTTCATGGTGGCAGTAGTACTTGCATTTTAAATAGGGAATCTAAAAGGATCCTCTTCTTCATGAAAGCCTCCTTCACCTCATATTCTTCCTCTGCCAGCTCTGCCACCACCTCTACCACCTCCTTGTAATATCCTACCTCCTCTAACTCCACCAATTCAAGGTCCTCCAATATTTACTTCTTCTTCATCTTTTTATTGTCATTGCAACAAACACCCTCCAAAATTTTTCTTACAATTGAATTTTGGAGCCTACTTATGATCCTATGATTTGTCGTTCCTTGATTTTTCGCAGGCGCTTCATGATTGGCTTATGTTTTCTGAGATTATAAGTGCAAAAGTAACTTGCTTACACATGCTTATATTTATATGAATTCACAAGTGCATCTCTTTCGAGCAGGCCCAACAGTCAATATGCACCCTAGAAAGTTAAGCGTTATCACCAAAAAATGATCACCTAGCCATTTCTAACTGGGCGGATCGAAATACACCATGTGAGTTTAATTTTACCATAGTATAATCACTTTCACTATAAGAAATAATTTAATAAACCACCTTTATTAAGTTATTTTCAATTACAACCCATAAGAATAATTAAATAAACCATTATTTATTTAATTTTATCTAGGAATAATTATTAAATATTTGTTTGATAATTATTCCCTGCCACATTTGACTAAATCATCGAGGAATAATTAAATAAATCATAATTTATTTATTTTTCCTTAAATCCATCCTTGGAATAATTAGTAAATCATTATTTAATAACATGGTTTCATTTCAAACCTTTATTATTATTCACGAAATAATTAATAAATCATTTTATTTGTTAATTATTTATAAATAAAGATATTTAATCATTTTAAGTATCTTTTCCCTCTTCAAAAATATAATAAAGTATTCCAAGCAATTAGATCTAGATTTTGGTCAATAATATTTTTTTACTCTCCATTTTCGAGATCAACTCAATACTTTTCTATAAATAAGAGTGCTTTTCATTCATTTTTCACCATGATCATTATCATCGTCACCATTATCGTCACATGCCATTCGAGCTCCCATTTTTGAGTTCTACATTGTTTGGTTTTTCACACTTTTGAGAGAGGAAGATCTGAATACTGAACTGCCGAGGACATAAAAGGACCCATCCCATTGAGGGGGACTTACAACCCTTTGTAAATCTCCTTCTCCATGTGTCATTATTAATATATTTTTCTTTCAAAGATTTTCCAAGATTGGGTTATTACATCAGATTTATTTCTTTTGTTTGTTCTTTTAGGTTTGCATACATATATCTTTCTGTAGGTTTTCCTCACATATTTGCTACAGATCTGAAGTATAAGAAACCACAATTGTTTTTAGGGTCACTATTCAATCATGAATTAAGTCAGATATTTTTGGTACACCTTCAAAGAAATTTCATACAAATAACTAGCGACTCCGTTGGTGTAACAATTTAGTTTCCTGGGTGACTTTTGCTTCACAAATTTCAGGGTTTTCTGCAGCTAGTTTTAGCTTATTTTTGCTATTTGTAGATTTTTATCCATTATTCCATCAAATTTCTAGTTACTGGTTATTTTCTGGTGTTTTCCGCAGGTCACAGGTACCAGCCAAGCAAGAGATGAAAAATCTGTGCGCGACCTACCACCCAAGAGCCACAAAGACCAAAACATACTTTTCAGCCCAGAAGTGCATTTTGAGGAGAAGAATGCCCTATTTGGCCCAAAAACTATGTTTTACTTCAAAAACAGGTCATAACCTATGTTTTCATATTTTTGCAAGAGTTTTTTTTTTTCTTGTTTTTTTTTTTTTTCTGAAATTTTTAGGGCATTCCAGGAGTACTATTTTGGGTTTTTTGGCCTCTGTTTCAGCCCTCCTTAGGCCTAGATATACTCATTTTGTGTCTTTGAGGTAGAAATAAGTCCCTTAGGGTTTGGAGTACACTTGCACCTTTCTAGGAAGGGATCAATTGAGTAAGGAGTCTAGGGTGTTCAGTAATTTCAACCATTGTTTCAAGGTCTAATATATTTTATTACAACCCCTTTGGATAGGTTTTTTAGCCTTCCTAAATCCATTTTTAGTTTTATTTTGCCTTGCCCCCTATGATCCCCTTGTTTATACTTGGTTTTTTGAGCTTATTACCTATCCTTTGCAGTATATCTCACCTCTATTTTTTTCAGTTAGTCTGCCATATTTTCAGCAACATAGAGCCTTAGATCCTAGTTCCTTTGACATTAGATATTGTAGGCCCTTTTCATGTGTTTTGAGTAGCTTGTTTGCCTCTTTTTTCTAGCTATTTGAGAACCTTCTTTGGGTGGGGTTTGTGATTGATTTTATGTTTATTTTTATGTCATATTTCAACATTATTTATAGTATTTTAGCATTTTGTTTCAACAACATATGGCATCACAAAACATGCTCAATTTACTCATCCAATAAAACACATTTTTTCACACACATACACACCCTAAGCGAACATGAACTCAGTTAACACTGCAAATTCAAGAATTTAAACACCACAATTAATAATATAACACACATAGATTAAGCCCACTTGAGCATCAGGGCCAAAAAATCTGTGTATTTAGGTGTAAGATCAGTGGGATAGGATTCCAATAACACCCATAGATCATTTACATTGAGACATAAAATTTAAGTTTTTAGGGAGCTTAAAATCCTTCACCATCCCACAGTCAAAGTTGGAGTGTGTCAGAAACCCAATTCAGAGGGGGTTAGACTAGGAAATCGTGTAAGCGGTTCTCTTTGGGGCTACCAAACCTGTGGCCGAGAATTCCATGTGTTGTTTTATCACCAAGAAGCTCAAGACTTGGCCACCCTAGTGGGACGTAGGTAACTGTAGCGACCAATCTAAGGAAAACACCTTATAGGACTAGCTATGGGAAGCAATTGGTTCTCTACCCCACCTTTCTCTGGACAACTCTGCTTACAGGGATGAGTATCTGTCAAGTAAGAAGTTATTTGGAAGGACATCTAAAACAATATATTTATGATTGTTTGAGGAATTACATCACCTTAAGGCTAGAGGTCATTTTTTTTATAGGACGATTTTTCTTGTATTAGAGTAGCATAATTATATGGTTTTCTTACACTTCGAACCACTAAACTACATGCTTTATTTCTATTTGTTACTCTTGTTTTCTTATCACCCTTTATTCCTTTAGTGTTATCTTCTTTTTTTTCTTTTTTCTTTTTTATTTTATTTTATTTTTATTTTTTTCTGAAATTTTTAGGGCTTTCCAAGAGTACTGTTTTGGGTTTTTTGGCCTCATTTTCAACCCTCCTTAGGCCTGGATATACCTATTTTGTCTCTTTGAGGTAAAACAAGTCCCTTACGGTTTGGAGTACACTAGCACCTTTCTAGGAAGGGATCAAATGAGTAAGGAGTTTAGGGTGTTTAGTACTTTCAACCATTGTTTCAAGGTCTAATATATTTTATTACAACCCCTTTGGATAGGCTTTTTAGCTTTCCTAAATCCATTTTGAGTTTTCTTTTTCCTTGCCCCCTATGATCCCATTGAGTATCCTTGTTTGTTGAGCTTATTACCTATCCTTTGCAGTAGATCTCAACTCTGTTTTTCTCAGTTAGTCTTCCCCATTTTCAACAACATAGAGCCTTAGATCCTAGTTCCTTTGACATTAGATATTGTAGGCCCTTTTCTTGTGTTTTGAATAGCTTGTTTGCTTCTTTTTGCGTAGCTATTTGAGAGCCTTCTTTGGGTGGGGTTTGTGATTGATTTTCTGTTTGTTTTTATGTCATATTTCAACATTATTTACAATATTTTAGCATTTTATTTCAGCAACATATGGTGTTGTACAAAATCAGCCCCTACATTCAAATTTCAACCAGAGTCCCCTCTTCCCCCCTTCATCGTTGCCCTTTCCCAAGCCGGAAATACATTGAAATAAAAAGGCTAAAATCTGCTTTTAAAAGTTATATAAGGCCTAGCTCCTTTCTCCCCTAGCTCCGTGCCTCCTTTCATCCATATAGCCAAGCACTGCCCCTTAGCGCGTTTATCGCAAATTGCATGATCGCGCTATCGCATTTCCCCCCCATCGCAAAAGCGCAGTTTCCCGTTCATGTCATTCTCCGGCATCACATTTTTCGTTTTTTGCGATCCGCGCTCAACCGGTCACGCCCCTCGCATAGCGTAGAGCGCAGATTCTGGTTATTCCATCGCTCCCTCCGTCGCATTTTCTTCACTTGCGAATTCACGATGAGCGTTATGGGTCCCACTTCCAAAGCCTTTGCTCCATTGTTTTGTCATGTTTTTCTTTGTAACTCCCATGAAAGTTAATTTCTGAGTTTTGGTGCCGTTAGCATTGTTTCGCCATTTTTCGTCATCCACCCACGTGTCATCCGCTGTTCCTTCCACTATTCACATATTCTGTTTATGTGTCGCATTTCAGTGTTTTTGTTTGATGTCTTTGCCCCGTGCGCTTATCATCGTCTCTTTGTATTACCTCATTTTCGTTTCCTATTTCTCCACTGTTCCTCTGTGTTTTTCACCACCCCGCGTCATCTCATCATCCTCTCAAATCTGTGCCACCACTTCCATTAACCTCACTACGTCCACTCTCTCTGTGATTAGTCTTATTCAGCAGGCTTTTGTTTTTGCAGGAACTTGTTGTGGGAATGAAGTTGGCGGAAAGGATCCGGGAGCCACTATGATGTGACCCCCATCGAAGAAAGATATTTCGATCTACCTTACCCCAGAGAATCAAAAGGCTTAATAAAACATTTAGCGGATGAAAACATTAATGCTAAAACAGCAGATTAGTAATGAAGGAGCAAATGGAATTCAAAGGTCCCATTCGAGAAAGGTTTTCAAAATTCTAACCAAACCGTAGTATCGAAAGTACCACGATAGTAGCTGGTGCGCCTCAAGGTTTAATCGTCAAATACATCTTTCCTCCAAAGAAAGAGCCGAATATCTACATATTTTATTACTTATGTCTTGTTTGTAAGTTACATTTTTATTCCCGCATTCATTTCTCGGAAATAAATCATAAAGTACGCAACATCATGTTCACTATTCATAAGGGCGCGAGTGTTTTCCGCCACTTGATTCAAAATAAGTCATTAAATGTTTTCCATCTACCTCCCTCTCTAGAATTCTCTATCGCTCCTATAAAAGCTAGAAAGAAAGACATTGTAAGGGTTCCAGATTTCTATCAGTAAACTGTGCAGCGAAAAGGCTTTTTGTATACATTTTTTAATATTTCTGTATGAAGGTTCAGAGCCCGTAGGGTCTTAGTGAGGAGGAGTTATAACTGTATTGAGGATTCTGGTCTTTGGTATCTCACAGTATGTAATTTTCTCTTATGTGTTAATACAATATCTCATTTCATGCTATTTATCTTCTTGTATCATGTTCTAGAATGCGAGTGGCTCACTAGTTTGCAGTAAGGATTCATCCTTGTTGGTGCCCTTTTTGGAATTAGTCAAGCACTTTAAATAGGCCTAGTCATGATATACTATTCCATGTTCATCTCTTCCATATTTTCTGCTATATTAGTTGCATGAGGAGGGTGCTTTTAAGACGCCATTGTCATATAAGGATTCATAAATTGGTATGCCCTTATGTGGTTCTGTTGTGTATCTGGGTATCAGTCTCATGTTAACTAATATCTTCTTATGTTTCCTCACTGCACTCACTCCCTGATATTTGATTTCTGTGATATATTATTTCAACTGGCCCTCTTTACAGTAAGCTATCTCTTAACTATCTGATGCCTTTATATTGGAGTTTTGCATGATGTCCCTACACTGTTCTTATCTTTGTATCAGCTTCTGAGAGAGATTGGTCCCATTCAAAGCTAATTTCCTTGTTCAAACAAGAGATAGTAAGTGAGCTCTTGGACTGACAATCCAAACTATACAAAGAGCTCCTTGCTATATTAAGATGTCCTAGGCACTGTTCTATGGCAACTCTAGACTGTCTCTAGGGGGTGAAAAAATTGTCCACAACATCTTTCTGGCGCCGTTGCCGGGGACCGAATTCAAGAATATCAGTTTCCCTGGGCCTCGACAAATTTTTTTCACTCTCTAATCAGGTGAGCACGGAGAGTTGAAGAGTTGCATATCTCTCACCTTGGCGAATCCACTAGTTCCATTTGATAAATTTATTGGTATTCCTGGCTCCTCGTAAGCCACATTTGAGGTCAGATACATCCCAATCGAAAGCATCTTACGTGTCTGACCCGGAGAAGATCATTCATAAAAGAGTTTGGAAGGAGAGGAAGTCAGCTCGTGCTGAAAACCCTGAACATTCCGTTGAGGATTATCCACCCTCTTCTTCTCAAGAAGTTAGAACAGAAAATCCCGAGTTTTACTCAGGAACTCCACGTAGAGGAAGTGCCTGGATTGAAGAAGATTCCCATCCTACTTTCGAGGCCTAGGAAATTAAAGAAGTTACAGAAGTAGCTCCTGTTAACCGTGAATTATTCCCATCTACACCTCAGCCTTCTGTGCAATATATTCCCATTGTCATTCATACTCCACTTCCTCCTACTCCTCTCCCTTCATTTGTCCCTCAGATTGTTGCTCAACCCCCACCTCCCCCAATGGCTAATATTCCCGCTTTTCTTTTGAACAAATACGCACCACTGGCCTTACCCCAAGTGCTAAATGATATGCCACAGGATTATCTAAAGATTCTGCCGAGATTTAATGGTGAAAATGAAGTTGATGCTCAGAAACATCTTGAGACTTTCTGCTCTTTTGCAGAGAACTTAAATGTTGAACATTTGGATGTGGTCTTGAGGTTATTTGTGCAGTATTTGGAGGGTGAAGCCAGAAAATGGTTTAAGACATTGGGAAATAATTCTGTGACCACCTGGGACCAAATGGAGAATACTTTCCTCAGAAAGTGGGGAGAAAATAAAGATCATGGTCAGCGTCTTACTGAGTTTAATACTATGAAGAAGAAACAAAATGAAGGGGTATCAGAGTTTATTAAAAGATTCAACAAGTTATATCTGAGCCTGCCTCCTGAAATGAAGCCCCACGAAGCTGCTGCCAAGATAATTTTTATAGCAGCCTTTGATTTTGATTTTGGATTCTCCTTGAGAGAAAGAAAACCTGCCACTTTAGACGATGCACAGTCAGACGCTCTGGAGTTAGAAGTGAATTTTGCCTCTACCAGGAAATTAAAGGGAAAAATTGAACAAGATGCTAGGAGGAAAGGCAAAGAAGAGGTTTCCACCTCTAATCAGGAAAAGGATTCAGACAAGATGGATGAAATAAGCAATATGATAAAGAAGATGGTCAAGCTTGAACTGGAAGCTAAAAATACAGCTCCCAAGAACTATTACAATGCTCCAAACAGAGGATACAATCCTCAGTACAGAAGACCCCCATTGCAGATATTGCCGAGAGAAGCAAAGGAACAACAGGACCAGGTACCTCATCCCTTGTACCTGGAAGGACCAGCAGATGACTCCACTGGAGATGCAGCCTATGGATTAGAAGATTCAAACCTGGCTCTTTCAAATACTGATGATATGGAATGCCCATTGCAAGATGAAGAAGAAGAAGCAGAGATTGACCATTATTGTAAGCAGTTTGCTGATTTCATGCAAGCACAATTCAACGTAAAGTATGATCTCAGGTCTTCAAGAAAGAGGACCAGAACTCAAGATCAAGAGGAGGAGCCATCTCAGAAAGAAGCACCCGCTCAGAAGGAATCAGCAACAAAGAAGAGCATAGAAAAAGGTAAGAACCCTCTAAATGTTCCCCCACAGTCTAATAATCAGATTCCTTCTTCTTCGAAAATAGTCAGTCCTCTCCATGTTGAGTCAGGGTTCAAAGAAATTAAGTCTTCAGCTGAAAATAAAGAATTTAAAGACGTTGTAACATAAAAGCCCCCTTCTGCTTTTAATTTACAAAAAGAACTTGAGAAAATTAAGATTCCCGTCCCCCTGACTGAACTATTAAAATAGCCTGTATATCAGTATCAATTTACTTCCTTTATTCTTCCCCCTGAAATACCAATCGTGCCTGATAGTTTAAACCTTCAAGAAGAAAGACCCATGGAAGTCTTTGGCCCACATGTCGAGGAGATAGACCCTTCTACTCCTCCTTTTTATGTGTCTCTAGTTATACATGACCTGCTGTTACACAATTGTATGTTAGACTCTGGGGCTTCCCATAATCTTATGCCTCTATCTGTCATGGAGCAACTAGGTCTGCAAATTACAAGACCATACAAAGACCTATATTCATTTGATTCCAAAAGGGTTAAATGCTTGGGAATGATTAAGGATTTAGTGGTCAATTTGGCCCAAATTCCAACAAAGAGTGTGGTCATGGACATTGTGGTTGTTGATATCCCAGCCCGCTTTGGCATGTTGTTGTCAAGATCTTGGGGTACAAAAATTGGTGGGTCAATCAAATTGGATTTAACATATGCTACTGTCCTCGTCTTTGGAGGTCAGGAGAGGAGGTTATACAGGGAGACTAGATTTGTTAAAATGGTAACTAAGGCTGACTGCTCAGAGAACTCTCTAGTTTATAACAAAGAGGGAGACTTCTCATGTTTGATGTTAGAAGAAAATCAAAATTATGCTCATGAGCCCCTTTTTGGTCAAATTCAAGCTGAGCAGCCTAGAGAGGATCAGGAATCAGGAATCTGGACTTTGAATTTTGATGGAGCAAATTCAAGGGAAGGAAATGGAGCTAGGGTATTATTAATCTCTCCTACAGGGAAATGGGTGCCATTGTCCTTTAAATTGGAGTATGAGGCTACAAACAATGTAGCCTAATATGAGGCACTATTATTGGGACTGCAGATAGCCAAAAACATGGGCATCCAAAGTTTAAAAGTCTTGGGAGACTCTGAGCTGGTGGTAAGACAGATTAAAAATCAGTGCCAAACTAAGCATCCACGTCTGAGAGCTTATAGAAACGAAGTGTGGGACATGATAGAAAATTTCTTCTCAGCATTTAACATACAGTTCATGCCCCGGGAGAAAAACAGAATAGCAGATTCTCTTGCTGTAGCTGCCAGTACATTCCGTCCTCCTCAGAACCCACTTCTAATATATGAAGTGGAGGTACGTTACAGACCATCCATTCCAGATAACATAAAGCATTGGCAGGTATTTGAAGACGATGAACAAATGAAGAGATTCATGGAGACAGTGGGAGAATTCTCCAATATGGAGATTGATGATAATGAGGAGGAAGAAGTTGAAAATATTGCAGAAAATAGATGGGAAGAAAGAATAGCAGGAAATAAAGTGTTGCAGCTGAAAGGTAATGTTATACCTAGAGGTCTGGTGCCTCTAGAAAGATTATTTAACAAAGATGATATTCCATTGCAGCCAAACAAGGTGACAAAAGAAAGTCAAGTGGGAGATTTGAATCTGGGTACTCATGCTGATCCCAGAATTGTAAAATTATCTAAAAGAGTCCCAGAAGAATACAAAGAAAATATTTGAAGTTGTTTCAATCTTACAAAGATGTATTTGCTTGGTCCTATCAGGACCTAAAAAATTTCGATGTTAATATAATGCAGCATAAGATTCCATTGAGGGAAGATGCAAAGCCTTATAAGCAGAAACTCAGACAGATAAACCCTCTGCTGATTCCCTCTATTGAAAAAGAAATCAAGAAACTACTGAAGGCCAAAATAATTGTGCCATTGAGATACTCAGAGTGGATAGCAAACCTTGTCCCCGTTCGAAAGAAGAATGGAGAAATAAGGCTGTGTGTAGATTTCAGGGAATTTGAATAGAGCATCTCTCAAAGATAATTATCCACTGCCTAAGATGGACCACATCCTGCAGAAAGTGGTGGGAGCGTCCAGAATGTCAATGATGGATGGTTTTTCTGGTTATAATCAGGTGGCTGTTTTCCCAGAGGATCAGAAGAAAAATGCATTCACTACACCATGGGGAACCTTTATGTATGCCAGGATGCCATTCGGACTAATTAATGCAGGAGCTACTTTCCAGAGGGCAATGGATATAGCCTTTGTTGGGGAGCGGGACAAGTTTTTGGTAGTATATCTCGATGACATCACAGTGTTTTCGAAGAATGATGATGAACATATTGAGCATTCAAGAAGAACTTTTGAAAAATGTAGAAGGTATGGCCTATCCCTCAATCCTCAAAAGTCCTTATTTGCATTAGATGAGGGAAAACTCTTAGGGCATATTGTAACAAAAGATGGTGTGAAAATAGACCCTAAGAGAGTTGAAGTAATAAATAGTATTCCTTTACCGAGGAATAAGAAGGAAGTACATGTATTTTTAGGCTGAATTAATTTTCTAAGAAGGTTTATTCCTAACTATGCCGAGATAGTTAGGCATATAACTAATATGTTGAAAAAGGAGAATGAAGTAAAATGGTCCCATGAGTCTAGAGATGCATTCACAAGGATAAAACAGGCATTCGCTGAAGCTCCTGTGCTAGCTGGACTTGATTACAAAAAGCCATTTATGATATTCTCATTTTCTTCGCCTCATACAATTGCTGGAGTGTTGTTACAGAAAAATGAAGAGGGGTATGAGCAGCCTATAGCTTTCTTCAGTCAAGTGCTTTATGATGCTGAATTGAAATATAATATACTGGAGAAGCAGGCATATGCCCTGGTAAAGTCCCTTAAAGCTTTTAGAGTATATGTTTTGCAATCTCATATTACTGCATATGTTCCCACAGCAGCTGTCAAAGACATTCTTGTTTAGGGAGATAGCGAAGGTAAAAGAGGAAGATGGATTGCAAAAATACAAGAATATGATTTGGATGTAAGGCCCACTAAGCTGATTAAAGGACAGGGACTTGCTAAGATGTTATCTGAATCAAATCATCAAGCTTTGGGCATTAATTTATCTATGATAGCAAATGAAGGATCCAAAAAAGAAGAAAGACAGCAAGGGCTGGAGATGGCCACTCAAAAGATACATATGAAATATCTAACTAGTCCTTGGTATAAAGAAATAGTTGAATATCTGTTAACACTTAGCTGTCCTACAGGATGTGATAAGATAAAATACAGAGCTGTAAGGATGAAATCTCAGAAATATATAATTGCCAATGGACAGCTCTATTGGAGAGACCCTCTAGGTATATTACTGTTATGCCTCACAGAAAATGAAGTGCAGAATGTACTGACAGAATTTCATGAAGGAATTTGTGGAGGACATTACAGCTGGAGGGCTACAACACATAAAATCTTGAGGGCCGGTTTTTACTGGCCAAAACTGTACTCAGATACTTTTTCTTGGGTCAGAGCATGTGACAAGTGCCAAAGATTTGCAGGAAGACAGAAATTAGCGGCTTTACCCTTGATTCCTATTCATGTAAATGAACCATTTCAAAAATGGGGATTAGACTTTATAGGAGAGATACATCCCCCATCAAGTGGCCAATATAAATGGATACTAACGGCCAGAGACTATTTCATGAAATGGGTGGAAGCCATACCTACCAGAAATGCTACAGATGCCATAATAATGAGGTTTATGGAGGAAAATATCATATCTAGGTTTGGCTGCCCTGCTAGAATTGTAACTGACAATGCGCAGGCTTTCAAGTCTTCCAGGTTTGTAAAGTTCTGCCAAAGGTATAACATTACATTGAATCACTCCACAGCTTACTATCCACAGGGGAATGGCTTGGCAGAGTCCTCTAATAAAACCCTGGTGAGGGCCTTGAAGAAAACGATAAGTGAAAATCAGAAGAATTGGGACTCTCAATTAAAGTTTGCTCTATGGGCAAATAGAATAACGAGCAAGAGAGCAACAGGGAAGTCACCCTATGAGCTGGTGTATGGGCGAGCTGCTGTGTTTCCTCTGCAATTGGCATTGCCAGTGGCACATTTTATGCAGGAGAATCAGGAAGAATCAGATGACCTGATCAGAAGAATTAATCAGCTGGTAGAATTGGAGGAAACACGCAACCAGGTGGATCAGAGATTGATAGAATATCAGGAGAAAATGAAGAATATATTTGATCAGCATGCGAAAGATAGAAAATTTCAAGTTGGAGACCTGGTTCTCAGATGGGATGTTCGCAGAGCAGAAAAGGGCAAGCATGCTAAGTTTGATCCACTGTGGTTTGGCCCATTCAAAATCGTGAATCTAGGGAGAAATAATACTTTCATGTTAGAAAACCTACAGGGTGATCTGCTGGACGCCCCTGTGAATGGAAAATTTCTTAAGCACTACTTTCAGTACTAACTCAAGCAGATCAGGCTTGATGTATTCTAATGTATATGATGTATGTAAGTGTGATTTCAATTTTGAATGTAAATAGTATAAATAAGCTGATAAGTTTTGAGGAAAAGCAAAGGGATCGTAGAATAAAATTCACATACAAAGAGGGCCTGAGGTCTGCGCGTTCTCGACATGCCTGAGGACGAACATGCCATCCCCAGGTGGAGCCGATGTTGTACAAAATCAGCCCCTACATTCAAATTTCAACCAGAGTCCCCTCTTTCCCCCTTCATCGTTGCCCTTTCCCAAGCCGGAAATACATTGAAAAAAAAAGGCTAAAATCTGCTTTTAAAAGTTATATAAGGCCTAGCTCCTTTCTCCCCTAGCTCCGCGCCTCCTTTCATCCATATAGCCAAGCGCTGCCCCTTAGCGCATTTATCGCAAATCGCATGATCGCGCTATCGCATTTTCCCCCCATCGCAAAAGCGCAGTTTCCCGTTCATGTCATTCTCTGGCATCGCATTTTTCATTTTTTGCGATTCGCGCTCAACCAGTCACGCCCCTCGCATAGCGCAGAGCGCAGATTCTGGTTATTCCATCGCTCCCTCCATCGCATTTTCTCCACTTGCGAATTCGCAATGAGCGCCATGGGTCCCACTTCCAAAGCCTTTGCTCCATTGTTTTGTCACGTTTTTCTTTGTAACTCCCACGAAAGTTAATTTCTGAGTTTTGGTGCCGTTAGAATTGTTTTGCCATTTTTCATCATGCACCCACGTGTCATCCGCTGTTCCTTCCACTATTCACATATTCTGTTTATGTGTCGCATTTTAGTGTTTTTGTTTGATGTCTTTGCCCCGTGCGCTTATCATCGTCTCTTTGTATTACCTCATTTTCGTTTCCTATTTCTCCACTGTTCCTCTGTGTTTTTCGCCACCCCGCGTCATCTCATCATCCTCTCAAATCTGTGCCACCACTTCCATTAACCTCACTACGTCCACTCTCTCTGTGATTAGTCTTATTCAGCAGGATTTTGTTTTTGCAGGAACTTGTTGTGGGAATGAAGTTGGCGGAAAGGATCCGGGAGCCACTATGATGTGACCCCCATCGAAGAAAGATATTTCGATCTATAGAACCCTCTAGAGAATCAAAAGGGCACATTTGGGTGGATGAAAACATTAATGCAGCAGCAGATTATTAATGAAGGAGCAATGAATTCAGTGTTCGGCCTGAGAAAGGTTTTCAAATTTAAATTCAAAACCTGTAGATCGAAAGTACCACGTACAGAAGCAGGCGCCTCAAGGTTTAATTGCCGCAGATCTTCCTCCTCCAGCAAAGAGCCGAATATCTACATATTTTATTATTTATGTCTTGTTTGTAAGTAGATTTTTATTCCCAGCATTCATTTCCGGAAATAAATCGTAAAGTACAGTCATTCATGTTCAGTCATTCATAGTGTGGGTGCGAATGTTTTCTGCCATCTGATTCAAAATAAGTCATTAAATGTTTTCCATCCGCCTCCTTCTCTAGAATCCTCTATCCCTTCTATAAAAGCTGAAAAGAAAGACATTGTAAGGGTTCCATATTTCTATCAGCAAACTGTGCAGGGGAAAGGCTCTTGTATACATTTTGTGATATTTCTGTATGAAGGTTCAGAGCCCGTAGGGTCTCAGTGAGGAGGAGTTATAACTGTATTGAGGATTCTGGTCTTTGGTATCTCATAGTATGTAATTTCTCTTATGTGTTAATACAATATTCCCTTTCATGCTATTTATCTTCTTGTATCATGTTCTAGAATGCGAGTGGCTCACTAGTTTGCAGTAAGGATTCATCCTTGTTGGTGCCCTTTTTGGAATTAGTCAAGCGCTTTAAATAGGCCTAGTCATGATATACTGTTCCATGTTCATCTCTTCCATATTTTCTGCTATATTAGTTGCATTAGGAGGGTGCTTTTAAAACGCCATTGTCATATAAAGATTCATAAATTGGTATGCCCTTATGTGGTTCTGTTGTGTATCTGGGTATCAGTCTCATGTTAACTAATATCTTCTTATGTTTCCTCACTGCACTCACTCCCTAATATTTGATTTCTGTGATATATTATTTGAACTGGCCCTCTTTACAGTAAGCTGTCTCTTAACTGTCTGATGCCTTTATATTGGAGTTTTGCATGATGTCCCTACACTGTTCTTATCTTTGTATCAGCTTCTGAGAGAGATTGGTCCCATTCAAAGCTAATTTCCTTGTTCAAACAAGAGATAGTAAGTGAGCTCTTGGACTGACAATCCAAAATATACAAAGAGCTCCTTGCTATATTAACATGTCCTAGGCACTGGTCTATGGCAACTCTAGACTGTCTCTAGGGGGGTGACAAAATTTTCCACAACATATGGCATCACAAAACATGCTCAATTTACTCATCCACTAAAACACATTTTTTCACACACATACACACCCTAAGCGAACGTGAACTTGGTTAACAATGCAAAGTCAATATTTTAAAAACCACAATTAATAATATAACACACACAGATTAAGCCCACTTGGGCATCAGGGGAAAAAAATCTATGTATTTAGGTGTAGAATCAGTGGGATAGGATTCCAATAACACCCATAGATCATTTACAGTGATACATAAAATAAAAGTTTTTAGGGAGCTCAAAATCCTTCACCATCCCATGGTCAAAGCTGGAGTGTGTCAGAAACCTAATTCAAAGGGGGTTAGACTAGAACATCATGTGAGTGGTTCTCCTTGGGGATACCAAACTCGTGACAGAGAAATCCGTGTGTTGTTTGATCACCAAGAAGCTCAATACTTGGCCACCCTAGTGGGACGAAGGTAACCGTAGTGACCAATCTTAGGAAAACACCTTATAGGACTGGCTGTGCGAAGCAATTGGTTCTCTACCCCACCTTTCTCTAGATAGCTCTTCTTGCAAGGATGAGTATCCGTCAAGTATGAAGTTATTTGGAAGGACATCTAAAACAATATATTTATGATTGTTTGAGGAATTACATCACCTTTAGCCTAGAGGTCATTTTTTTATAGGATGGTTTTGCATGTATTAGAGTAGCATCATTGTATAGTTTGTTTACACTTGGAACCATTTCACTACATGCTTGATTTCTATTTGTTACTCTAATTTTCCTATCACCCTTTATTCCTTTAGTGTTATATTTTTTTCTTTTTTTTGATGAAATTTTCAGGGCTTTCTAAGAGTACTGTTTTGGGTTTTTTGGCCTCTATTTCAGCCCTCCTTAGGCCTGGATATACTTATTTTGTCTCTTTGAGGTAGAAACAAGTCCCTTAGGGTTTGGAGTATACTTGCACCTTTCTAGGAAGGGATCAGCTGAGTAAGGAGTCTAGGTTGTTCAGTACTTTCAACCATTGTTTCAAGCTCTAATATATTTTATTACAACCCCTTTGGATAGGTTTTTTAGCCTTCCTAAATCCATTTTGAGTTTTCTTTTTCCTTGCCCCCTATGATCCCCTTTAGTATCCTTGGTTTATTGAGCTTCTTACCTATCCTTTTCAGTAGATCTCACCTCTGTTTTTTTCAGTTAGTCTGCCCCATTTTCAGCGGCATAGAGCCTTAGATCCTAGTTCCTTTGACATTAGATATTATAGGCCCTTTTCATGTGTTTTGAATAGCTTGTTTGCCTCTTTTTGCCTAACTATTTGAGAGCCTTCTTTGGGTGGGGTTTGTGATTGATTTTCCGTTTAATTTTCTGTCATATTTCAACATTATTTACAGTATTTTAGCATTTAATTTCAACAACATATGGCATCACAAAACATGCTCAATTCACTCATCCACTAAAACACATTTTTTCACACAAATACACACCCTAATCGAACGTGAACTTGGTTAACATTGCAAAGTAAAGACTTTAAACACCACAATTAATAATATAACACACATAGATTAAGCCCACTTGGGCATTAGGGCCAAAAAATCTGTGTATTTAGGTGTAATATCAGTGGGATAGGATTCCAATAACACCCATAGATCATTTACATTGAGACATAAAAGTTAATTTTTTAGGGAGCTTAAAATCCTTCACCATCTCACATTCAAAGCTGGAGTGTGTCAGAAACCTGATTCAGAGGGGGTTAGACTAGGACATCATGTGACAGTTCTCCTTAGGGCTACCAAATCCGTGACAGAGAATTATAAGTGTTTTTTTATCACCAAGAAGCTCAAGACTTAGCCACCCTAGTGGGACGAAGGTAACCGTAGTGACCAATCTTAGGGAAACACCTTATAGGACTAGCTGTGGGAAGCAATTGGTTCTCTACCCCACCTTTCTTTGGACAACTCTGCTTGCAGGGATGAGTATCCGTCCGATATGAAGTTATTTGGAAGGACATCTAAAACAATATATTTATGATTTTTTGAGGAATTACATCACCTTTAGGCTAGAGGTCATTTTTTTTTATAGGACGATTTTTCTTGTATTAGAGTAGCATCATTATATAGTTTGTTTACACTTGGAACCACTACACTACATGCTTGATTTCTATTTGTTACTCTTATTTTCCTATCACCCTTTATTCCTTTAGTGTTATTTTTGTCTCGACATCATTGCGCCACCTAGGCATTGGTCATGGCGAATTCTAGGTCTTCATCCTCAATTCTCGTTAGGGTGAATTCAAGATCTTCATCCTCAATTCCCGTTAGGAGGTATTAAAACTCCCCTTCGAGTGTGATTTATCCTCCTAGTTCTCCATCAATTTCTTCTGACTTTGAGTCTACTGATTCCTTTGATTCCATGTCTTCTAAACCTCATATTGCCACCATGTCATGCTAATCAGGTGCTCAAAATTATGCGAAAAAATGAAAGTTGTCAGAATGGTGTGGAACCTAAACTACTGTGTAGATATCATCATTCTGAATATGATGCAACTCATTTTGTGGAAAACCGACATAGTATGCTCCCATAAACGCATTCTGTTCGCTTTTCCAAACAGGCAATTTTTTCAAAAAAAGGACAGGTGACTATGTATTTTGGGCCAATGGCAGACTTCCACATGGCCTCTTCTGGTTGGTTGAAGGTATTTTTTTTATGCCAATCTAGCCTTGCCACTTGTCCTCTTTTGGTTAGTTTTGGTTTTTTTGAATATGGTTGGATGGAAGGTGGCCAACCACATGCTGCCATGTGGCCCAACCAGAGGCCATGACGTGGAAGCACGGGAGGCCACCAAAATTTATTGAAGACCAAACTGAATTCCATCGGGGTCGAACACCACACATCAACACAAACATCACATCACACTACCAATGAGCCACAATATTACGTATTATAGATATGGTTTGAAAGCTTATGTTAAAGTTTTGGGGGAAGGGGGCCACGACTTAACCCCCTCCCCCTCCCCCCCCATCCCCCATATAGCATACCATATTATTATACACCATGACAAGGGGCACACAGGTCCTAATTTTCACCTAACCACCCAATTTTACCATAACATGTGACCTCAATTTTCGTGACCGCCAGTTTGGAAGCTGCCAACCTAACCGATGCACTAACCACGCCTATGTGACCACCGTGATACTGACCATCGGGTTTTATATTTAAAAAAACATTTTTCGGCACCAATGAATATGGCTTGAAATTTGGAATTTAGGCATTATTGGGAATTTTAATGCTTTGACAATTTCACTCGGAATTATGGAAAATTGTCTCCTAGTTAGCTGAAATAAGGGAAAAATTGTAGGACCAGTTTGGATTTTGGGGAAATTGTGGTGTAGTTAGCAGGAAAACTAGGGAGGCAAATAAATTCTCCAGGTTTTGACCAATTTCGGATTAGAATGAGGCTAGACAGAAATTTTTGGGTATTCTGAATCTAATGGAACATGTTTTGAAGCCATTTGAGCACTATAAATGTATTTAATCACCATTTTGAGCACAATGAAAGAGGGCCAAGCCATTTGAAGCTATACCAAGGAGACATAGTCCAGGAGGGGTGAAATCCTTTATCATTTGCTGTGTTGTGGTTATTATTATGGTGCATTTGTCTGCTGTTTCTGTATATTTCAGATTTTATTTACATGATTTATGTGTTTAAAAATTAACATAAAATCTCTCAAAAAATCATTTTAATCACTTTCAATTTACAAACCCTCAAGCACAATTTAATCAAGATCTCATAAATATCAAGTTTTGTATTAGAGCTTAGGTTTTCTTTGCTGCTGTGAGGATTTAATTGTTTGCAAGTGTATGTGATGCTTACAAGGTTGAAGTTTAAGAGAGGAGAAGGAAAACTTGTGGTTGCAAGTCCTAAAGTTAGGTCAAGGACAAGGAAAACATGTTTGCCTCAAGATCCACCACAAATCCTTCCTCAAATTTCAGTTGAAGTTTCAAGAAGAATGTCTCATGAAGGAGGAACTGATAACATGTCAAATGAAGAAAATAATTTCAGAAAATATTTTTTTGATATGAATGAAATGGTGAAGGTTCTCTATGAAGAGAGGACTTCAAGATTGTAGGGTGAAAGTTTCAAGCCTTCAAAAGGAGAGGATTCTTCTGGAGGAAAAGGAGGAGATGATGAAAATCGTTCAAAGGGAAATGGTGAAAACCACCCTCTTCTCCACCATCATCTTCACCTCCATCCTCAACTTCATCTTCTTCCTCTTCCACAACCACTGTTACTCAAACATCTCCACATACCCCAAGGGTGCATGGTAAAACTCCCTTATTAAAACTATATATAAAATTCGAATTTCCTATGTATAATGGTGAAGTGAATGCCGAAAGACTTGATAATTGGGTTCTTCAACTTGAAGTTTATTGTAGGATCCAAAATGCCAAATATGATGAAAGAAAGATTCAGTTCGATTCATTGAGGTTAGAAAGTGCTGCTTTGATTTGGTGGGAAGCCAAAACAAAAGAGGATATGAAAAAGCATGGTAAGGTCTCCACCTCTTGGATAGATTTTATTTCTTCAATTAGAATATAATTTTATCCATTAGCTTATATGCAAAAGGATATTATGGATTGGAAGAGTTATATACAACTAAAGGGTAAAAGTGTGCAAAGCTACACTCAAGAATTTAGAAGAAGATGCTTGATATTAGGTGTAGACTTGAATTCACAAGACAAAATTTTGAAATATATTGGGGGTTTAAACAGTTATCTACGACATATTAACATTATATTTAACCCTACAAGTTTAGATGAGGTTTGTGTCCGGGTAACTCATCTTGAAGAAAGAGGGAAAAACATTCCATAAGAGGGTAGCAAGAAGGCATTCACAAGTGGAGACAAGGGTAAGTGACAAGTTCAAAGGGAGAGGAAAGAAGAATGCATCCGTCAAAAAGGAAGAAGAAAAACTAACATGCAAACATCTTTCCAAAGAGGGTCATGATGAAGCTCATTGTTGGAAGCTTCCTCTTGAGATGAAACCGAAGAATTTTAACAACAAAGGGATTCAACAAAAGACAGTTGTAACTACACAAAATTACTTAGGCTTCGATTTAGGAGATGAAACAAAGATCACAACAACGAGAAAGAAAGGTAAGGACATAGCAAGCACTAGCTCTTCAAGCTGTCCTAATGATACTCAAGAAGAGAAAACTAGAATTGAAATTTTCCATATTCAGGTTATTTCAAAGCACACCAAAATTGATACACTTTTTGATAGTGGTTCACAAGAAAATTTGATTTTCAAAGACTTAGTCAGGAAACTAAACTTAGAGACAATTCCTCACCCAAGACCTTATCCTTTGGGTTGGATATGCAAGAATGCAAACTTACAAGTTACGAGGAAATGCATCTTTAAATTTGCAATTACAACAAACTTTCTTGATGAAGTTGAACTTGATGTAGTACCACTAGATATTTAATGACAGGCTACCCCGCCATATATCCACATTCTTCACTCTTTTGTGCACATAAAACTGCATTTCAAATTTTAGCCCAAATAATTTTAAATCTGGGCAATTTCATCAATTTAATGTGGAAGCTTCAAATTTCCCTCAATGGTAAAAACCATATAAATAAACCCATTTCATGATCTTTGGATTATTATTCAAATATAAATTTAGCCCCAAAAAGTCTTCGGACTTCACTAGAAATATGAATGTACTTAGGCTTGGATTAAAGCTCAAATTGTAATATGATCTCGGTGACATATATTATATCAATTATGAGTCTTCTCCCTTAGTTAAAAATAAGGTATTAACAACCAGCTCCATAGCATATCGAGTCGTTTGACTCAAGACTCAACTCATTTAATATCCCATTGACTGTATTACATTCCACTTCATATTCAAAAATCGTTCACCGTTATATTAAACCCACTAACATAAATTTGATTCAAGCCCACAGCAAATTCATACATACCTTGCCATTAATCTTCACGCAGCTTGATGATGCGACCAGTGTTGATCCTTCGATGAATATCATCGGACGGAAATCACATTTTTTTAAGCCTTGTGATTTAACACATAAAAATAATGCGAAAGTCATGGTTTTAAAATACCACTTCAAGACACGCGTCAAATGCTGGAATGTATCGCATTTTTTTTCTCAATACCATTTACCATCTTGAAGCTACGCGAAACCCATTCATTGTTTCCTCAAAATTGCTTCCTTCACATCTCTACACCATTGATTCTGCATTTAATTGAATAGGGTTCTGAACAGAGCTATGGCTCCAATCTCACTATGGGATCGATTTCAAACATCTCTTAACTTTCCGCGCGTCCAGAATTCACTGATCCATTCATCTACTGCTCCATTCGAACTGCGCCCTCACAGCTTCAACATAACTCAGTATCTCAACATTTCTCATTTCGTTGCTATGACTCCATTTAGTATGGTTCCTCCACGTTATTAACTCAACATGCTCTTGCTCCTTGTTTACACATTGCTTACCCACGAACCATTGCTTCCTTAATTACGAACAGAGTTTAAACAACCCCTCATCATTCATCTCTGCGCTTCCAGTTCATGGCATCGGTTCACTAATTCGAACCTACTCCATTTTCCTTCGAATGGGCTTTAACATCCTTTATTTTTCATCTACGTATGGATTAGCTTCCATGTCGAACGCGTGTGGATCAAATTCACAATAAAACCCCAACCACGATCTCCAGAACTTGCTCTTCAATGTAATGTTTATTTTCAACAGAAACGCCCCCTTTCTACTTGAATGTCCTTCTTAAGATCTAATATAATCAGATATTGAACACTATATTGAAACTCAAAAGTGGTCGATGACTGTAATCCCTCCTTTTGTTTTCTCAAAGGAGTGCACGAATCCCTCATGCATTTAGTTCAAAACACAATATCGATTAACATTGATTCTTCTATCATATGAAGAGCCTTATCTCGGAGCTCTATTACAGGAATTATCACATGCTACTTATTGAACCAAATTACTATTCAAGCAGAATTAAATCACAAAATATACATCTGGTTCAGAAATAAACTCTTTTATATATGTAAATGAAGTCACTTACAAAACTCCTGGTCTTTGGCCAGATCTTCAAATCAAATGGCCCTTTCAACCTCACTACTCTGTCTCTGTACATCTCTGAACAACCCTCCTATCTGTCCGTATGCTTACATTTATAAAAAATACTAAGGAATCAATTCAGTTTCCCTAACAGCTCACCCAAGTCTATTGGAATTCTCAACATCCTAAATTTATACTTAATCCCTAAAATAACTGAAATTGATCCTAATTTGACTGTCCCTTCACATTCCTAGCTATTCACCTTTCCCTCATGTTCTCTAACGGTTCGAGAACATTTACAATTCCTCACTATTTTATTCAAATTGCTAATAATTACATGATAACTTAGAAACATAAGACCCCGCTATGTCTTATAAAAATACAAAGTATTTCTTGAGCCTAATGCCCTTGCATCAATATTTCCCTAATTGTTTTGGGAAGCCCATATTTGTATGATATAAAATCTATTTTCCATTGCCATGAAAACAAGTATCACTTGTTAAAATATGGAATAGAGTAAATTGTTAGATCACATCGACAAAAACTAAATCTTTCACTTGTAAATGTCAGACACATGAAGAGAATCATTTACTCTAGCAAGAATTTTGTGCTTCTAATGGTCAAGAAAAATAATGATGTTGAAAATGAAGCTTTTCAAGGTTGTGATTCAATATTAAAATATGATTTGGTTGAGGTTGTTAACCAATATGATGAGATGTTTCAAGAGCTAAAAGGATTTCCTCCCAAGAGGGGAATCCAACATGAAATACAATTGTAGCAAGATTGTCCTCTTGCTAACATTGGCATGTACAGGATGTTAGTGATGAAAAGTGAATAAATTAAAAAGAAAATTCAAGAGTTGTTGGATAAAGGGATCATCAGAAAAATTATTTCACCATGTGGGTCATCTATTGTTTTGGTTCCAAATAAGGATGGAACAGGGCGCATGTGTGTGGACTTCCGTGCATTGATCAAAATTATGGTAAAGAACCGTTACCCACTTTCTAGAATTGATAATTTACTTGATCAATTGAAAGATGAAAAATATTTTACTAAGTTGGACTTAAGGAGCGACTATCATCAAATTAGAATCACTAAAGGTGAGATATGGAAGACAACACTCAAAACAAAATAATGTTTGTTTGAATGACTTGTTATTCCTTTTGGTCTTTGAAATGCTCTGACTACCTTTATGCATGTGATGAATGATGTATTGAGGCCATTTCTAGATGAGTTTGTGATAGTGTACTTAGATGACATCTTGATTTTTAGTAAATATTGTGAAGAACATGTCATACATGTCAAAAAGGTACTTGATGTCTTGAAGAAATATATATATTTTTTAAATATGTCAAAGTGTGAGTTTGGAAAAACTTCTTTAGTGTATTTGGGTCACATTGTTGGAGGAGGTGAATTGAAAATAGATCCCTCCAAGGTTGATGTCATTTTGAATTGGCCAAAGCCCAAAACAGTCACCGAAGTAAGAATATTTTTGGAAGAAACCCAATATTGGAGGAATTTTATTGCTAGCTTCTCTTCTATCAAAGATCCATTTCATGCATTGACAAGTGTGAAGTAGGGCTTCCAGTGGGGAGGTAAAAAACAAAATTAATTTGATTCATTGTAAGAAAAGATCAGTTAAGCCCTAGTACTTGCACTTCTAGACTTGAGACAATCATTTGATATTCAGATTGATGCCAGTGATTATGCCATGGGTGCGGTCCACATGAAACATGGTAAGACTATATGTTTTCATTTGGAAAATTTTAATGGTGCAGTGATTAATTATCATAGATATGAAAAGGAGTTGTATGCATTGGTGAGAATTGTGAAAATGTAGAAATACTACTTGATGGGTAAGGAAACAATCATTCACACTGGTCATCAACCATTTCAACACTTGCAATTGATTTTTTTTTTTGCCTCAATCAAGGGACTTCCGATGGATGGATTTTCTTCAAAAATTCCACTTGGTGATAAGGTGTTGGCTTGAGGGGTCTTGACCCAGGTTCGGTTTTAAGGTTTGCCAACAAACCCCTGTACTACTGGCCCTTTCGACAATGGCCTGCTTGCACAGGTCAATATCTCACCCAAAGTAGTATGGGAGGGTTTTGGAACGAGGTTTCCACACCCTAAGAGAGAGAGAGTTAATTGAAGGGGGTCCCTTAAAATTTGATAGAACTGCACTAGAGAACTCTAATACAGAAACCCTTAGCAGTGTATTGGTGTAATATCTTCAGCAAAACTCATAAATCATTCAATAGAATTTTAACAGAAGAAAAAAATCCCAAACCTAACCATATCTATGCATTCATCTTCTTATACAGTATCGCATCCCTGTGCGCATCAATAATCATCAGTATGCAACGAAAAAATATAAATCACATAGACTGCAGCCAATAATCATAACACATAACACTTCAGCTATCCCAAATAGTCTTCTCATTCATTAACACCCAGATCCAGCTTACAGAATCTATCTACTAGCCTATGCACATACCTAGTGGGGTCCGCACACAGCAGGACTCAGGGTCTCCACGCACATAGCTAGCAGAAGCCCTTACTCAGACAATCGACACAAAATATCCACAAGTTCGTATCTTAGCTTAGCCACTTCTTAGCCTCTCTAGACTCGGTTTATCCATCTATTTATATTATGCTAGCCTGCGCTATCCTATGGTCTGCAAACTGTGGTTTGCGGACCCTTGGTCTACCTTTTGACCAATTACAATTCATTGGGGGTTTTGACCCACCCCAAACCCCCTACGCTAGACTAAATATTACAAAATATTACAAAACTGGACAAAATTGTGGTTAAGGAACCTCGATCCAATAGTCCCCCAACACAATCTTGTGATTCGTCCCGAGTCATAGTACCAGCGGGGTCTTCATCATGTCCTTGAGTTGTTCAATCGCGGCAGTGAACAGAGGAAGAACATGAAGGCTCTAGGTGGCAGCAGTTTGCATGATGTCCACCAGGTTCTGTGAATTTGGTCCTTCCATTACAGTGGTGACACTGTCTAAAGTTTGGTTCAACTGTCGCACCGCCCCTTCTAAGTCCTATGACAGCTTGAGAGCTTCATCAGCCCAGGGTGTCAGATGGCCATTGAGTATTTTCTTCTTGCGCCGGAGCCCCAAAATTTCACTGTGAAGCACATGGCTAGTTCGAAGATGGGCTAATCGTTGTGCTGGAGCAAGGGTGGTCATCGTGGCTTCCATATGCTAAAAGTTTTGTTCCTTCTGGTGCAGCTCCTGATCGATTTGTCAGAGGAGAGGGTAGTGTTGTACCTGGGACCATAGTTCGATAAAAATTTCAAACAGAGTGATGCCCTAACTGATCTGCATTGTAATAGTGTTCATGGCTTCTGTAACCAATGCTGCTCACTGGGTGCGCACTTCTGGAGGGGTCTTAGGCTGGAGCTTGGCCTGCAACGATGCAATCTGAAGTTTGAAATTGGACTTGACAACCTATACCTCAATCCGATATTCCTTCAAGGTAGCGACCAATCCCTTGACCTTGGCTTGTGGCTCAGCAGAGGCAGGAATTACTTCTGGCATGTCTTCAAAAAGCTGGTTGATCAACTGCTCTAAGGCAGCTTGCTGTGCGATGGTGGCGATGTGTGCAGCCTGGACCTGGGTGGTTTCGACAGCTTGAGTCATAATAGTATGCTCGGCCTCGCTGAGGTGTTGTTTTGCGCGGAATTCTCAATGCTAAAGTTCATTGGTGATGGTAGTAAATAATTCATGCAGCTGCGCACCTGCCAGTCGACCAACATCAAGGTCGACGGACAAGCATGTCCGAATTTGGTTGCATAAATTCAGGAGACTCCAATGTAAGAGCATCGTCAGGGAGAGGGCAGATCCGACTGTTCGTGACAGTGGTCAGAGCGGTAACTGAAGTTGGTTGGCCCATGTTAATCTACCTCAATTTATCCTCACTCACTTGACTCTGCCTAGCTTGATCCACCCTCGCGTGGAGGTTTTTAGCTTTGATCCGGAGTGCCTGTTGCTTTGCTTGCAAGACTTCTATGGTGGCCTTGTATTGTTCTTCCAAAGTAATCCACCGATTGGCAGACGCAGTGGTGACAACGTTGGAAATCTGGTCCTGGTGCTCGAATTTCTTGCCAGTACCTTCCCTAGGATCGGGTCCGTGCATAGGAAGGCCAATAATTCAGTGAATGAGAGAAAAATCAATTAGTATGCAGCCATAGGGCCATAAGCATCCATCATGAATGAGTACCATCAGCTGGCGAATGATTAGGCTGGTGATGTTGTATCAACCAAAGTGGGGGAGGCACATCAGGTTCAAGATGCCTACTCTAGCTAATCCCCTAACCCAAGCCATTGGCTCTACCTTTTGTACACCGTCTTTGAGTACCAGCTCTAGGTATATCTCTAGGGGTAATGAAGGGAAGGCATCTAGGTTCCCCAGGTTGTGGTCATAAAATTTTATATGGGGGAGGTGGCCGAACATTCCTCCTAGCTGGGGCACTTCTTCTGGGACCAGAGGCATATGAAGGTAGGCACGGACGATATCAACATTAGGCATGCATGCTTCTGTCCTGCGTGGCCTAACATAAGGTGGTAATCACGTTAGTGGAGTTTCCTGCAGTCTGTCTTCTGTGGGTGCCATTGGGCGCTGGGATGCATCAGGAGATCGCCCCTTAGGCTCTTTCTGAGGGGAACGCCTAATATGAAGGGAAGTACAAGGCTTCCTGCGAAACCACTTTTCCTATTTTACTTTTCCTTTTCCCTTCTGCTTTACCAGGGTAGAGACAATCTCCTCTGGTTCAAGGGTTACTTAAAGGACCTCATCAAATCCGATTTCCCCGGAAGTTGTGGCAGGCAGAGGCTCATTAGAGTTTGTAGCAGTCATCCTTTCTTGGAATATAAACTCGGCATTGCTACTGTTATATGACGTAGCTCGCTTAGTCATGTGGATGACAAGGAGACAGATGAGATGATATATATCGAAGTGGATGAGGTGCGAGAATCTTGAGCAGTAAGTTAATCTTGTAAAACTAACAGTCCTTATCTTATAGCCTTTGCAAGGGGAGAATGGCTAGTTGATCCTTAATTTCCTTTAATCATTATGGAAATGGTGAAAAATTGTTATAAATCACCACATTAATACCAATTACCTACTTCATCGAACGGGAAGCATGGTTTTCCATGCTCCTACTCTGTTTCAATGGCTATTTTTTTCCACTGCACTCAAAACCTTTTCCTACATCACACCCACCCGCACCTCCAACCCTTTGCATCATCCCTGTGCATCCATTTCTTCTATCTAGGTGGTCATGGTCAGGTGTGTGTAGTATCCATTATATATCTACTCCGGCCATATAGTCATTTTATTAGCACTGAGGAGTACCTATACGGCTTCAATCGACTCCCATTAACATATCTGACGATAATCATTGTGCGATGTAACCAATCATTTTACCTCCATTGGTAACTTCATTTCCGAACTCATGATTATATAGAACTTTATGGTGTCTACATAAGTAAGGCCCCATCGTAAAGTAGTACCAATTCTTCCTCCAAAAAGACCTTTTGCCAAATATGTCGATCATGCCAAGATTTTTCCCGCGCCTTTTGAACCTATTGGTGGAATTGAGAAATGAACCGGTCTTCTTCCAGGGCCACCGACCATGCCAAGCATTCCTCCATGATGTTTGGGTCTGCCATATTTGTGAAGGCCGAGATGCGTAAGCTGGGAACAATATATTACATAGGCATGATAGCCTCCTTCCCATATACCATTCTGAAGGGTGTCTTTCCCATGAGATTCTTACATGTAGTCTTATAGGCTCAGAGTATAGAGGGGATGCACATGTCCCAGTCACTCCATTGTGTGTTACAAACCTTGGTGAGCGCATGTTCCAAAATTTTATTAAATGCTTCTACATTCCCATTCGCCTGTGGATGATATGGGGTACTCTTTGCATGGTGAATCTGGAATTTCTCAGTCAGAGCCTTAATAGTTTCATTAATGAAATGCATACCTCTATCACTCATCAGGATCTTTGAGCACCCAAACCTGGTCAGGATATTTTCAAAAATGAACCGTGTCATTGTATCCGCAGTACAATCCTTGACAACTTTGGCTTCTGCCCACTTGGTAACGTAATCTGTGGTAGTAATGATATACCGAGCATCGGTCTTCCTTCCTAGGGATCAATGGGGCCTAAACAGTTGATGGCCCATTTGTCAAATTCCTGTAGGGCCATCTGTGGTTGTAGGGGCATCTCATCCCATCGCAAGGGATTCCTAGTTCGTTGGCATGTGTCACAGGCCCGAAAATATGTATGAGCATCTATGTCTAGTGTGGGCCACTAGAGCTCGACCCTTAATATCTTCTGTGCAATAGCTTTACATGCTTAATGTTCCCTCGCAATTCCTCCATGGGCTTCAGCTAGGATAGGTTGGTCTTTCATGTTCGGGGGCCCCGTACTGTACGACACCTCATCCATCCCTAGCTTGTAGAGTTGTCCTAGAATGATAGTGAAGTCGGCTGCATGGGCAACCAGTTCCTTTTTCTGCGGTACTGAATAGCCATTGGGGGCTTTACCTATAGTAAAGAATTATATGATATCATAAAAGTGTTCATCAGTTACCTTGATAGCAAATAGCTATGTGTCAGGCAACCCGTCGTCCAAGTTAGTCGGCTCTTCCCCCTTCTCGATCCTGGACAAATGATCAGGTCCAACATTAAACCTCCCTGGTTTCATGATGATTTCAAAATCATATTCCTGAAACATTCGTAGCCATCAACAGATTCCCCCCCCCCCCCCCCAACACAGGCTTATTAACTAGGTATTTCAAATCCGAGTGATCAATGAACATCTTGAAGTGCCCTCTGAGTAAATAATGACTGTATTTTTGTAGGGAATATACCATTGCTAGCCCCTCCCGCTCCGTGGTAGAATATTTATGCTCTGCATTCGAAAGATTCCTGCTAGAAAAGGCCACCAGGTGATCAATATCTCCTTCTCCACGCTGCACCAAGATAGCTCCCAAGGTGATCCCTGATGCATCTACTTGGACATGGAAGACCTTTTCCTAGTCAGGGAATATCAGGAAAGGTGCAGTCACCATATTTTATTTTAGTAGCTCGAAGCTTTTTTGGAATTCATCATCCCAGAAGAACAACACATCATTTTTTAGCAACCTTTCCATCAGAGCAATGATCAAAGCATACCCCTGGATGAATTTTCTGTAGTAACCTGTGTGGCCGAGGATGGAACACAACTGTTTTTTAATGGTTGGAACTTCCAAGTTGATGATGATCACGATCTTGGCTGGGTCAACCATAAGTCCCTATTGACATACTACATGTCCTAATAGAATCCAAAACGGTACACAGAAGATGCATTTCTTAATGTTGAGCTAAATTTGGTGTTTCCTGTAGGCATCTAGCATCATGTGTAGATTCGACACATGGTTCTTAACTAATCTAAACACTGTCCAGTCATAAAAATATACTTCTAGGAACTTCTGAATGAATTCTTTGAATAAGGCTACAAAAACTCGTGAAAATATGGCAGGGGTATTCTTTAATCCAAAGGGCTTGACAATGTACTGAAATGAGCCCCACTCCATCGTGAAAGTCGTCTTGCTGCGATCTTCAGGTGCGATGCATATCTGATGGTACCCCAAAAACCCATCAGTGAATGAATAAGCTTCCTGAACCCCTACATTATCTAGGATTTCATCGGAGAATGGTGTGGAGAACAGATCATGTACACATGCATCATTTAACTTGTGTAGGTAGACACAGATCCTTATCTCCCCTTTAGTCTTATTTTCCTGGAACACCATGGGACTTACCCAATCTGACTTCTCTACTCGTTCAATGATACCTGCGGCTACAATTTTCTTGATTTAATCCTTAACTTTTTATTGTATTTCGGATTCAGGAGATAGGGCCTTTGTTTGACTAGCCACACATCTTGCTTCAACATAATCCTCATAACTCCCATGTCCCCTACGATCCCCTTAAGTTCATATAACTTGGTCAGGAACAGATCTTGATATTCAGTTAGTAGCTCTGTGACCTTTCTTGCCATGCCATCATCCTAGTAATCCCCAATATTTGATATCTTGGGCTGCTCTTCTGTGCCAATATTGATTTCCTTTAGTTTCATAGGGTTGGTGACATCAACTGCTTGCAGCATTGGACCTGTAACAACCTGTTCTACTTCTAAATATTTGATCATAATATTCTAAGGATATTCATCGCAGGCTTCTATTGAAAAATTTCTGTAGTTTATGATGTCTAGTAGCTGCGCATCCCAGGCTGGCGCAACACGTTCCTGCTCAGGACGGGACTCACTGAAGACTAGAGCATCTATATCCTATTGGGCTTCATCAAGTTGCTCAGTGCCTCCCATTAGTCAAAACGTCATTACAAAGTCTTCATCCATTGTACTCCAATGCTTGGTACGTTGATGTAGTTCTGCGTCTAAATACTAGGTGGTAGGGATTGGTCCTAATGTGTGAATAAATTTGTGGACCCATTCATTCCCTGTGCCTTCATTCCATACTTCTAACCAGAGAGCCACGTGCCTGCATGGATCCCCTTGCCCCGAGAAGGTTTCTATTGGCAGTCTAATTGGTTCATGGAATCGTAAGGTGATGATCTATCAGCATTCCCCCCAGTCCCTGAAAGCTTATTTATGATTTTCCCACCAGTGCGCAGGGGTTGCGCGCATGGCCAAGTCCAGAGCCGAAAATATCCACTCTTCAGGGAAGTTTTATTCTATTTATTCAAGGAAATTTTCAACATTATCAGAGCCATCAAAGTAGGGCAGTTCTCTTAGCTCTGAGGAGATACATCATAATATTTTCGTGATCTTAAGACATCTTAGGGAAGACACATCATGCAGCTGGTTTTCCCAGTTTTCTATCTCTTCGTTTGAATCGGATAAGCACTTGCTATCTTTTTCCCAAATAGCATGCCGTCAACTGTGGGGTTGATCCAATCATCGTCCCAGGTGGTTAGTTTGTATATGTGATTGACATCTTCTTCCTCCCGTATTGATTAAGTGTACTGCTCTCCTTCTGTTGGGTCTAATGGGACTCTCACCCTTGTGTCTTCATTTTAAAAAATCGTGCTCCTCCTCTTTAGATTAATGGTTAGTCTTCCTAATGGAATAATATTCTGCTAATTAGTCATCCATAGTTGAATAGTTGACCATTCCAACTTAGGCTCTCCCATTCGTTGCCAGGTCTTCTTGAGTAGGACGTTAGCATCTGAGCCCAAGTCAAGGATAACTTGGTCCATTTCATAGTCCCCAATCTGCACAGTCATGCGCATTTCTCGTCCCGTCCTTTTTTTGTTTTTGTATATATTGTTCAAAGTTTTAACCTTGGGCTGTAAAGAAATATTTTCTGTGCAGTTTTCTATTAGGGATTGGAGATTTTCTATGACCTTCTGGTTGCATAAAATCTTCATACATGCCAGGAGGAATGGTTTAATTGAATCATCTACTTGTGGATCTATGGCACCATTCATAGTTGGTGTTTCATTTTTGGTCATCTCCCTCTTGGCTTCGATGAAGGTTTCTTTTTCCTTTTTCAGGTCTAAACCTTTTGATTTGTCCTCAGCCTTCCTGATTAACAATTTAGTTTCAACCTTCTCTTTAGCTCCTCCGGTGGAAATGTCGTTGTGTGTGATTAAATTGATACATGGCCCACCATCCCGTGGTTCTGCATTAACCCTTTGCACATTCTGCATAGGTGTCTTCTACTTCTCTTGAATTTTCGCTATTAATATCGGGCAGTCTTCAATGATGTGATCAAACCACTAGAAATATCTGCAAGACTGGCGTGCCAGGTTCGATAAATCTCATGCGAAATGTCCTATGTCACCACAATTGTAACAGATCATCTGTTTGCGTCCTCGACCAACACTCCCCCCTCTCCCTCCTCCCCTTCCTCTTGCGGGGGATCCCCCCCGTCCCAAAGGAGACAATGGCAATGAGGGGTCTACCTGCACCCTGTATAAATTACCCCTATCTACCATGAGGTCGAGGGTTCGACAATTTTTCTCGTCATGACCCATAGATGAGCATAATCTGCACCACTGTTGTTTCAATTCCAGAACATAAGCATGCAACCATGGGCAGTGATTTGTATCATGTCTTCCTGCCACCCGATAGTCAGCACACCATAGCATATGACTACTAGGGCCAACCGTTTCCCTAGGTCGTAGAGGGCTTGGTCCCCTAGCCTGCATGTAATCTGATAATAGTGAGCATTGATCCTTGGTGTGAACCTGTACCTTACAGCATATGTACTAGACATCAGGGATGGCTTCCTTACCATGATCGTTTCACAAGCTCTAAGTTTCTAAGTGCATTGCCTCTAGCTAGTTCTGGATCTGTAGGGCTGTGAACTACATATCATCCCTTGGCGCATCTTCTAATTTCACGAATATCTCCAGAGCTTCTTCTTGGGAGCTGATCTTTTGTTGTCCCATGGGCCCAAGCAAGTGTGGTAATAGCATAGTGATAAACCATTCTTTATGTTTCTTATCTTCGTAGACAAATCCCCCATCGCTGATGACCTTTTCTAACCATTGGTTAGCTTCCCAGATAGACTCTATAGGTCCCTGCTTAAATTCCTTTAGTGCGACTACACATTGAGCGTATGACTTAGGCTTCCGAAATTGTTGCTTTAGGGTGTTATTAATATAATTTATGGATGCATTCACGTGTTGACCAATATATCCCATAAACCAATCCAGGTCCCTCCCCTTGAATGCTATGGATAGCTACGCTCGTTTGATAGCATCATTGTTAACGTTCTGCGTGGTCCATACAGACTCTGCTACGAACCAGAATCGATCCATGTCTTCGTCCCCTATGCCCTTAAAGGTAGGCATCTTCATGTGTGTAGCCATGTTGTCCTCTAGTGGTGGCGGAGGAGGTGTAGGAGAGTTATTACCCTTGTGTGGGTTCGATGCAAGTGTGGCCGAGGGACTGATTCCACCTTGCAAAACCCCTCTTTAGTTAAGATCAGATGATTCCCTTAAGGCACTGTATACAGATCTGTCTCCTTCTTCATTATCCCAGCAGTATTTACTGCTTCGTGTCGTGCTCCCACTCTGATCGGAGGTCATTCACTCGGTGTGGCCACAAAAGACACCCTTTTCACTTAATAACATCTTAATCAACAACGATAATGTTTTTAGGAAATTACCTCTAAATCCCTTGAAGAACATTCATTCTGCTTCCGAATATGACACAAATTGATCAACATCAAATTCTATCATGAATCTGCCCAATATACTGTCAACCCAATGATCCACAGTTCTGGTAATCTTATTATTAGTCTTTTCTAATTTCCAGATCAACTCGGGGGGTCCACTGTGTGACCTGATCGTTCTTCCAGCAAGTCTGAAATTCCACCAATCGAGCCAGCCACTCTTGAAACTCATGTGCGAAGGACAAAAAGAATATTTCGTTTACTTCTGTAAAAATATCTCTATCTTTCCACTCTTCTATGGAAAAAATTTCACTCCTATTTTCTTTTAGGGAAAATTCATGAATCTCCTTTTCAAACTAGTTTTCTAACTTGGGTTTTAATGGCTTCCAATGACCCCGTGGTATTACCCAATCCCTCTCTCAAAATTCTACCGTCCTGGCAACGAAACCATTTTTTGGCTTGAGGGCTCTTAACCCAGGTTCAGTTTTAAGGTTTTCCAACCAACCCCTATACTACTAGCCCTTTCAGCAATGACGTACATGAATAGGTCAAGGTCTCACCCAAAGTAGTATGGGAGGGTGCTGGAACCAGGTTTCCACACGCTGAGAGAGAGAGAGAGAGAGAGAGAGAGAGAGAGAGAGAGAGAGAGAGTTAATTGAAGGGGGTCCCTTCAGATCTTACAGACCTACGTTAGAGAAATATAATATAGAAACCCTTAGCAGTATATTTGCAGAATATCTTCAACAAAACTCATAAATCATTCAATAACATGTTAACATAAGAAAAACATCCAAACGTAACTAGATATATGCATTCATCTTCTTATATAGTATCGCATCCACGTGCGCATCAATAATAATCAGTATGCAACAGACATATATAAATGAAACAGAGTGCAACCAATAATCATAACACAAAACACTTTAGCATAACACAGAACACTTCATCTATCCCAAACAGTCTTCTCATTCATTAACATCTAGGTCTAGCTTACAGACTCTATATACTAGCCCGCACACACAGCCAGTGGGGTCCACACATAGCAGGGTTTAGGGTCTCCACGTACACATCCAGCAAGAGCCCTTACCCAGACAATCGACACAAAAGATCCACAAGTTCATATCTCATCTTAGTCACTTCTTAGCCTCTCTAGACTTGATTTATCCATCTATTTATATTATGCTAGCATGCACTATCCTATGGTCTGAAAATTGTGGTTTGCAGACTCTTGGTCTACCCTTTGGCCCATTACAATTCATTGGGGGTTTTGACCCACCCCAAACCCCCTGCGCTAGACTAAATATTAGCAAATATTAAAAAACTAGAAAAAATTGTGGTTAGGAACCCTGTTCCAACATAAGGTATAATAAAGGTATATAAAATAAAGTTGCTGACATGCTTTCTAGGCCTATTGTTAGTGATGCTACTATTCTTAAGCATAATTTTGTTTTGCATGAGAGCCATGTTTAACAATATGCTTTAGATAGTGATATTCAAGATGTAAATGAAACTTTAATTCAAGGGAACCAAGTAGAGGAGTTGAATTATCACATGCATGATAACTTGTTGTACCATCTTAGTAAGCTTTGTATTCCATAAGGAGAAAGAGTCAACATCATAAGAGAGGCACATACTTCTCCTATTTCTGGTCATTTTAGTGTAAGACGTTGGGACATCTACAAAGGTATTTTTATTGGCCTCATATGCTTGAAAGTGTGTCACGTTTTATTAGAGGTTGTTCATTCTGTGATATTAGCAAGCCTAGCCATAGAAAGTTAGGATTGTACACTCCACTTCCAGTACCTTGTCGTCCATGGGAGAGTGTCTCTATGGATTTTGTTGGAGGTCTTCCTATGTTAAAGAGGAATCATGATTATCCTTTTTTAGTTGTGGATAGGTTTAGCAAAACGTATATTTTGATGCCATGTAAAAAGAAAATTATAGCTGAACAAACTGCTCAGATGTTCTTTCAAAATGTATGGGTTCATTTTGGATTTCTCACATCCATTGTTAGTGATCAAGATTCCCACTTTGTTGGGAACTTTTGGTCAAGCTTGTGGGGATTCATGGACACCAAATTGAAAAAGTGTACAACATTTCATCTGTAAACAGATGGTCAAACAGAGGTAGTGAACAGGATGATGATACATCTTCTTCGTGGTTATTGCAACAAGCATCCTAAGCTGTGGGATGAAAACTTGCACTATATTCAACATGCTTACAATTGGGCCAAGCATTCTTCAACTCAAACATCACCATTTGAGGCATGTTTGGGATACTTGCCTAAATCTCCTTTGGATTTTATTTTTGGAAAGGATGTTGCTATTGATGCTCATAGTGACATAGACAAATCTAAAAGGTTCATTGAAAAAATCAAATTGGTGCATCAATTAGTTCAAGAAAAACTGGAAAAGAGCCAAGTCAAGTACAAAAAAAGGCATAAGAAGCATCGTATAGATAAAAAATTCCAAGTCGGTGATGAATTTTGGCTTCACAATAGAAAAGAAAGGCTTCAATGAGAAGGTAAAAAAATTGAAACCAATTCAATATGGTCCATTCAAAATTTTAGAAAATATTGGTGGTATTGCCTTTAGGTTATATTTTCCTTCATATGTGCAAATTTATGTTGTTGTTAATGTTGATCAGCGGTTGTCATTGATGTCAAACCAAGCAGCACCAGGGGCTACCCCAATATTGCATGGGAATTTTGACCTACCAAATTAATATATTCTGGGTCAAGAATTCTTTTGATGGTTTCTACTTGTCGAGATGTTTCCGTTGATATATGGCACACCACATAATTCTTCACGGTTTGAGAGATATTCATGTTTGAAGTTTGTAACTCTAGTTAGTGGGCTAAAACCCCATGGGGTTGTGGCATGGATCATTGAAAAGTCATAATTAATATTTTTTAAGCCCCTAAAATCCCTCCCACGTTCACTTGTTGAAGCCCCTCTCAACCTAAGCATTTATATAAATTGTGATCCTCATATCCTCCTTATGTAAGGGATTTCGCCATCTGAAACAGGTTATCATGGAATTTTTGCTCTAACATTTTTTATACGAAGGTTGAGAAGCTGAAATTTGTATGAGATGAAGCCGAAATCCTAAGGAAGCTCCTGTGAAAATTTCAGATAAAGGTGCGTAATATTTTCGGAGATATGATCTGTGGAAGTTAGTGTTTTTGCGGGCTCCTGAAATTCATCTCAAAGAAGTGACCTTGGGAAAATCGTCATAACTGTCTCTATGAGTATCGGATTGGAATTATGTAAAAATTGGAAGATAGTGCACAAAATTTAGTTTTCATTATATCAATTTCAGAGTCGAATGAAGAAAAATTGACACGTGGCACGCCGTACAAGTTTTCTCTACTGAAACAGTCCATAATTAGGGCATTGTGAGAAATTGGGCATAAATCTCCCTTGAAGAATCCAAATTGGGTCAGACCTGTGGCATTGGAAATATGACTCAGAGGAATACTATAAGACTGAAAATTAGATATTGGGGATCTGAAATTATAGAGATACACCAGATTCAATATCGAGCTCCTAGAAGGCAAGAAAAAGCTAGATCATGTGTTGTGAAGGGATGCAAAGGAACAGAGTTTCTAGGGAAGCAAAGCAAGGCAAGGTGCAACAGAGGGTAGCATGACAAGAGCAGAAACCAAGGTGCAGAAAAGTAGCAAGAAGTTCATCACATGAAGTCTTCAAGTGGGCATCATTGCATATAGTCACTGTAAAGGTATCATTGTACTAAGTCATTGTAAATACATTATTGTAAAAATTGTTCTAGTGTCTATCTACCAAGAGTTGAAGAGGTAATGTCAGGAGGTCTAGGATCATCATTAGGTGGTTGTGTCATAATTGGGGTTATGGTCTAGTGTGTCTTCTTCTTCTACATAATTCTATATCATTGTAAAGTGGACCATTTTCCCCGGTACGGGAGTCCATTCTTATTTTATTCTTCTATAGGGTGGTAGGGTGGTGCTAGGGTGAGTTGTTTCTCATTGGATGTTGGGGCATCCGTTCAGTTGACTACTGAAGAATCTCGGGCGTTGGAGCATCCATCCAGTGGGAGATGGAGAAGAATGCTTTTTCTAGATTCTAGGAAGTTGGAGCTTTATTTTCAATTGGAGTTGAATATTAAAGAATTATTAGAAAAGGATTAGGTGGTTTTTGTCCCGGAGTGGGTTTTCACCTTAAAAACTTTGTGCATTTGTGTTCCTCTTGTTTGCTGCTATCATTGTACAAACACTGATAATAATTGAAGATTAACTAATGCTCTAATTGAAAGAAATACTGATTCACCCCCCCTCTCAGTATTTCCAAAAATTGGTATCAGAGCTTGGTTCCTTCAATAGCAGTTTAACAACTGGAAGGAGGTCATGGAGCATACCAAGAATGGTGTACCTCTGTTCAATGAAAATAATTATGCAATCTAGAAAGGAAGAATGGAGGTCTATCTCTTGGCACAAGGTTACAAAGTATGGGACACTGTTCAAAATGGATTTACATCAACCACGGATGAACAAGGTAAGAATAATTTGGTAAATGATGCAAAAGAAAAGAAT
Source organism: Pinus albicaulis (assembly GCA_034641835.2). Taxonomy (NCBI): domain Eukaryota; kingdom Viridiplantae; phylum Streptophyta; class Pinopsida; order Pinales; family Pinaceae; genus Pinus; species Pinus albicaulis. The sequence continues at coordinate 266,190,102 of CM076572.1, read as the reverse complement.
ATTATTATGAGTGGAATTATTGAATCTGCTTATCATAAGGTGTTGGGTTGTAAAACCGCCAAAAATGTATGGGAAAAGCTTGAGAATATATATGCAGGTGACTCAAATGTCAAAGAAGCAAAGCTTCAAATCTATAGAGAAAAATTTGAGCAACTCAGAATGAAAGAAGATTGCAACATTGCTGCATACTTCCAATACGTTGATGAAATAACCAATACTCTGGAAGGATTGGGAGAGCCAGTGGATGAGAAGACTATTATATGAAATATCCTTAGAACGTTACCAGGGAGATTCAACCCAAAGGTATCGGTCTTAGAATACAGTGCAAATCTGGACAAACTCAGCAAAGAGGAATTACATGGAGTTCTCATAGCATATGAGATGAGACTTGATGAAGAAGAGGGCACTTCGCATCTAGAAACTGCATTCATTGCATCTAAGAAAACCCATAAAGACAAACAACCTTCAATTGAAAAGACATGCACCTACAAGTGTGAAGAAAAGGGAGATGATGAAGAAGGTCTTTTAGATGAAGAATATTCTTACTTTACGAGAAAACTAAAAATTGGTAAGGGAAAATTCAAAGGTAAACTTCCATTGATATGTTTCGTCTATGGTGAGGTTGGGCATTTCACATCAAAATGTTCGAACATAAGTGATGGCAACTCAAAAGGAAAGAAAGGATTTTATAAATTCATCAAGCAAGGATCCAAAAGGAACTTTCTCTCTAAAGAAGATAGCTCATCATCCGATGAAGACAATGACAACGAAGATGAATCCAATGAGAGAGTATTATTTATGGCCTAGCACAATAAACAAGAGGTATCAAACAACGAAGAAGAAGGATTGACCATAGAATAATTTTCTAAGGAAGCAATCAAACTTATAAAAGAGCTCAAGACAGAGAAGATCCGTTCCAATACTCTTGAAGAACAAGTTCAAGGTCTCAAAATTGAAGTTGAAGAACACAAATGCATTGAAGAGTTACTTCAAAAGAAGTTGGAACAAAGCAACCAAGAAAAGGAAGAATTAGAAGCTGAAGTAGTCTCATTGCGTAAGGAAGTGAAGAAAGGAAAAACTATCCAAAACTATGCCAACAGCTCAAGGGAATTGGAAGAAATCATCAACAATCAATGATCTTACAATGAAAAAACTAGCATCGGTTATAAAGAAGAAGAAGAGGGACCTTCTACAACAAAATATAGTGAACTTATGAGATCTGACATGCATGTAGACTTCATTGGACAAGATTCACAAGAACAACCTTGGAAGAAAATTCCTCGACGAATATTTCCATCCAGGTACCAACATATTTTTTATGGCTATTGTTATTCGTGTGGAAAATTTGGTCATAAAGTTGTAGAATGTCACATGTACCCCAAGAATGAATACAATTTCAGGAGATCTGTCAAATATGAACCTCCCAGGGCTAAGCAAAACATTAATAATTTGAACATTTAAGAAATAATATTGAATGTTACAAATGTCGAAACTTTGGACACATAGCCAGAGACTGCAGACTTGAAAATCCTCCAGAAGAATCTTCGAAGCCACAGAATGAACGGACATGGAAGAAGAAGAAGACTGATAATTGTGCTCTCGCTCTCAAGGCTCAAAACAACAAAGATGTGTGGTATGTTGATAGCGGTTGCTCAACGCATATGACTGGAGATAGAAATAAATTTTTATATCTAAAAGGTAAGAAGGATGGAACCGTGTCCTTTGGAAATGATGGATCTTCAAATGTTATAGGATCAGGTACTGTTATTCTCGGAAGCAAAGATCCTGTAGAAAAGAATGTTCTACTAGTTGAAAACATGAATCACAATCAGCTCAGTGTTGGAAAAATGTGTGATCAACGACACACAATACTATTCAACTCCACAAAATGTGAAATCAGGAAAGGCAGGTATGGTGAAATTGTGGCTACATCAAGTTGAGCTCCAAACAACATATATGTTATGGATGAAGCAACTAAAGCATGTCTAATAGTAAAGAGGATGATATAATATTTGGTAGCAATGATGATCGACTAAGTAAGAAGTTTGCTACAAAGATGCAAAATGATTTCGAGATGTCTTTACTTGGTGAGCTGACATACTTCTTAGGGCTTCAAATATCTCAGCAAGAGAAAGGAATATTTTTATTTCAAGCCAAGTACATCAAGGAAATGCTCAAGGAATTTAAAATGGAAGATTGCAAACCCATCCTTACTTCAATGGTAACACGTTGCAAATTGAGCATAGACGACTCATCTAAGGATGTGGATAAAAGGTTGTACAGATCTATGATTGGTAGTCTTCTATATGTAACAGCCTCCTGGCTAGATGTTATGCAAGTAGTTGGAAAAATAGCAAGATTCCAAGAAGCACCAAAAGAATCACATATTATTTCCATCAAAAGAATTCTTCGATATATAAAGGGAACAACAAAATATGGCTTATGGTATCCCAAGGGTAACAATCTCATTATTCATTCCTTTACAGATGCAGATTGGGCAGGAAGTGTTGATGATCATGAGAGTACTCGTGAAGCATTGGAATATCTTCACCAGAATCTTGGGATTCTCCCAAGTTCTCATTAGATTTTCCTTATTCAGAATAAAAAGGGGGAGTGGAAGTGTGTACAGGTTTGCAGGATGGTTGTATGTCAAGGGGAGTGGAAGTGTGTACAATTCTGCAAGATGGTTGTGTGTCATGGGGAGTTACCCTTTTCCAATGATGTCAAAGGGGGAGAGAATGTTGTAGGAAGAGGTGTCATGATTGCAGGTGGAGTACTTGTGTTGCCATCAATGCCAAAGGGGGAGATTGTTGATTAGCGGTTGTCATTGATGTCAACCCAAGCAACACCAGGGCTACCCCAATATTGCATGGAAATTTTGACCTACCAAATTAATATATTCTGGGTCAATAATTATTTTGATGGTTCCTAGTTGTCGAGATGTTTCGGTTGGTATATGGCACGCCACGTAATTATTCACGGTTTGAGAGATATTCATGTTTGAAGTTTGTAACCCCAGTTAGTGGGCTAAAACCCCATGGGGTTGTGGCATGGGTCATTGAAAAGTCATAAATAATATTTTTTAAGCTCCTAAAATCCCTCCCACGTTCACTTGTTGAAGCCCCTCTCAACCTAAGCATTTATATAAATTATGATCCTCATATCCTCCTTATGCAAGGGATTTCGCCATTTGAAACAGGTCATCGTGGGATTTTGGCTCTAACATTTTTTATATGAAGGTTCAGAAGCTGAAATTTTTATGAGGCAAAACCAAAATCCTGAGGAAGCTCCTGTGAAAATTTCAGATCAAGGTGCACAACATTTTCAGAGATATGATTTGTGGAAGTCAGTGTTTTTGCAGGCTCCTGAAATTCATCTCAAATAAGTGACCTTGGAAAAATCGTCATAACTCTCTCTCTGAGTATCGGATTGGAATTTTTTAAAACAGAATAGATAGTGCACAGAATTTAGTTTTCACTCTATCAATTTCAAAGTCGAATGAAGAAACAGTGACACGTGTAATGCCGTACAAATTTTCTCTACTAAAACAGTCCATAATTAGGGCATTGTGAGAAATTGGGCATAAATATCTCTTGAAGAATCCAAATTGGGTCAGACCTATGGCATTCGAAAGATGACTCAGAGGAATACTAAAAGACTAAAAATCAGATATTGGGGATCTGAAATAACAAAGATACACCAGATTCAATATCGAGCTCCTAGAAGACATAAAAACCTAGATCATGTGTTGTCAAGGGCTACAAAGGACCAGACTTTCTAGGGTAGCAAGGCAAAGAAAGGTGTAGCAAAGGGTAGCATAACAAGAGCAGAAATAAAGGTGCAGAACAACATCAAGAAGCTCATCACATGAAGTCTTCAAGTGGGCAGCACTGCATACAGTCACTGTAAAGGTATCATTGTACTAAGTCATTGTAAATACATTATTGTAAAAATTGTTCTAGTGATTATCTGCCAAGAGTTGAAGAGGAAGTGTCGGGAGGTCTAGGATCATCATTAGGTGGTTGTGTCATAGTTGGGGTTATGGTCTAGTGTGTCTTCTTCTTCTACATCATTCTATATCATTGTAAAGTGGACCATTTTCCCTGGTACAAGAGTCCATTCTTCTTTTATTCTTCTATAGGGTGGTAGGGTGGTGCTAGGGTGAGTTGTAGAACATTGGGTGTTGGGGCATCCGTTCAGTTGAATACTAAAGAATCTCTGGCGTTGGAGCATCCATCCAGTGGGAGCTAGAGAAGAATGATTTTTCTAGATTCTAGGAAGTTGGAGCTTTATTTTCAATTGGAGTTGAATATTAAAGAATTATTAGAAAAGAATTAGGTGGTTTTTGTCCCAGAGTGGGTTTCCACCTTAAAAACTATGTGCATTTGTGTTCCTTTTTTTTGCTGCTATCATTGTACAAACACTGATAATAATTGAAGATTAACTAATGCTCTAATTGAAAGAAAAAATGCTTCACCCCCCCTCTCAGTATTTCAAAAGTTAATGTTGAGAGCTTAAGGTTGTATGACCCACCTTTGATTGAAGATCAAGAAGAACATGTTAAAATTCCTTCCATTGAGGATTTTTCTCTTGAATACCTTGATGAACTACAACAAGACACCATTCTTGACAGAAGAAAAAGGTCTTGAAAATGAGGGAATGTGGAGTACCTTTGTGTGGGGCTCAAAGGCACCAATCCAAGAAAATCCAAATGGATCGAGATTGGAAAGGTGAGGGAAATGTACCCTCATATAGTGCAGAACTGAAAGTGATATTTTGGGGTCCAAAAGCTTCCAGTGGGGAGGAGTGATAAGGTGCTCAAAATTATGCTAAAAAATGAATGTTGTCGGAATGATATGGAACCTAACCGAATGCATAGATATCATCGTTATGAATTCGATGCAACTCGTTTCACAGAAAAACGACACCGTATGCTCCCAGAAACACGTTCTGTCCACTTTTCCAAACAAGTAACTTTTTCCAAAAAAAGGACAGGTGACTATGTATTTTGGGCCAATGGCAGGCTGCCACATGGCCTCTTCTGGTTGGTTGAAAGGTAATTTTTTTATGCCAATATTTCCTCACCACTTTTCCTCTTCTGATTGGCTCTGGCTTGGTTGAATATGGTTGGTTGGAAGGTGGCCAACTACATGCTGCTATGTGGTCCAACTAGAGGCCGTGACGTGGCAGCACAGGAGGCCACCAAATGTTTTTGAAGACCAAACTGCAGTCCGCTAGGGTCAAACACTAGACCTCACCGCAAACATCACATCACACTACCAATGAGCCACAATATTAATTATTATAATATGGTCTTAAAACTTATGTTAAAGTTGACTATGGAAAAGTTTGTGGGGAAGGGGGCTAGGGCTTAGCCTCGCCCCTCCCCCCCATATGGCATACCATATGATTATACACCATGAACAAGGGTGCGTAGGTCCTAACTTCTACCTAAATACCCATGTTTACCATAACATGTGACCTCCATTGTTATGACCTCCGGTTTGGAAGCTATCGCCGTAACTGTCGCACTAACCACGCCTATGTGACCACCATGATACTAACCGCCGACAGTTAGTATAACCGTCAGGGTTTATATATATATATTTTTTTAGCGCCAGTGAATATGGTTTGAAATTCAGAATTTAGGCATTTTTGGGCATTTTAATGCTCTGACAATTTCGCCCAAAATTCTGAAAACGTGTCGCCCAGTTAGACGAAATAAGGGAAAAATTGTAGGACCAGTCCAAATTTTGGGGAAATTGTGGTGTGGTTAGTAGGAAAACTAGGGAGGCTCATAAATTCTCCAGGTTTTGACCAATTTTGGATCAGAAATAAGCTATACATAATTTTTTGGGTATTCTGAAGCTACTGGAATAGGTTTTGAAGCAATTTGAGCACTGTAAATGTATGTTATCACCATTTTGAGCATAATGAAAGAGGGCTAAGCCATTGGAAGTTGGATGAAGGAGACGTAGCCCAGGATGGGTGAACTCCTTCATCATTTTTTGTGTTGTGGTTATTCTTATGGTGCATTTTTTGTTGTTTATGTATATTTCAGAGTTTGTTTACATGATTTATGTGTTTAAAAATTAACATAAAATCTCTAAAAAACTCATTTTAATTAAGATCTCATACAGATCACAACCACTAATGAAAGTGTGGGAAACCAAGGTGGTATCTCTGGTCCTACCCCGGGTAATACCACTAGTGGAACCTAAACTGATATAGTCACTCCTACTCCATTTCTACCCTTTATGAATTGTTTGAATCTTCTAGATTTTAATCAGGTTATCAATGATCCCCTTCTCCATGACCCAAGTTAGCAAGTTATTCCTACTAAATTCCCTTCATACATTCCCAAGTTCGAGGGAAATCCTAGAGAAGACCCCACTAATCATGCTCGCTCATTTAAAATGTGGTGTTCCTTTAATTCCATTATCGATGACTCCATTCATCTTCGTTCATTCCAACGCATGCTTATTGGAGCTGCGGTTAAGTGGTATGTTGACCAACCTCATGCCACCCATTCCACTTTTCCGACTCTTGCCAAATATTTCTTATCATATTTCCCGTTACCTCTCCATTATAACACTAGTACCAAACTCTTGACCTCATTCATCAAACTTCTACCACCCGCCTTTATGACCATGTCTAAGAATGGTGCAGAAGGAGGAACACATGTAGGGCTCATTCTTTTGAAGACCATGTCTATATGGATTGGTTTCTTAGATCAATATTCCCCCCCATAAGTAAATATGTCATGTCACACTTCCCTTAGACAGAGTAATATGCGCTCTAAATAGCTTTAAAGTATGACTTGATCTATGCCCAATCAGGTTATATTTATACCATTCTCCCCGATCTTCTTAAGCCTAGTGCTGCTAATATACTGGGGGAATCTCATGATGCCGATGGTATCATTGAATCTCTTTCACACCCTTATCAACAACCATATTATCTCCCTTAGATGAGTTATGGTCAACTCCAGGGGGGGTCAGTACCTCCTATAACTACCCCCCTCCACTAGGAAACCATTATCCAGGTAAAAGCACAACATACACATATCCCCAATCGCATTAGCAGATGCCAAGGCCAGATGTTGCTCAACCTATTTATTCAAAATTTTCCCCTCCTCCATATGTTCCTTATTCACCACCTAGTTCTCTAGTCCTGTAGGTTTTAACCTTGTACAAAAATTATCTGCAAACAAGTTCTTAAAGAAAAAAAAAAACAATAGCAAGAGCATAAAACATAAAATAGATACATAGATATCTTCCCCTGGATCCCAAACTAGGACTACTAGCTTGATTTTTCATTATATTCCTTTTAGTGTTACAACACATATATATACATTTTGAAGCATTCATAAATACCAATCCAGAAACCCTGGATTAGAACATAATCATGGTTCCCTTGACCGGATCTACAAAATACCAGGGGATGAAAACCATCATGCACCAAAAATATGTGCAAAACCATGCACAAAACCATAGGTGGATGTGCGCACAACTAATCCTGGAAAGAATATAACACATACCCAACAAGCCCCCCTGACATAAGCGCCTGAACCTCCCATGTCTCTGCAGCCTCTTCTACAACAACCACCTCCTCCTCAAGGTTAAGTGTATGCTCAACAGAGTGTTAACAATCCCCCCCAACACCAAGAAGAAGAATAAGGGGAAATATTATAAGAGTAAACAATCCCAATGTAATGAGGGTAACCTGGGTCCTCCACCTATTCCATCCCAGGGAAATCAACCTAATCGCGCAACCCAACAATAGGGTGGACATCCCAAGTAGAGCAAGGCACTCCGTACGAATAAGCCTTGTGCATGTTGCAGCATATATGGCCATTACCCTCATTATTTTCACCTTTTACCATATATAGGTCAAGTATGGGAAGCCCAAGCATGTACTTTTAGAGGACAAAAACCCATGGCTCAACTTCCATAGGCCCCTGCTTCATCTCAGCCAAAAGTTATCACCAACCCATTTCTGCACCAAGGATACATAGCTTTCCAACCCACACAAGGTCAAGAGACACCTAAACCTTCACAATATGGTCCCACTGATTATCAGATTCTCATGATGAATTATGAGGTGGTTAACACAAACATGTGAATCTTTAGATTCGTTCATTCCAGTATGACAAGGCACCTGCTAAGTTTGTGACTGAGTCCCAACCAAAAGTTTCCTCTAAGTCCATTCCATCATCAAATGATAAATTACATATCCCTAAGCCTAAGCCTAAGGTTATTACCAAGATCGCCAAAGGACCATTAATTCGTAATGTTGCTTTAGCCAAAGCCACCCATGCATACAATATAGTAGATGACTTGGCGTAGTCTCTTGCTAGAAGTTCTCTATTCGTGCCCATCCCAACGGAAAACTCTACTTAATGACCTGGGAACTGCGGATCCTTTAGATGATCACATGATCATCTTTAACATTGACCAATTAGAACATCCTCCACTTCCCTCATTCATTGCTTTTAAAATACCAGTCTCAATAAGAAATAACACTGTAAAACTTTGTATCATTGACGAAGGCGCCTCCACCTGTGTGATGGATGCTAATGTTTGGAAACAACTTATATCTCCAAACTTGTACCCATACACCATCACTCTTAGTGCATGGGACGATCATCCATCTCCACCCCTTGGCTTAATTCACAACTATCCTATCACTGTTGTCGACAAGACGGTCTCCATTGATATTGAAGTCATCAATGCCCCATTGGATAACAACATCCTTCTGGATCGTAGTTACACCTATGCCATGTCAACTGTCACATCTGTGGTTTTCCGTAAGATGTGATTTACCCACAAATGAAATATCGTCACAATTGATCAACTGACTTACTATGTGATCCTTAGGTGCAAACGTCTCATTAAGCCAAAATTTCATCTATGAATGATGATACGATTGTATTGTCCCTCACCAATGTCTCACCAGGAGTCTACAAAGATTTCGATTTTCTTGGTGCCTAATATGGACCACCACATATATCTTCTGAGCTCAACTCATCCAATTTTTGCATGCTGCAAGCGTTATAGGATGCTCACAAGCGTTCTAGTATGACCATCCAATAACCAACACCTCCACAACTTGCTATCCCTAACTCAACCTAGCCTACAAGTATAATTCCTTAAGGAACACCTACTTCTACAGGTGTCTCTCCTAATCCATTCCAACTAGGAACAATTCCTCCAAGCCTTCACCATAAAGGATAAGTTCCACTAGGTTATTATCCTTCGGGTCTGATACATTTCTTATTTCCCCCTCCAGGAATTTTTTCTATCCTTTTCATGGCTACGTTGAGTTTACCCAACATTACTCTGAGGATCCTAGTCTGGTACATCGATCCCCCTAAAAACACCCCACCTAATCACCTCAAACCTTACACAGATTTGACCTTGGTACAACCTGTTGTGCCTTCCACTGCTTTTTATTCATTTCCACAACAACATCAATAGGCACCTACACTTGATGTGAAAGATTCTAGTGAGGGGAGGAAAGCCCAGAAAAAGGGAATGAAAAACAAAGCACTCGAAACAACTCCATCTACTCCTAAGCCTCCAAAGCTGACACCTTCATGTGCTTTGTGTGATGTTGTTGGGCATGCCACCAATAATTATCCTGAACTCCCTCATCTCAAAGAGGTGGTCGACGATACGTTTCTTGACTCTAACATCATGAAGGTCCATGTTACCTTACCTATGTCAACCAAATCGTTACACACATATCACACTTGTGCTTTGTGCGATAACTTTTGCCACTATTCCCAATCACTCCTCGTCTCGAAGGTTTTCGCAATACCCATTAGGCACTTTGTGAAATAGAGGATGCTCGTAATGAATCCACCACTTCTTTACCCATGGATTCTGGCACCATTATTGAGCCAAAATAGGAACCACACATTGTGATCCCTCCTCGTGATGTCGAGATGACAGATAACATTACTACTATTATCTACCTGTCGTCATCCATGAGATCCTCATCTGGAGACTCTTTTAGAGTTCTCCATACTGATTTGATCGAAGCTTCTTTTTCAGATACCCAGGTCTCAACATTGGTTGATATACCATTTACTAGTCATTTGTCCCTTCCTATTGTTGATGCGCATGTGAACCTTGCCTCTCATGGAGATGCTTCAAGTAGCCCCTCCACATCAAGTGCTTATTCTTCCTCCAGGTTTCCCTATTTCATTGAGATGAATACATCATGGAAGCCATGACCACCCTTTATTATCCTTGGGATGATATGCATCATCATGTGTATTTCCTTCCAGAACAAACCCATGATCAATATGCTATGGAGTCCAAAGACTTCATCCATAGTGAGTTATATTGGTTCAATAACCCCTTACTTCAAACCCATGAATTTGAACCACATCCACCTTTTGGCTATTACATTTCCACCTAATGTTTGGGTAAGGGGGCATCCACCTTTTAGAGTCCAGGAGAATCAATTCTCCCTGACTTTCCTAGTGCATCTTGTCATGTTGACTCTAGTACCATTATCATTCCCCATTTAGAAGAACCTCTAGAGTATCATATCACTTCAGATCACTCTAGGGATGATCCACTTAATCATTCCTTCATCCTATATCAATAACCCAGTCCCTTAGAAATTTTTATTGTTCAACCACCATGTTATATAATGGGTTTTTGTTTGTTTTTGGTAATTTTACACATCACCAAGAAGCCATTTTTTCCACCAAGTTTCACTTTGCCACCAATTCAAACATAATTTCTTCATATGAGCTGCCTGTACTTCGCTACCACTTTTCCTTGGAAATTTTCGTCTCATGTGTCAATTTTCATCATGGGTAACCCTTATTTATTCATGTTTTTATGGTCCCTCGAGGCCTATCCAATGTGGCAACATCATCGAGTCACCCTTGTTCAAAGCATTTGAGATGATTCGCCCTTGCATTTATGGAGTCCGTTCCGAGTCCCATTATGTCCTGTTCATCCTGTGTTGCTATTATTGGCCTCTAAATATATTGTCCATCATCGAAAATATTTTGTCTGAGTATTTGATTATCCCCTCTGGAATCGAGTTAGTAGCTGCTAAGTAACCCATGCATTTTATGATCTCACAAGGGAAGTCATCAGTCCACATCTTAGTTCATATACCTCCATTATTATCCCTGATGTCAGTCCATCAATCACTCTACTATGATCCCACATGCCTTAGTTGAGGATTCCTTATTGCCTCAACTCTGGCAGAACCTCTTTTGTGGACTTTAGCACTTTCATTCCAGAAGAAAAATCTAGAGGGTGGTCTACCTTGGTTCCAAATTTCATCATTTTTTGGTTCCTCATATCAAGAAAAGGGAATCATCACTTCCCTTTGACTTGGTTGTTTCTCATGTGCTCAACCCCAACTCATTATCGCACAATTGAGAATCATACACTTGATGGTACGGTGATCCAACATATTGTACCAGTGATTCTCGAGTGTGTGTGAGATGTTTGAGACATCATGAGGGGGTGGCCCTTTAGGTAGCCCCCCACATGCCCGTATGACCTTAGATTATGATCGAAACTTAGATGCATTTCCACAAATTTGATGGGTTAAATTCCAGCTTCTTGTAGCACCCACAACATGCATGTATCCTTCCTATGATCCATTCATGTATTCATATCCCTTCCTATTCAGCAGGGCTTCTTTGGTTGCGGTTCCCCCTCCCCATGACAACTTGAGGCGAATTATGTCTCATGTACTCATATATTCTTGTATTTAGTCCTAGCCTATGTTTTTCCAGGTGCATTATATATATGTGATTCATTGTATTATGCCCTGGACCATTTATGCCAATGGATGATGTATAATGTAATTTGTATCTCAGTCTCACATTGCTAGGCTTGCCATTATTCTTTGTACTCAGTTATTTCAGCGAGTATGGGTATGCCTCCTCCGCCTCATTTTTGATCATGTACTCCACAATAAAAGGATACTTATATCATTTTAGTAGGTGATGCCCCCTCCATTATTGTCCTTCATTTCCTTGCTTCAGTCATATCTCTCTCTCTTTGACTCCTCTTTAGTGTCTTTATGGAAGTGTAAATTACAACGCATTTCGTTCATAAGATTTTCCCCTAACGCTCGTACATTGGGGGGGAGTCTGTTATCACGAAAAAATTATCACCTAGCCATTTCTAAATAGGTGGATCAAAATACACAATGCAAGTTTAATTTACCATAGTAAAATCACTTTCAATACAAGAAATAATTTAATAAACCACCTTTATTAAGTTATTTTCGATTAAAACCCATGATAATAATTAAACAAACTATTATTAATTTAATTTTATCTAGAAATAATTATTAAATCATTGTTTGATAATTATTTCTTGTCATATTTGAGTAAATCACCTAGGAATAATTAAATAAGTCATAATTTATTTATTTTCCTTAACTCCATCCTTGGAATAATTATTAAATCATTATTTAATAATTGTTTCATTTCAAACCTTTCTTATTATTCGTGAAATAATTAATAAATCATTTTATTTTTTAATTATTTCTAAATAAATATATTTAATCATTTTAAGTATCTTTTCCCTCTCCAAAAATATAGTAAAGTATGCGAAGCAGTTAGATCTATATTTTGGTTAATAATATTATATTATTCTCCATTTTCAAGATAAACCAAATACTTTTCTATAAATAAGAGTGTTTTTCATTCATTTCTCACCATGATCATTATCATCGTCACCATTATCGTCACCTGCCATTCGAGCTCCCATTTTTTAGTTCTACGTTGTTTGGGTTTTCACACATTTAAGAGAGGAAGATATGAATACTGAAGCGACGGGGACATCAAAGGACCCATCCCATTGACCCTTTGTAAATATCCTTCACGAGGTGTCATTAATAATATATTTTCTTTCAAATCTTTTCCAAGATTGGGTTATTACATCAAATTTATTTCTATTGTTTGTTGTTTTATATTTGCATACATCTATATTTATGTAGATTTTTCTCACATATTTGTTGTATATCTGAAGTATAAGCAACCACAATTCTTGTTAGTGTCACTAGTCACTCGTGACTTAAGTGAGTTATTTTTGGTACACCTTCCAAGAAATTTCATACTATAATTAAGCACTAGGAAATTATTGTTGATATTTATTGAAAAATATCTGAGGATAGTGATTGAACAACTCTAATAGAGAGAGATACTATGTATTCCTTGTTGAAAATCAATGCACAATCCCAATATTGATAGTTCCCTCACTGTCAGTTGCGATAATATCATCTCTTGGGTGATTTTTCTCAACTGCTGCTTTCGTGTGCCTTGGTTTTCATTAATGTCACTTTCAATTTTGAGATTGTTTTTTTCGCTTGCTTTCAATTATAAAAGTGGCACTTCCCTATCCTTTCCTCTATATCATGTGCCACTTTTACTTTCTTTAGCTTTTGTAAGTGTTGCTTCAATTTTTTTCTTATTGTCGCAAGTGTTGCCTTTTGGTTAGAGAAGTGCCTTATCTGGTCAAAGGGAGTAATTTGTACATTCTTGAAGGGAATTTTTGATGCATTATCCTGCACTATTGTGTCCTATCCATCATAAATACATGGGCTAGACACATTCCCAAAGTCTTGAGCACTATTTCACTAGTGTCGTCACTTGCGTCACAAAATGTATCATAAGTATCAAACACTGTGAATAGTGAAGCTATGGTTCATTTCAAGAAGAAAATTTGGTAATGATGGGTCTTATTTATCATAGCTAAATTTATTAGACTCATTCCAAAATTTTCATGCACTGTCGTACTAGTGTTGTCACTATCGTCCCAAAGTGTATCTTAAGTGCCACACTTGGAGGAGTATGTTGCTTTGCCGTCAAAATAAAGGGATCATGTTGTTTCTAAGTTATTAGTGTTCCATTTTGTGTTGTTGATGATTCTGAGTGTCTGATCATGTTAAATTCCTACATTGGTTTCATATTTTCCTCACCTTCCCACACCAACCAAATTCTAGAAGGTTTCCTGCTCGACCAACTTGGCCTCATTGTTCCCCTTAGGAACGACATATTGCACAGTGGAAAGAATCAACACTACATCCCTACATTGTGGAACTACAAAATGCACAACAAGTTCCTCCCAAAACTGCACATTACGTATTGATAGTGCTTGACCATGGCCTCCTGACATCCGCAACTACACAATTCATACGTATAGTCAACCTCTTTAAGCCCATTACGCAGTTCCATCCCACGATCTCTCAGGCCTCAAAAACTACATATTGTGCAATTGTAAGCCCCAGTCCCGTACTTATTCCCTCTGGAATATGCAATGTGTAATCCTTGAGCCTTCCTCCCTGTCCAATACCCAGTTCCAGGTCAACCATTGGTTTTTATGAAACAAGTTATACTAGGATATTTTTGGAGTGATGTCATCTTGTCATGAGTGGATTTCACTTGCACGTACTATATCTTGACATGACATGATGATGTTCAGAGAGGAAGAGAAGGGGATTATGTTGGAAGATACTTTTGAAGCTAGAACCATGAAGAATTCATCGAGAAAGAAGATGAAAATACACTAGCTTAATAAAAAATATCAAAGATTCGAGATCACATGAAGACTCAATATCAATCAATCCCTTTGAGGATGAAGAAAAATTACATGTAATATATATCATGAAGATGAAGAGAAAGAAGCAAGGGGAGAAGCTTGGAAGTGCCACATCATCATGAAGTTCCATTTCATCAATGTCAAGAGTCATCTCTAGAGTCACATGTGTCATAATGTCTTGCCAAATCATTTGTGGAATGTAATTGTGTAATTTTTAAAAATGAAAAAATTTAAATATGTGGAAGACCAAGGGTCCTACATGGAATATGAAGAGTCACTATTGAGTTCTAAAGTCATATAAAGTCTCAAATGTCATGTAATAATTCAAAAAATCATTGTAGAAGCTCAAGAGTCATGAGGGAGGTAAAGAGTCACATAGGAGGTGGAGAGTCACCTTATTTGTTATAAATACACTCTCATAACTCAAGAAAATGGAATTTTGGGACTCGAACTTCCCACCTCAGATTCTATAGCATTGGCATAAGACAAGAGATATTTCTTTGGAGGAGCATGTGGTGACTTAATGTTCCTCTACTGGGGCTATTGTGGGAGCATTGTACTTGTATATATTGGCACTTCCACTTAATATATGAAGCTCAATGAGCCAACACAATTTTAAGCATGTATCATGAATATCGTAGGACTATTATTTAGATGTTTATGGTATATGTTTCATTCATATGTACTAAGGAAATTGAACTATTTTGGTTGCTTTGGTACTTATCTTGTTGAAGGTGTGTTGTATTTTGTTTTATGATCGTAGTTGTCTTGTGAAATACTTTGCACATTAACTAATGATCCTCTTACGTTCTTGTGTGTATCTTTTAAGATAATACTATTACTTTTATTCTAGAGGTTCACTCTCTTTCCCCTTGTCGTGAAAGTACCTTGTATACATCACAATTGTATGCCTCAAAGTGTCGACTTACTTGCTTGTTTCAAAGAATGTTTGAATAACCTCTTATGTTAATAATGGCCAAGGAAAATACCTAAGAACAGTGGAAACCAACCATATTTCTGGTTGGGACTCCTACTCCACTCGATGTGAGGTCTAATTGGGAATTCACATCAGGGAGACCCCCTTGGTTGACAGATTTCGAACACCGTCAACAATTGGCACTAGAAGGAGGGCATATGACAAGATGCACCCATTGAGTCTATTTTGAACCTCTAATCTTAAATGAATCTTTCCCAAATCATAATCCTATATTTTTTTTCTAATAGATAAAATTTTTCAATGCCTATGGAATTAATTGATAATGTAATATCCCAAAATAGGGAAAATCTACAACAATGGGAATATCTTAGGATATTCCAAAAGTGGAGTTCCAACAATACATGAACACAAAATGGAGTAGTAGTGAAAAATCAACTCATAGAATGTAAGAAGAGCACATAGCCATCATATTAAATTACAGCAGCAAAATGTATACAAGATCTTGAGGAAAGAGCTACTCAAGATAGGCAAATTCAGCCTCAAGAAACATATACATAAAATATGACAAAACACTGCTACACAAGAATTCCCAAGGCTATGATTGCGTTGTTTTATAAAGAGAAAATGATGCTAGCATATGTAAATACATGGATATAAAAATGTATGTCTCATACAACATTGGGAGTGAAGATGTAAGCTCCCAAATACTATCTCAAGGCAATCCTGGAAGGATTTGCTGAAATATGCAAAACTGTAGAAATGTCGGAGTTGCAGTAGTAGCTGCAACTCAAGAAATGGAACTAGATGGAGATGGCTGGAGATGCTACATCAGATAAATATACCTCCTCCAATGGATCTCTCAAGTGAAAGGCTGATCCTATCACTGAAGATCTCACCCTCCAATAATCCTGCAGACCCTCAGTGCAATTGCACACTGAAAACAACACAGTCTAGAGAAGGAAAAGTGCTGTAGGAGAAAGGCAATATGTTGGCCAAGTGCCAAAATCTACAATAAGCTCCAAAATATTCCTCACTAGTGTTCCAAAGGAAATACAACTTTCTCCTTTGAAAAACAAGCCCCGAAAGTGGCGTTGTCAACCCTCCACTGCAACACCATGCAACACAACCCAGATCTCAATAGAAACTGTGCTGTAGTTGAAGGAGGTAGCTTGGCCTCAAGCCTGGATGTGGAGAAATGAAGTGCAAGTTCCTTCAAGAGGCCCCTCTTGAAAGGAGAAGGAATTCCTAAATAATAAATCCTTGTGCTAAGCAGCACTGCAACTCTGATAAACAACAAGAGAATGCACAAAGTCTAATTAGACCATGAAATCAACAATCCATATCATGAATAAAAATGGTTGCCTTGCCCTCCTTTTAAACAAATGGAATCCCTCTCACCATGGGTCCCACTCATTAGGTTTTCCTCCACCAAGGAATCTCCCTCCCATTCATACTGCACTCTCTCTCCAAGTGTTCTCCACCTCCTATCCCAGCGCTGTTGACTTGGTCAAACTTGATCTTGTCCACATGCAAATGATCTTGTTCACACATGAGGGTGTGAAATCCAGCTCCTATGACTATCCCTTTTCACATTATGAGGGATTTTATTCATATTTTTAATATGCATGGGCCTCCTTACCCATTTATTAAGCTGCTAGGTGATAAAAACAAAAATCAATATTCCAATTAGCTGCATGCTAATTTTGGAATATTAGAGTCCTCCCCTCCCAAATGTTGCTTGTCCTCAAGAAACTGCAAGGATAGAACTGAGAAGTTTCCCCTCCTAATACTGTAGCATCCACATGTGATATTCTCCTCCAAAGAATGAGATGATGTCTCATCAATAAATCTCCATATTTCCCCTCCCAAGCATGTAAGTTAGAAAAATAGCTATCATAATGAATAAGTAGAGTACTCAAGAAGGAAATAAGGTGCTGTCCAGAGGTCCCCTTGAGGCATGGGATATAAAACGCATTGGGAATCATAATTCCCATGTGGATCCTCCATCCCCAGGCAATCATCCATACAAAATGAGTTACCTCCCAACATGGCAACTCATACAAATCATCCTCCACCTTGAGCTCCTGCAATATAGGTGGGCTGAAAATTTGACCATGGTAGGTAGAATAGCCTACCCCATGCTGTCCTCCTCTCCACTTAAGATAAGTGTAGAGTTTTTTCTAATCCTGGGCTGCAATAATGTTGCCCTCAAGTGGCAAGAAGAAGACTAGATCCTCAAGGACCTTCCCTCCAACGTTATGAATCATGCTGGCCCAAACCATCTCATATGTGATGAGTTGGAAATCACCATCATATGGCATCCAATAAATCATATGACTCACCTCAAAAGGAAACAAGTGTTTTGCTGTAGTGGCCACATAATCTCTCATGCTCCCATTAAAACATGCAATGCAAACAATATGGGAAATGTCTTCCCCAAGGGACACATCCAACCAATGTGCCACTCCCCCAATCATGCTCCCAATAAGAGCAAAAACAACATAAGGAACCATAATGAGAACCATAATTTCTGCCATATGTAGCAAGGGAGAAGGACAATGGTCCCTCAAATGTAACTAATGCAGTTTGACCCTCAACTGCAATAGAGAGTGACAAAAAGTGTGGTTTCTCAACCACTTGCTTGCTGTCCCACTCTCCTCATATGTTTGGAGAGTGAATGATGTATGGTACAAATTGAGCATGTTCTCCATAATACATCTCCTCCCCAAGTCCTCCTAGGTAGTGGTCATCAATACTGCTCATGGCCTCAAGTAGACCACGAATTATAGAAAAAATAATGCCCCTCCTTGGAGCAACATCCTGCACATATATGGTTAAGGGATGCATATATACATTATACAAGTCATTGTGCAAACAAACAATACCCTTACCATATGTCTTGCTCATGAAAATGGAGTGGCTCATAGATGAGTCTCCTCTCATCCTCAAAGAGAAAAGAGGTGTTTGTGATAAATCTTCCAAAGAGTTATGTATCTCCTCTAGATCCACATGATCCATGCATCTCCTCATATGTTGATATATCTCCTCCTCAAAGCCTTCCCAAAAATACCCCTCCATGATGGTGGGTATGCTCTCATAGAATAAGTGTGGTTGAAAAGGAAATCTTCATGAGCTTCTTGTAGCAACTTCTCCTTGAGCTTGGAAGCTTCAGATAAGAAGATCCTACCATGGTAGTGGATGACCCCATCTCTAACTGAATATCCCCCCTCATGTAGCTGGTCATCCAATATCATACAAGTGAAAATATCCTTGGAATACTCCACCAACAGCTGGGAGTTCCAATATGGATCTATTCTCCATAGTGACAACGCTGATGATCTCTCATGAAGAGCATCTGTCATACGGTCATCCTCCTCTTTGACATCTCCCATGCCAAAGATGAAAGTTGGAAGGTTGCTATCCTTCCCATGCTGCTTTTTCCACAACGCAAAATCTGAAATGAGAGTGGGTAAAGATGATGTTGAGAGAATGCCTCTCTCCTCCTTGAGTATACCCAATACTCTCAACACTGTACAATGACCTCCCAAGGTCTCCACTCCTCTGAAATCAATGAATGGTTCCTCAAAATGTGAAGCATCTCTCATCATCTGTTAATCTGGTGGTCTCCTTGGTGAAATGTCTCCATGCAATGAGACATCATCATCAAGAGTAGACTGCATATATGAATGGATAGACTTGTCCTTGCTCTCACTGCGCAATCTAGTCTCCCTCTTAGGTGCATCAACCTCATGAAATAGATAGGGGTGTGTGCTCCTCATCACATGATGTTCGTCATCCTCCCTATCTCCCCCTTGTATCTCCATAGGTTCACACCCTATCGTCAATGGCACATGTGAATCATGAGTTGTGCCTTGATCTCCACATGTGAGATCTAGGGGAATTTATTGCAATGATACAATTATCCCTCTAGTTGGAGCAAGATCTCCCTCTTCCTCTACATGAGGTGCTAGATAAACTCTATACATGACGGTGTTGTTTCCCTTCTCCTTATCAACATGTATGGGCAACCTCCCAAGAATTGGTTCGTCTTTTGAAAAATAGATCCCCATGCCCTCTTGTTTAGGAATATGAGATAGAGGCTTTGCCTCTAACAAGGTATGCTGCGAGATGTCAGTATCCTCCATGGGTTTCTGAAGTGGATCTGAGTTTATATTTTTCTCCATCACATGCAAGGTTTTTGTTTGTTTATGTTTGTTTAAATTCTCCACATGTGTTGCAGAAAGTTTTCCATCAAAACTTTCCACCAATGTCTTAATAAACCTTGCATAAGAAGAAGTATTTGTATTTTTAAAAGATAAATACTCAAATATCCACCATGCATAGGCCTTACCTCCAAGATGTAGCGCTGCAACTCTGATGGCTTCATCTTTAGAAATTTGGTGTTGCTGCAAAAAGGTGTCTAGTTCTTCCACCCAAGCTCCAGCTGAACATGTAGGTGAACCATCAAAAGTAGATAGAAGGAATCTACCCCTATCATGTTGATTTCTTCTCTTCACCTTGATCTTGCAAAACTCTGGAAAAGTAATATGATCTCTAAACTTCTAAGTTTGAGATTCATACTCTTGCAAAAAGTCACTAAGAGTTTCCCTCCTAGCCATTCCTTCTTCTTCCATCTCTCTCATGGAAATTCTAGGCATGTGTCTGCACTGTGCATCATTGTGTGTGGCTGCATGCTCACACTCATGATGTGAAATTCTAGAGTTTGATTCAGATTCAAACCCTCTTGGATATTCTATGCACATCTCCCTTCTAATCTTCTTGAGATCTCCTTGAATGCTCTGTACAGATTTAGGAAGAAACTTTGAGAGCCTCTCCTCCTTCTTTCCTCCAAAGAATGGAGTCTTCATCTTCTATTTTCTTGATAGAATATTGGCTGATTTCCACAGCTTGAGCCAAGATTATGCTCTGATACCACTAAAATATCCCAAAATAGGGAAAATCTACAACAATGGGAATATCTTAAGATATTCCAAAAGTGGAGATCTAGCAATACATGAACACAAACTGGAGTAGTAGTGAAAAATAAAATCATAGAATGTAAGAAGAGCACATAGCCATCATGTTAAATTACAGTAGAAAAATGTATACAAGATCTTGAGGAAATAGCTACTCAAGATAGGCAAATTCAGCCTCAAGAAACATATACATAAAATATGAAAAAACACTACTACACAAGAATGCCCAAGGCTATGACTGCATAGTTTTATAAAGATAAACTGCTACTAGCATATGTCAATACATGGATATACAAATTTATGGCTCATACAACATTGGGAGTGAAGATCTAAGCTCCCAAATATTATCTCAAGACAATCTTGGAAGGATTGGTTGAAATATGCAAAACTGTAGAAATGCCAGAGTTGCAGTAGTAGCTGCAACTCAAGAACTGGAACTGGATGGAGATGGATGAAGATGCTGCATTAGATAAATAGACCTCCTCCAATGGATCTCTCAAGTGAAAGGCTAATCCTATCACTGCAGATCTCACCCTCCAATAATCCTGCAGACCCTCACTACATTTGCACACTGAAAAAAACGCAGTCTAGAGAAGGGATTGTGTTGTAGGAATTGTTGGAAATTGGATAAACCAATGCTCCCCGTGTGTTCCGTGACATGGAATAATCGCCTCTCGTGGATCCTTATCTCTGGCAATATGATCATTCAGACAACACTGGACGTTTGATCGCAACAGTGTGATTCTGTAGTATTGTGTCGAACGTAAGTCACGGTTCGTCCACACGCTTTGCGTTGGGGGGGGGGGTGTTGGAAATTGGATAAACCAACGCTCCCCATGTGTTTCGCGACATGGAATAACCGCCTCTCATGGATCCTTATCTCTGGCGATACGATCGTTGACTAACACTTGTGGGTTTTGGTCTAACGGCAATCGTGATTCCCAACAGGAGAAAGGAAATATGTTGGACAAGAACTAAAATCTACAATAAGCTCCAGAATCTTCCTCACTGGTGTTCCAAAGGAAAGAAAGCTTTCTCCTTTGAAAAACAAGCCCCGGAAGTGGTGTTGTCAACCCTTCATTGCAACACCCTGCAACACAACCCAGCTCTCAACAGAAACTGTGCTGTAGCTAAAGGAGGTAGCTTGGCCTCAAGCCTAGATGTGGAGAAATGAAGTGCAAGTTCCTTCAAGAGGCCTCTCTTTAAAGGAGAAAGAATTCCTAAACAAAAAATCCTCGTGCTAAGAAGCACTGAAACTCTGCTAAACAACAAGATAATGCACAAAGTCTAATCAGACCATGAAATCAATAATCCATAATGTGAATAACAATGGCTTCCTTGCCCTCATTTTAAACAAATGGAAGCCCTCTCAGCATGGGTCCCACTCATTAGGGTTTCCTCCACCAAGGAATCTCCCTCCCATTCATACTATGCTGTCTCTCAAAGTGTTCTCCACCTCCTATCCCAACACTGTTGACTTGGTCAAACTTGACCTTGTCCACATGCAAATGATCCTGTTCACACATGAGGGTGTGAAATCCAGCTCCTATGACTATCCATTTTCACATTATGAGGGATTTTATTCATATTTTTAATATGCATGGGCCTCCTTACCCATTTATTAAGCTTCTAGGTGATAAAAACAAAAATCAATATTCCAATTAGTTCCATGCTAATTTTGGAATATTACAGATAACTTGTCAAATTTGAAGTTTGATGCAGAGAGTGAAACATTCATAGCTCAACATATATATTTGTTTCTTGAATTTTGTGAATATTATGAAATCAATTGTGAATATGTTTCTTGTAAAGTGTTCACCCTCACTCTTGAAGTTTTAATTAGTAAATGGTGTTTGAATTTACCGACTACTTCCATTCATTCATTCGAACAACTCACTATGGAGCTTCATCCAGCCTTTTACATGTACGATTATCATGATGTTTGCAATAGAGTTGATAAACTTAGAATTAGACCTGGTGAAACTGTAGAGGATTTTCTTAACCAATTTCTTCACCTTAGCTATGAATTTGTTGAGGGGGTTTTTGATTCAAATTTTATCATGGACAAATTTTAGAGTTTGATTTTACTCACCTTGAAATATTTTGGAACTGAAGCCCTAAATGACTATCCTCTCCCAACTTACACTAATCATGAGACACCACAAATATGTGAGGAGGAATCTACCATTCCTTTTGTTCCTTGTCCCCCTCCTTTTATAGTATCAATTTGGGTTCCTCTTGGTGATGATTTTGAATATGAAAAATATAAAAATCGAATTTCTAATCCATCCATTCAACCTCCACCCATTTCCATAATATAGATTATATTCAGGAGAATTTGGAATGGCTCAAAAATTGCATGTAGCCTAAATTGAAAGTTGATCCCTTGTTTTTGCAAGATATATTAATACACATAAGTCCAATATTGAATCCAATCCAATTGGAAGAGTTATTTACTCAAGTGATACTCTTCAACCTATACCATCCTTATCACATGACTCCTTGTTTCGTGATCCACTCGATCAGTCCATTTTAACTCTTAGTGATGTTCAACTCATTGTTTCAAGCAATGCTCGTATACAAGGTAACTTCATTTCACATGTAGAGGAGCGAATCAATGAAGATATGTTCCATATTTATTCCCTCTTTTAGGATGAAAATATTGCATTCTTGGATGATAACCGATCTGGAAATCTTGATAACCTGTCAAATGATTTTGAATCCTTCATTCAAGTTGAGACTTTGGGCAATCATCACCATGACATCCCTGTTTCCATTAAAAAAAGTGGTGATGGATATCCAAGTACATCGAATGATATATTTTATTATTTTGAAGGATTAGATTTATAAAGCATCGATTCATAATTTATTTCTCATATCTTGAAATATTCATTTATGGAATGGGATACTCTTTCAATTCTGAATGATTCTGAAATTTCTATGATTCATGCGTCTTTATATGTCAAATGTGAAGAAATAATTTGTCAATATTTTGTATCTTTAATATACCCTATTGAATAAAATAAAGATTAGTATCAAGGTTAGATTGGTTTGCCTGTCTTCGATCATTATGGTGATGAAAAATACCACATGGAACATAACATGTATGCTGATATATTATTTGTACATTCTCAACCTAATTTAGTTGCAACTGGTGTTTATCCTTCTGAGTCTTTTCATCTTTCCTCACCTCTAGCACACTATTCATTATACCCGGATATGTTAGATAAGTCTGTTATACCATCAAATTTTCTTAATCCCTTATATCCTTATCCATCTAGTCGTGATTGCAACCAAGTACAATATGGTGTGGTCCTACAATCAGAGGATGAAAAGCTCTAATTTATTATTCATGATATTTTCAATTGTAAACCTTTCATATGTTAGGAGGAAGATGTTATAACTCTAAATGATCAAGGGAGGTTTCTAAATGATGTATCTCAATTCTCTATCCATCAATAATATTATATGATTAATCTTAAGTATGATCAAACCTGTGACATTAGTAGTGTTTTCATTGATACATATGATGAAAACAATGGACATTTACCTGATGATTTTTCTAAGCCACCCAAATTCGACGATCCATCATCATAAAGTTCAGAGACCTGTCAAGAAATCGAGGCACTTAAACCCCTGCTGATTGTTATGTCAGGTTATCACAATTCTATTGAGATATCTGAACTAAGTTGGATCCATATTTTCACACATGATTCTTTCCTTAACATTCATCCATTGGAAGTGAGCTTATTCTTGAATAACTTTCAATGTTTTCGAGTTAATTCTCTTAATCCTCAAGGTGGAGTCTTTGAGCAGATGGAATATTCTTGTTTGGTTACTTCTTCATCATGTGAATCCATCGCATCACACTCAGGATTGGGGAGAATATCTTATACGGATACACTCAACTTGAAATCCTGTCATCCTGATTATCAAGACAAAGGCCATTTTGGGTTGGAATATTCCTCCCTATTAAAAACTTATGAGATTAATATCCTTACTACCCATTTTGTTTATGTCATGATTTTAATAATATTTTTGGCACAATCTCACTTCTTGAGTGATAATGAATTCCTAAATCATTCAATGAACCATAACCCTAATTTTGATCTGGATACTAGTTTTGATTTGACCCTTACTTCTAATATTGATAGCCTCGTATCCTAATTGGTTTCCTGGATTTATAATGTTATAAATTGTCTTTAATACCTTAAGCTTTCATATTGATGGCATGGTGTCTAGTTAGATATAAAGGGAACAAATGTAGAATCGAGGATCTTATAATCACCAATATGATCATAATATTGGTTTTAACAACTATCACTCAATTAATCATTGCCCCATTAACATATATGATGATTGTCGTTTTACACTAATTGATTTTGTTGAACCCAATGATTTTCATGGTTTATCATTTCATGACTCAGATTCTTGTCATATAGTTGAGGCACTTCAATGTGAGTTGATGGTTATGTCAGGTCCCCAACATCTCGACAAGATTTCTAGACAATATTAGATCCATTCTCCCCTACAAGATCCTCTTTGCAATTCTAATGCGTTGATCAAGAATTCATTTTATTTTGAGTATTAGGGTTTTTAAATTCACTGTTTTGAATACCAAGATCTAATGGTTGAATTTTTAGAGATATATTACCTGGCAAGCTCCATAAAAAATAATAAATTTCGATCATTATTTATGTTTGCAAAAACCGAAAACACGAATGAATACACTTCCATGAGTAACCTTCAAGGTAATTTGTATGATATTCATTTCAATAAAAAAGGTAAAGCTAGAAACTGGTCATTATGCCACATCTTTCTGTTGATAAGAAATGCCTTCAATTCATTGTGCAAACTTTTCAAATTGTTATGTTTACTCTTCCATAGTGCTTAATATCACTTTTAATCATTCATAGATTCTTTGTGTTTTCATGTTGGGAGAGGTTACAATGGTCACATTGGAAATTTTATTACACTTAGCCCTAACCTTCTAGTTTCATGTTAGTTTCATTTGCACACTCATCCTACACTCGCTCTTCATCCAGTCTTTGAATTTATTTTTTCCTCTCATTTATCTCTTGCATGTTTCTTTTTAGTCCAGTTCTCACATTTAATTTGTATTTTGATCATGTTTCATTGTTTTATTTTGTATTTCCTTCCATATTTTGTTTAATAAGACTTTGTATGAAAACTTACCTCGCTTGGGTCAAAAGGAAATGTGGAAAAAATTGAAAATGGAAATTGTGATGACGAACAACACTTGGCTGATTTTTTATCCTCCTCTCTATATTGGGTTTACATATCATTTAAAGTTAATGATTACTGAATGGAAAATACTATCCATTCGAACAGAAGGTCATAACTTGAACCATTATGTCTTCATCCATTTTAGCATCCTCATCCCTTGACACAATTTTGTAACTAAATGACCTTTTTTTTTATGATCAAAATGAGTAGAGAAGGGAAAGGGGAAAATCAATCGTGAGAAACCAATATCAGAGGTATATATATCTGTCTTTGAAGGAAAAAAACTCCCGCTCTCAATAATTCATGATCCCACTTCCACCCTAACGAAATAATAAGTGCATAAGCACAATTCTATAAATAAAATAAATAAAGGGTGAAATAAGAGAAAGGATTCCTCCTTAGAGAGGTGAAGAAAGTAACTTCGTTGGGTTATTGTTTAGGCTCAGTGGCAGTGAAGTAATTTTTTTCTTATGTAGTGACTATGTCAGGGTACTGTTTATGCCTGTTGGAAATGGAGAAACACTAGCGATGAAAACTCATAATCTAATGATCCTAAACTCACAATTATATATCACCCTCTCCCAGATTGAAACAATTTTGATTTTACCAAGTTTGTAAATGTGTTTAGCTGAGAAAAGGAATTCATGAGACTATGTCCATAACTATGTCAAATGGGGAAGTCGAGGTAATCCATATGAATAATAAATACTTCATGAAAGACAGATACCTATAAATTAAAGGTAAAACCTAAGCAGAGAAGCTGGAGTTCTACCAGTGTGTTGCCAAGTGTTGTCGTTGCAAAAAATACCCTCGAAAATTCTGCTTGCACTTGAATTTTGGAGCCTACTTATAATCCTATGATATTTCATTCCTTAATTTTTTGTAGATGCATCATGGTCGGTTTATGTTTTATGAGATTCTAAGTGTCGAAGTCACTTGCTTACACATGCTTAGATTTCGATGCATTCACAAGTGCATCTGATGCCGGGTAAAAACCCACAGTCCTTGTTTGCTCACATTTTGCATCCTCAAATCTGTGTATAAATGCATTCAAAATTTATGCCCCAAGAAAATCCACAATCTGGGCAAACTCACGCCATTTTAACTTCTGAGTTGGCAAATTAAATAAATAAATCTGGATATTTTAATATCTCAAATAAGATATTTGAGATGTTAATTCAACAATTATTTTATGGTTATAAACCCCACAAAGCATATAACATGCCCTTTTATTAAAACCCCATCAATCCCCATATCCAAGGTTTGTCATTCTATGCAAGAGCTCTCTCTATTTTTATCTTCATATTAAACCTTATTATAAACCCTCACAATGCATAAAATATGCCTTTACATTTAAATCCAACCAAGCCTCATGTCTAGGGTTAGTCATTTAACTTGTTCATGGCCGATAACCCTTTCCAAATCATATCATCGCACTATAGGTTTGACAACCATATAACTATTATGGCCCAAAATTCTTACCATATGACTATATGTCACAATTCTCAACCAATTGGTTCTATTTCTAAGAACTTAGGCTTTATAAGAGACTTGGGTCCACATAAATGAACCGTTACCTAACATTTATGCCTTAATAGGAACGCCATTACAAAATAAACATTTGGCCATATGCAACTTAACAATACACCATAGCCCGATATGTTAACCCTCGGCCCCACAACATGAACCCTTGGTTACGATAGTTCACAAAAACCTCAGACCTTGATTAAAACAGCCATTAACAACGCATATTAGAGTTGGGGCCCAGTATTAACGTACCTTCCACATCTAACGGTGGATAATATATCGCATTGTTTTGGATGATCCGACGACCATAAACAAATGTCGTGTTTTTTTTTCTCCTCAAGCGTTAACGCTAAAAAAAATGCGATATAAACGATTTTTAAAAACCGCCTCTTGCCATGTGTTGGGTGTTGGGGCGTATCGCGTTTTATTTTGGAACACAGCTTACCGTTTTAAAATAACGCGAAACCCACGGTTTTCTCTCCAAAAATCGCCTTTGCTTCATGTTTCTGTTTCTCCGCACTCAAGGTTCTGCTTCTAAAACAGTTCTTCTCTCGCTCACATTCAATCGAACCCTTCAACCTTCTGTGCTATCGAATTCCCATTTGATTCCATAGATCCATTAACCCATTCAAGCTTTCGAAGGTAAGGGAACCTCCTTTGTCGCTGCGACCCAACAGTATGGATCGATTTCAATTTTTTTCAGTCAGACAAAGTTCAATGCGGATTCGCCCATGCTTAATAATCGAGTCAACATTTCTTGCGTCCTTCCTCAAAGGCCAAGCTCATCAGTTTCCTGGACAGTGGTTTTACACAAGAATTTACATCGATTTATTCAAATCGAAACCAATAAATTCCTATATGGATTCTTCTCGATATCAGAATGGATTTCGGATACGATTAAGCCACTTCTCACAAAGTTAACACACATTAATTCATACACAGGGAGCGAGGTCCTAATGCCCTCGATTTCTCCATTTACATAGAGAGAATCATACACAGTTAATCAAAGAGTTCCATCATGCATGTTTATACAATTTCTTCTCGACATTCGGAGCCCATTCACACAACATTTAAATAAGATAAAACACACATAGTACCGAACCAACCCTTTCATATTTACAATGAAATTACTTACAAACTGCTCGCCTCTGACCAGATCTTCAATCAAATGGCCTTCCACTCTCCCTAGTCTGCCTCTCCAGATTTATAGCTCTATGCAGCTCTGTGCAGGTCTGCAGGACTATGCCTTTGAGGCTTATTTTTATACAAATTTGGAATCAATTGATTTAGCTTACAACAATGATTTGACAACTCCTCAAATCCTAATTTTAGCCTAATTCCTAGATAACTGAACTGAATCTTCACACTCCAACTAACCAACTTCTCCTGTCCTCTAATCATTCGAGGGTAGTTACAATTCCCTCTACATTTTATTAGAATCACTCAAATATGAAAATTTACATAGGAAATTGAAAACATAAACCCCCCTAAGTCAATTTATATACAAATTATTGTCGTTGGGCCTAATGCCCCTGCATCAGACTCCCCAGTTTAAAATGATTCATGATCTCCTGATCATGTGCTTTATCCTTGTCTTCCTGGATCCCACACTTTGTTCTGTAGTTGGTCATCTGCTGCAACATTCTTCTTTTGTACTTCTCCAGGCTTCCATATTTTATGCTGCATCCTTCCACTTGTTATGCTTGCACAGTCTATGAATGTATTTCTTTTGTTGCTGCTGCTCCTTTGTTTTCTTGCTACTATCTTTCTCTCAGACACTTTCACCATCAACCTTCTTATCAATGAAATTTCTTCATCTAATATGTCTTCTGACTGCTGGATATTGCTTCCTCTTGAGTGCTGGACTCTCAATTTTGCTTCTACTTGCTGCATTATTACTTCCTGAACTCTTACACTTACTTGACTCTTACTGTTGCTTTCGGCCACATAATCATCCATACCCTCTTATCCTCTGCAACAGTAAAACTTTTTCTGATTGTCATCTAAGACAATTTCTTCATTCCCTGGCTTCAACAACTTCTTGGACTAGTATTTAAATTTCCAGTCACTAACATCACCTCTTTTCTTCTTCTGGACTAAACATCCCTTAGTCCTCCCTTCAGTACCTGCAATCATAAGACAAACATCAAAATTATGAAATCTTTGTGTCTCTTCCTCCTCTGGCAACACTTCAATTTGTTGCTCCAACATTTCTTCCAACAACACTCCAAGCTGCTGTTCTGCCATTTCACTGTCTTTTCCAAGTTTTTTTAGCAAAAATTTCAACCATGTCTCTTGTATAGCCATACCATCAATATGCTGCAAACTGATTTCAGCATCTTCTTCTTCTTCCCTGACAATTTTCAGCAATTGTGTTCCATCTCCTTGACTGAATCCGACAATCAGATCAAGTTCTTCAAGTACTGTATTTTCATCTTCTATCAGAGTAAAAATATGATTTTCTACTGCTGTAGCAACCCCAAAATTCTGCCTTACAGTCTTCTCTTGGCTATTCAGACAAGCCAACTCTTCCTTGTCATATGCAGAAATACAAGTTATTTTACAAGAGACATGATTGTCTCACCTTCCTTCAGATGCTCATCTTCCTTCAAGACAACTCCAAGTGATGGATTGTCTTCTGTAGTCCCTGTCAACATAGCCAAATTGTCAAATTTTAAATCACAAGACTCAATGGTCTTAATTGATGATCTAGTCACCAATTCTCATTCCTGCAATTCTAAGTCTTTCCCAAGACTCAGAAAATCTTCCCTGTCTTCATTCCATCGTGTCTTCTCATTTTGCAATCCACAATTCTGAAATTGAGGTTCACTCCTTTGCATCCCGCTGATTAAAGTCTTCCACATAATTCTCCTTCTCTTTCAATTGACTGCCCAATGGTGTCAATTTTCCTTCAGCACCAGCAGAATCTGCATTCACAAAAAAATTGTTAAAACAAAACTCACAAGGCCTCAGTGCCTTTCTCTCCTCTGCCAACATTTCAGTATGATGTCCTAAATTTCTTTCCTTCTCTATTAGCACCTCAGTATGCCGATTCCAATCCTTCAAACAATTCTCGAGACTATCAGTTAGTCTCTGCTCTGCATCATCCTCTTCAAGGATGGCTCCTTGCTCTAGTTCATAAAAATGAACTTCCTCATCCTCAGTCATCTCTGCCTTTACAATTTGAACATCTTCTCTCTGTGTTTCTGTCCTCTGCTCATGCCAAAATCTCGACATCTTATTTGAGAAAACATCTTCACAATCTTCCTTTCTATCACAAGTTAAGTTCCCTGCTGTCACTACCTCTCCATCCTTCATTAGAATAGAATTCTGATCTTCCATCCCTGCAATAACTTCAGCTATTTGTCCATCACCTTTCATTTGGCCATTTAATAAAAGAAATTTGTCATTATTAGCATTAACAAAAAATTTATCATCATCAAACACAACTTCATTGAAATAATCTCTTTCATAAAACAAGGAATTTATGAATTCCTTCTGCTGCAATAGTTCAATCTGATCTTCATCAGAAAGATACTCATCATACTTTACTTGGAAACATTTAGCTTCATTTATCACAGCTTCATCATATGAACTATCTTCATCAATACCTGCATTCACACACAACTTGTCAGCTGTAAAAACATAAGACCTCATGGTCTCATTTGATGATTTGATCATCAAATCTTCTCGATGTCCCAAGTCTTCTATATACTCCAAAGATTCTTCAATGGTCCTCTCTTCAATTTCCTCAAGCTGTTCAATTTCCAACTTCTAGCCATCATCATAATTTAGATCTCCCCTGCTTCCAATAGGTTTGAAAGCAGAACCTTTCTCCAACTATGCATGGACATTTTCAAAACATCTAGCTGTTTCATTTTCCTCCTTAGTGACAACATCAGCAGTTTGTTTCTTCCCCCATGTTCTTCCTGCAAAAATACCAAAATTGTCAGACGTAAGGCCCTTGGACCCCTTGGTCTCACTTGAAGCTTTATTCTTCAAGTCCCTTTCCAGATACTCAATCATCCTGAGTAATCTCTCTCTCAACTGAGCATTTTTCATTTGCTCTTTCTTCATTTGTAGCCTCTTCCACTTTACCTTATTCTTCATGAGCCAACCAACTCTCTAGTTTTCCTCTATCATCTTCTCCAGTTTATAAAATTGCTTACTGATCTCAGCTATCTCTTCCCAATACTCTTCATCAGTGAGTTTCTTCCTCATGCCATTTGCTTTGGCATCTTCCCTCACTCTTCTATTGTGGCCTCTCTCATAACCTTTGCAATCTCTTATGTGGCTATCAGTAGCCATTTTATCCTCCATGATTTCTTCACTCAAAAGGATGCACTAAGCCTCTGCAATAACAAGCTATCTTGCTACAACTTACCTCACCAATCCTTTCCTCTGGATCTGGGATTTTGGCAAGTACTGGTCCCCTTCTGCTGGAACCTTCTGAGCACTCTCTTCTGCTCTCTCTAGGCTTCACTCTACAACTTCTCTCGAGCACACATCTGTTCTTCTTTCATCCAAATTCTATTGGGAATCTTCCAGGTTTTGCCACACTTCTTTTTCACTTCAGAATCCTCTGCTGGACTCTTGTATCAATGCTCTCAAAGTTGCGATCTGCCTTTGCTGAGATTTCTTCCTCAATTGCTTGCACTCTGGATTATGCAAACAATAATTCAAACTAGAGTCAAATAAGGCTCATCAATTCACCTCCCAAGATCCCTGAATGATCTTGCTTCTTATTTCACCTGCACTGCATCTCTATCTCCTGAAATCTTCACAATATTTGTCTCAACTTCAGATTCTGCAAATATGAGTTTTCAACCTTCACTGTATGCTTATTCAAACCTGCAATTTCTGTCAAACAGATTTGAAAACCAAATTCATTTACTGTTCAGTACATATGCATTTCAGAAATAAATTTTCAAAGAGCTATTTCAATTCTAGCTCTGATACCATAATGATGCCGGGAAAAAATGCATAGTTCCTGTTTGCTCACGTTTTGCATCCTCAAAGTTGTGTATAAAAGCATTCAAAATTTATGCCCCAAGAAAATCCACAATCTGTGCAAACTCATGCCATTTTAATTTCTGAGTTGGAAAATTAAATAAACAAATCTAGATATTTTAATATCTCAAATCAGAGATTTGAGATATTAATTCAACAATTATTTTATGGTTATAAACCCCACAAAGAATATAACAGGCCCTTTTATTAAAACCCCATCAATCCCCATATTCGAGGTTTGTCATTCTATGCAAGAGCTCTCTCTCTTTTTATCTTCGTATAAAACCTTATTATAAACCCTCACAATGCATAAAATATGCCTTTTCATTTAAATCCAGCCAAGCCTCATGTCTAGGGTTAGTCATTTAACTTGTTCATGGTCGAGATCCCTTTCCAAATCATATCATCGCACTATAGGTTTGACAACCATATAACTATTATGGCCCACAATTCTTACCATATGACTATATGTCACAATTCTTGACCAATTGGTTCTATTTCTAAGAACTCAGGCTTTATAAGAGACTCGGGTCCACAGAAATGAACCCCTACCTAACATTACACCTTAATAGAAATGCCATTACAAAATCAACGTTCGGACATACGCAACTTAACAATACACCATAGCCTGATATGTTAACCCTCGGCCCCACATCGTGAAACCTTGTTATGATAGTTCACAAAAACCTCAGAACTTGATTAAAACAGCCATCAACAAATTATATTAGAGTTGGGGCCCAGTATTAACTTACCTTCCACATCTAACAGTGGATAACGCATCGCGTTGTTTTGGATGATCCGACGACCATAAAAAAATGTTGTGTTTTTTTTCTCACCGAGAGTTAGCGCTAAAAAAATGCGATATAAATGGTTTTTGAAAACCGCCTCTTGCCACGTGTTGGGTGCTGGGGTGTATCGCGTTTTATTTTGGAGCACAGCTTACCAGTTTAAAATAACGCGAAACCCACGGTTTTCTCTCTAGAAACTTCCTTTGCTTCACGTTTCCGTTTCTCCGCACTCAAGGTTCCACTTCTCAAACAGTTCTTCTCTCGCTCACATTCAATCGAACCCTTCAACCTTTTGTGCTATCGAATTCCCATTCGATTCCATAGATCCATTAACCCATTCAAGCTTTCGAAGGTAATGGCACGTCCTTTGTCGCTACGACCCAACAGTATGGATCGATTTCAATTGTTTTCAGTCAGACATAGTTCAATGCGGATTCAACCATGCTTAATAATCGAGTCAACATTTCTTGCATCCTTCCTCAAAGGCCAAGCTCATCAGTTTCCTGGACGGTGGTTTTACACAAGAATTTACATCGATTTATGCAAATCGAAACCAATAACTTCCTATATAGATTCTTCTCGATATCAGAATGGAATTCGGATACGATTAAGCCACTTCTCACAAAGTTAACACACATTAATTCATACACAGGGAGCGAGGTTCTAATGCCCTCGATTTATCCATTTACATACAGAGCATCATACACAGTTAATCAAAGAGTTCCATCACGCATGTTTATACAATTTCTTCTCGACATTCGAAGCCCATTCACACAGCATTTAAATCAGATAAAACTCACATAGTACCGAACCAACCCTTTCATATTTACAATGAAATTACTTACAAACTGCACGCCTCTAGCCAGATCTTCAATCAAATGGCCTTCCAATATCCCTACTCTGCCTCTCTAGATTTCTAGCTCTATGCAGCTCTGTGCAGGTCTGCAGGACTATGCCTTTGAGGCTTATTTTTATACAAATTTGGAATTAATCGATTCAGCTTCCTACAATGATTTGACAACTCCTCAAATCCTAATTTTAGCCTAATTCCTAGATAATTGAACTGACTCTTCACACTCCAAATAACCAACTTCTCCTGTCCTCTAATCATTCGAGGGCAGTTACAATTCCCTCTACATTTTATTAGAATCACTCAAATATGAAAATTTACATAGGAAATTGAAAACATAAACCCCCCTAAGTCTATTTATATACAAAGTCTTGTCTTGGGCCTAATGCCCCTGCATCAGACTCCCCAGGTTAAAATGATTCATGATCTACTGATCATGTGATTTATCCTTGTCTTCCTGGATCCCACACTTTGTTCTATAGCTGGTCATCTGCTGCAACATTCTTCTTTTGTACTTCTCCAGGCTTCCACATTTTATGCTGCATCCTTCCACTTGTTATGCTTGCACAATCTATGAATGTATTTCTTTTGTTGCTCCTGCCCCTTTTTTTCTTGCTGCTATCTTTCTCTCAGACACTTTCACCATCAGCCTTCTTATCAATGCAATTTCTTCATCTAATATGTCTTGTGACTGCTGGATACTGCTTCCTCTTGAGTGTTGGACTCTCAATTTTTCTTCTTCTTGCTGCATTCTTACTTCCTCAACTCTTATACTTACTTGACTCTTACTGTTGCTTGCGGCCACCCAATCATCCATACCCTCTTGTCCTCTGCAACAGTAAAAAATTTTCTGATTGTCATCTAAGACAATTTCTTCATTCCCTGGCTTCAACAACTTCTTGGACTGGTATTTAAATTTACAGTCACTAACATCACCTCTTTTCTTCTTATGGACTAAACATCCCTTAGTCCTCCCTTCAGTACCTGCAATCATAAGACAAACATCAAAATTATGAAATCTTTGTGTCTCTTCCTCCTCTGGCAACACTTCAATTTGTTGCTCCAACATTTCTTCCAGCAACACTCCAAGCTGTTGTTCTACCATTTCACTGTCCTTTTCAAGTGTTTTTAGCAAAAATTTCAACAATCTCTCTTGTATAGCCATAGCATAAATATGCTGCAAACTGATTTCACCATCTTCTTCTTCTTCCCTGACAATTTTCAGCAATTGTCTTCCATCTCCTTGACCGATTTCGGCAATCAGATCAAGTTCTTCAAGTACTGTATTTTCATCTTCTATCAAAGTAAAACTATAATTTTCTACTGCTGTAGCATCCCCAAGAGTCTACCTTACAGTCTTCTCTTGGCTATTCAGACAAGCCAACTCTTGCTTGTCATCTGCAGAAATAAAAAGTTATTTTACAAGAGACATGACTGTCTCACCTTCCTTCAGTTGCTCATCTTCCTTCAAGAAAACTCCAAGTGATGGATTGTCTTCTGTAGTCCTTGTCAACATAGCCAAATTGTCAAATTTTAAATCACAAGACTCAATGGTCTTAATTGATGATCCAGTCACCAATTCTCCTTCCTGCAATTCTAAGTCTTTCCCAAGAATCAGAAAATCTTCCGTGTCTTCATTCCATCGTGTCTTCTCATTCTGCAATCCCCAATTTTGAAATCAAGGTTCACTCCTTTGCATAGAATCCTGCTAATTAAAGTCTTCCACATAATTCTCCTTCTTTTCAATTGACTACCCAATGGTGTCAATTTTCCTTCAGCATCAGCAGAATCTGCATTCACAAAACATTTGTTAAAACAAAATTCACAAGGCCTCAGTGCCTTTCTCTCCTCTGCCAACATTTCAGTATGCTGTCCTAAATTTCTTTCCTTCTCTATCAACACCTCAGTATGCTGATTCCAATCCTTCAAACAATTCTTGAGACTATCAATTAGTATCTGCTTTGCATCATCCTCTTCAAGGATGGCTCCTTGCTCTAGTTCATAAAAATGAACTTCCTCATCCTCAGTCATCTCTGCCTTTACAATATAAACATCTTCTCTTTGTGTTTTTGTCCTCTGCTCATGCCACAATCTTGGCATATTATCTGAGAAAACATCTTCACAAAATTCCTTTCTATCACAAGTCAAGTTCCCTGTTGTCACTACCTCTCCATCCTTCATCAGAATAGAATTCTGATCTTCCATCTATGCAATAAATTCAGCTATTTGTCGATCATCTTTCATTTGGCCATTTAATAAAAGAAATTTGTCATTATCAGCATTAACAACAAATTTATAATCATCAAACACAACTTCATTGAAATAATCTCTTTCATAAAACAAGGAATTTATGAATTCCTTCTATTGCAATAATTCAATCTGATCTTCATCAGAAAGATACTCATCATACTTTACTTGGCAACATTCAGCTTCATCATATGAACTGTCTTCATCAATACCTGCATTCACACACAACTTTTCAGCTGTAAAAACATAAGACCTCATGGTCTCATTTGATGATTTGATCATCAAATCTTCTCACTGTCCCAAGTCTTCTATATACTCCAAAGATTCTTCAATGGTCCTCTCTTCAATTTCCTCAAGCTGTTCAATTTCCAGCTTCTGGCCATCATCACAATTTAGATCTCCTCTGCTTCCAATAAGTTGGAAAGTATAACCTTTCTCCAACTACGTATGGACATTTTCAAAACATCTAGCTGTTTCATTTTCCTCCTTAGTGACAACATCAGCAGTTTGTTTCTTCCCCCATGTTCTTCCTACAAACATACCAAAATTTTCAGATGTAAGGCCCTTGGATCCCTTGGTCTCACTTGAAGCTTCAATCTTCAAGTCCCTCTCCAGATACTCAATCATCCCGAGTAATCTCTCTTTCAGCTGAGAATTTGTCGTTTGCTCTTTCTTCATTTGTAGCCTCTGCCAATTTACCTTCTTCTTCATGAGCCAACCAACTCTCTGGTTTTCCTCTATCATCTTCTCCAGTTTATAAAACTGCTTACTGATCTCAGCTATCTCTTTCTAATACTCTTCATCAGTGATTTTCTTCCTCGTGCCATTTGCTTTGGCATCTTCCCTCACTCTTCTGTTGTGGCCTCTCTCAGAACCTTTGCAATCTCTGTTGTGGCTATTAGTAGCCATTTTCTCCTCCATGAGTTCTTCACTCACAAGCTACACTAAGCCTCTGCAAAAATAATCTCTCTTGCTGCAACTTACCTCACCAATCCTTTCCTCCGGATCTGGGCTTTTGGCAAGTACTGGTCCCCTTCTGCTGGAACCTTCTGAGCACTCTCTTCTGCCCTCTCTAGGCTTCACTCTGCAACTTATCTCAAGAAAACATCTGTTCTTATTTCATCCAACCTCTGTTGGAAATATTCCAGGTTCTACCACACTTCTTTTTCACTTCAGAATCCTCTGCTAGACTCTTGTATCATTGCTCCCAAAGCTGTGATCTGCCTTTGCTGAGATTTCTTCCTCAATTGCTTGCACTCTGCATTCTGCAAAAAATACTTCAAACCAGAGTCAAATAAGGCTCATAAACTCACCTCCCAAGATCCCTAAATGATCTTGCTTCTTCTTTCACCTGCATTGCATCTCTATCTGTTGCAATCTTCACAATTTTTGTCTCAACTTCAGATTCTGAAAATCTGAGTTTTCAACCTTCACTGTATGCTTATTCAAACCTGCAATTTCTTTCAAACATATTTGAAAACCAAATTCCTTTACTGTTCAGTACATATTCATTTCAGAAATAAATTTTCAAAGAGCTATTTCAATTCTAGCTCTGATACCACAATGATGCCGGGTAAAAACCCACAGTCCCTGTTTGCTCACGTCTTGCATCCTCAAATCTGTGTATAAATGCATTCAAAATTTGTGCCCCAAGCAAATCCACAATCTGGGAAAACTGTAGAAATTTTCTGAATAATGAAGATTTATCCACCGAGATTATCCTGATCACATACTAATTCGAATTCATATGCAACACATAATCTCTTCTACAATCAATCATCAATTTGTGGAAATAGAAACAGTCGCATGCGCACATAAACACAATATGTAATGGGGAAAGATTATAGCTGAAAACCCCTCAGATATTTTTTATATTATATGGAGATAATATGTAACAGTACATAGCACAATACTCCTCACAAGTACTCAGTACTATCTCATAAAGTTACACACAAACTAGCTTGGTTTTGAACAAGTCACAGGTTCAAAACTCATCCACTAATTGCCTGCCTCTATTGCGCAATCAAGGCTGGTCTAATGAGAGATCCAAGGTTCGAATATCCTTGGCTTGACATCGCAATCCTCATGGGAAATTTCCTCCAAGTGTGGTGCAAATCTCATGCACAACTAATGTCACAACTGATAGCTATCTCAACCCTTTCATCTACCTCTTTCCCTGGTCTC
Organism: Pinus albicaulis; assembly: GCA_034641835.2. Taxonomy (NCBI): domain Eukaryota; kingdom Viridiplantae; phylum Streptophyta; class Pinopsida; order Pinales; family Pinaceae; genus Pinus; species Pinus albicaulis. The sequence goes on along the minus strand of CM076572.1, from coordinate 266,151,745 downwards.
CACTGAACTGTCCATGCACTGTAGTGAACTGATGTGTTCTTGAGTTGAATAATGAGTTAATAATTAGTGAATTAAATAATATTTAATTCACTCCACTCATTACTAGTTGATTAGCTAGTTAAACTAATCACAACTAGTTCAACTAAGTTAATCCGAACACAACTCCACCAACTGTCTCATCAACTCCACCAAACTTCTGCCACTGAAGTCCTAACTGAAGTCAACCATGCATGAGCTCACCAAACCCCTAGGAATAGTGTAATTCCTCTGTCAGATGCATGAGCCACTTCTGTAGCTCGAACTGAAGTGCTCCAAGAGAGTAAACTGAAGTTTAGAGTCCAAATATTATTAAAGGTAAATAATATTTGACTTCCCTATTTTTAGACAGGCAGTCCAAAAATAGACTTTGACCTATATGTCTAAAAATAGAGGTCCATATATTTTTACCAACATGACCAATCCTCCAAGAATAACATACTGAAACTCCTAGACCATGATCCATATGTCTAAAAATAGACATAGTCTAAAAATAGACTTTGCGCCAAAAATAGCCTACGGGCCCACTTAGTGAAGGCGACTTCATTTCACTAAGCTCCATCATCTTGTTGCATTTTCAACACTCCCTCTCAACAAGATATGGATTATCTACAACCCCTATCCTGCCTCTGTGGAATTCAAACTTGATCCTAGTGAGCACCTTCATCAAGATGTCAGCATCCTGATCCTCTGTGGGAACATATGAAAGTAACATGATTCTCCACTGAACACAATCTCTAATATGATGGTACCTGATGTCGATGTGCTTGGATCTATCATGAAATACTAGATTAACCAAGAGCTTAATGCAGCTCTGATTATCACAATAAACCATTGTAGGCTCCAAGTGCAACCCGAACAATCCAACGAGGATCTTCCTCATCCAAATAGCCTCGCATGTAGCCAAGCTTGCTGCCATGTACTCGGCCTCTGCTGAACTGAGTGCCACGGATCTCTGCTTCCTGCTGTACCAGGAAACTGTTGTCGACCCAATGCTGAAAACTCCTCCAGATGTGCTCTTCCGGTCCGTTGGGCTCCCTGCCCAATCTGCATCAGTGAAGCCAGAAAGCTTCGCTCCATCCTCTTGTCTGTACCATAGACCATATCCCGATGTGCCTCTAATATAGCGCAATACATGCTTGCCTGCCTTCCAAAAGAGCTTGGTAGGCTTAACCATAGCTTGCGAAAGCTGGTTAACTGCATAGCATATATCGGGTCGTGTATTGACCAGATACATAAGCGACCCCACCAACTGTCGATAGACGGTGGCATCCACTACCTCCGCTGAAGTAGCATCCTCCTTCCTCCAACCACCAGGAAGAGGAGTGTCAATAGGCTTGCAGCCTTGCATGTTGAACCTCTCCAGAATCTCTCGGGCATACTTGCCCTGAGAAACAAACAGTCCTCCGCTGCGCTGCCAAATCTCCAATCCCAGGAAATAATGAAGGATGCCCAAGTCCTTCATCTCAAACTCTCGTGCAAGATCCTCCTTGCATGAAAGTATCAACTGCTCATCGCCAGTCAAAATCAGATCATATACATACAGTACGATGATCAACAGCTTCCCCTCCACCACAATCTGGTACAGGTTAGGATCTGCCTCACTCTTGGAGAATCCAAGCCCGGTGAAGTAGCTGTCTATCCGAGTGTACCAAGCACGAGGTGCTTGCTTCAGCCCGTATAGTGCTCTCTTGAGTCGGCACACATGCGAATCACTGCTGAAGATCTCAAAACCTTCAGGCTGCTCTATGTACACCTCCTCCTCAATAACTCCATTGAGGAACGCAGTCTTCACATCCATCTGATGAATGTGCCACCCCATCTGCGCTGAGAGAGCAAGGATCATCTGTATGGAAGAGTACCTTGCGACAGGTGCAAAAGTCTCCTCATAGTCAATCCCCTCGATCTGTGAGAAGCCACGGGCGACAAATCTCGCCTTGTACTTCTCCACACTCCCGTCAGCCGCCTGCTTCACCTTGTAGATCCATCGCGAACCTACAACTGATTTCCCAACCGGTCTTGGGACAAGCTCCCATGCACTGTTCCTGATGATCGAATCATATTCTTCGATCATGGCATCAACCCATGCGGGTTCCTCCACAGCTTCCTCAAAAGAGGATGGCTCCATCACGACACATTGACTCACAAGAGCCATGTATCCAGTGTACCGATCCGGTGACTGCCTCTGTCTGCGCTGTGCTGTAGGTGGTCCTACAACCCTCTCTGCATCCCGAGCCAGTCGCTCAGCTTCTGTAGTGCGCATGCGCCCTCTGATGGTTGGCGCTGCCTGGGTGGTTTCTTCCACCTCATGAACCTCCTCTTGTGGCTGATCCACATCCGGAAGCTCCTCCTTAGGAACTAACAGCTCCTCATCTGCATGCAAGTGTAGCTCCCTCTCAAGCGAACACTCCATGGCTTTCTCCTCCTGAAATTTTATATCCCGTCGCACAACAGTCTTGCGACTGTCTGGCACATACACCCGATAGTTGTGAGGTGTATCAGTGTACCCCACAAATATTCCAACTTCAGCAGTTGGATCCAGCTTCCTTCTTGCATCCTTCGTCACATGCATGTAGACAGGAGATCCGAAAATCCGCAAATGGGAAATATCATGCCTCTTGCCAGAATAAGCCTCCTCTGGTGTACTCATGCCAAGAACCTTGTGAGGACAATGGTTCTGCACATACACTGCTGTATTGCATGCCTCAGCCCACAAGTGAAGGGGTAGGCCCTGATCATGCAACATCGCCCGTGCAGCACCCATGATCGTTTTGTTCTTCCGCTCAGCCACCCCGTTCTGCTGTGGGTTATGGGGTGCGATGAGCTCTCTCCGAATCCCTTCTGCACTGCAAAAGTCCTTGAATTCAGCAGAGATGAATTCACCACCATTGTCGCTCCTAAGAGCCTTCACATGCTTCCCCGATTCCTTCTCAACCAGCGCCTTGAATTCACAAAACTTTGAATATGTCTCGCTCTTCTTCTGCATGAAGAAGATCCAGCACTTCCGAGAGAAATCATCAACAAAGATCACATAGTACTTGTGCTTTGCTGTCGAAGCTACTGAGAAAGGACCACACACGTATGTGTGAACTCTCTCAAGGATCATCGTGGCGCGACTATCCTTCTCGTGAAAGGTGGCTTTCACATACTTCCCTAAAGTACACCCCTTGCACTGATCTGACTGCGCAAGAGTGCCCTTAGGAAGCCCAGTAGAAATCTGCTGCAGGATCTTCAAAGCTCCATGGTGAAGGTGGCCCAATCTCTTGTGCCACGGTTCGCCCTCATCATCCCGACTCACCACTTCTCCCGCCTTGCATGCCATAGCTGCGCAGCCATCTACCTGTAACTGATAAAGGTTCTTGGTTCGAACCCATATCTTCGGGTCTCACCGATCGTCTTCTTTGAGAAGGCTTTTCCTTCGCTGAAGACCACATCATACCCCTTGTCTTCCAACATCGCCACAGAGATCAGGTTCTTCATCAATCCTGCAACATGCAAAACTTCCTTCAATATGAAAGGTTTACCAGACTCCCTCTCAAAGGAAATGGTACCGATACCAGTCGCACTGTATCTACCATCATCGCCCATCTCGATGTGCACTCCAAGATCTTTTTCCTCCAGATCTGAAAACATATCTCGATCTCCGGTCATGTGAAATGACGCACCACTGTCCAAGAACCATACTGATCCCATCACACTTGAGACCAAGCATGCGATCGGTGAAAAATCCAGTTCGAACTGGGAGGCCAATGCCTCTCCCGCTGCAGATCCAACGGCCTTCTTATTTTTCTTCTTCTGCGGACAATTTGTGGCATAGTGTCCGTGCTGGTGACAGTGAAAACACTTCACCTTGGACATGTCTTGCTTCCTGCCTTTCGCACCAGACTGAGAAGCCTTCTTGCTCTTCCCCTTCTTTTCTTTGGTAGCCAAAGAGTAATTTTCTTCATCAGATACCTTTGATGAAGATCCGTCCCTGGTAGTCCTCCTTATCTCCTCCTGCATGAGATCTGCCCAAAGGCGCTCCCATCCCGGCAACTTCTCCCGACCATTGAAAAAATCCTGATAGGAATGCCAAGCCTTCAGAAGACCAAGGAGAGCCAGGTCTACCATGTCCTCTTCTTCGAAAGTCACCCCCACACTTCCCAGCTCATCTCTGCATTGAGTGAACTTCGTGAGGTATTTGGCGATACTGTCGCTTTTCTCCATCTTAATGTTTTTGAGCTTATCCTTGAGTGCCAGCTTCCTTTGGTCACTCTTACTCTGGAATAGATCTTTCAATGCTTTCCACATAAAATATGGAGAAGCTTTTCCATGCAGGCTGTATACAATGTGATCCTTCACGCCCTCCAACAGAATCCTTCGACATTTCGCCATCTTCTTTTGCCAAGCTTCGACTTCAGCAGGATCAGTGGGCTTTTGGACATCCGTATCTACGAACTCCTTCAGTCCATTATCTTCTAATACTTCCTCCATGCGATATTTCCATGAAACATAATTTGAACTGCCTTCAAGAGCATATTCGAGTCGCAAACCGTTGAAAGACATTTTCAACTCCGGCACCAAGAAAACAAACTGCTGCAAAATTCGAATTCCAAACTCAAAAACTGAACTGCTTCTGGATCTGTGAGAACAAATTATTTCTAGCACAGAGATCGACTGTAAGGGCATTTACTGGATATATCACCTTTCAGAGAAAGGATGGATCCAGAGGTTACCTGGCCCGATACAGACTCTGTCTACCGAAATAATATTGTAATCACTGCAATAGATCCCGATGATTAATTCGCTCCGATACCATGTAGAAATTTGCTAAATAATGAAGATTTATCCACCGAGATTATCCTGATCACATACTAATTCGAATTCATATGCAACACATAATCTCTTCTACAATCAATCATCAATTTGCAGAAATAGAAACAGTCGCATGCGCACATAAACACAATATGTCATAGAGCTTATGGTGAAAACAAATTACATTTATTTGTATATTATAATAGAAGAGAACATGTGACGTTATATAGCACAATATGTCACAAGTACAAATTATATCTCATAAAGTTACACACAAACTAGCTTGGTTTTGAACAAGTCACGGGTTCAAAACTCTGTCTACTAATTGCACCGCCTCTGTTGCCATGATCAAGGGTAGTCCCTAATGAGAGATCCAAGTTGAATCTCCTTAGCTTAAAATGCCAATCCTCAAGGGAAATTTCCTCCAAGGTATGGTGCAAATCTCATGCCTACCCAATGTCTAAAAGTAAATTAGCTATCTCAACCCCTTCATCTACCTCTTTCCTTTGGTCTTCAACTGGGCTTGTCATGCCTTTGTGGTGAGCGCAGTGTGTTCTTGAGTTGAATAATGAGTTAATAATTAGTGAATTAAATAATATTTAATTCACTCCACTCATCTCTAGTGTATTAGCCAGTTAAACTAAATACAACTAGTTCAACTAAGTTAAATAGAACACAACTCCACCAACTGTCTCATCAACTCCACCAAACTCCGCCACTTGAGTTCTAACTGAAGTCAACCATGCATGAGTTCACCAAACCCCTAGGAATAGCATAATTCCTTCTGTCATGTGCATGGGCCATATCCGTAGCTCCAACTGAAGTGCTGCAAGAGGATAAATTGAAGTTTATAGTCCAAATATTATTAAGGGCTAATAATATTTGACTGACCTATTTTTAGACAGGCAGTCTAAAAATAGACTTCGACCTGTATGTCTAAAAATAGAGGTCCATCTGTTTTTACCAACTCAACCAATCATCCAAGAATAGCATACTGCAACTCCTAGACCATGCTCCATATGTCTAAAAATAGACATAGTCTAAAAATAGACTTTGCGCCAAAAATAGCCTGCGGGCCCACTTAGTGAAGGAAACTTCATTTCACTAAGCTCCATCATCTTGTTGCATTTTCAACACAAACTCACGCCATTTTAACTTATGAGTTGGAAAATTAAATAAAAAAACTGGATATTTTAATATCTCAAATCAGAGATTTGAGATATTAATTCAACAATTATTTTATGGTTATAAACCCCACAAAGCATATAACATGCCCTTTTATTAAAACCCCGTCAATCTGCATATCCAAGGTTTTTCATTCTATGCAAGAGCTCTCTCTCTTTTTATCTTCGTATAAAACCTTATTATAAACCCTCACAATGCATAAAATATGCCTTTTCATTTAAATCCAGCCAAGCCTCATGTCTAGGGTTAGTTATTTAACTTTTTCATGGTCGAGAGCCCTTTCTAAATCATATCATCGCACTATAGGTTTGACAACCATATAAATATTATGGCCCACACTTCTTACCATATGACTATATGTCACAATTCTCGACCAATTGGTTCTATTTCTAAGAACTCAGGCTTTATAAGAGACTCGGGTCCACAGAAATGAACCCTTACCTAACATTTATGCCTTAAAAGGAACGCCATTACAAAATCAACGTGCGGCCATACGTAACTTAACAATACACCATAGCCTGATATGTTAACCCTTGACCCCATAGCGTGAACCCTTGGTTACGATAGTTCACAAAAACCTCAGACCTTGATTAAAACAGCCATCAACAACGTATATTAGAGTTGGGGCCTAGTATTAACGTACCTTCCACATCTAACGGTGGATAACGCATCACGTTGTTTTTCATGATCTGACGACCATAAACAAATGTCGCGTTTTTTTTCTCACCGAGCATTAACACTAAAAAAAACTCGATATAAACGGTTTTTAAAAAACGCCTCTTGCCACGTGTTGGGTGCTGGGGTGTATCACGTTTTATTTTGGAACACAAATTACTGTTTTAAAATAATGTGAAACCCACAGTTTTCTCTCCAGAAACCGCCTTTGCTTCACGTTTCCGCTTCTCCACACTCAAGGTTCTGCTTCTCAAAAAATTCTGCTCTCGCTCACGTTCAATTGAACCCTTCAACCTTCTATGCTATCGAATTCCCATTCGATTCCACAGATCCATTAACTCATTCAAGCTTTCGAAGGTGAGGGCACCTCCTTTGTCGCTGCGACCCAACAGTATGGATCGATATCAATTTTTTTCAGTCAGACAGAGTTCAATGCGGATTCAACCATGCTTAATAATCGAGTCAACATTGCTTGTGTCCTTCCTCAAAGGCCAAGCTCATAAGTTTCCTGGTATGAAAGTTTACATAGGAAATTGAAAACATAAACCCCCCTAAGTCTATTTATATACAAAGTCTTGTCTTGGGCCTAATGCCCCTACATCAACATCTCTCTCAAGTAAGCCCAGTAGTCAAAATGCACCCTTGGAAATCAAGCACTGTGAAATTCTTGATGATAGTGCTTGCAAAATCTCTATGGATAATGATAGAGATCTTCTTGAAGAGAGATATTGCACAATCCTAGTTAACAGTCAGTGCACAATCCCAGATTGACAGTTCCCTCACTGTCGGTTGCGATCATATCATCTCTTGGGTGAGTTTTATCAACTGCCACTTTTGTGCGCTTTGGTTTTCATTAGTGTCACTTTCACTTTTTTGACCTTATTTTTTGATTTATTTCACTTCTACCAGGGGAAATTATTTGTCCTCTTTTATATAACATGTGTCACATTTACTTTCTTTATCTTTTGCAAGTGTCACTTTCATGTTTTTATTTCTATCACAAGTGTTGTCTTTTCATTAGACAAGTGTCATATCTAGTCAAAGGGAGTCATTTGTGCATTCTTTAAGGGAATTTTTGATGCATTATCCTACACTAATGTGTCCCATACATCATAAATACATGCATTATACACATTCCTAAAGCCTCGAGCACTATTTCACTAGTGTTTTCACTTGTGTCGCAAAATATATCATAAGTGTCGCACATTGTGAATAGTGGATATATGGTTCATTTTGAGAAGAAAAATTAGTAACAATGGGTCCTATCTATCATATAGACATGTATTATTCTCATTGCCAAAGTTTCATGTGTCGTCGTACTAAAGTTGTCACTGTCGTCGCAAAATGTATCTTAAGTCTCACACATGGAGGAGTATGTTGTTTTTTCATCACAATAAAGGGATCATGTTGTTTCTAAGGGTTCTGTTCCATGTTGTTTTTTTAATGATTATAAGTGTGTGATCATGTTCAATTCCTTACTTGGTTCATCTTTGTCTCGCTGGTCCCACACTTAACCAAATTTCATAAATTTTCCTACCTGACCAACTTGGCCTCATTCTGCCCTCAGGAACTGCACATTGCATAGTGGAAAGCATCAACACTACATCCCTACCTCCTGGAAATACACAATGCGTAGTCATTTCTCCTAGAACTGCACACTGCATGGCCATAATGCTTAACCTTGGCCTCTGGACCTCCATAACTGTGCAATTAATGATTTTAGTCAACCTCTTTCTACGCATTGCGTAGTTTCAACCAACAGTCTCTCTCTATGATCCCCTAACCTATGCAAATGCACAACACAGATGCCCAGTTTCCATCCAAAAATTTTCTTTTCTCATTCACAGTGGGAGATATTGCTTCATTGTGAACCTAAAATACACAATCCACCTTCTCAGGCCTCCAAAAATGTGCATTTCACAATTGCAAGCCTCAGTCCCTTACATATGCCCTATATAAATGTGCACTGCACAATCCCTAAGGATTATTCTCAATCCAGTACCGAGTTCTAGGTTAACCAGTGGTTTTCATGAAGCAACTTAGACTAGGAAATTTATGGACTAACGACGTCTTGTCATGAGTGGATTTCACTTTCATGTACTATATCTTTACATGATAGGATGATGCTTGGAGAGGAAGATAAGGAGATTATTCTAGAAGACACTTGTGAATAGGGAACCATGAAGAAGTCATCAAGCAAGAAGATGAAAAGACACTATCTTATGAAAAAATATGAGAGATCAAGATTTCATGAAGACTCCATATAAATGAACCCCTTGGAGGATGAATACAAAGTACATGCAAGAACTATCATGAAGATGAAGATAAAGCAACAAGAGGAGTAGCTTGGAAATACTACATCATCATGGAGTTCCATGCCATCATTGTCAAGAGTCATCTCAAGAGTCACATGTGTCATAATGCCTTGCTACATCATTTGTGGAATGTAGTTGTGTAGTTTTCCAAAATGAGAAAATTTAAAATAGGTGAAATAGGGTCCTACTTGGAATATTAAGAGTCACTATTGAGTTCTAAAGTCATATAGAAGTTCAAAGGTCATGTAAGAATTCAAAAAGTCATTATAGAATCTCAAGAGTCATGAGGGAGGTCAAGAGTCGCATGGGAGGTGGAGAGTCACCTCATTTGTTATAAATACACCCTTATAACTCAAGCAAAGGGACTTTTGGGACTGAAACTTACCACCTTGGCTTATCTAGAACTAACATAGAAGATAAGATATTTCTTTTGAGGAGAAATTGGTGACTTAATGTTCCACTATTGGGGCTAGTGTGGTAGCATTTTACTTGTATATATTGGAACTTTCATTTAATATATGAAGCTTAATGAGCCAAATAATTTTCATGCATTTATCGAGAATATCGTAGGACTATTCTTTAGATGTTTGCGGTATATGTTTCGTTCATATGTACTAAGGAAATTGAAACTAGTTTGGTGGATTTGGTGCTTATCTTGTTGAAGGTGTGTTGTATTAGGTTTTATGATTGTGGTTGTCTTGTGAACTACTTTTCAGGTTAACTAATGATCCTCTTATGATCTTTTGTGTCTCTTTTAGGACAATACTATTACTTTTCTTGTAGATGCTCACTCTATTTCCCCTCGTCGTGAGAGTACCTTGTATAAATTGCAATTGTATGCCTCACAATGTCAAATTACTTACTTGTTTCAAATAATGTTTGTATAACCTCTTATGTTAATAATGAAATCCAAGGAAAATACCTAAGGAGAATGGAAACCAACCATATTTCCAGTTGGGGCTCCTACTCCAAAAAATGTGAAGTCTAATTGGGACTTCACATTGGGGATACCCCCTTGTTGATGGATTTCGAGCACCGTCAACATTTACGTTGTCGATAGAGCTTATATAGGGTTCATTGATAGGGTTGTAATCAATTAATTCCTCTTCCTCTGTTTCCTCTATCAATGGTTGTTCAAAAAAATCTTCTTCCTCTACTTATTCCTCTTCTCTAGGAACCTCTATTTATTTTCCAATGAGTTTTTCACCTGTTGAAGGAAGGAATATGACCCCTTCAGCTGGAGAGGTAGGTTCTTCTACCACAACTTCAGTAGATGAATTTGGTGATTTCCTAGCTTAAATTTATGACCTATGAACTCTAGGAAATCTTGGTCTACCTATAAATGATGGAATGCATGTATCAGAAGGTGTTGTGGCACTACATGGTCTAGCAGGGGTGGTTGGTGATGTTGGAATTGAACTACGTCCTCTATTTACAATAACACTAGAATTCCATTCTATATAGATGCCTCCTAAATGACTTTAATCTGAATTAACTATGCATCTAAAGAATGAATGAAACTATAATGAAATGCAATTTGTAACAACTCTGTTTTAGGAAGAACCCGTTAATATTGATGCACAAGTTCTTACCTATCACCTTACCGCTCACCCTAAACAAAATTATTTAAATGAAAAAGCATCCTATATTAAATGTTAACACCTATATATAATTTTGTAGAAATGGTGCCAAAAATGTTGGGTAATTTAATTGTTGGTTATATTACTTTCATTAAATTATCAATCCATGGTTCATGAACTTGTGAAGTATACTTGCACTATATAAGCTAGGCTATAAAATTTTAATCAGAAGAGAAATATTATAATATCAAGATGAAAATTAAATCTACTTATGACAAGACCTTAGTAGGAACACACACATGTTCTTTCTCAAAGACCAAAATCAAATAAATTACTAAATTCAAGACTAAAAAATTAGATAAATTCAAAGTACACTATGCTAATGTGAAAGCTTCAAAAACCTATTCTATTGAACAAAGAAATGAAATCTTAATATATTTAATTTCAAAGGATAAATTTACTCTATTATACTTGGAAAGGACACCTAAACAATTTGAATTGGAAAAGAAATATGTTCTATGAAAATTTGAAGCAAATATATTCTGTGAATCTACTCTAAATTTAATCTATGAAGCTTGAAGGAAATTTACTATATGATACTTGAATGGAAATATAAATTAGCAAAATTTGAAAGAAAAGTTAATCTAAAATATATGAGACCTTGGAATTGAAATTACTCTAGAAAGCAGTTTCCAAAGAGCAATGGAATATTGACATAATGTTAAGTGTAGGAAGCCTTAAGAGATTGCTAGTGTGAGCATACTGAACCAGGGCTAATCATAACCTACCAAACATAAATTTGAGACTAAGCTAGAAAACATAATCAAATTAAATATTTTTGTTTTTTTTTGTCTTTTATCAATCTCTTGACCTGTAGAGAAGCAAAGGGAAAATAAATGAAATTCTAATTTAAAAGCAAAGCATTAAAATGAGATAGAGAATCTAAATGAAATAAATAACTAAATGAAACATATTTTAATCTAAATTCAGAGCATGAAGAAATTAAATCAAGGAAATTAGATACATCTATACTATTCTCACATGTCTTTAGGGGGGCCTCCTGATGAGTGCATGGTGTTGAACATTTAGATCACAATACTAGATTCACCAAGAACAATCACGAAAATTCCATGAATATAACTTAGATTACTTACAACGTATCAATAGATTCTTCAGAAGAAACTTTAATAACCATAACAATAATTGTGAACTTAATTTACTTCTTTCACTTTCAATATGAAGCATTTTTATGATGTTTATAAAATTAATCAACTTGAGGAATTGCTTCCTAGAAACTAGAACTTAAATCGATTTCAAAGTTTCTGAATCAAAATAGGAATTTTGTTCTCATGATTCACTACTGAAGGAGAAAATCATTAGAAGACATTTATTGACACATCATCAACTTCAACATGGTCTTTATAACTTTCTCACTTGCTAATTATCCTCTCTTTCTTGATTTTAGAACCATTCACTAGATGCTCTGCACAAAATAGGTATGCATAGCCATGTTGAACACATATTTGACCAACGAGATACACTTATCATGTGAGTTTCCATCCGTGAAAAATAGGCAGGCCTCCATATTGATGATATTTTGCAAGTGCTCATGTGCTTTGGATGATCTCTAGCACATGAAAATATATGGAACTTTGGATTCAATAGTGGAATATCAAGTTAGCTACAGAAAGTTCACATTTCGGTATGTACAATCTAGCTAAACCAATTTCATAAAGAAAAACATAGATTTTAAGTTGATGATGGAATTTTACCTTTTTCATGTAATTGTATGACCTAATTAAATCTTAATCCATAGAGAGATGACATATGATGGAAATATGTAACAAAATGAGTGGAAGAAGGAAATATGAATTTTTCAAAAAGAGAAAAAATTGGAGGATCAACATTTCCCCATGCTGAAGGTGTTCTATGTCCTAATGCATTTGAGAGTGAATTTTTTTTGAAATTTGTAGAGAAATATTTCCAAGAGCTACCTATATGGCTTCAATCAAAAATTCAATATTGCTATGCATTTTCTTACATTTAACATTCACTATCCACTTTGGTTTTCTCATCAAAAACTTAGCTTGAATCCCTTCGATTTTCTGTCTAAGCATCTTAATTTCTTCTTCGAGCTTTTGATTTTTCTTATACCAGTAACACATTCTGAGAAGAATAATGTCATTTTGAGCTTTTATTACTTCATTCTCATCCTTTATGTTCTTATTTAAGACTTCCATTTCATAAACCTGTCACTTCAAAGTTTTAATGATATCTTGATGTTTAAGAGAAGGAATATTTACTTCTTGCTCTAGTGGATTAAAAATAGGAGTATCATCATGTAAGGAATCATCATGAAATTCTGGTTCAAGGGGAGAATTACCTTCTGCTATGCCTCTTTGTTTAATGTCTCAGAATAACCATAATATTGTTGATGTATGAACTCTACTTATGGACTCTTCCTTATGGAGGTATCTGGTGACTCTTATTCCGCTTCATCAATTTGTACATTCTTAAGTGGAAAATGACTAATATATTTGGTCACACTTCTTGTTAGTCTCCTACTCTTCCTCTCTTGCTATATAGGCTCTACCATATTTTGACTACCTTTCTTCTTAGTTCCCTGTTTCTGTGATTTTTCTTTGTTTTCTTTTGATGGCTCAGTTTGTTTTTATTCCTTGCTGACTTTCTTTCTTCTAAAATTTTTCCAATTCATTTTTCTCTTTATTTTGATTTTGTGGCTTCTTCTTTGGTACGCCATTTTAAAATTTTGAATTCTTCATGAAATCACTCAGTGGAATAATATCCTCTACATCCTCAACATTTGGAACCTTTTCCTTTGTCATATTATCTGCGGTCAAATTCTCATTTTCTTCTATTTTAGGCCCAAGGTTAGTGTTTGTAGAATCCCTCCTCCAACTTCTCTTAATTTTCTTGACCTCTTCTTCTTCTGCAATTTCCACAAAATGATTCCTCACAAGGAAATATTTCCAGTTATCACCATTGATTTTCAACTATGCTTCTAAAAGGAGTTTTATTAATCCATGATGATATAAAGCCTGGTCAATTTTTCTAGTATCCCTTTGGATATTGGACAACATATTTTTCAAGCTCCACATAAGATAGTAAGGCAAATTGAGCTATTTTCCTTTGATAAAATGCATTAAAAGTCTAGCATGGTATAAGAGTAAGGTCCCATACCTCCCTTCATAGATAAGTAATTTTTGTAACCCTAATAATAAATTCGAAAACTTAGACTTTATTGCAGGCATGAATATCGTTTCTGAAGGCCGAGAGATCCATACCTATATTATGAAGAAAATACTTCCACTGTTCATCCTTCAACCTTTTTTTTTTAACCAAATTTCACCATTCCTTGGAATTTTAGTTTCCTCAAATATTAATTATTCGAGTATATTCAGCTTAATGTCACTAATTTCCGCCTCTACTCCATGAAAATCCTGGGAAAATGCTCTTGTTACCTCAATTTCATGCCCATTAAACTTTTCAAAGAACCCAATCCATCCCACCTTCTACAATTGTTCTTGGAACTAAGGATAAGCGCTAAGAAAATTCACTCCCATAGGTTCATGAAGAAAAATAACCCCCATTGTTTTGAAGGAAATTTTTTGCCTCCAAATTGCTTCTTTTGATAATGTATCAATGGGAAAATGAGCAGTGGAATGGATGAAATTTGGTAATGATAAGGTTAAAATGGTATGATGAATGGTTAAAGGTGGCAGTGTTGGAATATGATTCTCCTTTTTAACTCATGATTACTCATGATTTTATTTAATCAGATCCATTAATATCACCATGTATATTGGAATTTGAGTTAATCATATGCGACAAGGATATGTTTTGATATGATGGAGTGACATAATAGGAGTGTGATATGTTAGGGTATGGATTATGATTAATGATTGGAAACAAATTGTTGGTCATTAACTTCATAGGTCCATATAAATATAATAATAAATCCATCAACTAAAAATATCTCTAATTTTACTTTAACAAAATTGATTAACCTTTCATATAATTACCTTATGATGCATACCTCATTTTTGTGTGTTGATTTTCCTTACTTGCGGGTCCAAGATATGTCTTAGAAAAATTCGCTATGGAATGTTGAATCAACTACAAAATGTTGACAGTTCATTAATTGTTTCAAATTTTGGTTGTTGTTGGATGCTAAAAATGACTAATGATGGTGATGACTGTTGATGGTTGTTGATGAATTCTCCTTAAACGAGAAAAAAATTCTTCAAAGAAAGTTGTTTGAACTTGAAAATTTATTTTGGAAATAAGAAAGGGAATAAAAGAAATGAGAAAAAGGAAGGGAAATGAGAACATCTAAGTTGCAAAGGATCCCTTGGTTTTCAACTAAATATTTTCTTCATAGGAATGCCATGAATGTTGGTTTACATAAATATGATTTTATTTTTTCTCTTTCCCCACCTTTTTTTTCTTCATATATATATATATATATATATATATATATATATATATATATATATATGTATATATATATATATATATATATATATATATATATATATATATATAGATAGATATATATATATATATATATATATAGATATATATATATACAAATGAAAAATAAATTACGCTTATTTTAGTAGTAGAGGAGAAGAATCCTATTTTCATACCAACTTAAGATCATAATTTTCTTGAATTTTTTAACAAACTCTTTTTTTGTCAATGGCTTATGATATAACTTTAATATGTTCCCATTGACAAGGAAGGATATCCCTTCTTCATCAATAGTCTTAGTTCTAACTATTCCATTATAAAAAACAATTTCTATCTCATAGTGGCAAAGCCAATGTGTTTGAAATTTCCCTTGAAAATGTTTAAACTTAGAATCAAAGAGAAGATCCCAATAATATGGCTTGAAATTTTTGATTTTGATGAATTTATCATGCCACTTTGTCCATTTTTGCTATATTATGCTTGTTATTTGTATGACATCTCGTCGGATCTCATCTAGTTAATTCAATTATGCCATCCTTTGTTTATGGGCTTTAGAGAGACCAAACCCCAATTTTGTTTTTGTGTTGAAGGTCTCCAATTGGAATTCAATAGGAAGTGATACTTGATTCCCATAAACAAGATCATAAGGAGTATTTCTAGTACTATTTATCCATGTGGTACAGTATGCCCAAAGTGCTTCTAGAAGCCTTTCTACCCAGTCTCTTCTATGCAAATGTATTTTCTTAATCGGTATGGCTTCATGTAATTTTTTGGTATATTCCACTTGCCCATTGGCTCATGGATGGTATGAAGTATATTTGGGGTGTCTGATCTTGTATTTATCGATAATATTTTAAACTAGCTTAGATGTAAATTCAACACATTGATTAGTTACAATTTCTCTTGGAACACCAAATCGAGTGAAATTATCCCATTTTTTAACATAATATGTGCAAATAAGTATATACCTCTTTTGTCTGGATGGTGGATTGATGGGTCTAACAAAGTCTAGAGCCCATTTTCAAAAGAATCTAATAGTACCTGTGGTTTTAGAGGCATCTCGTTTGATTGATAGGTCATCCCATTCTTTGATAGCTATCACATATTTTGACATATTCCTTGGAATCCTTGAAAATGGAAGGCCAATAATATACCAAAAGAAGCAATTTGTATGTAGTCCTTCTATCAAAAAAGTGTACTCCACATGGTTTGTCATGGCATGCTTTTAGTATCTCTGGTACTTCATCCTCTCGAACACACCTTTGAATGATCAAATCAGGTCCTGATGATCAGTGTAATTACCCCTCTATCCATGAATAGAATGCACAAGATTTGATGAATTTTTTTCTTTCTTTGGCTGATAATTGTGGAGGAAATTTCCCTGTAGACAGATATTTAGGAATATCTCAAAACCAAGGAGTTTTAGTATGTACTGCAAAAATATATTCATCAGGAAATGATCTACTACAGGGTATCATTTTATCATTTTTCATTCGAAAACGAAAATCAACAACCTTGTTTTCTTTTCCCGACTTATTTAAAATGGTAATATGGGATTCTTGCAATAATAAAAGGCATCTAGTAATTCTTCCATTAGTAATTGGTTGTTAATTAGATATCTGATAGCAGAAAATCTATATGAATGAAAGTCTCATAACCAGTGATATAATGTCTAAACTTGTTAATGACATGCAAAAAAAATGAAAAACTACTTTTTTGTAAATGTGTAATTCAACTCTATAGGAGTCAAATTTTTACTTGTATAATAAATATCATGAGTCAGGTATTTTTGTCCCAGTACAACTACCATGGTTGTCTCTGTAGCATTAGTAGAAATATGAAATGGGAGGGACCAATTTGGTCCTCTTAAAATTGGTGTTTAGAATTTTTTTGTTTTAATGATTCAAAATATTTTTGGCAGTTAGAATTCCAGTAAAATTCACAATCCTTTCTAATAATTTTGAAAAGTGGCGAAGATATTTTTGTGAAGTTTTCTATAAAACTTCTATAATAACCCGTGAAACTGATAAATCTTCTAACGTCTCTTTGGCATGTTGGTACTGAAAATTTGGAAATGACTTCAAGTTTTGATGTATCCACCTTGATTCCAACAC
Organism: Pinus albicaulis; assembly: GCA_034641835.2. Lineage (NCBI taxonomy): Eukaryota > Viridiplantae > Streptophyta > Pinopsida > Pinales > Pinaceae > Pinus > Pinus albicaulis. Next base: position 266,134,552 of record CM076572.1, on the reverse strand, counting down.
CTGAAATATGATGGCCCAATACAATTCATTCATTAAACATCATAAATAATTTTTCATGACTCAATGAAAGGCCAACTTCTTTACATCTAACAAGTATTTTTTCTAATTTTTCCATATCTCCTTCAAAAGTGTTCCCATAGACAGTAAAATCATCCATATAAACTTATACACAATCATGGATCAAGTAAGAAAAGATACCTAATACTGCTCTCTAGAATTTAGTAGGTGCATTACATAAACCAAAAGGAAGTAACTTGTAGGAATATGTACCCCATTGACATGTAAAATTTGTTTTATTTTGATCTTCAAGTGCAATTTGAATTTAATTGTATCCACTGAAACCATCAAGAAATGAAAATTATTTCTTCACTGCTTAAGTATCTAATACTTGGTTAATAAAGGTAGTGGGAAATGCTCATTTAGATTATCCTTGTTTAATTCTAGATAATCTATGCATACTCTCCACTTTCCATTGTTTTTGCACAATAACCAAGGGTGAAATCCATTGGCTATCTGATATTGGGTAAATGAAATTGACATTAAGCAATTTTTGTAGTTCCTCTGTAAAAATTTCCCTTTGATTAGGATTTACCCTTCTATGAGGTTGTCTTACTGCTTTATCATTTTATTGAAAAAAAATATGATGCATACATGTACTTGGATCAATTCCTTTCATGTCACTATATTCCCATGCAAATGGAGATGAATTCTTTTGTAGCATCTTTATCAATTGTTTCTTTTGAAATTCCTCCAACCTATTATTAATATTTAATTTTTTTCCTCAATAAATTCTACCAAAGAATTGTAAAAAATTTCACAGAGTTTAATGGTACTCTAGATTGTTGAGATGAAAAATATTCAATTCCACAATCTTCTTGAAAATTTTGATCTAACATATGTACACAATAATTTTGTTCACAATATGAAGAAAACTCACGTTTTTTCATTAAATTTATCAATTGATATTCCTCATAATTTTGTAAAATATTAATAATGGTTGAATGTTTTCAATGTCTTCATTATCATCATCTTCAATCCAAACTTCATTTTCTATCTCAGATATTGTTTTTGCAGGTGGATATAATGTGAAATTTTTGGTAAAATTGCCATAAGAAATAAACATATCTCCAGATATACAACTTATGAATGCATCAATTGTAGCTATAACCATGGTCTACCAAAGATCAATGGGCATCCTACTAGATTATTTTTTGGATTTAATATCATAAAGTCAACATGATACTCCCAGGAATATAGGGATAGTAACACATCTTTTAGATACCACCTGATTTAATAACATATCTATCTGCTAATTGCAATAAAGTTGGGGTATATTGAAGATTGGTTAACCTTAATTGATCCATATTACTTTTACTCATTATATTAATAGATGAACCTAAGTCAATCAATTTTTATGGAATTGCAATACAATTGCTGTGGATTTTTAAAATAGGGCTATCTGGATTTAAATATTTTTCAATTATTGGTTTCCCCATCATAATATCTGCAATTTTTCCTACCAATTGTATTTTTAATATATTTTATTTTTCTTCTAGGTTTCTTGATACACAACTCATTTATTGTCTTTGCAAAGATAGATATTTCCTTTATAGCTTGAAGTAATGAAATTTTGATGCAAACATTTTTTAATTCATCTAGAAATTTATAATTAGGTAAAATTATATGCCTCCCTATTTCTTTATCAATTTGAAGTCTCTTAGGAAAGAGAGGTTTTTTAAGGAAACAAAGGGTTATTCAACTATAGGAATTGTAGGAGTTGATTTTATTTTGTTGTTATCCAATTGTATAGGAATATATTCCTTAGAAGGAATATTTTCTTGTTTAGGAGTTGACTCATTTTCAAGAGTTTTATCTTGTTTATATTCTTGGATGACAATTAGGGGTGCTTTATTTTGCTATACTCGACCAGATTTAAGTTGGACATCATTTAAATATAGAGGAGCTATCATACAAGCTTGAAAATTTTGAGCCTCAACTTTATTGATGGGTTGTTGCTGAGGTTTTTTATTATTGGAATTTGGGAGTGGTTGTGCAAGTAGTTGATTATATTTACGAGGAAATGAATTTGATGGTATTGGAAGTGGTTGAGTTGAAGCCAATTGAGGTTAAAATTGTGGTTGGATAGATTGTGGTAGAGAATAATATTGAGGTTGGTATTGGGGATATGACTGTTGGAAATATTGAGGATACTAAGGATTTATACCATAAGAACCTTGCCATCCTTGTGACCAAGATGGGTTTTTTGGTTGAGGTGGCCAAGTTTTCCATGGTAAGCGTGTATTCCAATTACTTTGTGGTTGTGCATAAGATTGATACAGTGCATTGGGACATTTTTCCATCCCTATTTTCTAAGGCTTCTAAGGTCTTCTAGGAGCAACATAACAAAGTGGTTATGTTTGAATTGTCCTCACTTCTTCTTGGAAAATAACTTTAAGTCTAGGTATTGAAGGGCACTCCTTTGTAGCATGATTTTATGCACATATAACACATGTTTCAACACTATCAAGAGGAAATTATTGCAGTGCATGTTTCTTCCTATGTTTAGGACAAAAAATAGACAAAGCAAAATTTTAAGCTTTTTGATTGTTTTGTACTCTTAACATATCTAGTTGTTCACTAAGATTCCCAAGAATATTAATTTTGAATTTATCAAGAAAATTACCAAGTTATGGTCTACTTACCATTCAAATGCATACTTTCTTACCCAAGATATAACTTCGTCTCTCAGACTCCTGCCATATTTTGATTTTCCTCTTGAAATGTGTTTGCATAATTCACAAATTTCTTGAAATGAAAATTTAGAAAAATTCCCCATCATGTTACCAGAAAAACTCTCCACTAAGTGTTCAATACCTTCATCCTCTTTTTGGTCATTTTGAAAACTTCTTCCCTAAGGTCACAATGTATGTAATAATATTTGTATTTTTATAATAAAATTATTTTTGTATCATCACATGTCCTTATAGAATTTGTAACTAGACCCATGAAATATTTAAGAGCCCCATATTTTAATGTAGCAGGTGTTATCACTTATAAGTTTGTGAAACATTACTTGGCATGGTCATTCAAGTTCTTTATCAAAGGTCTCAAGTTGGTATAAAAAATTTTCATTTTTTTCATTTTTAACCTATCCTAAGGTTCAAGACCACCTTCATTTCATCTCAATCCACCTCCATTCAATTCATGTCATGTCACATCAATCATCATTTATTTTCATATTTCATTTCCCAAGCGCTTAAATTTGAAAAAGGACATTTTAGCTAGTTTTTCCTTTTTTCATAGCATTTTACATTGTAAAATAGAAATTTTCGCTACGAAAATGCCTAATATTTTCATAGCGAAATTGTCAGAAAATGAACTAGCCACGCTAAAAAATAAAAAATTATGTCTGTCTTGTCAAATTTGGTGCAAGGTGTCAGTTCGTGATTAGAGGATATATGGTGGATTTCATTTGAGTCAGTTAGGGTTGTTTCAAAGGTACAAGGTCATGCCTGAGGTCATCATTACCATTTTTAACATGCATGAGTCATGATTAGGGCATGAGTTGTCATCGAAACCATAAAAAATTACCTAATTGAGTCTTTTTGTCATTCTTTTCTTTATCCTTGCATGTTATTGAGTTTCTGGAGAGCTGCTTCACCGAGGCAAGCTGGTTGCTGGAATTTTCAAAAGTTGTAGATGTCACTAATCAAGCGAGGTTGAGAAGTTATAAATTCACCATGGCTGCAAGAAAGAAGACTAGCAAAGGTGGTCATTGCCTTAAGTATGAGCCCATGGACATGAATTTGTTAAATGAAGACCCAACTACCTTGGAAGTGTTCAGAAGAACAGAGTGCTTGCAACTCTGTCAAATATTGCAAGGGTGCCATTTGAGGTTTCAAAGGAGTTTTCCAAAAGTTTTATTGGATTAGATACAAACGTGGGAATGTTAAATCTCGCAGTAACACTAGATGGTATTTCAATAGCAACATGAATCCCTAGAGCAGTGGAACAATGGTTAAAGGCATCAAGTTCACCATGCAGGATTGAAAATAATTCATCAAGCCAGAGCATAGTGAAATTGATCTCACAAATGCTATCCCAAGGAGCTACATGAAGGAAAACTACTGAAAGATGTTGATGATCATTCAGAAGAACTTCACTTGTGAAGGGAGGTTTCACACGGTCTACTCCTACCACCTTAGGCTTCTGCTACATTTTGTGGGTAAGAGGTCTCTTGATTTTCCCTTTTACTTATACATAATTTTAGGTAAAATGTCAAATAAGGTTCAAGATAAAATAGAACGAAATGAAACCTCTCTATTTCATCATGGTTTGATTAAGTTGTTGGTGTTAGAGGAGTTGAAGAGAATTGGTAGAGACAAGTCATCTTTTTTGTTCACCAGTGGTTTTGAAGTAGATGTTGTCACTCCTAAAAGAGTTCCCAAACCTAGAGATGTTTCATCACCTACATTGGTAGAGTAGTTAGAACCAGCGAGCATAGAGACAGAGCCTTTGTAGAAAGTCGATACACCCAAAGCTACACCTGCAAAACATAAGCCAACAGTTAGAAAACATGACAAAAAGAGAGTTACTAGGAGCCAAATAGTGGTTGAGGGTAACTTAGAGGACATATTGCATGCCATTGATATTGAAGAAACTCCCATTGTCCAAGCTGAAGACATATATGAGGGAGGAAAAAGAGCTTAAGAAAGGAAAAACAACTAAAAAATTGGAGTTTGCAGGTGATGATGCTAGTTTCATGTTTCAAGATAGAAAACCAATGACAAGGCAAGTAGCAAAGAGATTTAGAAGGTCAATGAAACTGCTTAGCCACCACCAAACATCATAGACCTCTCCTCACGTGCAAAAGAAGATCTGGTCATCAAACAAAAGAAAGGCAAAGAGAAAATTATTGAAAAATCAGAAGTTGAAGCCCTTAAGGAGCATTTGAAAGATTCAAGTGAAGAGATATCAGTCTTGAGGAAAGAGGCAAAGAAGCATAGAGATGAAAGAGTGCAGTTTGAACAAATGATGAATATTTGGGAGGATCAAGTCACAAGTGTCTCAAAGACCTTGGACAACACAAAAAAACTGATAAAGTGGACACAGTCACTAAGAAGAGCGGTAAAGCACATAAAAAAGGTAAACCTGCACTTACAATCCAAAAATAGGACACAGAAGGACCAATTCAAAGACCTTCAAGAACAATTGGACCTGACTCATGAAGAGCTGGAAAAGAAAGGTTTGAAGATGATTTTAGTTGAGGAGCCCATTGCTCAACTGATCATAAATGAGGAGGAAAGACCACAGGAGCCATAAGTTGAGATTGAATATGCTTTAGAGGGTTCATTACAGGCAGAAAATCAAGATTTTGCAGTTGGAGGTCAGTTTTTGTAGACAATTTTGAAATATGAAATTTATGTGTTTTTACACAGTTTCGCAACGTTCCCTAGGCTTAAAACCAAGAAAATGCTACGAAAAAACCTGTAGCAGCATTTTTGCTTCTAAAGTCACTTTTTGTAGTTTTTAAGGAGGGATATTCATGGTGGTGATGTGTCATGACTTGATTGGAATCATGGAACAACAAAGGAGTAAAGTTATTGGGTGCAGAAGCCACTTTTTCAATGCTACCAAAACTCGCTACGAAACTGTCTTGTTTTCATAGTGAGCAATTGTTAAAGGTTTTGGAGCATCTTAATGGAAATTTTGGATAGCTGGACTCCTCCAACATGTCAAGGGAGCTTATCATAAAATATTTATGGCTCAAAGGGAGTGCTATGAAGACGGGTCATTAGCCAAAGTAGATTTGAAGATAAGGGTCATGCATTCCTAAAAAGCAGGGTTATGCTCCACAAGTCTAGGAGGGTTTTAAATATGTAAAGTGGTAATGAACTCTATCATGTGTCTTTCGAGCATGTGATACTTATTTTGTAATTATCATATAACTGTTTCATAGATAAGGTAAAGCTATGTAATAAATCAGAGTTAGAGTCCTATTAGGAGATTTTTTTTTTAAGTTGTAGTTGCCATTTTTCTATTAGAAGTCATGTATTTCAGTTATGTGATGTGTCATAGGAGAATTCGATGGTCTATCCACCATGCAGATCATCCTTGTTGTAAAGAAATGTCTATTTAAATATAAATCATCGAAGTAGTAAAGGGTTGGAGATGTACTAAACTGTTGCTTTATGTATTTGACTTATATCAGTAATGTAAAGTGACTTTCTTCTTGATAGACCTGAGATTCTCATGAGGTTTTTGATGTATTATTGATCTATATCTTTATGTTTAAACACTTGCAATAGATTTCATCTCTATTATTCAGAATTCATAAGTTTATGCTCTGACTTCCTTTAGTGATGAAATGATTGTCTTATCCTATGTTTTATGTTTGAATTTCCTCTGTTAAAGACCTCTATCTGCCTCAGCTTCCATGTCAAGAAAATTTGCCACTAAAACTACTGATTGTTGACTCCATAAGCCCAATGGTAGCAAGCCTGCATTATTTTCAACTCGCAAACATAAAAAACAAGTTACATTTCCCACAGAGTTATCCATCTAGTACTATCATTATTCAATATCATAAAACCCCCTTGAGAGAGCCCTCTCAAACTGAAGAGGCTAAGATTTAGTTAGAAGTGGTTTGAAACAATTACATAGAATTGTTTGATAAGCAACCAATCAAGTACAATTTTGTGATAACATTTTGGTGTGTCTACCGGGAGACTGAAGGTATAATTTTCCTGAAATTTTGAAGTTGAACTCTTGAAGGTAGTAGGAGCTCAGAATCTATTCGAGGCTACAACTACCTTGGTGAATCCATTCAAAATATTCATGTTCAAAGGTGTCTTCAAAAATGAGATATACGAGGATTAATCGTGACCCAAATACACCTGCTATAGTGGATAATCCAAATAAAATTTCCAGAGGCATTCAAGGTAGTTTTGCACAATTAGGTACTCCATTACACATAAAAGCCTTGTCCTCTGAAGTTTTAAGAAGTCTCAAAGATAAAAATTTTGATGATAAAATTTAGGAGGTCTTGTTTAGGTCTAAAAATGAAAAAGAATTGACTGAGATTATTTTAGACCTGCAAAGAAGAGGTATTTATACCTCAGCTTTAGTGACTCAAAAAGATAAAGAATAATTTTGGGGGGCAGTCACATCAGAGTTATTGTTAGAGAGGGAATCTTTAGACAAGTTGAAGAAACTAGACCCATTTGAAATATTTCTTAGAAGAAAATTTGGTTTTCCTTTACCTGGCTGGAGTTCAATTGTAACTAGACTACAAAGACCAACCATACCACCTCATAACAGTGCTTCTTCTTCTACTACTGTTGTCCCTAAAAATACCATAGTCCCTATCATCATGGCTGGAAATGTTCCACCTCCACCTGCTGCTGCACCTGCTAGGTATGCCCCTCTTGTTCTTCCATCTATCCTTGATGCCCTTCCAAGCAAATATTCTACTAGAATCAAAACTTGGGGAAGTGATGAAGAGATTACAACTGAAGAACATATAGAACAATATAATGACTTCATATATAGGGAGGAGGTTGACCATGAAGATTTCAAGATGAGTCTTTTTGCTCAGAGTTTCACTGGTGAGGTCAGAAAGTGGTTCAAAGCCCTTGCTCCAGGAAGCTTGCATAATTGGAATGAGTTTGAAGATAGCTTCTTGAGAAAGTGGAAAAACAGAACCAACCTTGTGCAAGCCCTCACTAAGTACAATAGTTTGAAAAGAGATGTTGATGAAACTGTCCAAAATTTCTCCAAGATATTTAAAAAAATTTATGACTCCATCCCTGCCCATCTTAAGCCTCCACTAGGAGTAGCTCAACTGAGATATGATGAGGCTTTTGACTATGAATTTTCTATCCTGCTCAGAGAAAGAGAATCCCCTTCACTAGCTTAAATGAAAAATGATGCTGTGAAGGTGGAAGTAAATATGATAGCAGCTAAAAAGTCCAAGGTGGGAAAGACAAAATTGAAAGAAGAAGATAAGGCTTCCACCCCAGATGACAAATTTGACTCCATGCTGAAAAAAATGGAAAAAATTATCGATAGGCTTGCCCTTGGAAATGCTTCTGCACCTCCCGCACAACCTGAACCACAGTTTAGAAATCCTCAGTTCAGAAGGCCTCAAAACCAATAGAGACCAAGGGAAAACAAAAATCAGACTTACCCTCAAGTAAGGCGTCCTTTTCAGCAAAATTTAGTTGATGAAGAAGATCAGCCTGAAATACCAGAAGACTCCATTCATTGCTTATATGAAAACATGTCTGGAATGTTTTTGACTAAGTAGGAGCATGCTGAGTCTGATCATGATGTAAACAAGGGTGAGGAACAATTTGATTACCTTAAAGGCTATCAACATGCAATCTTTGAGATGCATAAAAAATACAACCTCAGAAACAGAAATGTTTCAATTACTGTAAATAAAACATAGCCCAAGAAATATGCTCCTAAAGCAGCTAATGTTAGAAAATATCCACCACCTCCTCCTCCTATCAAACAGACTGAGAAAATTACTTATGTTTTCAGTTTCGAGAATGAGATTTCCAAAATCAAGATCCCAGTCCCTTTTGGAGAAATTCTTAAGGTGAATGAATATAGAAGTAAAATTGTAAAAATGTTGAATTCCCAACCAGGGGCTGCTGACATCCTTAATGTTCAAGAGGACTATCCTACTATCTATTTGGGACCAAGATTAGAAGATGATTAGAATGAAGAGGTGCCTCCTTTCTATGTCAGCCTTAGTATTCATGACATGAAATTACACAATGCCATGTTGGATTCAGGAGCCTCTCATAACCTCGTGCCTAAAGTGATTATGGAAAGGATGGGATTGGAAATTACTAGGCCATATAAGGATTTTTTTTCTTTTGATTCAAAAAGAGTTCAGTGCATTGGATTGATAAAATATGTTGTTGTTGGTATTACACAAGTCCCTGGCAAGACAATGGTAATGGACATTGTGGTAGCAAACACTCCACCCAAATTTGGCATGATGCTATCTAGATCATGGGAAACAAAGATCAAAGGCACCATGCAGATGGACCTAAATTATGCCACCATTCCTGTTCTTGGTGAGAAAATAAGGTTGTACAAAGAAAAAAGGTTGGCTTATGTGGTAAGTAGCAAGGACAAACCTCAGAATTTCCCAATTTATGCTGTTAAAACTGAATTAGGATCAGCTATTATTTTCAATGAACTAACTGATGAAGCAGAAGATGAAAGGAAAGCATAAATTTAGGAGGTTGAAAATCAGGAAGCATAAAATCAGCAAATCATTGAAGAAAAGGTAGAAGGTTGGTGGTTGTTACACTTTGATGGATCAGCAAGAAGAGATGGGGTTGGAGCAAGAATTTGGATCAAAACTCCAGAGGATGAAAGTAAGTTCTATTCTTTCAAATTGAACTTTGATTGCACAAATAATATGGCTGAGTTTGAATCTCTATTTTTGGGTTTAGAAATTTTGAAAAGATTGGGTGCCCAAAAAATTTCTGTTTGTGGAGATTCTGAATTATTTATTAAACAAGTTGAAGGTATATATCAAACCAAGGATGTGAGAATGAGAGCATACAGAAATTTGATCATGGAGATGTTAGAAAAAATTCAAGAATACTCATTTATTGTGAAGACTAGGGATCAAAACTCAGTAGCTGACTCCCTAGCTGTTTCTGCAAGTCTGTTTTTTATCCCTGCACATTCCACTGAAATATATGAGGTTGAAGTTCTTCGTAGGCCTACTATCCCTGAAAACATAATTCACTGGCAAGTTTTTGAAGATGACCAGCAAGTTAAAAACTTCATAGAATTGAAAGAGTTTAAAAGAACACAAGTATATTAGAAAAACATGCTTGCTGAAAATAAGGGTAATTCTGAAGTGTTATTGTTGAAGAATAATTCTATACCCAAAGGTCTCATCCCACTTGAAAAGCTTTTTGACCAGAATGAAGTGTTCAAATCTTCTAGGATACAAGCTGATGATGAAGAGGTAGAAAATTGTAACCTTGGTACAGTAGCAATGCCAAAAATGATCAAAATTTCCAATTTTCTATCTGCAGATATGAAATATAAATATATTGAGATAATTTAAGGTTCATAGATGTTTTTGCATGGAGTTATGCTTATTTGAAGAATTATGATCCTACTAGTATTCAGCATACCATTCCTATTAAAGAAAATGAAAAGCCTTTCAAACAGAAGCTGAGGAGGATTAATCCACTTCTCATGGCTCTTATTGAGAATGAAATTAAGAAGCTATTTAATGCCAAAATTATTGTCCCAATTAGATTCTCAAAATGGCTTGCAAACTTGGTTCTAGTCAGAAAAAAGAGTGGAGAAATCAGAATTTGCATTGACTTTAGAAACTTGAACAAAGCTTCTTTGAAGGACAATTACCCTCTCCAAAATATGGACCAAATTTTGTAGAACATTGTTGGTTCTCAAAGGATGCCTATGCTGGATGTTTTTTTAGGGTACAATCAGATACTATTGCACCAAGAAGATCAGGAAAAAACTTCCTTTATAACACCATGGGGGACATTCATGTATGCCAAGATGCCCTTTTTTCTGACGAATGCAGGAGTGAACTTTCAAAGAGAAATGGACATTGCCTTTGCTGAGGAGAAGGATAAGTTGGTGGTTGTCTATCTGGATGACATAACAACTTTCTCAAGGAGAGAGGAAGACCACTTGAATCATCTGGAGAAAGTTCTACTGAAGTGCAGAAGGTTTGGTATTTCTTTTAATCCCACTAAGAGTTTTTTTCTTTAACTTTTGGAAAGTTGCTTGGGAAAATGATATCTAAATATGGAATAAATATTGATCCAAACAGGGTAAATTCCATTCAGAAAGTAGATCTGCCTAGAAGCAGGAAGGGAATTTAGTCTTTCCTTGGAAGGGTGAATTTTGTGAGAATGTTTATTCCCATCTTTGCTGAGATTGTCAAAGAAATAACCAAGACGCTGAAGAAAGGAGTTGACATTAAATGGACAGTAGAAGCAAAACAATCATTTGAGGAAATCAAGAAGGCACTGACTTAAGCCCCAGTGTCCATTTCTAGTTCTTACATTTGCATCAAAAAATGCAATTGCTGGAGTTTTGCTGGAGAAAGGACAACAAGGTACAGAGAAGCCCATTTCATTTTTTAGCAGGACCCTTGCTAATTCAAAGTT